>OW443346.2:23255000-23927169 GCA_937001555.2 Hypsopygia costalis
TACCGCAGTCAAATAACGGTTCCCTTGAGGGCTGTTGTGTTCTTGCGAGTGAGTGAGGTCACCAGAAAGGAAGGAGATGCTGCGATGGCAGCGGGGGTGGCGGCGCGCGAGCGATATTTTATGTTGCGAACGTTAATATGGCTACGGTAACCGCTTCACATCAGGCGGGCCGTATGCTTGTCTACCCCCGACGTAGTATAAAAAAAAAATATCAGCAACACCAAGGTGTCGCCGATCCGTTGCCAGCCTAGTTGCCAGTATACTCCTTCCTATCTATCTGGTGACCTCACTCACTCGCAGGAATACAACAATCCTCAAGGGAATTGTTATTTGGCTATGGCATAAAACCAGAGGATACTGTGTGAAGCACACTAAAGCGTCTTTTTGTTATAAAAAATACACAGCAAGGACCTGGATGAGGCCTTTACTGAAAAAATACAATAGTACGGTGATTTACAGAGAATTGCTTGTCGTAACTCTGCCATAGCATTCGTAGCAATGCGTGATGCTGGGTGGAACTACATGAACTGTTATGATCTACAAGCGGTTCATAGTGCAGTGCATACTTTAGTAAATAAATAAATAAATAAATAATAAATATTGTCAGACAAATTACACAGCGCCATCTAGCCCCAAAGTAAGCGAAGCTTGTGTTATGGGTACTAGACAACTGATAAACATACGTAAATACATTTTTTTTTTGTAAATACATACTTATGATACATAGAAAACACCCAGACTAAGACAAACAGACATGTTCATGCACACAAATGTTTGTCCTATGTGGGAATCGAACCCACGAGCGTTGGGGTCGAAGCCGCGTCATTGACCGCTACACCACCGAGCTCGTCAATAAAATATACAAACAAATTTTGTAAAGTAGGTAGGTACGTCTTGAAATTTTTTCTCCAATCCTACGATTAGAGAATTTGTTTAATGAATACGTAAATTAAAATATTGAGAGATCAATGGTCCATAACATACCGTGAATTTGTGAAAACTTCGACCATAGCTAACACTTCAAACGAAAACTTTTATCTTAGTTTAAATTACAAGCTATATTACAGTATTCATTGTCCTAGGTGAGCGACGCTTATGTCGGTTATGAAAGTGAGAGGAAAAGATATTCCAATGAGTAATTTATGTTCTACCGTTTTTCAGGGACAACAAACTGTAATGCACTGCTTTACAGTTTTTTACTGTTTACGAGCAACAACTTTTTACATACTCATGTTTTCCTCACTACTGATGCATCTCACGGCGATTTCAGTTATAAATATTATTTTCATATTTTTTTTTGCCGCATTAAAACTGTGGTCGGTAAACTGCAGAACATGAACATGTAATAAGTTATATTCTGATTCTGAGTCCTTGACGCCTAGGGTTACCAGCTTACTCGCATCATATCGCATCGCATAGCATTTCATCGTTCACATAGGTGAAGACCTGATCACGGCCACCAGTGTAAGCAGGCTTGTTTAAAATTAGCAGAGTCAGTGGTCTGTGAAGGGACGGCTCGCCGCTCCCGGCTTTCATCCCAAATCGCTTAGCGACGACAAACAAATTGATTTTTAGGGCTCCTTATAAAATTCACATTTAAGGAGAGGGTGAAACAAATGAGAGACGTATACGCTAAGTGAGGTTTGTGGAACAGCCTAATGTAATCTGGTGACCAATTTTGGTAATTACTTTACAAATTCTTTTTTCTGATACAATTCGTTATGAGTTCCAAGACAGCCGTAGTTTTACCCCCGGGACTGCAGTGGACTTCATTCTGCATTGACTTTTTGGTGGTCGTCGATGTTGATCGTGGCTATACAGGTGACATAGTGGTAATATACGATCTGTCGCAATTATTTTACAAAAAGCAGTAGGGCATAAGGAACCCGACTAGAAAAACATGTACCTCCACCTCACAGAATACCTCAGTCAAATAACAATTCTCTTGTAGATTGATATTTTCTTGCGAGTAAATGAGGCCAATTAGGAGATGTTAGATATGTTAGTTACAGGAGCATGCGGGGAGTAAGCGTCTACCTACAGGGCCCCCCTTACCACCATCTCTTAATGCGATTCAATAATTGAATAGATTGCTTTTTCATACCAAAGAATAAGCGACTCTATTCCATTTGAAATATAATCGCAATAAGAGATGGTGGTAAGGGGGCTGTAATCTTTTTACATAGGGTTGCTATCTCTAAACGCCAGCAACCAGGACAAGATGCGTGAAAGCTCCGAATTTTGAATCTTAAAACCAGGACAAGCCATCAGTGTTTTTTAGTACGAGTATTATTTTTTATTCTGTGACAAGACGGTTATTATTATTATTATTGAAATACCTAGTTGTTTTAGCCAACTTGCCAGATAAATATTTTTTGAAAAATGGAAAAATTCACCTGCCCCCCCTAGATGCGATTTGAACCCACGACCTCTCGATGACCGGTCGAGTGCTCTTCCAACTGAGCTACCAGGAAGGTTTGTGTTAACGAATTTTTGCATCTTATATTCTACTGCGTGAGTCACAGTATGGCGTCATCAACCTATTAAGTAATTACACTACTAAACAACGACGGTTATTCGCAGCTGTTGATGTATATGGCCCTGGCAGACTCGGTTATAAATTACATATATATTAGTATACAACATATATTGAATGTATATACAATTTTTTTTTTTTTTTTTTTTTTTTCTTTTTTTTTCGGGTAGGCAAAGAGTCAACGTCTTGAAATTTTAGCTCTTGCTTATTTTATATATATTAAAATAATTAAAGTACTTACATTAATTTATGTCAGTGTAAATGTGTTAGCCCACCCTGCTGGCAAATATACACCTTCACTCACAACAATAATATAACAAAGAGATACATAACAATATGGATATTGCTGATCAACTTAATAAGAATATGACCGACTTGATGACACTTGTTTCTGCCAGAATGGAGGAGTTCGAGAAGAGCCTAAACCAGGAACCAGGTAACACAGCATCCGGCACTCCACACACAGTCAAAACACTTTCTGCGGACTACCATAATTTTAAAACCTTCGCATGGAAGGCTATTTCGATGTTGAAATCACAGATGGACATAGTGATAGATAGGCTGGATCAACAGGAAAGTTATTCTCGTCGTAAGGTGCTTCTGGTCCATGGCATCAAGGAAGAGACTTCCGAGAACTTGCTGGACACACTACTCAAGCACTTCAATCAGACAATGAAGCTCGACATTGGTGAGTTGAATATTGAGGTTTGTCATCGCTTGGGCCTGAAGAGTGATAAAGCTAGGCCAATCCTCGTTCTCTTCACCTGCCTTAGGTACCGAACTGCAGGTGGAATGCGAAGACTTCCCTGAAGGGTACCGGGGTTTCGGTATCCGAATTCCTTACAAAACCCCGGCAACAAGTATTTGTAGCTGCGAGGAAGCATTTCGGGATCAAGGACTGCTGGTCGTCTGACGGCGTTGTGGTGGTACAACTTCCAGATAAGACTCGCAAAAAAGTTGTGAATACAACTGCACTACAACAATTAATATCACAATATCCCAGTCGCCATTCATCATTATCATCATAGCTCGCCGCCTGGTCATGTATTAACACATTAGCATCCTTTGTAAGTAGATACATTAAATCTTTTACAAGCAGTGCATTGCATTATATATCAATCACAAGTTTTCTTTTTTAATATCGTGTAGATATGTACTACCATGAAATTCTAATCTCTTAATTTGTTATTTTCTTGTGGGTACATAATAATATACTTATATCGACTTGTAACGTTTTGGGTAAATTATTTTATCAATTTTTGTTTCGAATAAACTTTAGCTCTAGAGGTTACAAAATATCACTCACTGAACTGAAATAACATTCATTCACAGAACTGACAGTTCTAATCAGGCTGTGACGGCTGTCATTCATCTTCTTATGTTTTAATTGTTGGCAACCACGTAATTATTAAACTTTAATTTAGCATACCGCTCTCAACGTTAATAATGCGCTACTCTCAAAGGATTGTTATGAACTCACAACAGTATTTCACTTTCATGTTCGTAAAAGTATTTTATTGGTATAAGTTTTGATTGAGTGTATTGTATTAGACTATTTCATATTTGTTAAGAAATCGTAATATTGTTTTTATAGCGTAGTAAATATGATAGTTTTCCTTTCAACCAGTGCCGATGCAGGAGTGGGTGTAGAATATTAAAATCTATATTTTGTGGTATCATAATATATTTTTTTTATATATTTATATCTTATTTTTTATATTTAATTTATTTTTATATATATTATATTTAATTTTAATATGTCTTTAGATAGTGATGACGAATACATATCGTGTTCCGGA
Source organism: Hypsopygia costalis (assembly GCA_937001555.2). Classification (NCBI taxonomy): domain Eukaryota; kingdom Metazoa; phylum Arthropoda; class Insecta; order Lepidoptera; family Pyralidae; genus Hypsopygia; species Hypsopygia costalis. The sequence continues at coordinate 23,259,336 of OW443346.2, forward strand.
TCTGACAACTACAATAGTGTTTCCAGTGACGACGCGGGTGAGGAATCTTTCGGTATGGGTGCTGACTCTTCTTCCTTAAACTCTAATTTGCATTCGGTTTTCTCTAACAATTCAAAATCATTCAAACTTGTACACATCAACGCACAGAGTATTGTAAGTCACTACTCTGACTTTTTAGATTCTTTTGAAGACGGCGTAGTTGACTGCATCCTTGTCTCCGAAACATGGTTAAAGCCCTCTCTTCCTTCAGCTCTTTGTTCGCTTCCAGGCTATAAGCTGTTTCGCAACGACCGGACTGGCGCTAGGGGAGGTGGGGTGTGTGTATACATTCGAGGTAATATTTCTTGTTCAATAATCAACCAATCCCCATGTGATTACTCTGGCTCAATTGAGTACCTCTTTTTAGAGATTTATTTGCATCATACCAGGATCCTCCTTGGTGTTGCATACAGTCCTAATGACACGGTCAACTATTTTAGTTCATTCGAAGCTGTCCTTGAAAACCTGGCTCCTTCGTATGATCATGTTATTATTATGGGCGATCTCAATACATGCCTCCTGAAAAATGACAACAGAGCCCAGTCACTCAACAGCATAGTCTCCTCGCTGAATTTAAATATTTTGCCTCTCTCAGCTACCCATCATTTTCCTAACTGTAGACCTTCTTTGATTGACTTAATAGTTACATCTAAACCTGAGTTAGTTAATTCTCATGGACAGCTTACTGCTCCCTTCTCATACCACGATCTTCTTTTTCTCTCGTATAAATTACGCCCTCCAAAGCAAAAACGAAAAACAATTCTTCAGCGTGATTTTGGAGGTATGGATTTGGAACGTCTTAGAGAGGATGTCGCCCGTGTGGATTGGTCACAGCTCTGGTTATCAGATGACATTGATGTGAAAGTTGACACTTTAATGCATACGCTCATACAACTATATGACTTACATGCTCCCATTCGACCAGTGCGTGTGAGACATCTTCCTGCACCTTGGCTCACGCCTGCTATTAGATCTACTATGAGGAAAAGGGACAGGGCCAAGGCGAGATTTAGGAAAAATCCCACTGACGAAAACTTAAATAGTTATAAAAAACTTCGCAATGTCTGCAACAGGCTGTGTAGGGATGAAAAACGCCGCTATATACACTCATCTCTTCAAGACAGATCGTCCTCTCAAACATGGAAATTTCTCAGGTCTCTAGGTGTAGGCAAATCCTCTACTACTGTAAATACGCTTCCTGATTTAGACTCTTTAAACCGTCACTTCTCAAAACCCCCTATTATTCTCGATGATATCTCCAAAAAGTCATCCATTCTGAATTTGGCCAATACGCAACGACCAAATTGTGTCCCCTTTTCTTTCCGTGAGGTTGCGGAGGAAGACATTAAGAAAAGTATATTGTCTATTTCAACTAAAGCTGTGGGCAGCGATAACATGAGTTTAAATATGCTTCTCCCAGTCCTAGATGACATTATGCCAGTAATCACTCACATTATAAACTTTTCTCTGACAACTAATGTCTTTCCGGCAGCGTGGAAAAAGGCTCATGTTATTCCTTTTCAGTACCTAACCCATCTTCATTTTCACAGTATCGTCCAATCTCTATTCTTCCTGTCCTTTCTAAAGTTCTTGAAGATGCTGTCCACAAGCAACTGTATTCCTATTTGTCTATAAACAACCTTCTTAGTCCATTCCAATCTGGATTTCGTCCTTCACACAGTACTGTGAGTGCACTACTTCATGTCACTGAGGATATTCGTAAAGCTATGGACAACCAACAACTGACTGTTGTTGCCTTATTAGATTTCAGTAGTGCATTTAACTCTGTAGATTTTGATGTATTACTCGGTACTCTCAGTGCACTTAATGTCTCATCCTCCGCAATCACATGGTTTGACTCATATCTTCGAGAGCGGCAGCAGTGTATCAAAGTTGATGACACGCTTTCAGATTGGACCACCCTGACTGTTGGTGTTCCACAGGGCGGTGTACTATCACCTCTTCTTTTCTCGGTTTTTATAAACCAAATCACAAATGTTATTTCTTCTTCCTACCACCTGTATGCAGACGACTTACAAATATACCAACACTTTGAGGTATCTGAAACACAGTCAGCGGTCCAAGTAATTAATTCCGACCTTGATGCAATCGCAAATTGGGCAAAAAACTTTGGGCTGCTAGTTAATCCATCTAAATCGCAATCTATGATCATCGGTAGCAGCAGGTTGATTCCTAAACTCAGTGGTACTCCTAATGTTAAATACAATGACATGATTATACCATACACATGTAAGTCAAAAAACCTAGGCCTGATATTGGACAGTAATTTATCATGGTCAGCACACATTAATGAGGTAAGTAAGCGCATACACTACTCGTTCCACTCTCTTAGACGTCTCCAGAACTTTCTTCCTCTCTCCACCAAAGTCATGCTCAGTAATACTCTACTTCTGCCTCTTCTCGATTATGCTGACATTTGTTACCTCGATGCGAATGAGGAAATGCTGAATAAGCTGGAGCGTCTTCAAAACCTCGCGATCAGGTTTATCTTTGGCCTCAAAAGATCTGACCACATTACTGAGTTCCGAAACCGGCTGAGTTGGCTCCCAATTCGCTTTCGCCGCAACGTGCACATTCTTTCCTTCTTGTACAAAATTCTCAATGACCCTTTTGCTCCTAATTATCTTCGTACCCGCTTCCAACTTCTTCCTTCTAGGTCCCGTCCTCTACGCCAATGCGTCACCAAAACTTTAATACTTCCTACTGCGCATACAAATTTCTTTTACAATTCTTTTACATACCGTGCTGCGTTCTTGTGGAATAAACTACCCTGCCATATTCGTGAAAGTCCGTCGGTCACGTCATTTAAAAAGCGACTAAAAGATCACTATTTAACTGTTATTTCATAACTGTTTATATGTATATATGTATGTACGTATGTATGCGTGTATGTATATATGTATGTGTATGTGTATATATGTGTATGTATATATATATATATATATATATATATATATGTAGAATGTCAATGTATGTAAATATTATTTGTGTATTTAAGTATATATTATTATAATTGTATTTAGTATAAAATAAAACCACTTATTAATGATTAGATACATGTTGTTCTTATATACATATATTAAAATCTTGCTATCCGATGTCTTACAAAACGTCCCACAGCACAGGTTGGCTGGAAGAGATCTCTTAGAGAGATAAGCTCGCCTTTGCAAAACTACAAACTGTTGCAACTGTATTAGTTCTAAGAATTTTTATATTGTATTTGTTTGTGACAGTTACACTTGTGATGTATCTTATTTATGTGCAATAAAGTATATATACAAATTACAATTAAGAATACTAAAAATTATTTGTCCTAAAAACATAAAACAGAAGTATAATAATAACGAAAAGGAACTATTTAAATACTGTAACATTATGAGTGTTTATGATAAAATTCAATTTCAAATTTTAACAGAGTCAAGCAATGCTCACTGTTTAAGAGAAAAATTCAAAATTCAAAATTCAAAATATCTTTATTCCTTGGACTTTATAAAGCACTTAGAAACGTCATACAAATTAAATATAAGAATATGTATAAATCATTACTACTCTAAATCCGCAGAGCTTAGATTCACTTTCATCACACTATCTTGAATGTGAAAGTGAATTTAAGTGCCAGTTCCGGCGACGGGGCTTCTTGAGAAGAACTGGCAAGAAACTCAAGGCCGACTCTTTTAATTGCCAATAACGTTACATTAAATACAAATACAATCATTAACATAACATAACAAGAGCAATTCATTTCCAAATACTTTTATCATTTATGTAATCAGAGATACAATAGTAAGCCTTTTGACATAGTCTAGTTTTGATATATTTCTTAAATTTACCCATGGATAATTTAAACGCGTCGTTTGGAAGTTTATTGTAGAAGCGTATACATTGACCTGGGAACGAGTTAGAGATTTTATGGAGCCTAGTAATATGCATAGCGAGTTTGTTTTTATTTCTTAAATTTAATTGATGGAGATCACTGTTTTTCCTAAATTTGGTTTGATTTTTATGAACGTAAATAAGATTTTCATAAATATATTGAGAATGTAATGTCATAATATTTATCTCTTTAAATTTATTTCTCAGTGTCTCCCTGGGACTCATCATATAAATAGCACGGATAGCTCGCTTCTGGAGCACAAAAATTGAGTCTACATCCGCGGCACTACCCCAAAGCAATAAACCATATGACATAATGCTGTGAAAATAGCTAAAATAAACTAAACGCGCAGTGTCAACATCAGTTAGTTGACGTATTTTCCTTACGGCGTAAGCTGCTGAGCTGAGTCTAGCCGATAACGTTTCTATATGTGGGCCCCATTGTAATTTAGAGTCTAATGTTATACCAAGGAAAACAACCTTATTGACCAATTCCAATCTCTCATTGTCCATCACCACACTGGTTTTCACTTGTTTCACATTTTTTGTAAAAAATCTAACATATTTGGTTTTACTACCATTTAAAAGTAGGTTATTAGCACTAAACCAGTTTACTATTTTTGAAAGAGCATTGTTTACATCGTCAATTTCTGATTGTTGTCTATTTACCTTAAAAACTAAAGAAGTGTCATCTGCAAACAATACTATTTCATGATTATTCTTTACAAGATGAGGTAGATCATTAATATACACGAGAAACAGGAAAGGGCCCAAAATAGAGCCTTGTGGCAATCAAGACCCGGTTACATGAGGACACTGACAAATAAGAACAAGTATATTATACCTAAAGTAACCAACTAGTATGGCACCAGAGTTTCTAATTACTTGATCCCAACTTGTTTAAATAAATTGCCAGAACAGTTGCAAACCATGTACCTACAAAATCCCAAAAGGTTCAGATGTCAATTAAGAAAGCACTACATAGAAAATGTCCCTTGATTTACATCGGAATCTACTTGGTTATGTTCTACTTGGTTATGCTATATGAAATTGTGTACAAATAAGATTAAACTCAGCGACTCGCCTACCCAGATAAACCCTGTGAGGTTTTCGTGGTACGGCATTAACGTGTTGAAATGTATGTGTGAGAGTTTTAGAAATAAATTATTAAAAAAAAAAAAGCATGGAGCGGGCGGCAGTAGATAATTGAAAACTTTTTACCCTGGACTACAAATGTAACCCCGCCCGGACGCTCCCCAGACGCCCTTCAAACTGGGACAAACCTGAGGAAACCCGGCCGGATGCCAACCGTATTTTTACATGAGGAATAAAAAGATTGAACTTTCCATAATCGAATGCCGATTTTTCAAAATCGTGTTGACAAATTAGATACGTATCAATATGGTCGACATAAAAGGGTGGCAGTGAAAGGGTGCGTATCGGAAATATTGTGACCCTCTTTTATGTTCGATATATTGGGTTAGACGAGATTTCAATAAATAAAATACAATAAATTGTAATACAATTTGTAAGTACTCTATCATGCCTGATATATTTTTTAATTATGTTTGTTTTATATATTTGGGTTGTAGGCATGCTCCCTTCCCGACGTGCGGAATTGTACTTATAAAATTTCGACATAGACACCCATACTCGTGCTGCCAGATAGACTGTCTTTCTGACTTCCTTGATAGATGTGTGGTTTGCTTACATCCCAATTCCAAGTAGACAACTTTTTTCAGACCTACGGCAGAGTAACTGGGCTGATGGAAACGAACCAGAGGTTAATTCTTAAGTATTATTTATTTTTAGTAAAAAGTTAATGCTAAAAAAATATCATGTTAAGGAAACTTTTAATTAACATAACATTTTATTTATTCAGGCAAGTTCAAATTATCTCTTAATTTCGTTGTGTTATCTTTCCATCCAAAAGAGTTAATTTTAACCGTATTAACGCTATGTTAAAATAAACAAATCGTGACGTTGGATAAAATAACAATCAATGAACTTTCCATAATTGATGGCAGTAATGATTGTAAAAGTAACAGAACGTTAAAAGTAACAGTATTGTGTCATATGTTTTAATAGTGATATACGTTAAAATTAATTAACATATTAATTTAGTTGTTATAATTTTTAACGACCACCTCTAAAGCGAATACCACCAGCAGGCAAGTCCCAGTCGCGTTTAAAAACCCAACGTGTATTAGTGCTGTTCAGTGTCTTTTACCGAAGGATATAGAATGATAATACACGATCTAAACGAATTTTCAATTTTTCGCAATGCACAATTTAACGATGTTGCATCTAGAATTGCAGCAATCGTCGATGGTAGCCACAGCGACGAATACCTGTACCAATGCGTCGATTTCGGATTCCATGCACTTACGAATGTATCGACGAATCGACGACGATATTCAAATATCTTAATAATATGGAGCAGTGTTTCTTAACCTGTAATCCGCGCTCCCCTGGGGTACACATGTATGGGGATCCGCTGTCTTATCTATGAACATTTGAATTAATAAATAATGCCAGCAAGACTCGCAAAAAACAGCACCAACCTTCACATTAATACAGTATTTAAATTTTTTTTCAATATAATTCTTTTTCAGTGCTAAAATGTTTATTGAGTATGGACATAATATTTTACGATAAGTGCCCAAAAAGTACTTATAAATTCCCTATTTATGCCAATAACTAGGCATTTATTGGGCATTTACACGTACTTACTGATCACTTATTGTAAATGTCTGGCATTTTGCCCATTTCTAGGTACAACTCTAATACATATATTCATTCTACGCTGATACGTGCGCTACATACATAGAAAAGGTTTTTCAGAATTAAAATTCAGAATGAAATTTTTGGAATTAATTAATGTTGCGCAGTCAACAATCAAGTTAAGAATACGCTCGAGTACACGTACCGTACCATGTTGTTTATTGTGGAATGGTTTTGAGAAACCGCTTGCTTCTAATTACTTCAAAAACAAATAACTTATTTCATTTACATGAAAGGATTTGGTTTGGTAAATATTTTGAATACTTGACAGTTTGGTAGGAGTTGGCTGTGGCTTTGTGCAAGTACTTTGAAATATATTCCTCTCTGAATATCATGATTTAGTCATAGCTCGTACATATATTGTAATACTAAGTAATCAACAAGCAAAATAAGAATATTATTTATAAGTAGCTGATTCGCGCAACTTCGTCTGCGTGTGACTTCGTGAGCGTTGATATCGAGGCATAAGCTTACCATTTGAAACGTTATATATATTCAGCAAATTTTAAAAGTTAGAGACATGCTATCATGGACTATTTTTTAGATGTCTTTAAGATTAATAATTCCGTCGTATATAATTGTTGCGTAACTTGAACAGTTTACGCAGCGCACGCAACGGAAGTTCTCAAAAGGAATATTTTTTCCCCATTTTTGCAGCATTATTTATTGGTGCGCCGCTCCTATTGGTGGTAGCGTGATGTTATATAGAATATATAGCCTATAGCCTTCCTCAAAAATAGGCTATCTAATACTAAAATATTTTTTCAATTCGAATGAGTAGTTCCTGAGAATATCGCGTTCAAACAAACAAACTCTTTATAATATAAGTATAGATAAAGTGTAATACTAAGTGCTCAAAAGGGCGCAATGGTAGAATAAAGAATTCCATTTCATTGCGTCTCACGTCATTCAAGGCACAGACTTGTAATAAATAGCAATATCTAAATCGAATACTTGATATTTATTTACGAAAAGTACAAAAAAATTAAGTAGTAATTGTTGCAATAAGTAATTATTTAAAAAAGGATCCATATTGGCAGGTTTCTTTCAAGCATTTGTTCTTTGCCAATGCCAATGTTAAGCTTTGAAGTTTCATATTGTGATGGATGACGAATGTGACATTTGTGAGATCGGAACGGATCGGAACTTAATTTTTCACTACTATTTAATTACGAGATTGCCCCTGTTTGATAGAGCTCGTGAATAGCTTTCAGGGTCAGTAATCAGTTTTTCAATATCCTGTATAAAAATAACCTATTGAGATCATTGACCGTTTCCACCCTGTGTATTAGGTATGCCTATTTGTTGGTAATGTACTTTAAAACTCGAAATAGGGATTAAAACTTAAAGATCCCTTTTTTGTGCCAGGATTTATAAAGGCACAATAAGATACGGTTATCGTTTTACGGGATCTACCGTAAAAGATATTAAGTATATGGCTAGACGGATACTTTGCGAAATATTAAAGCACTCATTTAAACCAGATAATAGACACTTACCTGTTTTACGATACAAAAACCCAGACATATTAACAAAACAAACGGATAAAAGTGTACTTAAGTTATTAGTTACTTTACCGTAAAGTAAAGTAACTTATAGATTTTACAACCTCTAAGCGTTGTTCTATAGAAAGCGTTTGATAAGGTATGCACAAAACTATACAAAATTTATTGACTTGATCTACACATTTTTCGAAGGTACGTTATGATTCAAAAACGATTATTGAATTTGTTAGTTGCAGAAATATTTTTTCAGAATGTACACAATTATTGATATATCTTGGTTGATAACTCTGATTCGGCATATACGATACAACATACCTTTTTTTTTTTCTTTTTTTTTAATATTACGTCGGGTGGCAGACAAGCATACGGCCCGCCTGATGTAAAGCGGTTACCATAGCCATATTAACGCTCGCAAAATAAAATATCGCTCGCACCCCGGCTGGCAGCATCTCCTTCCTTTCTGGTGACCTCACTCACTCGCAGGAACACAGCAGCCCTCAAGGGAACCGTTATTTGGCTGCGGTTTTCTGTGAGGTGGAGGTACATTCCCCAGTCGGGTAGCTTACAATTACGCTCTCTCTCTTTTCGCCAGAGCTTCGTTTGTCAGTCAGCAAGGTGCACCGCGTGCAGGTGAAGTTGGCTTTGGTTTAAAGATGTTGATGAACCCCTTACAACCCATACGGGTGGTATGGGGTGTAAGTGGTTCATCTACATCTACACCAGAAGAGCAATTCTCCTAATTAAAATGTGATCAAAATTCAGTCTCGATCTCACAAATGCCACATTTGGTATTCTCGTGTCACAATATGAAGGTCCAAAGTTTGATTGTAGTGGGATTTTACCGAAATAAATATGACCGAAAACGGAATAAACCAAAAATGATATTTTGATACCAATAAAAATAGAAATTAAATTAAGTATATAATTTTTAGTCAATTCACAATCTCGATTCGGTCAACTTTCATTCTGCGATCGCAAAAAAAAAAATACGAGAATTGGCCTTCTGATGTTAATTAGTTCCAGTATTTTAGCTGTGCAAACAACATTCAATTTTATGCAGTGTTTTTTGCGTGATGCGCGTGTATGCAAACAGACAATCAGGCAGCCATACAAAAACCAAAAAAAATAATACTATTTTGGCTTCTACAGCTCATATAATAAAGACCACACATATTATTTTTTGTAAAATATCTTTTAGAATTTTATTATTACCTAAAGATACTGTAACGTACGTACGCAATTTCTAAAGAGGGTATTGCCAGAGTGCCCCAGACCCTGCTGCCTATGCAACAACTCCTCTTTCCTAATAGTTTCAATCACTTGAAAGATTCATCCGATGGGGCAGCAATGGCGACCGAGGAATCAAAAAATCAGCGTAAGATGCCCCCCATCCCCACTAGATTTAAAGTGTAAGTTGTTCATCTTTGAACAAAAGCGAACTTCACCTGCACGTGGCGCACCCTGTTGACTGACAAACGAGGCTCTAGCGAAAAGAGAGGTAAGGCATAGCGTTCTTTTTAAGCTGCCCTACTCAGTACCTTCACTTCACAGAAGACCGCAGCCAAATAACAATTCCCTTAAGGCTAGTTGTGTTCCTGCAAGTCAGTGAAGTCATCAGAAAGAAAGACAAGAAGGAGATAAAGGCTGGCAACGGATCGGTGACCCCTTGTTGTTGCTGTTCACAATGGGTGATTGCTTTCCTTCAGGTGACCCAAATGCTCGTTTGCCACCCTCTCATATAAAAAAATGGACGGACGTACTGACGAAAATCGTAGGAAGCTGATAGATGCACAAAACCCATTGTGTGTGTAGAAGTCCTTTGACTAAAATTATGATGAAATACAGATCTGCTTTTGTTCCCCAGCCTCATATGCGATGTATCTCCTATCTACTTATTAATGAGTTGTTAGTGATAGCCACAAACAGTCCAGTGGCCATCAGTGTGGCTCAATGGTCGCGAATTAACGTGCACAAAGGGCGCGCGCGGCCACCCGTGGATTCCATTACCTACGTAAATGGATTCACGTCCACTCAATATTGCTTTTTTGCTTGCAGACGCTCCTGCTGTTTATTTTGTGACGATATTGTTGGCTTTGCTTGTTTTATTTTCTATTTAAAAGCTAGTACATTGCAGACGGTTCGGTTTAACTTGTGGAGTTTATCTCTGCCTATACGTTTATAACATCACATCATATTGTATAGATGTTCATATTGATGCATTTTGTCTTATCGATTAGTTCGTACTCAGTTTCACTAGCCTTTGTGCTTGTCTGGTAAATTGTTTCTATTATATAAATAAAAATAAATATACCCGGACAAATTGCACATTGCCATCTATGTAGTCCCAAACTAAGCATAGCCTGTTTGGGACTACTATCATGGCAGTGTTGCTATGGGTCTAATACCCATAGGTTATAATTAGGCATGGGCGTTGAATGAAGGAACCGTTTTTTTAGACTGTTTTTTGTGCGTGAACGATTAAACTAGTTTACAGTTCACAGATAAACTGGTTGATGAGTCCGTTGCGTCGCGTCGCGATCGTCTCGTCTCGTTTAGTGACTTGACAAATGAGATTTTCGTTCGTTTACGTTTACCAATCGTTTATGTCAAAAATTGTCTTATCGATGACGACGTAAACTAGTCGAAAATTAGACTGTTTTTATTGCATAGCTTTTATCGCGGGCTTTGAGCGCGGTTACCGAATCAAGAAATTCCGTAACGAAACCAAAACCAAAACCAAAACCAAAACCAAAACCAAAACCAAAACCAAAACCAAACAAACAAACATCGTAAAGGTTCTCGTTGCGTCGACTGTAAAATCGTCGACGACCCACCCACCACGTCGACGACGTAAACTAGTCGAAATTAGACTGTTTTTTTTTTTTAATAGTTCATTGTCGACGGTAAACGGTCTCGTTGCGTCGATTGTAAAATCGTCGACGACCCACCCACCACGTCGACGACGTAAACTAGTCGAAATTAGACTGTTTTTTTTTTAAACTAGTTCATCGTCGACGGTAAACGGTCTCGGTTGCGTCGACTGTAAAATCGTCGACGACACCCACCACTAGTCGACACGTAAACTAGTCGAAAATTAGACTGTTTTTTAAACCAGTTTATCGTTGTGGATAAACGGTAACGTTTCGTTGACGGCAAACCCGTCGACGACACATCCCTAGTTATAATATCAGTTAACTAAGCTTTGCTTAATTAACTGATATTTTACTTAAATACACTTTTTTGTAAATACATACATATAATACTATAGAAAACACCCAGACCAAGACAAACAGACATGTTCATGCACACAAATATTTGTCTTGAACGGGGATCGAATGCACGACCTTGGAGTCAAAGGAGCCATTGCTAGCCATTCGACCACCGCGCTCGTCTAATGTCTAATCTATACGTACAAGGCAATTTATTATTTTCAAAGGCATCAATGTGAAAAGCATTATAGACTTACATAGCCATGACGACAATTAGAAAAACAGCGAAAGTGATCCCATTCAATGTTACCAATGTACGTGCCCTTTCTGAGGAGAAAGTGAATCTGATGGAAATTGATGGAAAGGTGGACACAGTGAGCGAGTCAGGTAATTGGATTGTTATAAGAGCTTTTGATTGTAAGCGGTTTTGATGTGATGGAATTGTGAAGTGAATAGAGGGAGACATGAGATTGTTTGCTCGTGGCTATTGATCGATAGACAATATTAAAATTACGCAATCGACTTTATAAAAACTAATTAGATATATGAACATAACAAAAACATTTTATTAGCTACACACCTATATTTTTAAAACTAGGCAAAAAAAACAATACAAAAACATATTTGAATATTATGGTTAATTGGTTTCCTTAGCTGTTCCGTAAAAGAACAACATGGAAATTCTTTCAAAGAGACCAAGACCAAGAGAGGTAGGGAGCGTAATTGTAAGCTACCCGACTGGGGAATGTACCTCTACCTCACAGAATACCGCAGCCAAATAACAATTCCCTTGAGGGTTGTTGTGTTCCTGCGAGTGAGTGAGATCACCAGAAAGGAAGGAGATGATGCGTTGGCAGCGGAGTGGCGGCGCGCGAGCGATATTTTATGTTGCGAACGTTACTATGGCTACGGATATGGATATGTTATGTAGTGACCGAAGCCACACTTATACTTGGTTTAGCTGAAGAGCCTATGAAAGTTTTTATCTTCTCGAAAATCTTATCTAAAATTCTCCACGCCGCAATATTCCATTATGGTTAAACTATGTACCTATATATGTTCATACACAAGTTGGCAGAAACAGTAACCACTAAACCGCAGTATAGTCCCTTTAATTCAATGCACTTAACTGATCGAAATATGCGGTTGCAGCATAACGACAACTGTTCTAACACACATCGTAGTTCCAAAACATACATTTTGCAAAGGAGCAGGCGAAATTAAACACAGCTAGGTATGTATTTTAGAAACCTTTCCAACTCAGGAGTTATTCTTTTTATCATCATTTTTTTTTTGTAAAATCATCAATATTTTTGAAGCTGAGGATCAAACACCAAAATATTAAAACGTACCGTCTCTTATTAGCAACATTAAGTGGTACCAATGACTAATATATGTTTTCCTCCGAACTTTTATTAAGTGCTGGCTTAGATTAGCTTTTTTGTTAGTATGAATTTATTATATCTTTGAATCTCGTCGTCGTCGTTTCTGGATGTATTGTGCACACCCTGATCCTTTATTCACCCTTCCTTGACAATCTGAAGACCAATTCTAGTAATTATTTTATGAACGCAATATGAAAGTTGACTGAATGGAGATTGAATTTTACTAAAAATTATATATTGGATTTCATTAATTAATTATTGTCAATTCTTATTGTTGGCAAAATAACATTCTTAGTTTGTTTAATTCGCAATCATATTTCGATATAATCCCACTTAAATTAAACTTTGAACTTTCGTATCACACACAATACGAAACTTTAAAGTTTTACCAAATTTGACATTTGTGAGATCGAGACTGGATCGGAACTGAGTTTTGACTGAGTACATTTTGATTACGACATTGTTTCTCTGGTAACATGTTCCTTATATATTAGTAAGCTGCTTGAACCTGTAGTCCCTCAGGTCCGGGTATGCCTTTCCTAGGATTTTCATTCATCTGCTAGCTAGAGCATCAATTGATACAACTGTTTCATGGGCTTTCAAGTCTGGTTTAGTAGTACAAATATATTTAAGTTTTAGGTATCCTGAACGGGAATCTTAAGAGTGTGTCTGAAATTATATGAGACTTTGTCATTGTCGTTTTACTTGTAGCTAAATAAGAATTTAATACTTTTACGGTTTTCATCAAACTGTGCCTTTCTTTTCACGACATGTGTCCAATCCAAACGTGGACAGCTAAACAATTTCCACTTTAGAAGCTGGGCGCAATTTAGCAACTCTATTCACTCCATTGAGACAAATGATTAAAATTTGTAGTGGATAACTGTACAGCTCCTTCAGAAAGATTAGACGTAGTAATTTTCAATCATCCTGATAAATAGATAAAGTCTTGTTTTCGTGATTTTATCATTTCAATGGATTCTGCGTCAGATGGTTGATTGATACGATGTCCAAAGCTTCTTTCTACAGCCGCATCACAAAAATGCCTGCGTACTTTGTGAGTCTAGACGAATTTTCTTCAGTGAAAATCCCAAAATTATAAAATGAACTCACTCTTTATTCTAGATTTTCCATAAAGATCTAGCTAGAGTAGGTGGTCAAGAAAGAAGTAAACTTGGTTTAATGTGGTCAGTAACATGCGAATGATGACATCATCATTGCAAAATATGAATCATGAGAAGTTCCTTAGCACCTACCTACTGCAGCAAATACAAATGGTGACACATAAAGAAAAGCCGGTCTATGTTAAAACACAAACAATCCCCGTTAGTCAAGACGAAGGTCAGGAAACAATTGCCTGTAACCGGCCATACAATAGGCTGCTATGTTCCTTCGTACGGCCACAGTTCCACATTTCAATTGAACCCAGATGCAAGGCCGAGGGTCGGCGTATGTAAACATTGTTTGCTACGATATGGTATACCAGCTTGGTCCAAGTGATAAAAGAAAGCGGGTTGTAGAAGATTATAATTTGGTAAACGTTATGTGTTATCTATGTAACGACGTCCCTGGAGACAATCTGTCTCAGTATTTTTTTTATTTTTTTTATACCACCAATGTGGCAAACAAGCATACGGCCCGCCTGATGGAAAGCAGTTACCGTAGCCTATGAACGCCTGTAACACCAGAGGCATCACACGCGCGTTGCCGACCGGGACCCTGTAAAAACCTCTTCACTATATATACTCATATAGTATATACTTACCTTCATATGACCGGACATCCTACCGAATATCATTCAGATTTAGTGTAAAAAAATGGATCAATAAATGAAACAATTAGAAAATCGCTATCATCTTCTAACTTGAACCATAAACGCACCGTATGTTTGGCGAAACGGCCAAGGTTGGGCCACCACATGTGCATAATGGATAATGGTATTGGAAGTGGAGTCTGCATGTGATATTACTGAGATGTCTATCTACTATAGCAAATCGACCATTGACTGAAAATATCGAATTGTTGTCTAGCAAGCAACTAAATGACAACAGCCGGGACCTCAGAAGCATATGCACCTCGGTGAACCAAATAAGAACTTGTAAAAGAGATCGGCTAACTTGATGACAACCAACTAACGTTAGGGAATCGTTAAGCCTAAGAGCATTTAAGATTTATACAATGCGTTGCCTAAAGTAAAGGCAATAAAAATGTGTATAATCACAAAAAAACATTTCCAAAAATGAATGACTAAACATTGTAAATAACCCAACCTTACGGCTCAATAAATAAATATCATTAAAATCAAACGATCTAAAGACAAAATTAACTTTAAACGAACAAGGGTTCCGCAAGGGTCAAATCTGGGACCAGCGAAAAAAGGCCAAAGGACTCTTGACCCCTATACTTGAACCAATTAACATCGGTTGAAAGACAAATCTGCATATAATTGCATATATTTTATATTACCATAAAATAGTATTATTTTTCAGGCGTACACGTTATGTACATAAGTAGGTATGTACTAAAGATATCTGAGTAGTTGTTGTTACCGCAGTATCATTTTTTCTTTTTTTTTTATATGAGAGAGGGGCAAACGAGCATGTGGGTCACCTGATGGAAAGCAATCACACAGCCCATGGAGATCAGCAACACCAAAGGATCGCCGATCCGTTGCCAGCCTTTTAAGGGAATAAAATACTCTATTCTTGAAGGCTCCCATGTCGTAATTGTTCGGAAATACCACTGAGGGAAGTTGATTACACAATTTAACCGTTCGTGGTATAAAATGCCTTAGGTAACGTACTGTGGCAGATCGCCAATTATCAAGATGATATGGGTGGAATTTTAATTTATGGCGAGTTGTACGATAGTGGAATTCAGCGGCAGGCATTAAATCAAACAGCTCATTCGAGCACTCCCCGTGATATAATTTGTATAGAATGCAAAGAGACGCTACATCTCTGCGTGTAGAGAGAGAGAGCCCAGTCGATCCGAGATCATTGGGTCCCCGACGATTCGAACTGCTCTTCGTTGTATGCGGTCAAATGAAGTAAGCAAGTATTGGGGCGCACCGGCCCATCTCGTAGGAAATGCAAAAAAAAAAAATCTGCCGCAGGGTATAACTTTCCAATTTCTTTTTATTTCCTAAGAATAATTTGGGTGTACGAGTAAGTTGTTTGTCTCTGGTGAAAAGGAGAAGTTAGATTGGAGAAGTACCTACCTTTAGCTCACAAAATAATCATGCCAAATAACAACTCCCTTGAGGTTGCATGCGAGTTACTGACGTTACCAGGATGGAAGGAATTGCTGCGTTGGCAGCGGGGATGGTCTATACGCCTGGTCACATGTGGCCCGCCTGATGTAAAGCGTTGTTTATCATCCGACGTAGAAATCCCAATATTAAATATTGGGTTACAGTCTAAAGGTTTAAGTTGTGCGTTAACATGTTAGCTAGCTAACAACCTCTCCAAAAACATATAAAAATACGAATATATAAAAAGATACTTATCCATTAAAGTCAGCACTTTCTGTCAATTCACGATGTTCATAATTTCAATTTACGAAATGGAAAACTCTTCCCAAAATATGGGCAGCTTTATTAGAGCCGACTCCGCAATAAATTTGCATTTTTATAAAGGGCACATTTATTAGGCCGACCGCCGTATTTTATTTGTATATTTTAGGCGGGGTTGTTCCTAATTAGACGCACGTTACACGCTAGCTTTACTAATTAGGTCGCTGCGGAAATGTTACGTGGGATTATAGCACTATAACACGTATGAAATTATGTAATAATATTATTTTTTAAATTATGTTATAAACTAGCAGAAAGGAGTGTAGCGGAAAGCGTTCTATTCTATTCTGGATTCTGGCCATCTGGGGAATTGTAATTTGATTACGTTTTTCTGCGAGGTGTTCCCCAGTCGTGTGCCTATAAACTGAGTTTTACTTTTCGTCTGCCAGAGTCATTTGAAAAGCAGAGTGTACTAGGTCTTCATGAAGTTGGCTTTCATCGTAAATGGTGGAGCTATTAGCCGCTTCTTATATGAATAATTCAATGTTAACCAATTTTAATAGGATGTATCGGCCAGAAAAGAAATCAGTGAATCAGTGCTATAATTCGCTGACATTGAAATTTAACGACAATTAATCACAAAGATATTCAAGGATAATATTTTTGTGATAAATAAATATTCTTTGAAGAATTACACACTGCCAACTAAGAGGTACTAGATAACTGATATTACACTTCAATACATGTTTTATTTTAAATACATACATATAATACATAGAAAACTCTCAGACCAAGACAAACATACATGCACACAAATATCAGGATCGAACCCGCGACTCGGAGTCAAAGTGGACATTCGACCACTGGGGTCGTTACTATTCTTTATTAATAATATGTGTACTTGTTTTGTAATGTTAAATCCTCTTTTTTAAATCTCTATGAGAAATTGTTATTCTGACATGAGAAAGTGCCTGAGAAGGCCTATTCTTTGAATAAGAGAGTTTGAGTGTCTCCTTTAGGCGAAGAAGAACCCGCGCTGTGCATTCTCTAGAATTCTAGATAGTGTCTTATTTTGCAAAAGTCATAACCACATCCACTATGGATAAGGACGCCACTGGAGAACATTCATATTCCTCTCTCAAGCAATAGTGGCAATAGAGGGTGTGGTGATGTTTTTACCCGACTGCGACAGAAGGAGGGTTATGTTTTTCGAGAATATGTATGTATGTATAATTGTTTGGCACGCTCTGCAGCCTGAACGGTGGGACGGATTTTAGCTTGAGAGGTGTCGTTAGATTCGTATTTGCTGTGAGAGTGACATAGGCTGCATCAAATAGAAAAAAAATCAATATGGCGGCTGAGAGCCGGCAAATTGTCGTTGCAGTAATTATTTTTTTCTTCTAAATATATCGATATGGGTATCAAAATAAAGGTCTCGATGACCTGATTTCAAATATATATTTTGATATATTAGTTTTTGCCTGCGGCTTTGCTTGTGTGGGATTATATTATTGTTACGCGTGATTGTATCTGTTTGATTGAATCTGTTGTAGGTGCAGTCGGGTTTTTGTTTTTTTTAATTAACTTATAACTTGTGCAATAACGGAATTTACATTGATAGATTCTAGATGGTCCGATGACCTAAAGAGAGCTGTGGCTGGCAGCGGCTGGATGCGGAAGGCGGAGGATCGTATCTGGTGGAAAGCATTGGGGAAGGCTTACATCAAGTAGTGGGTAGATACAGGCTGATGATGATGATGATGATGACATTGATAGACCAGCTCGATGGCGTTGTTGAGCGCGTCAGTCTAATCGAACACGCAAGTAAATCAACGTCAACCGTAGCCTGTCCATGGATGAGTTTATCTGAAGCTCCTTCATGCTTCGGAGGGCATCTTAAGCCGTCAGTTCCGGCTATTATATTTAGATGACAGTCGTTAAGCCAAGACAGTGGCCTTTAAGCGGCTTACACAGGCCTCCGCTAATCCGCAGCTGAGCGACGTGGTGGATTAAGCACCCACCATTCTCTCTATTCACCCTTCGATCGAGGGGAGACCCGTATCCGAGCTGTGGATGACGACGACATTGATAGTACAAGCAAACCCCGGCCACTCCATACAAATGTCGCGTCGTTTTCTACTACATAAACAATGACGTCTGTGCAGAGCGTAAATGAGTGTGTGTGCGTGCGGCGCCTTACAAATTGTTCCAGATTTGTCTCAGAGGGGAGGTGAGGCCGACACGAGAGAGCGGCAGGGAGTGGCCATACTCTACGTAGTACTATTACTTATACTGTGGTACAAGGTAGTTTTGGACGGATCTCCGCTCACCCCTGCTGCAGTAGCTGGAATTAATCCGATCTCCTACTTCGGCAGAACCATGAAATGTAGTTTGCAGAATGTTTACGCTTCAATATTCAGATTTGGTGGTAACCACGGAGGATTGCCAGAACCTTATTTTTGAGTGCAAAGCACATATTACCTTTTTAAGAGCGCTACAAGTACGTTGGACCAGTAAAACATAATTCTTAGTTCATAAACGAAGATAAGAGAGTAAATTTTCGTTAAGGAACAATAGTCGCAATGACATAGGTATTGTAAGTCAAACACTTTAACTAATAATAATAAATAAATAAATAAATATTCCTGGACAAATTACACACGCCATCTAGTCCCAAACTAAGCAAAGCTTGTACTATGGGTACTAGAAAACTGATACTATACTTAAATACATTTTTTTTGTAAATACTTACCTACTTATAATACATAGAAAACACCCAGACCAAGACAAACAGACATGTTAATGCACACAAATATTTGTCTTGTGCGGGAATCGAACCCGCAACCTCGGGAGTCAAAGTGGCCATTGCTAACCATTCGACCACCGAGCTCGTAACTATGTCATAAATTTGTTAAAGTGATAAAAATAATTAAGAAAACAGCTATACTGACCTTCCGTTTTGAGAATTTAAATCACTCAATCAACCACAAACAGTTCACTAATGTCAACATAATTATAGTCCAACGGAACCGATAGTTCAACAATAATTAATAGGCTACGGGAGATAGTTCTCGTCGCCACCACACACGAAATAACACTGGTCATACCTGACCTAATCGGCCTTCGGAAAAAATATTTTGACAGTTACTACTTTTTGTCACTCTGTCGACCCCCGACTTGCCTAAAACAAATCAAAATCAAAGGAAATTCAACATTATTGCGATAGCTGTTAAGGTTAAAATGCGTTAAGTAATATATATGTTGTTTACACGGAATTCCAAACTCGAGCAAAAAGCTGCTATTATGATTTTAGACTATATTGTTAAAGAAACAAAACATATTTTCACCTAATTACTAATAATATTTTTTTATGTCCAGTGCGTTACCGCAAAAAACAATGTTGTTGGAATTAATACTTTAAGCGAAAGACATAAGATTGACAATTAAGAATTGTTTAAAAGGTTTGGTAAAGAATTTAGTCATTTAGTAGAAATGTTTACCTGTTTTGAAGATAAAGCTAATCGCTTATACATATTTTGTTTGCCGCAATGTGACTTTGATATGATCGTTTTCGAGTATTTTGAGTGATGGAGGGCCGACACTTTCGATTTAGCAAAACAAAAAAAAAAAAAAACTTAAATATATGACAGTATCTCATTTTGAAACTTTCGGCTGATTAGGGTGAAATAAACTGAAATATATAAAATGGCCAAAATGATTTGAACTGATCCATACAGCATAATTCACAGCATAGTGTAATTTAGAGTTAATACGGGTTTTCCTTCGATCAAATGGGTTTTGGAGCGTACTCGACCACGCTCCAGAGTTGCTCAATTGCAGGTTGGCGGAAGCCAGCGTTGTACAAGTATGTAATGTCAACGGCTGGCGGGAATCGAAAGTTTAAATCGTCTGAACTCTGAAGTACGGAGCAACTCGAGATTAATAAACTCATTTCTAGGTTAGGCTACTGTCGTATATTTATGGGAATAACAAATACATGTATTTTATCTAGTTTTGCAACTATTTGCTCTAACTGAAACATATGACTCAATTCAAAGGCGTGTTGTGAGGATTATTGACGATCCCAGACTGACAGAGACGATTTAGTTAGAACCTTTAAGTCTGAGTAGAGATTTTGCGTCCTTTTTTTGTGTGCTCTACCGATGTAGAGTTGTTTGACATGATGCCCACGGACTCCTTCTACAGTCGAACCGCTCGGCACATACAGGGAATTCATTCTCACACATTGAAGCCTAAGTAGTCGCGTACCATGCAGTTCCAGAGAAGTTTTCTCCCGCCTACTGTCAAGCTGCGGAATGAACTGCCTGTCGAGGTTTTCGCATGTCCGGTCCGGAAGTTATTACAGCATGGGGTTCTTCATAAAGGGCGTGAAGAGGTTTTTACAGGCTCAGCAACGGGCGTGTGATGCCCCTGGTGTTACAGGTGTTCAAAGGCTACGGGACCTGCTTTCCATCAGGCGGGCCGTATGCATGTTTGCCACTTTATTGGTATAAAAAAATGAAGCTATGATAATCTGAGTCAAATCTACAGGCAGAATGCAAAAAGTAGACACTGCTGATTATACACTATACATATTTATTATTTGTTTCTTTTTTTGTTTTGGCATCCATTTATCACTTGAGGTGGTCTTACCTGTATATTTGTGTTACGATATTTAATGCCACTATGAGATAATTTCAACTATTATCCTGGTAATAAAGACTTTGAAATATAGGAGATTTATGATTTTTAAGAATTCTAAAAAAACGGTATTTTTCGCCTTAGTCAGAAAAGAAGATTGTTGTTCGCTAAATTGCAAAAAAACCGCTTATCGCCTATCTTTATTACTTTATTCAAATATACTAATTTAATAGGTACCTAGGTATGTTCTTAGTTCTTAAACACAATATGACATTGGATGCCATTTTTTTACACTGCATCGGGTGGCTCAGACAAGCATACAGGTCGCCTCATTCTCAAGATTTTTGGCTATTTAAACTGAATTACAACCTGTACCTATGTAAGTGATGTCTACTTTGAACCAAAAACACTATAAGTATAGCTTAGCCAAGTCAGTGGTCTTTGAGCGGCTTGAAAACATTGGCCTCCGCCAACCCGCAGTTGAGCAGCGTAGTGGAGTACGCTCTAAACCCCTTCAATTGAAGGGGAGACCCATATCGTAGTAGTGAGATGAATATGGGTTGATGTAGTAATAAAATGACTTTAAAAACCAGAATATTTTTTAGGGGTGTCATCTGCACGCGGTGCACCCAGCTGACTGACAAACGAAGCTCTGGCGAAAAGAGAGGTAGGGAGCGTAAATTGTAAGCTACCCGACTGGGGAATGTACTTCCACCTCACAGAATACCGCAGCCAAATAACAATTCCCTTGAGGGTTGTTGTGTTCCTGCGAGTGAGTGAGGTCACCAGAAAGGAAGGAGATGCTGCGTTGGCAGCGGGGGTGGCGGCGCGCGAGTGATATTTTACGTCGCGAGCGTTAATATGGTTACGGTAACCGCTTCACATCAGGCAGACCGTATGCTTGTCTGCCACCCGACGTAGTATAAAAAAAAATATATATATTACTTAAAAATTATAAAGAAAACTACTTACAATTAGAAGTTGACTCACTAGTATAACTGTAATATTTCACTTAAATTCAGTACAAAAACATTCCTTAAAACATCAAAGATAATCAGTTATTACGAAACAATACAACCTTTCCAAGAATCAAACCCGCACTTCGTCACCAGTTAGCGAGCCGTGTCGCCACACAGCTATAACCGAACTGCATTCTTTACCCACCGTATCTAGCCACCGATAAGGGCTGAGTCTCGGATTCCTATTCTAACAAATTTTGTTATTGTAATATTAACTTTAAGTCAAACCGCTAAAGTCTTATGTTGATTGTTGATAACTACTTGTTTTTTTATAGTAAACCTTATCTCTGATAAATAAGATTTTTGTTGATTATGTTACTAGATATAGTACTAGCTTGGAGTATTGACATAGTAATTGATAAGCAGTTAGTATTACACCGCTAATCTCCTCGCGTTTCCTTATTTTAAAAAAAATATTATACTAGCTTCCACCCGCGGTTACGCCCGCGTTTACTTTTTTTTTTTAATATAAATCATCAGTAATAAAATTATCCTATGACCTTTCTAATACCTTTGAGAATATGTATACAAAGTTTCGTGATGATCGGCTAAGTAATTGCGCCGTGAAAGCGTAGCAAACAAACACACATTCACATTTATAATAAGTAGGGAAATAAATAGTAGTGTATTTTTATATTATAGTACATACTAGCTTTCACATTTGCGCGTTTACTTTTTTTAGTACCCTATGTCCTTCCTAATACCTTAAAGAATATGTGTACAAAGTTTCATGATGATGAATACACGCAACCACCTTCATGTAGTACTTTTAATTGTACTAATTCAAATTCAAATTCATTTATTTCAGCAGTTATAGCCATAGTAGTCATATAAATTATACAGTTTTTTTTTAAATTTCTAATAAATATTTAAAGTTCAAATAAAATAAAATTTCAAAATTATCATTAAATTATTATAACATTTGATTAAATTTTTGATTAAATTTTGTATTATACATATTATTAAAATTCAAAGTTAATAATTTTTATTGCAGATAGTTGTTTGTTTGTTTGTACGTACATGTACCATACAACAATGGTTTATGTACTGACAAACCTGTTTGCAAATGCATTTAGGATGGTGTTGGGGCTAGCCCTGAGCCTGCGCATCAGGGACGTGCACCGTTTCCTGATGGTTGTGTAGAAACAATCAACTCCCTGGGGTTGCCTCGGCACTGCAGTGCGTCTGGTATGTTTGCTGAGTGGAGGACTCAGCAAACATACCAGACGCACTGCAGTGCCGAGGCAACCCCATCAGCACCCTAAACGCATTATTGTACTGAATTCGAAGGGTGTTCTACTGTTTTTGAGTATATGACACCCACAGGCCGCCAGTGTAGAAGGACGTACAAAATGCTCTAAATAAAGTAATTTTGACGTCCCTCGAACACCGTGCAAACCTGTGTGCAATCATATTTGCTCTTACAGACAACGCCATTCGTTCCCTCTCAATGTCAGCATCGTCCTTCAAGTCAGTGGTCACCACGTGTCCAAGGTATTTAAACTAATAATAATAATAATAACTGGCAACACTACAAGTCAGCGGTAGTGGTTTTTCTTTTCTCCAATTCTAAAATTATATTTTGGTATAAGATTATAAAATTATTTTACATATTTACTGTTTTTATGTTTGGAATAATCTGCTGTTTAAAGTTTATATATCAGATTTATAAATCTTTATAATTTGAAACTAAAATACAAAATTAAATAAAAACGATGACAGTGACAAGATGTCAATATAAATTATATCTACAAAATTATAAACTATTACAAGTTTTAGAAAAGTTATGACCAATGAAAGAAAATGAGAAACCCAAACGATGCTGACCAGAGCCAGAAAACGGAACGCACAACTAACACCACAAGACTCGTCGCTTGACTCCGCCTCGCAGCCGCCACCCACCGTGCGCGTCACACCAGTATCGGCTGCAGTTGCGTCGAGTTCGAGCGACGAGTTTCACACTCCCCCGGCGACGCCTACACCTGTGCGCCGGCGAGGACGGCCGCCGACCCGCTTGGGACCACGTGGAACACATACCGCGAACAGGGTCCCCGCTGTCGGTGGTGCAGTGCGCCGCATGAGATGGAATCAACAGATTAATGAGAATGTCATGCGAGCGTACTACGAGGCCACAGAGGGGGGAACTAACCTCACTGCGTATCGTGATCGGATGCATTCTGTTTTTCAGGCTCTTGAACCAGCTGTCAACGTATCGACCCAACGACTATCGGACCAAGTGAGGGCCATCCAGCGCTGTCATCTGCTGGATGATGCCACACTTCAGAGGCTGCGTTTACAAACCCAAATTAGTCGTGTCATTTCTGAGCCGTCACGGCCTCAGACTCATTCACAACAAATTATAGTGAATAACCCTGGGCCCACTGTTGAAGATAATGATGAAGATGACACGACTAATATGGGAAACAGGTATGATGAATTGAGGAGAACTTTGGAAGATGTGATTAGTAAATATCGGTATGTACCCACGCACCTTAGACCAGATGTACCACGTTTGCCTATGCATAGACAAAATAGTCAGCTAATGGGAGCCTTGGATTCACTGTTATCAAATTATTTTGATAGCAGTGAAAGTTTGGTAGATACGCACTCAATTTTATATTGCGCAGCGGTTACGGCATGCCGTGTAGCTCATGTCAAATTTCCAAATTGTGACAGGGCTGCACGAGCAACTCACCAAAAGCCAACCTGGCAATATAGAATTGAGAAGCGTATAGCCGATACCAGGGTTCTCATTGCTAAACTTATTTGTTTCAGAACGGGTAACACGCGCCCTAGGGTTATGCGTTTTGTGAACCGAGCATTTATTGGTACTAATGTAGCACCAGAAGAATATTTGTCTCGGGCCACAGAACGCATAGACCTACTAAAACAAAAAGTTTATGCATGGGCAAACCGTATACGTAGGTATAAGAAGCGGGTTGACCGATATTTGCAAAATCGCATGTTCCAAAGTAATCAGAGGAAGGTATATAGAATTTGAGAAGGACCTGAACAAAGTGTGGCTGACACGCGCCTACCTGATAAAGATACCATGAATTTATTCTGGAGAAATATCTGGTCGGCGCCTGTCAGCCACACTGACGATTTGTGGCTTGAAACAGTCAAGCAAGCATGCGAACAGATTACACCAATGACAAATGTCATTATAACCAAGGATGATGTAGCTTGTGCGGTCCGGTGCTTAGCTAACTGGAAATCACCAGGACCGGATAAGCTGCAGAATTTTTGGTTGAAGTGGCTGAAAAGTTCGCATGCTTGTTTGGCGTTCCTATTCCAACAAGCGTTAAATGATGGGTCTTTGCCAAATTTTATGACCACCGGTGTCACTCACCTCCTCTACAAATCTGGAAGTACCACGGATCCTAAAAATTATCGACCAATAACATGCTTACCTACCATCTATAAGCTCCTTACATCCATTTTGAGAAGCAAAATCACTCAGCATATTGATATCAATAATGTTATATGTGCTACTCAAAATGGATGTAGGAAAGGATCCCGTGGTACCAAGGAATTGCTCCTCATTGACATGGCCATTAGCCAACAGGTTCGTAGAAACCGTAAAGATCTATCGGCATGTTGGATAGATTACAAGAAGGCCTTTGATTCTGTGCCTCATACGTGGCTTATGAAGGTCTTAGAGTTGTATAAAATAGATACAACTCTATACACTTTCCTGAAGTCATGTATGGGACAATGGAGAACAGTCCTTCTGTATTCAGGATCCCGATCGATCTGTGGTGATGACGAACCGATTGAGATTAAAAGAGGTATTTTCCAAGGTGACAGTTTGAGTCCCTTGTGGTTTTGTTTAGCTTTGAATCCTTTGAGCACGTTGTTAGAGGATTCAAAACTAGGCTACAGGTTGCGAAGGGGAGGTCAGGCTATATCTCATCTTCTATACATGGATGATTTGAAACTGTTTGCATGTAGCAAAGTTCAATTAATGGCGTTACTAAAGATCACTGAAAACTTTAGTAATTCTATTAAAATGGAATTCGGTACAGACAAATGCGCTGTCATGCATGTAAAGAAGGGAACGATATTAGTGTCTGAGAGACTCGAACTCTCAGATACTATACACCTGAAATCCCTTTCGGAAACTGAAACCTACAAGTACTTGGGTATGTCAGAAAATTTAGGAGTTGCCGAGACCGACATGAAGCAATCATTGCGAGAACGTTTCCTTGGCCGCCTGAAAAAAGTACTTAATAGTCTTTTATCAGGTGGCAATAAGGTGCGTGCTTATAATGGTTGGGTCATGCCGGTCTTGATATATTCCTTTGGCATACTCAAGTGGACTCAGACTGAACTTGACGCTATCGATCGTAATGTCCGAACGATATTGACCGCCCACCGTATGCATCATCCACGATCATCAGTAATGAGGTTATATATCCCTCGAAAATGTGGTGGTCGAGGCTTTTTAAACGCTAAAACCCTACATAATCGAGAGATATGTAACCTCAGGGAATATTTCCTACAAGCTGACGTGGAGATGCATAGGGATGTGGTCAATGTTGATCGTGGATTAACCCCTTTATCTCTGGCTAAAGAGAACTGGCATAAACCTGTAGTATTAAGTGTTGATGATCGCAGAACCATATGGCAAGGCAAAGAGCTGCATGGACGGTTCTACCGGGCTCTACATGGGCCCGATGTAGATCACGTTGCATCCATAACCTGGCTGCGTTTCGGGGACCTCTTTGGGGAAACCGAAGGTTTTGTCTGTGGAATTATGGACGAAGTTATCAAGACGAATAACTACCGGAAATATATCATGAAAGATGGCACGCTTGATATCTGTCGGGCGTGTCATCTACCTGGGGAATCACTCAGACATGTAATTTCCGGTTGTTCTCATCTTGCTAACGGCGAGTACTTGCACAGACATAATCAAGTAGCCAAGATCATCCATCAGCAGCTTGCTTTGAAATATGGTCTTGTGACCACCGAGATACCGTACTACAGGTATATGCCAGAAGCGGTTCTTGAAAATGGCCATGCCACATTATACTGGGATCGATCTATTATCACTGACAGGACTATTGTTGCCAATAAACCTGACATTGTGCTAATAGATCGATCAACGCGCCGAGCAATCATTGTAGACATCGCTGTCCCACATGACGTTAATCTTGTGAAAGCTGAAAAGGATAAACTAACTAAGTATCTGGATTTGGCTCACGAGATTACCGACATGTGGGACGTCGATACAACAATGATTGTCCCGATAGTTGTTACGGTCAATGGTTTCCCTCCGAATCAGAAGGTCTACCTAGAAAAATGACTTTGTTGGTAAAACGTCGACATTTTAAAACGTCTATAAGGTGATAATGTCTGTTACGGCAAAACGACCTACTAGTAAAACGTCCAAATTTTTAAAACGTCATAAATTCGAAGTACAGTTGTGTTCAATAACAATAAACTTAAGTGTGATTATGAGGCTGCACAGGTAAACGCTTTTCGTTTAACATTTCCTGAAGGCAAGTGGACAGGTTGTTATTATCACTAAGATAACGCCGTGTGGCGAAAGTCAAAGAAACTGGAAGTGTCTAGTTCCAAATGTGGTAGAGCTATAACAAGGCTGTTAGCCAATTTACCATTGCTCCCAGCAGTACATATTGGAGAAGTCTGGGCTCAGATACGTAATGATGCAGAACTGATGGAGAGTGATAACGTTTCGCAATTTATCAATTACTTTGACAAACAATGGATTATTAAGAATAAACCGGAAGATATATGCTGTTTCAAGCAAAGACACCGAACAAACAACGCTTTGGAAGGTTGGAACAGAAGGTATAACGCCAGAGTATAAAAAAAGGTTTACCATTATTTTTACATGCGTTACGAAAAGAGGCGAAATGGCAAGATTTAAAAAATCGACGCGCCTTATTTGATGGCCAAAGACGTAAGAAAATGATGTCATTTTCGACCAAAAATATATGAAAGAAATTGATAAGCTGAATAATCAAGAGATCACACGCCAAGAGATCGCCAAGAGCTTCGACCAACATCTCAAGAAGCTCGCGTTGGGAAGCTGGATCAAGGGTCAGATACAGAAAGCTGTCCTCCTTAGCACGGCACGTATTGTGAGGAAGTTTCTGTCTCTGTGACTTTGACCACCGGTAGTTTGGACCTTGTTCCCGCTATCGGGGGGATTCTGTTTTCTATATTTTTTAATGTATTTTTTTTTATATTATATATTAAAAAATGTAATAAATAAGGTATTAGAAATAAATAAATGTCATAATAATAATAATAAAAAAAAAAAAAAAAAAAAAAAAAAAAAACTCCTGTCACGTCAAGTTCTGATTTAGTAAATATTTTTATTTATTTTATATTTTACACATTATACCCAATAATTTTGATGGAAATATTAGAAAACATATACAGAGAACTCAGCGAAATAATAGGATCAAACATTTCAATTTAATAAACTCGGAAAAATACCAAATTATGAATATAGGTGATTTGACAGAATTGACAGCACAAACTATCCCCATAGATACCAATAACAGGTAATATGTTTATATGAATAAAGAAAATGTTTACAAGATCGCAACAACGAAAGGAGAGTGAGACTAGGAACGCACGCCCACCACCAACGCCCGCCTCGTCTAGCTCCGCGTCATCGGAGGAGGAATATGCTACCCCTCCCACTAGTAACGTGTCGAGCGACGAGGTCGAGCCCCCGTCGCCCCCGCCGCCATCGAGACCTGTGCGACGTAGAGGGCGACCTCCACTGCCGGCCGGCTTGGGGTCTGCGAGGCACCCAGCCCCGCAACCGACTCCCGCTACCGGTGGAATAGTGCGTCGCATGCGCTGGACAGAAGAGTTAAATATAAGCGTCATGCGCGCATATTATAGGGCTACAGAGGGAGGAACACAGTGTACTGCATATCGAACGCGAATGCTTTCTGAATTCCAAGCTCTTGAACCAGGTATCACCGTGACGGCTCAACGCCTTTCGGATCAGGTACGGGTTATTCAAAATCGTGAATTTATTGAAAAAGCTGTACTTGAGCGACTGCGCCAAGAAGCACTTCCTTCCACTGTCACTGGTTCTGTATTATCAGAAACACATTCGGTAAATATTAATAATACATCTGACTTACCAACTGATACGGAACCAGCTGATACTGTGGACGAAAGTGTTGAACCCCACGTAGTAGAGTCACTGAGGAGAGATATGAACGGGTCGCTTCAGGAGTTTCGTACTCTAACTATTCATTTACGCCCTCGGCTGCCTCGTTTGCCCATGAACCGCCGAAACCTTGCCTTAATGGGAGCCATGGATCTGATTCTACCTGAATATTTGTCATCAAGTTTAAATCTTGTCGATACGCACACAATACTTTTTAGCGCTGCTGTGACGATTTGTCGGGCGGCTGGTGTCAAGTTTCCGACAGACGTACCGGCCGAACGACGTAGTCATACATGGCATAAACCAAAGTGGCAACAACGCATTGAGAGGCGTATCGAAGAGGCCAGGGCTCTCATTGGGCGGTTGATTTGCTTCAGAAATGGTAACAGAAGACCGCGTATTATACGTTACGTCACATCTGCCTTAATAGGCACTGATTTCAATATTTTAAGAGCAGATATGTCACAATTAGACGAAAAAATTGACATTCTGAAGCAAAAGGTAGGAGTGTGGGCTAACCGTATCCGACGGTACAAAGAACGCGTGGATAGATTCTACCTGAATCG
This sequence comes from Hypsopygia costalis, assembly GCA_937001555.2. NCBI lineage: Eukaryota > Metazoa > Arthropoda > Insecta > Lepidoptera > Pyralidae > Hypsopygia > Hypsopygia costalis. The sequence continues at coordinate 23,289,060 of OW443346.2, forward strand.
ACTGTTTCAATCTGACCAAAAACGGGTCTATAGAAAATGGGAGGACACACAACATGTACCGACGGTCCCTGACTTACCGACACCAAATGAAATGATAAATTTCTGGAGGGGTATCTGATCAGTGCCCGTCGAATATAATGAGGGTGACTGGATTGATACTGTCACCCAGACGTATAACTTTCTGCCAACAATGGCAGATATATCTATTACTGCTTCGGACATAAGCTGTGCAATTCGTAGAACGTTGAACTGGAAATCTCCAGGTCCTGACGGATTGCACAACTTCTGGCTTAAGTGGTTCACCAAATGTCACGCCTGTCTTGCGTATCAATTCCAGGACGCTCTCGAGCAGTGTGCCCTCCCTGACTTTATGACAACTGGGATGACCCATTTAATTTATAAGTCAGGTAGTACCACGGAACCCAGAAATTATAGACCGATAACTTGTCTACCAACTATGTACAAGTTACTGACATCTGTTCTGAGAAACAAAATCTCAGATTTTATTTATTCAAATAAAATACTATCTGCGACTCAGAACGGATGTCGACCTGGGTCCCGGGGTACTAAAGAACTCCTCTTAATTGACATGGCTGTTTGCCAACAGGTACGTCGTAGCAGAAAGAACCTCGCAGTGGCATGGATTGACTATAAAAAGGCGTACGACTCTGTGCCGCATGCATGGCTCAGACGAGTTTTACAGTTGCATAAAATTAATGCAACTTTATGCAACTTTCTGAGCATGTGCATGGGCCACTGGGCCACACGTCTTTGTCATCCAGGTGGTGGGTCTTCTGCTACTGGCGATCTTGTAAAAATAGAGAGAGGTATTTTCCAGGGCGATAGTCTCAGTCCTCTATGGTTTTGCTTGGCTCTAAACCCCCTCAGTACATTACTGAGAGAGTTAGGTCTAGGCTATCAGCTTCGGAGAGGTGGTTCTCGGATCACTGATCTTCTCTACATGGATGATCTAAAACTGTTTGCTCGCACTGAAGCCCATCTGAGATCACTGCTGGATATCACACAGAAATTTAGTAGTGACATCAGAATGGACTTTGGTGTGGAAAAATGTGCAATCATGCGTGTAGAGAAGGGAACGGTGATAACATCAGATAATCTAAATTTGTCTGATGGAACAACCCTGCGCTCCCTCTCCGAAGGTGAAACATACAAATACTTGGGTATGTCAGAGTGTCTAGGAATTAATGATAGGGACATAAAACACACAATTACTCAGCGGTTTTTTGCGCGCCTGAGGAAAGTACTTAATAGTCTTTTATCAGGCGCGAATAAGATTCGTGCGTGTAATGGGTGGGTTATACCCCTATTAACCTACACTTTTGGGATACTCAAGTGGACACAGACTGAGCTAGACGCCCTGGATCGAAAGGTCCGGACGCTGATGACAGCGCATCGAATGCATCATCCTCGTTCATCTGTAATGAGATTGTATATCCCGAGAAAGTTTGGCGGCCGTGGCATGTTAAATGGCAAGGACCTACACAATCGCGAGATATACAATCTAAGGGAATATTTCATGCAGGTGGATGAGGAGATGCATCGAGAAGTTGTTTTGAGTGATAAAGCCTTAACCCCTCTCTCAATGGCAACCAAGAATTGGCGAAAACCTGTAGTTATGAGCATTCAGGATCGCATTACGATATGGAAGGGCAAGGAATTGCATGGTCGATTCTACCGGGCTCTCACTGACCCGGATGTTGACCATGCAGCTTCTGTACACTGGCTACGCTTCGGGGACCTCTTTGGAGAAACCGAAGGTTTTGTCTGTGCAATACAAGACGAGGTTATTAAGACGAACAACTATAGGAAATACATTCTGAAGGACGGTACGGTCGACATATGTCGGGCATGCCACCGTCCCGGAGAGTCACTCAGACATGTTATCTCCGGTTGTTCTATGCTTGCTAACTCCGAGTACTTGCACAGGCACAACCAAGTAGCCAAGATAGTACACCAACAGCTTGCCCTGAAATATGGTCTTATCGAATCTGAGGTGCCGTACTACAGGTACAATCCACAGCCAGTTCTTGAGAACAGCCATGCCAGACTCTACTGGGACCGATCTATTATTACAGACAGGACTATTCTAGCGAATAAACCTGATATTGTAATAGTAGATTGGTCGGCGCGACGTGCAATAATTGTTGACATCACTGTTCCACATGACGGTAATCTAATTAAGGCCGAAAATGAAAAGCTGATGAAATATCGCGATTTGGCCTTCGAGATTACCGACGTGTGGCGCGTGGATTCAGCAATTATTGTTCCGGTGGTGATCTCCGTTCACGGCTTAATAACGAAGAGCTTCGATCGTCACCTTAAGAAGCTCTCGCTTGGCACTTGGCTCAAGAGTAAAATTCAGAAGGCCGTCGTACTCGATACAGCTCGTATAGTGCGCCGGTTCCTTACTCTGGAGTCCTAGCCGATACAGGAATAGGTTTAGGCCTTTCCTGCCTCGGTTTTGTATGCCTTTTTTATATTGTTATTTTTAACATTGTATTTTTTTATATGTATATATAATTTTAATAATAACAATATAGATAAGTTGTAATAAAATGAATAAAGAGAATAATAATAATAATAATTTTATTTAATCTCTCTCACAAACAAATTGATAGGAACTATTAAATAGGTTCACTTTGATTTTAGGCTGGAGTGTGTGAGAGACTGGTGCCTGAGCTAGGTATAACCCTGTGTTACAGGTCACCAGGTTCTCACCCGTGGACAGATAGTATTAGCAGCCTATTACATTGCATGACAATATTGGTGGAACCACTAGAGTAACAACCTATTCACAATAATTGTTTCATAACAATAATTTTAAGAAAATTAAAAGATAACATTAATATTTAATCAACAAGTCTCGTAGGAGTACAATGCAACAAACTAAAGTAATTTATATGTCTTATAAATGCATTTATATGCCATATATATTAATAATGCATGTAATCTGTAATAATAATAATAATACAAAACATACTATATAAAGTTATATATAACGAAGATATATAAGTAATTATAAATAAATACCCATAATAGTCATACAGTACAGTTAATAAAGCTATGCAGGCGATACAACGAAAACAAAAGAAGAGAAATACACTGAGAACTCGAGACCACACAACCCAGCAATGGGTATTTATATACCCATATGCCTATTGCTGGCAGATCAGAAGGGCCTCAGTTTCGTCATAGGTGCGAGCGATGAGCCACGTACTCAAAATCTTTCTACAGGCATATTTGGTCAGTGTGTAAAAGGACAGGATAGAATTAAGTTTGTTATAAAGTATACGGCCGAGGAAATTATAAAATTTACAAGAGAAACTAGTGTTTGGAGAATAATCATGTAAACGACACACCGCGCCTCTACGACGTCTATCAAGAAGCGAGTAATCGTATTCCAGTTCAGAATGCTTCCGCGCAATAATACCGAGAATGAATAGCTGTCGGACAGAGAGTACTTGCCATTTTTGAAATAACACATATGTAGGATACCGGAAAGGCAAACATAGGGAGACTTTAAGGATTGTGCGTTGGGCTCTTTCTAATTTTAATAGGTAAGTTTTTGCGGAACCACCCCAAGATGACACACAGTAGGACAGCAATGTTTGGGAAAGTGCAAAATATACAGATTTGATAATCTGAAAATCAGCTACGTGTCTGAGTGTTCTAAAAACGTAAATTAATTTACGTAGCCGGATTGTAAGTTGATCAATATGCGCATAGAAATTAAGGCCATCATCTAAAGTAATGCCAAGATATTTAATCGTATCAGACTTTTGCAAGTTTGGGCAGATGCACCCATCCGCAGAAAAAACATTACAAGAATGCGCCTTAAGGCTAAGAAGAGGGCAGTTATTAGAGCGACGGATAGAAAAACTTAGATATTTAGTCTTCTGTACATTTAGTGTCAGGTGATTACAAGACAGCCACTGATTCACAATATTGAAACCCACCTGCGCATATTGAAACACTTGGTCCCATGAGTCTGCTTTAAAAAGAAGAGCAGTATCGTCGGCATATGCAATAATTTTGCCATTACTGATGTTGAGTAGACACAAGTCATTGAGGTAGATTAAAAACAACGTAGGGCCTAAGATACTCATCAACTCTTTTAAGTTCTGTCCCGTTTAGTCTAATAGGTGGGACATTATCTGGACATTTGCGACCCCTGGCCCGAAAGACCATACTTTCACTTTTGTTTACATTGTAGAGCAAACCATGACTTAGAGCGTATCGCTCACATATACCTAGATAGGCCGCAAACAGAGGCGCTCAGCAGCACCATGTCATCTGCGTAGCTGATATTATTAACACAGGCACCGTCAATGTGGCAGCCGACACGTGTGCTGCTAAGCTCCTCTATCAGGGCATTTACGTACAGGTTAAAGAGCCTTGGAGAGGTCAACCCTCCTAGCCTCACCCCGCACTCCCATCTGTACGGATCCGAGAGAGCACTCGACCACCGAACAACGTTGATCTGATTCAAATACCAGTACTTGATGATTTGTACCAGTTCTCCAGGCATGGAAATGTCATTTAGTTTTTGCCATAGAATATCATAACAGACCAGATCAAACGCCTTTGAGAGGTCGAGAAAACAAGCATAAATAGATGTGCTTCTATTCGTGTAGTACCTGACAGTTTGCTTTAAACACAGAATAGCTGACTCTGTAGATAATCCAGATTTAAACCCAAATTGGTTATCATGAATATTTAGGTACTTATCTTGTTGAGTGTTCAGCAAACTATCAAGCACCATAGCCATTACAGTAGCCAGTGATATTGGTCTGTAGTTATGCTTAACATTTAAGTCTCCAGTTTTATTTTTCACCACTGGCACCACCACAGTTCTCATCATATCAACTGGTAAGTGAGAGTGCGTTATACACAGAGAATAAAACATGGCAAGTACTCTTGGAAGGTGATTTCCAGCATGCTTTAGATGTTCAATACTAAGAAAATCATGACCAGGAGACCTCCCTCGCGACATAGATATGACAACCTTTTTAACATCCTTCGCCGTAAACCGGGTATGTATCTCCTGGCCATGTGATCTGTCCTCACTAGTGGACTGTGGTGGCCCCATTGGTGACTTCACAGTAAAGTTGTCCTTAAACATATTTGTAATAGACGTTGCCTCATTTAAACCACTCACACATACTGGTACACTCTACTTACTCTTCAACTTATTCGTTGTTTTCCAAAAACTACTGAAGTCCTTCTTAGAATGCTGAGATGCAAGAATGTCCATCTTTATTTTTTCGCAGTTTTTCTGGCACCATTTCAAGCGTGATTTAAAGATTTTACGACTTTCCCGCATCTCCTCCCAAGCAGGACCTCTTCTCGGCTTACCACATAACAACCACAGTTCATATTTGGACCTAGCCACCCTATGCACCCGGACATGTTTATTCCACCCTATTATGCGTTTTTTCTTTTTAGGTTGACTAACAGAATGACTCTCAGACGCTGCCATGCATAAAGCGTCTATAATACTTCGATACATTTTGTCAATTATATATTTATGGTTTATGTCATTACATTGATTATCACTACATTTACTAAATTCAGTCGGAAAATCTATTTTAATTAATTGATCATTACATAATTTATTATACAATTTAATTTGTTCCGGGTTTCTCTCACCCCATCGTACTTTATTGCACTCTAAATTCAAATAGTCTTGCAATATTTTAATAATATTTATATTACATTTTATAATGAGAGGTAAGTGATCAGACCATACAGGGACGTATTCAATATGTGCGTTTACAACAGTTTGATAGGCTGCCTTCGTAACAACAAACACTAAATACGGATGCAAGAACTTTCCCGATAACTACTACACCTCGCTCCCGCCGCGGCCCCCGCGATCGCATAAGCACTGATTGACGCCAAATACAAATTTAAAATCCTATTAGGATAACACAAGTCTTAATCCATCAGCTTATAAAGGATAAATCTTTAAACTTAAAAAAAATAACACCGACTTCAAAAATCTCAGAAGGTAGGTAGTAGTTATTTATGGCTTTTTCTTGTCAGGATTTTGTAATTAGTTTTTTTAAGTTTATTTCTTTTTAGTGAATATTTTTTTATCTGTTTATTATAATAATGGACAAGTAGTAGTGACATGGTGCCTTCTAGACGAAAACACATTAATTTATTTAATACAATACAATACACAATACAATACTCTTTATTGCACCAAAAATACAGTACAGTTTTAAAAATAAACATATAAACAAATTAAGTACAAAAGGCGGCCTTATCGCTTAGCGATCTCTTCCAGGCAACCTTTGGGTAGAGGAGACCTGAAATATAGGTAGATGGCGCAGCATATACTATATACCTACATAATTATACAATACAAACATACGAATACACACATAATCATACATACACTACATAAATATATAAATATAATAATAACATAAAAAATAAAGAAGTTAAATAGAGATAAGTGACATATAGTGAGTTATAACGAGATTTTTAAACGTGACAATAGATTGCGCGTTACGGATAGTTAACGGCAAAGCATTCCAAAGCCTTATGGACTGCACAGTAAATGATTTTGCATAATATTGAGAAGAGTGAGATGGTGTTACAAGACGAAGGGAAAGGGTGCTGCGCATAGCACGCTCCTGGACATCGCTGTGAAACAAGAATCGCTCATTTAAATAACCAGGAGTAGCAGGATTGAAAAGAGTAGAGTAAAGAAGAGAAAGGATGTGTAGATTACGGCGAAGTCGAATAGGAAGCCACTTGAGCCGAGAACGAAATTCAGAGACGTGGTCATATTTACGCAATCCGAATATGAACCGAATACAAAGGTTTTGAAGGCGCTCAAGTTTATTTAATTGCTCCTCTGTGAGATTAAGATAACAGGAGTCAGCGTAATCAAGAATAGGGAGGAGCAAGGATTGTGCAAGAGCAATTTTGGTATCAATGGGTAAAAAATTTTGCAGTCTTCTAAGGGAGGCAATGGAAGCAAAAAGCTTCCTACTGACATTACCAATTTGAGCTGCCCAAGATAATGTTTTATCAAAGACCACTCCAAGATTTTTCACGGTGTCGGAGTATAAAATATGAGTACCATTAAAGATAATCGGTTGCAAGTTAGGCCAATCAATTTTAGATACAAGGTAAGGGCTACCTATTATGATTGCCTGCGTCTTAGTTGGATTTATTATAAGACCGTGAGACTCACTCCACTGAGATATAAGAGCAAGATCAGCATTAATAATAGAAATGGCATCAGTAATTTGTGATAAAAAACCATGCGTATAGATTTGTAAATCGTCTGCATACAGATGGTAGGAAGAGCGAAGATTTGAAGTGATAGAATTAATAAATAAAACAAATAAAAGAGGAGATAAAACGCCACCTTGCGGAACGCCAGCAGCGATCGCACAACATGAAGAATATGAATCCTCAATGCGCACCCGCTGCTGACGCCCGTGCAAATATGAACGGAACCAATCAATTACCGTTGGAGATATGTTGAGAGAACGCAATTGCTCTAACAGGATGTCAAAATCAACGGTGCAAAAAGCATTACTAAAATCCAGCAGAGTCAATACAGTCAAGTGTGACTGATCCATAGCACAACGAATATCATCAGAGATTTTTACAAGGGCAGTAGTCGTGCTATGACCAGGGCGGAAACCAGATTGGAATGGATTAAGGACGCTGTTTTTGTAGAGGAAATCATTCAACTGCTGTTGAACAAGGCGTTCTAGGACTTTAGACAGGAAAGGGAGAATGGAAATGGGACGATAGTCTGAAAAGGAAGATGGCTGAGGTTTTTTAGGCAGAGGGAAAACAAAAGAATTCTTCCAAGCTGTTGGAAATATGCCGGATGATATAGAATTGTTAAGGATTAAGGTAATGGTAGGAAGGACAATGTCAAGAATTGGTAAGATCATTGCACGACTAATGCTGTCATCTCCCACGGCATTCGACACAACAGAACGTATGTTCTTCTCAACATCACAATCAGTAAATTGATTAAAGAAAAATTGAGGATAATCAGGAGCTGGAAGCGATGCAAGATGATTAAGAGTTTTAGTTTTAATGCTGCTATCAAAAGCAACTGAAGACGAGAAATACCTATTAAGGTTATCGATATCAATATTATTAGGATTACCGTGAGGCTGCTTCCCGACTCCAAGTGATTTTAAAAATTTCCAAACTTTAGCTGGATTTCCGTTTTCAACGGATCTGTGGATATGGCGTCTTTGAGCATCTCTACACATCCGGTTGCAGACATTACGCGCGCGAATATAACGATCTCGATAGTTTTCTGGATCAGCCTTGAATTTCGCTTTAAATCGATTTTTTCTCACAATTAGTCCTCTAATTTCGTCAGTCAACCAAGGCGCAGGTAGATGTTTTACCTTAACTGGGCGAATTGGAGCGTGTTTATCAAAAAGGTGCAGCACTTTAGCATTAAACAAATCGACTTGCTCGTCAACGGTATCGGCCAGCGCTATTACAGACCAATCAGATTTTACGGCATCCTCTCGTAATCGTTCTATATCCACGTTACCAAAATTGCGCTGCAAAAGAATTTTAGGATTAGGTTTAGGAGGGCGGACTTTGTAAGAGAGAAATAGGAGATCATGGAACGAAAATGCCTCCGCAGGACATTGTCCGTGCTTGGCAACATGTTCAGGAGAAGAGACCAGGATGAGATCAAGAAGTGAGGGCTTACAGCTGGGGAAAAAGTGAGTCGCCTCGAGAGGCAATATAGTTAAATTGCACGCATCAGTAAGGGATTGCAGGGAATTTGAGCGATGATCTTTTTTCAGAAGGCAGGTATTGAAGTCACCCATAATAATAGTGTGATTGAAAGAAGGCATGGTGTCTTCAAGAAGCTTTTCCAATGTGGAGAAATAATTTAAAGTAGATGAAGGGCTATAAAGTACCCCAAGAAGAATGCGAGTATGGGAAAGAGTAATCTCAAGGAAAAGATGCTCAGCACTCTCATTGGAGAGATCGGAAGCCTGTGAAGATGAAATTATATTAAAAGAGATATTAGCCCGTAAGTAAATGGCTACACCACCACCACTCCTCCCAACACGGTCATTACGAATGAGCTGAAAGCCAGGTAGCGAGTAAGAAGTTGACGGTAGACAAGGCTTCAGCCACGACTCTGATACCAGAATTGCATGAAGGTTATTAATGTCAAACGACTCAAGTAAGTCAACAAAATGGGCCGGAATGCTCTGAGCATTAATATGAATTACATTAAAATTTTTGGGTACATCGGAAAATTTTTCTTGAAGAGATTCATTGAGTGTAATTTGAACACTTTGGAAGCTATCCGAACTGGAAGAAGACGACGGTATAGAAAAATAATCTTCATCTACACTCATCACTAATTAATTGAAATATACAGTAAATACTTATACTATCAATAAATTCGTATAAATACAATAACACCTACTAAGAATATGTATACGAAATAAATATATATATATATAAACAAAAATATAAAACTAACAACAGTATATCTACCCGCCAGCAGCGAGAAAGAAATCAGTTCATTAAATTAAAAATAAATTCTTATTATAATCAATTAAAAGAACCAACAAAACAAAAAACAAAAAAATAATAAAAAAAAACTGATAGGTAATTGAAATAAGTGAGTATTATCTTTAACAGCATTGCTCATCAAGAGGTTGCCAGCGCATAAAACAAAAATCTACATTCTCATTCAGACCAGCATGACGTAAAATGGCATCGACTGAAGAGTGATTGCCAACACAAAACAAAGAAGAAGAAAACAATGACATTGATTAATTGTAACTAGATTATCTAGTCTAGTTGTAAACAAAACAATACGCGGCTCATGAAATGTCGGTGATATTATAAATTATTTAGTTTACAAATTGTGTAATTTATATATAATCCGCAAGACAACTGAGAAATAGGTGTAAAAATTTATGAATACCTGCGAACAATAAAACTAGCAAAACAAAACAAACTCGTAGTATAAAGCGGAATGTGAATGTACCTACCTCCTAATGAGCAATATTGAGATATACCAGAACTTATTTCTTGTTCAGACGCTTGGAGCGAGACGGTGCATTTTTAGATACTTCAGTATTACTCGCCACAGCTACAGCAGGCTCAGCAGTGTCAACAGAGGTCGCTTCGATGAGCTGGTTGACATCGGCTAAGTTGAAGACGCGCTTCTTAACCCCTTCTGGCGTAGTGATAATTATGATGCCACCGCTGGTCCAGCACTTGGTCACTCCGAAATGTTTCCGAGCTGCCATGAATGCGTCATGTCTACATTTAGTGAGGAACTCAGACAGAGTAATTCCAGTATCTTTGAAACCAGTTTTCGCGAACCAGATCTTGTCTCTAACATCAACATCACTGAATTTGACCAATATGGGCCTCGGCTTGTCATTTGAAGAGCGCCCCATTCTATGACATCGGCTAATGTTGTCTGCAGTGAAGTTTGTGATTTTTAATTTAGTAGTCACAATATTGACAACTTGAGCTGGAGTATCTTCATCCTTATCCTCAGTAACTCCATGGAGGAGTAAAATCTTGCGACGCCCACGCATTTCCAAGTTGTCAAGTTGCTGGGCAATGATCTCCACTTGGCGTTGAAGGTTGCTAAGAGCTGCGGTAATGAAGTTCTTGAATGCAATAAAGTCGGCGGAAAGTGAGGTAGTGGTCGGAGTCACATTTGCCTTCTGAAGATCGGCTTGGAACTCTGCCATCTTGGCATTAAAAAGGGAAGTCATGTCTGACATACTCGCCTGAAGGTTCTCCATTGTAAGTGAAATAACGATAGGAAATAAACTGCTCACAGGTAAACTACACTGTTAATAATGATAATACATAGAAATAATGTTGTAAGTCTTGTATATAGTAATTTTAAATATATTTTTTCTTGGACCAAAGATTTTTGCGTCTTGCCTTACTAACTACCCTCAGAAAAAAAGCAAGAAAGCTTTTAATCAAGAAGCACTCAACACTATTGCCTAACCATTCCTCGTCAGCTCAGCAGTGTCACACGATGACTTCCAAATGCATTATGTAACCTAATAACATCAGAAAACTCGTCAATTACTGTATCCATGTCCATGCCTATAAATTTCAACCCTTTCTCACGAATTCCCTAGGAGTCCATCATCAGATCCTGATTTGTTTAATAATTTTGTTCATTTCCAGAATCAGTTTCGATTGTACGTGGGTCACCACTATCTTTAGAGCCAAAGTCAACTTCACCTGAACGCCAGCACAGTGCACGCCAGCGGCTTCTGTCTTCGGAATTCCAACGGCTCAAGTGATGCTCCCAGCTAATACCTATGCGTCAATCAATATTCCAGACACGGTCTGATTTGAGTTTTTTAAATCATCAGTCGTTGTGCGGGTTTACAGGAAGCGTTCAGTATAGTATAAATTTTGGATGTAGTCCCTATGATTCAGCTTTGCACGCAGATTTAATTCGAGGATAAAATATGATCGCCGATGGGAAGCGAGACGCCAAGAAGAGTTCGGGCCGGGGTCTTCAACAAAAATTACACAAAAACAACAAATATTTCCCTTGAAAGGCCGGCAATAGATCAGTGACCTATTGGTGTTACTGATGTACTCGTACCATCAACCTATAAGTTGGCGGTGTAATGTGAACTTTCAATAATTATAAATACTTAGTTCTAAGTCATTATTGTCTCTTGTTACCGATATAGAGACAATATACACGGTAACAAGTCTTTCTTTTTATCCTCCGTAAGTCTCGACAGCATTTTCGAATTATTATTAATTTTTAATTGGAACAAAAAATAAATATAGATTCAATTATGACACATAAATATCTAATTAGTAATAATAACCATTCTAATCGATGAAAGTATGAACAAACCAGAAAGAAAGGAAGGAGATGCTGCGTTGGCAGCGAGGGTGGCGGCGCGCGAGCAATATTTTATGTTGCAAGCGTTAATATGGCTACGTTAACCGCTTCACATCAGGCGGGCCGGACACTTGTCTGCCACCCGACGTAGTATAAAAAAAAAAAAACTAAATTATATTTAAACACAATATGACCCACTATCGACATAGTGAGTAAATGTGTAAATTACTTGGTATACCGATTGTCCCTAGCAGTCATAGCTCCAGAGCCACAGTCGGTCACGTTTTTTTTTATAATTTGAACCATCTATGTTTTATTAAGTGTTTGTGAAGGTTAAGCAGCGTTACTGACAGCTAATCTTATCTGTTTACCTATCGTTCTGTTTTGTACTATTAACTATTAAGTACGCGGTCTTACGATGTAAAAAAATCCGTTCAGATAATACCAATTATGTTATATTTCTATATATATGTATACAAAACATCATTGGGTAATACTTGTGGAATGTCGATTGCTCGACAAACATACATAAAAATAAATATTTAAAGTTACAAACATGAATGACGAGCCCGGTGGTCGAATGGCTAGCAACGGCCACTTTGACTCCGAGGTCACGGGTTCGATCCCCACACAAGACAAATATTTGTGTACATGCACGAACATGTCGATTTGTCTTGGTCTGGGTGTTTTCTATGTATATATCTATGTATTTACAAAAAAAAGTATTTAATTCATAATTCATTTATTTGTTCATAAACATGGGTAGAAATACATTGGTGTCAAATATTAATAAAACCATAGGAACAACCATGATTCGCCTTATTGGCATATGAACAGTAACATTTGAATCTAATCATCATTCAAGATTTTATATTAATTAGGTAATTAGGTTTAAGTATAATATCAGTTATCTAGTACCCATAGTACAAGCTTTGCTTAGTTTGGGACTAGATGGCGCTGTGTAAATTATTCAGAAATATAAAAAAAGAAATCTAATCAAATCAAATACATATTATTCATCCTCACACATTGGAGCCTAAGTGGTCACGTACTGTGCGGTTTCAGAGAAGTTTTCTCCCGCGTACTGTCAAGCTGTGGAATGAACTGCCTGTCGAGGTTTTCTCAGGGGACTACAGCATGGGGTTCTTCAAAAAGAGCGTTAAGAGGTTTTTACAGGGTCGTCAACGCGCGTGTGATGCCTCTGGTGTTACAGGCGTTCATAGGCTACGGTAACTGCTTTCCATCAGGCGGGCCGTATGCTTGTATGCCACACTGGTGGTATAAAAACAAAATCCATTGGGTCTTTGCGGGCTTAAATCTATATATATAAATGTTCATGTCCACATATTTTCTTAAGAAATTATTAACTTTCTAATATTTGACGTTGCTTGACTTGCGTGTTCTATTAGGCTGACGCACAGCGACGCCATCAAACTCTTCGAAACCATCCCATGGCATGGATATTATGTTACAGTAAATGTAATAAATAGGTCATTATTTATAATAGTCAGCCCGTTTTTTTTTTTTTTTATATTAGCTCAGCATATTGGCTCCACTTCGCCTGATGGTAAACGAAAAGAAGAGCCCCAATCGCAACGGCAACAGACAAGAGACCTTGATGTCTTGTCAGTTGACGCTGCCATGCTGGCCTACAAGATGCTTCTTCACGCTTCGCTTGAAGGTTCAATGTAATAAATTGACAATTATTAATAATTAAGCTTACTTGGCACCACATCGTTCATCATCTAGGTTGACGGAGCTCCTATTTTCGATGACAGGACACAAGAAAACCTTAACCTAACCAAAAATCAACTCAAATCTAACCAAAGGATGTTTTATTACATCGACCATAACATTATACATTTTAAAGACTAACATTGTCACATGGAAATTGCAAACACAACAATGCGACAATACATTATGTCCTAAGTCCAACGTGGAATAGCACATTTGACCGCTTTACTGGATCAACCTGTACATGATGTATGTGACACTCGCGTCCTGGAGCATGATTAATAACCGCTGGTACAGTCAGCAACAAAATAAATAAATAAATAAATATTTCTAGACAATTTACACAGCGTCATCTAGTTCCAAATTAAGCGCAAAGCTTGTGTTATGGGTACTAGACAACTGATAAATGAACTTAAATTCTTTTTTTTTTTGTAAATACATCCTTATAATAACATAGAATACACCCAGACCAAGACAAACATACATGTTCATGCACACACAAGTTTGTCTTGTGCGGGAATCGAACCTGCGACCTCGGAGTCAAAGTGGCTATTGCTAACCATTCGACCACCAAGCTCGTCAACAAAAGTATTTGTAAAGGAGAATGCCCAACATTGGGCCAAAATTTGTTTGCCAAAAAATAATTTTTGATTTTTTTTTATACAACGGCGGGTGGGAAACAAGCATACGGCCTGCCTGATGGAAAGTGGTTACCGTGTCCATATAAACGCTCGAAACATGGCGTGGGTTACCACCCCCGATGTCGATGCAGCTACTTCCTCCTTCCTACTATTCAGTCAGTCAGTCAACCTTTTAGAAGAGTAGACATACGTCACTTATTTATAGCACATGTATTTAAAGATACACTAAAGTGCATCCGAATTAAAAGTTCAGAAGAGATTAAATAAAGTTATTTAAATGCGGGCTGGCATTTCCTCGTTGAAAAAGTACTCGAGAACTTCTATTAAAATTTACGTTATATTTTTATTGAATCATTTATACAATAATTCAAATTTATCAGCCATTTTGGTTCAGGCATCGTCAAAAAGTGGACGAGTTTCCGTACTTCCCACAGACATTCTCAAAACATAAAACATTTTTCCTGTTGACTGTACCTGGGTGACATTATGCGCTGTCATCAATGGAGTCATGACACGGGATAAGAAACCCGTTAATTCTATTGATAGAAATGCAAGTCAAGGGTATCAAATTTATAATGTTTTTGGTACTACATATATTTTTATATATTTTTTGTATAAAATAAACGACACTGCAAGAAAAATACATTTTTCAAACAAATTCTTCTTCTTTTTTAGTTGTGGCAACCAGTTCTCACTCGAAGACTATCCATTTTTGCTATCATAAAAATATTTCATTATTTTATGTCCATGAGTGAGTTTACAAATGACATGAGCAACTTGAGCAAGCTTTGAAATGGTCTAAAAGGTCTATTATGTAAGTCAATGATATCTAAGTAGGTACTATTTATTGAAAAATTCATACAAAAAACGGATTTTGTAGATAACAAAAAAAACCAGATCATGACTGTCGTCTAAAGACAGCAACCAGGCTCAACGTGGCCTCCGAAGTACGGAGGAGCTCGAGTAAATAAACCCATCCATAGACAGGCTACGGTCGACGTTGCTTAACTTGTGTGATCGATTAGACTGACACGCGCAACGACGCCATAGAGCTCCTTTTCTTCCCTCCATTATAAAAAAAAAGTTATTTTGCATTGTGAATTTGTCGTGTTACAAAAATATCGTAAAACCAATCGTGTGCTATTCGTTATACATAATATGATGTCTTTTCGAAATGGTTTGCCTCGAAAAAGTTATTTTGCATCTGTGAATTTGGCGTGTTACAAAAATATCGTAAAACGAATCCATTCCTTTGACATATGATGTTGAAGAGGCCCGATATTGGAACATAATACAATGAAATCAATTCATCCTCTCACCTTCGTACATTTGCGCATATTGAGGGAATCCAGCCGCCCGCAGCCATTTGCATGCTTCTGTTGCTTCAATCTCTGGAACAAGAAAAAACGTGTATTATAATTTATTGAAAACTGTTTCGTTTCTTGACGAGATATAGTACAAGTTATAAGTTAATAAAAAAAATCAAAAACCCGACTGCACCTCGACATCGGCATCAACCCATAGTCATCCCACTGTTGGGATATGGGTCTCCCCCCAATCGAAGGGGTTTAGAGCATACTCCACCACGCAGCTCGACTGCGGATTGGTGGAGCGACTGCACGCGTAACAATTATATTATTGTTACGCGTGATTAATAAATCTATTGTAGGTGCAGTCGGGTGCATTCCATACAAGCAAAGCCGCAGGCAAAAATTAATATATCAAATATATATTTGAAATCAGGTCATCGAGACCTGTATTTTGATACCCATATCGATATATTTAGAAGAAAAAAAAATTACTGCAACGACAATTTTGCGGCTCACAGCCGCCATATTGATTTTTTTTATATTTTATGTATGTGTGTCACTCTCACAGCAAATACGAATCTAACGACACCTCTCAAGCTAAAATCCATCCAGCCGTTCAGGCTGCAGAGCGTGCCAAACAATTATACATTCATACATACATACATACTCTCCAAAAACATAACCCTCCTTCTGTCGCAGTCGGGTAAAAACAGATGCGCCTAATTTATTCTTAAAAATTTTTAGGGGGTAAGTGGCTCGGAACGAACTTTAGAGCCAAAGTCAACCTCACCTGATAGAGGCTCTGGTAGAAGAGAAGTAGAGCGAGACATGACTGTAATAATGCCTGTGGAAGTAAGTAGAAGTAGACAGCGGTGGTGGCGGCGCGTGGATCTGTTTGGCTGCGGAAACCACTTCACATCAGGCGGTATGCTCGTCTGACACCCATCATCAGCCTGTATCTACCCACTGTTGGATATAGGCCTTTCCCAATGCTTTCCACCATATGCGATCCTCCGCTTTCCGCATCGAACCGCTACCAGCCACTTTTTTGAGATCATCGGTCCATCTAGAGAGGGGGCGTCCTACGCTTCGTCGCCCCATACGTGGCCTCCACTCTAGGACTTTCCTCCCCCATCTGCCATCGCTGACTCGGCAGATGTGGCCAGCCCACCACCACTTCAACTCGCTGACTTGGAGAGCTATGTCGACCACTTTGGTTTTCCGTCGAATTTATTTGTTCCGGATTCGATCCCTTAGAGAAACTTCAAGCATTGCTCTCTCCATCGCTCGCTGTGCGACTTTTAGTCTGTGAACCAGCCCAACGGTCAGCGTCCAAGTCTCGCCAAGAGTCATCTGCCACCCGACGTCATACAAAAAAGTCATTTTGATAATTATAGCAACGTTTGAGAATTTTTATATCAAAAAAGCAGTATTGCCACCCGTTGTAGTTTAAAAAAAAGTGTTGATATTTACTCGTAGAATTAATTTACTTCCGTGACTACTTTTCTTTGAGGTACAACTAATCGTTTTTTATCGCTATTTACCAGGAAGACTAACGTAACTATCGGAAAATTTATTAACGCATAAAACTATCACATTTCTAATAAATCATTACGTTTTTACTTTCACGCAAAACTTTAAAAGGGCTACACATTGCCAGAGAAATGGCACGTATCTTATAGGCAATAAGAACTATTTTTAGATTATTTTCCTTTTCTAAAGGTTATAAACACGCGTCACTATGAAAAATTAAGAAAAACAATGATTAGTAATTCCTTACGCAAGAGGTTTTAACGGTACCTTTAGACAAAGGTTGGAACAAAATGGACTTTCTCTAATAAATATTAATGTGTGTTGACCAATGTTACAGATCCCTTCAAAACGGAGGCATTAGGGCAGACACAGATCACGGCTAAATACTATGGAGAATTAGAATTTGAAATACTCGATTTTAAAAAGCCGAGTGAAAGTAATTTACTCAATTTTTTATTATTGCTGAAGTTGTTTTGAGAAAGGAATAAAAATATCCTATTTTAGATCTAGGTTATAAATGATTAAAAATATATTTCTATAAATCTATCTATATCTATATATATAAAAGAAAGTCGTGTTTGTTACAACACTTATAACTCGAGAACGGCTGGACCGATTGCCATGGTTTTTGATTTGTTGGATTTGTTTCCGTCCCGAATAGCAGAATAACTCTTAAAAACATTGGAAAATTCTCGAAAAAATAAAATAAAAGAAAAAACATTTTCCCATACAAATGAAAGTGTCAGTTGAAAAAGGGATTACGATATTTATTGGTTGTCAAATATCAAAACGTCAAATCGATTGGTGTCACTTTTATGTCGCGAAAGTTGTCTGTGATTTGTTATGAAAATTTAAAAATGTCAAATCGATAGGGGTGAAAACGCTTTTCCCATGGGGTTCGAGCGCAAGAATCAAATCAGAGTAAACATCAAAAGAAATGACAATTACAAATCACCAAAATGATAAAACCTATTTCAAAACTAAAAAAAATAAAACAAAACGTTTTTTTTAAAAAAAATTAACAATAAGGAAATCTTTATTTTTATGAAATCTTCAGTTTTTATGGATACGGGTCTTCCCTCAACCGAAGGGGTTTAGAGCGTACTCCAACACGCTGCTCAAGTGCGGGTTGGCGGAGGCCAGTGTTTTCGAACCGCCTAAAGGCCACTGACTTAACTTAACGACTGTCATTAAATGATAACAACCGGGACCGACGGCTTAACGTGCCTTCCGAAGCACGGAGGAGCTCAAGATGAGCTAATGATAACAACCGGGACCGATTACTTAACGTGCCTTCCGAAGCACGGAGGAGCTCAAGATGAGCTAATGATAACAACCGGGACCGACGGCTTAACGTGCCTTCCGAAGCACGGAGGAGCTCAAGATGAGCTAATGATAACAACCGGGACCGACGGCTTAACGTGTCTTTCGAATCACGGAGGAGCTCGAGGTAATATAAACCCATCCGTGTACAGGCTACGGTCGACGTTGCTTAACTTGCGTGTTCAATTAGACTGACACGCGCAATGACGCCATCGAGCTTCTCTATTATTTTCTACTATTCATTGTTTTAATTCCATAAAATCATAAATTTAGTTCAGCTAATATGTACCACGACATTCATTGATTGTTAGGCGGTACGAAGTTCGCCGGGACAGCTAGTATTTCATATAAATAACAATAAACATCGGTATTCACAATACTTCTTTACTAATATTTATTTTTATAGCAACGGGGCATAAGCTTATTAAGGTGGTAAATAAGCTTCTGCCCCGCAACATCAGAAGCACTACCTAAAAACCTTTTCATTTCACACTCTTTTTGAAGAACCCTATGGTGTAGTCAGCAAACAAGCAGGATGAGATTTTATAAAACAAGTTAAAGAAAGCGTTAAATAGTAAAATGTTATGTTAATAATGATGATATTCGTAAATAACTGCGCGTTGAAATTCAAACATTTGTTACAACTTGTTCGAATTTTCGCAATGGAATGTCTCAGATGAATACACGCCTTTACATATACATGGGTCTGGCTAAGGTGGATGTTGCAGTTGAGTTTAAGGCCAAAGGGCCAATCAATGCCATTGTAGGGCTGACGGCTACAAATGTCCAAATAATGGTCCAAGCGGATACAGAGATGCTGGGTGGATGTGCGAAGACAAGTCGTGAAAGTGCATTGGATACGGTAGTTTTAATGTTAAGTGTTCGCACAATATCAATATAAAATGTAATTTTACGAATATTTAAATTATGTTATAGACAATTTAATAAATTGGGTATACATAATAACCGTCCCTGCAATATAATACAATGAGTTGGGTTGGATTTGCGGTTAGGTTAGGTTTTTCTTGTGTTCTGCAACAGGAGTGGGGCTGCGCCGACCTAATTAAATGATGTTGTGGCAAGTAAGCTCAAATATTAAATAAAAAAATATCACATTACCAGGGCATTATGAATAATGCCGAAGTTATCACATTGTTCATAACATTTAGATCAATTTGCAGATGTTATAAATGATAATTGTAAGTAGTTGTATAGTGCTTGGTGAGAAGAATATTATACCCGATTATATATTTTTATCTGTTTACATAATTCCATCCGATTGTTCAGTTCTTAAATTAAAGAATTAGTGACTGTCATTCTCATAAACTCTCTACTTTACAATATTACTTGACGAATTACAGAAATTCCTATATGCAGTGTGTTAAAATTGCCATCTTTGTTACATTTATTTTGTTCTTTTTGCTACTTCAATTTTTTTATATTCATCCTAAATGCTAATATATGATTTTTTATTCAAAGTTGCGTCACTTTCGCGGCTACAAGGACTTTAATAAGAATCAATATTAATTCTTCCATAAATTACTTTTTTATCCGTCTTCACCTGTTTTATAATGGTTTAAATTCAGGCATACATAGTATCATTTAATTATGGCACTGAATCTTTAGTACAACGTCATTAAAATGTACTTACATTTACTTCATAAAATTTACCGACAAAGTGTTTAAAGTTACGATAGTAATTTTCAGTCGTATCCATAGACAATAATGACCTCATAAATTTAATTAACAATAAATTATTCATTTAAGCATAGATAATATATTTTATTATGGATAGATAATACTTATAAGATAAGATATTGCATATGAAAAATAACTTTTCCGAAAAACTGATTATTTCCTCTTTATGCTTAGGTATTGTTTTTTCTAGATCAGAAACTTTATTTTTATTTATAGAAAATGTTTGCAGTAACTACTTCTCATCCGGCAGGTCGTACGTTTATTTGGAACCCGATGTAATATAAAAAAGTAGAATGCCTAGTCTGAAATAATTAAAGAAATAGCATTATTGTACTGATTTTTTCTATGCAAACACTGCGTTTGCGATGGAGTTGGCAGTGACTAATATTATTTGCATTGCAATCGTCTATAAGGCTGCAGTAACTGTTTTACAACAGACTAAAAAAGCTTACATCTCTTACATCCTAGGTTCTATGAAGAATGCCACATCTATATT
The DNA here is from genome assembly GCA_937001555.2 of Hypsopygia costalis. Lineage (NCBI taxonomy): Eukaryota > Metazoa > Arthropoda > Insecta > Lepidoptera > Pyralidae > Hypsopygia > Hypsopygia costalis. The sequence goes on from OW443346.2 coordinate 23,309,694, forward strand.
CCGTACATTATTGCATCCGTGTTTGTTCCGTTTGAAGTAGCGAGATATGCGCGGTAATTTTTCATCACTCCATCATTGGACAGGCTAATGCCACCTGCCACTTGCCACCATCGCTTGCAAGAGGCTGCACGGCCACTATTTCATCGACAGATACAAACGTCTTAAGTGTTTAGATACAATCACGTGATAAAAGTAATTTATTGAATTGTAAATGGTTGAGAGTAGATACAATTTTTCTGTAGTTGGTACTTTTGTGTGTAATGTATATGTCTTTATTGTAATTTAAATAAAATAAAAAAGATATTTCTACCAGCTATCTTTCGAATGTTTGAAAAGGCTTCGTCGCGTGATAGTATAAAACTAAGACATACCGTTTATCCATTTATACTTCTATATCCTATCCTATCGAACGAGTAAGAAATTTTTGGCCCTGGTCACATTTGTACGATTTCCACATTTGTAACAATTCGACACTTCGCCAGTTTTCCAAAAAAATAATAATTTAGATTAAAAAAAATAAACCAACTGAAATAAAAAATGTGAAAATTGTACGAAATACGTTCCGTCTTTGTTCATAATTGTTTACACAAATTCGTATATTAGTTAGTTTTACAAAAAATGAGTGAGTTTTCTTAAGAAGTGAGAATGAAAGTATTATTTTTACATATTCATACTATTGCGGATGACTATTTGCGTTCCATATTTTTAGACAAGTCACGTCAAACACTTTAATAAAAGAATAATTCAGAGAGGAATTGTTTAATTCCTCTCTAAATTATTATTTGGGGGTGTAAGTCGTTCATCAACATCTATGAACCAAAGCCAACTTCACCTGCACGCGGTACACCCTGCTGACTGACAAACGAAGCTCTGGCGAAAAGCGAGGTAGGGAGCGTAAATTGTAAGCTACCTGACTGGGGAAGGACCTCCACCTCACAGAATACCGCAGCCAAATAACAATTCCCTTGAGGGTTGTTGTGTTCCTGCGAGTGAGTGAGGTCACCAGAGAGGAAGGAGATGCGGCATAGGCAGCGGGGGTGTAAAAAAAAATCCTCTGCGAGAGATTCGAAGTACGTCGCTCGAGCTTTAAAATAGTGTTGCTCCCGAAGTTGACACTCTACATTTTCTCTATGTAGAGATGTGAAGCGCCTGATGTGAAGCGGTTACTGTAGCCATATTAACGCTCGCAACTTAAAACATCGCTCGCGCGCCGCCACCCACTGCCAACGCAGCATCAACTTCCTTTCTGGTGACCTCATTCACTCGCAGGAACACAACAACTCTCAACGGAATTGTTATTTGGCTGCGGTATTCTGTGAGGTGGAGGTACATTCCCCAGTCGGGTAGCTTACAATTACGCTCCCTACCTCTCTTTTCGCCAGAGCTTCGTTTGTCAGTCAGCAGGGTGCACCGCGTGCAGGTGAAGTTGGCTTTGGTTCATAGATGTTGATGAACCACTTACATCCCCAAATAATAATTTAGAGAGGAATTAAACAATTCCTCTCTGAATTATTCTTTTTATTAAAGTGTTTGACGTGACTTGTCTAAAAATATGGAACGCAAATAGTCATCCGCAAACTATTTGCCGAAGGGATCCGCTCCCCTACGTTGTTTATTGTGTAGTTCTTAAAGGTCAGATTATTATTTGCGTTGGATATTAAATCCCCAATATCGTGTTTGCCGAATTACTTGCTGATGCTGTTTAGGCAAAGTTGGGAGTCGAACCCATTACCGGAGTTAATAAACAGTAAATAGAAACGCCTAACTAGGGTACAAGCATTGGTTGAGCAGACGAGCGGTTTGGTTGCAAATTGCTAAAACATATTTTTTCCTAAACCAAGAACTTAACCAAAGCCCGATGGTCGAAACACTAGCAATGGGCACTTTGACTCCGAGGTCGCGGGTTCGACCCCGCACATGACAAATATTTGTCTACATGAACATGTCTGTTTGTCATGGTCTGGGTATTTTCTATGCACCATATTTTTTATTTAGAAAAAAAAAGTATTTATGTACATATATCAGTTATCTAGTGCCTTTACTTAGTTTGGGACTAGATGGCGCTGTGTAATATGTCAGGGATTATTTATTTATTTAAATTTATTTTGAACCTATTTAGCCACCTCTTTCATACCACGCCGATTGCCAAACAAACATATGATCCACCTAATATAAAGCTGTTACAATAGCCATAAAGACGCTCGCAAGACAAGTAGCATTGCTCAACATTTGGCACGCACTTGCAGGAACATAACAATTCTCAAGCATAATATTTATCTGCTTTATACTGTGCAGGATCGAGGTACTATAGTCGGACTCGACATGCCCTACCTTTCTTTCGCAGAGCTTTGTTAGCCAGTTGGCTGGTTGCACCATGTGCATATTAGCTAAGTTAGTTATGAGCTTCTTATACTTTATAACCTTTATCTTTCGCATTTGTTTAGGAAAACTTAATCAAAATTTGTATATATTACTGTGTAATGTATTTAGGGTGTACCTAAGTTGATGAATCATCAACATCTTCCTACCAAAGCCAACCTCACCTGCACGTGGTGCACTCTGCTGGTTGACAAACGAGGCTCTGGAAATGAGAGGTAGGGCATAACATATTTTTTTAAGGTGAAGTGAGTCCAGAGAACACGCTTATTCAAATAACTTTTTTATTTAAACTATTTCAAATTGGTTTCTAGAAATTTAAATATGAAATCTTGAGTCCTTTCTGCAGGGTTAAAAGCTATTGAAAACACAATCAATCATTTTTGGCTCGATAGAAAAAAATCGCGAACTTCTCTCTAAATTGCACTAATTAAAAGATATATCTATTTAATACACTCACCTTTTTACATGGAAATTATACCAAAATTTTCATAATTTTAATTAGGAGAGTGTTATGCTATTACTTTATTAAATAAAAATATAATTATAAAAACAAATAACGTTTTGCGTTCGCGCACCCTCCCCGTGTCTCGATCGCTCACAATAACGTCACGTCAGTGCTCTAGGAGCTGTGTTCGAGGTGAGACCTGTGCCGCGCGTCCGCTCAACGCGTTGTCGAAGTCGTCATTAAATTAAAATAATGGGTAACAAAAAAAATAAAATTAAACGTGCGAGACGCCGTCGTCTCCCGACAGTGAGGGCCAATGGAAGGAAAACTGCTGCACTACGGTAAGTAAGTGTTCCGTATTCAAGTAAGGTTACAAAGTTAATTTCTATTAGACACCTAAACAAATATCTATTATTATTTATAGTCTAATATATATATATATATATATCTATAGTCTAATAATAGATAAATATCTATTATTAGTTATCATATTTGTTTGTATTGAAAACACAAAAAAAAATATACAGTACAGTAAAAATACAGTACAGGCAAATGCCTGTACTGTATTTTTTTTTTTTTTTTTTGTGTTTTCAATAAAGATTATTCTAATTGTAATATTTTGTTTCGTTGTTTTAGTTGGTCGAGTCACAATAAAGAAAATAACGAAGCCATGTATATTTCTTCAAATACATCAGATGAGTAAGTATTTATAATATTATTGATATTATATTTTTTGTAATTTTAAAAGAAACAATATAATTGATTGGATTATTCCGTAACAATAATATAAGTAAATACAGAAGCGAATATTCTTGTGTACTTGTGCCGGCCTGGACGCCGCGAAATGAACACAGTGTAGAAATATCAGTAGGACAATAAAACAACGTGATACATTTTTTTTTTACTGAGACCCGGTTTCTTGGATTTTTCTCATGCTAGATGTTTCGTGTGAAAACTTTATTATAAATCTTCCTTGAATTATCGCGTCCCGACAGACAGACGCGGAGGGGGACTTTATTTTATAATAGTAGTGAAACTGGCCACGTTTTGTAGTCTATTGGAGAAATATGAATGTTTTAAATTTTGTTTCAGACACACAGAAAAAATCAGGTCGCCGTCGTTGATGCGTCGAAAGTACGACAAGTGACAAGTAAGACGTCACTGACGAAACTGCAACGAATAGTCTGCTGTGCAGCCACAGGATCATTTCACACACCTACAGCAGCGATGGAAATGGTCCTAGACCTGTTACCATTACATATATTCATTGAGGCGGAGGCTTTGAAAGCCTTATACAACATCGATGATAAACCTTCAACTGTATAGTAGCGCCCCGCCATGCAGTGGTTCAGTTCAAACAAACAAACAAACGAACAAACAAACGCCAAACAGTTTCGGGACACACCTGTAGCTGTATATTACACAGACTGTAGCGTGCTTATTTATGGGAAAGCAATAGGAACGCGACTATGGAACTGACATAAAGAACTGATAACATTGAAACAGGAATGTCGCCAGTGCAATATCAGGCAGTGACAGTGATGGACGGAATATGCTGGGTCAAACAATATAAGTATCTGGTAAGTGGGGTAGGAGGGGGGGAGAGGGACAATAGGGAAATAAACTGAGGTTTTGCTGTGCAGCCATGGCAGTCCAGGTAGCCATGCTCACTAAAGTATCCAAACTGGTGGTAGTGTCGTGTGGCGGGTCGACGCGTTCCCAATAAAGTGGTTAAACGCGGCAATGGCTGCCCCATGTATCAACTCGTGAATGGGTGCTGCCGAGGGGACTGGTCTACCGTGGTTGTCATGGTTACAAGGCAAACAATAGGAGGATTTAGATAAGTAGTATTAGGCAATCGTATAATTATTAGCACAACAGCGACGAGCAATTAATAAATTGTAAGAAAATTGTGACAAAAAAAAGATGATTGTTAACAAAAGGTACGGACCCCGGGGTCTGTAGATTGTAACTATTATTAATAATATATATATATATAAATATATATATATATATATATATATATATATATATTTATATATATATATATATATATATATATATATATATATATATATATATATATATATATATATATTTATGTTTTCTTAAGACTCGCTGGCCGCGGCGCCATAAATCATAGTGTATGCCGGCGCGTGGTAGTTAGTTAGTCTAAGTACCTATTTTAATTTGACAAATAATAAATATAGTTTTCTTTTTATTTTCTTTCTTCTTTACTTCTTCATAATATACCCAAACATCGACTTGACAGTGTTGCATCACTTGCTCGCATGTTGAATATTAATCATGGGATGTGTTCAGAGGAGTTATTTTACATGATGCCCACGGCCTCCTTCTACAGTCGCATCGCTCGCCATCGACAGTGAATTCATCCTAACATGGAAGCCTAAGTGGTCGCGTACAGTGCGGTTCCAGAGATTTTTTAAGCTATTGCATAGCTTTTATCGCGGGCTTCGAGCGCGGCGACCGAATCAAGAAATTCAGTAACGAAAATAAAACTTAACACCCCCCACTCCGCCTACCATATAGCTGTGCCAAGCGTTTGCTTAACGTGTATGTAGGTATGTATATGGTACGACACACACACACACACACACACACACACACACACACACACATATAGTTTAAATTCTCAATATGTATACATATATATGTCGAGCAATGAAATAAATAAATAATTATAATTGCATAAATTGATAAAAAATGCTATGCAATAGCTTTACTGCGGCAGTCCCCGAGTGCCACACGTTTTTATTCTCCCGCGTACTGTCAAGCTGTTGAATGAACGAGGTTTTCTCAGGAGACTACAGCATGAAGTTCTTCAAGAAGGGCGTGAAGAGGTTTTTATAGGGTCGGCAACGCACTTGTATGCCCCTGGTGTTACAGGCGTTCATAGGCTACGGTAACTGCTTTCCATCAGGCGGGCCGTATGCTTGTTTGCCACATTAGTGATATAAAAAAAAATACTACATTATTTAAAAAAAATATCTTTCTATATGTAGTTTATTTGTTTTCATTATAATTATATTTCCAGATGGATTATAATAAAATATACTCAAGCATGAAACAATCTTGGAAAATACTTCGCAGAAATAATATTTACATACTCGTACATCGTTTTCAGTAGGTTATCAGACGTACATTCATAAATAAACTTAATTTCACACTTATAATAAGGATAAGAAAAACAATAAGTAGGTACTTAGTTTATTTCAATATCAAATTTCCGATATCCAATCATTTTAATTTCAAAGTAAGTATTTTTAACTATTGTATTGTATTGACGGTTGTTGTACTGTACAGTCGCTATATTGTGGTATCTCGGCAGCGAGCGCGCGCTTGTAAGGGGGCAACCCCGCGCCGGCTCCTCTCAAGCCCCGCACCTCACCCCCTCGAAAACGGCCAAGCCCTGGACTCACGTCACCTTAACGAAAAGGAAGGAGTATTGGCATAGTATAAATAGAGAAGTAAGGTAACTTCATACAAACGCACCGAGCGCGGTTTGTATGTGAGCGCGCCCGTACGTATGGCCGTCGCACGCACACACTGACAACATTTATAGGAGGTTATATGGAGCGCCAGTCGGGGTCGGAGCTGCGCCGTACGCAAAACCGCGCAAGATTCGCGCCTGCGCTGACGTTCGTTAATAATTTGAACATTTAGGTACCTACCTACGTCGTATATAACTACAAATTCGTTAAAGATGGCTACAAAGTCGACTAGCCATAAAAACATTGCAGTGTTCATGGATGTCTCAATAACAATTTGTCGGATACCCTAAAAATTCGGCCACCGACACTCCTAATAATCACATGATAAGTGTGTAAATTAAAAAGTATTAAAAATAGTTTAGTGTAAAAAATAATATATAAGGTGTAATTGAATCAGACGCAAATATTTCTAGGGATGGTATAATTATGATAGAGAAACACGATTACCAAAGTTTAATAAAAATCTACACGCTAGTTTTTATTTTTGAATTTCCTAACAAAGTTATAATATTATTTTCAAAATCAGCCTGTATTTAGCCGTGCACTCACACTAGTTAGCCGCGCACTCACACTACTATCACCTACTACTACACAGTCATTCATAATTTTATTTAAGAATCCAATCCCTCCCCATGGTAGCTTAGCGCGCGAAGAATCGGACGAATTCAAATCTTAGTTTGTCGGTGGCGTTCGGGTGCGGAGGAGCTCGATGGTGTCGTTGCGCGTGTCAGTCTAATCGAACACGTAAGTTAAGCAACGTTGACTGTCTATGGATTTGTTTATTTATCTCAAGCTTCTCCGTGCTTCGGAGGGCACGTTAAGCCATCGTTCCCGGCTGTTGTCATTAGATGATGGTCGTAAAGCCAAGTAAGTGGCATGTGGGGCTTGAAGATACTGGCCTCCGCCAACCAGCAGTTGAGCAGCTTGGTGGAGTACGCTTTAAATGCCTTCGATTGAAAGGGAGACCCGTATCCTAATAGTGGGATGAATATGAGTTTATGTGGTGGTTGCGGTTCGGGTGCGGCAAGGTAATTGATACTACTACTAATCTAACAACATTTTTTTTATTCTACGTCGGGTGGCAGACAAGCATACGGCCCGCCTGATGTGAAGCTGTTACAGCAGCAGATCAAAACTCGCGCGTCGCCACTCGCGCTCTCAACGCAGGAACTCTCTAAAGATCGTTGTGTAAACTTATACCTCAAAAAATAGTCGGCAGGGTGCACCACGTGCCGGTGAGATTGGTTTTGTCTCTAAAGATTGTTGTGAGCCACTTACTCTTCAAAAAATAGTCGGCAGGGTGCACCACGTGCAGATGAGGTTAGTTTTGTCTCTAAAGATCGTTGTGAGCCACTTACACCTCAAAAAATAGTCGGAGGGTGCACCACGTGCAGGTGAGGTTAGCTTTGTCTCCATAATAAATAATAATAAATATTGTCACACAAATTACACAGCGCAATCTAGCCCCAAAGTAAGCGAAGCTTGTGTTATACCTACTAGACAACTGATAAACATACGTAAATACATTTTTTTTTGTAAATACATACATAAGATACATAGAAAATACCCCGACCAAGACAAACAGACATGTTCATGCACACAAATGTTTGTCCTATGTGGGAATCGAACCCACGAGCGTTGGTGTCGAAGCCGTGTCATTGACCGCTACGCCACCGACCTCGTCTATCTGTAAAGATCGTTGTGAACTCACACACCCCTCATAAAAAATTGTCACCTCATTATTGGGCTCAGGGTGCACCACGTGCAGGTGAGGTTGGATTTGTCTAAAGATTGTTGTGAACTTACACCTCAAAAATTCGACGAGCTCGGTGGCGTAGCGGTCAATGACGCGGCTTCGACACCAACGCTCGTGGGTTCGATTCCCACACAGGACAAACATTTGTGTGCATGAACATGTCTGTTTGTCTTGGTCGGGGTATTTTCTATGTATCATAAGTATGTATTTACAAAAAAAAATGTATTTACGTATGTTTATCAGTTGTCTAGTACCCATAACACAAGCTTCGCTTACTTTGGGGATAGATGGCGCTGTGTAATTTGTCTGACAATATTTATTATTATTAGTATTACTTTTGAATTTTTTTAAAAAAAATCTTAGTGTAATAAATAGCCTTTAACTTTTCTTTCTATACAACATATGTTCAGTAAGTACTAACTTACGTACAAAAACGTGTAACTAACTAACGCAAGGCAAACTCCTTAGTAGGTACCTACGGAAAGTATCATGGTGGCACACAAAAGCTTATTTTTATCTAGTTAATTGATTCAAGTGTTATTTTGCGAAAGTCAAATTTACAGGAAATTTGAGCAGAGACGACCGAAGCGGCCATAGCTGTCGTATGCAACTACTATCGGTAGGTAGTGGGTGGTATAATAGCAGATGTGTCGTGTTTGGATTCATTTTGTCGGTATTAGATTCTACTTACAATGCGACGGTGGTAATATGATGAGCTGACGCCGTAGCCAGGATATCTAGCACACTAGTACACTCTTGGAAAAATAACACCAGATATGTCGTGTTTGGATTCGATTTTTATTTCTCATTTCGAATGTAAATCTAACTTTTAGAATTTTAACTTCCCATCACACTTTTACAGCTGTGGACTGTCAAATTAATACAACTTGATTTTTGTAGCTAGACATAGGTACTATTAGTCAATTTATAAGTAAATGCTGTGACAAAATGTGTTAGTAGGTTAAAGTATGTAGTAATTGTTATTTCGTTACTTAAATGTCACCATGCCCCTTAGATAATACTTTGGTACTTATCCCGCTATACCCCGTACTTACAAAAAATTTGTTGTATTAACTTGGCGTGGTTAAAAGTTAAAATTCATTGTTATTTACACAGATTATTTACAATGGCCACTTGCGCACTTCACTTCACTACATCAAATGTTGGATGTGACCTCCTCTTTGGTGGATGCACTGTACAGCACGATCGATCCCGTGTCTGCGCACTGAACTGAGCACTTGAGTTTCACTGGCTATCACATCAAAAGCCCTGATAATACGCGTACGTAGTTCTTCCGCCGTGCGGATAGTATGACCATCATTCCCATAAACCAGGTCCTTGGCCCTACCCCAAACGTGAAAATCCAACGGCGTAAGATCAGGTGAACGTGGTGGCCAGGCGATGATATTGCCACGCCCAATCACACGCCCCTGGAACTCCTGAATTAAGTATTCTCGCACTCGTCTGGTGTAATGTGCCGGTGCTCCGTCGTGCTGGAAATACATCCAATGACGGTCCCACACAGGTACTTCCAGCAGCAGCTCCGGGAGATCATGCTGCAAGAACCTCAAGTCGACGAGTCCCCATTAGGAACACGGGGCCTAAAACGACTTCATTGAGCACTCCTGCCCACACGTTTACACTAAAACGGTGCTGAAAATGGTCAGGCCGAATCACGCGCGGGTTATGATCACACCAGTAATGTGCGTTGTGGATGTTGAAAACTCCAACGCGTGTGAAAGTGCATTCATCGGTCCACAACACATTGCAATTCTGGTTGCGGCGCAGCCAGCGACAGAACTCGACGCGCGGCGCGTGATCGGCTGGCAAAAGTTCCTGTGCCCGTGTGTAATGATACGGGTGCAGCCCGTCATGACGCAGCACTTTCCAAGCGTAGTACCGCGACACGTTGAAAACACGCGCAGCGTCGGCGGTGCTCGCCACGGGATGGCGGCGAAAGAACTCCAGCACCTCTTCCTCGCGCCGCCCAGGGTGTCGTGGCCTCCCCGCGTCGGGACGAGGCTGGTAACTGCCGCTCTCTCGGTGTCTCTGGACCGCACCGAGTATTGTCCGTATGTTCAATACTCTTCTGTACCGCTCATCATACAGATCTCGAGCCCTCGTTAGGACTTCTCCAGCATCGTGGTAACATAGTACCATTTGCTGGTACTCCTGGTTTGTGAAACCATAAGGCATATTGATTACCGATATCTTAGCGTAAGCACAGGACGGCACGAGAACGATGCGCACTTATCGAGATATGTAAAACAATGGCGAACGTGCATACAGTGCATACGTCGCTGCGCGGTACCTACGCCTCGCCACTGCGCAGGCGTGTTGAGAGCGGGTGGGAGCGGACAGTCAATCAACGGTGCAAGAAAGGACCTTTCTACGCATGCGCTAGACACGAATTCTCGGTAAAGTGTAAAGACTCGGGCGCCATTTGTCGATTTCATTGATAAATTAATATTTTGTCGGTGTGTGCGTGGGCAATGTAATCGAGTTCCCTGCTACAGAGTGATTATTTACAGGTTTTTAGGTCGTATTGTTTTAAGGGTTTTCTCGAAATCTAGCGTGTAGAAATAAAAATAAAATATACCAATAACCTTTATTTATGTACTAGAAATGGCCCTTAAAATATTTGCGTCTGATTCAATTACACCTTATATAATAGGTACTTAATAAAAATATATTTTCATAATAATTTAGATTATTTGAATAAATATTATGATTCAGTAAAGCTACGTTTTAATTAATCCTATTCCTATTTAGACCGTAATTTTTCAAATCACTAAACAGATAACATGAAGTAGGTTTTATCAAATGGTAGGAGTCCGCCTGGGTGAGGACCACTGCCTTATCTATTTCTGCCGCCAACAATGCTTGCATTGTTGTGTTTTGTGTTCCGGTTTGAAGGACAAAGCACCTGCGATTCTGCATTTTTGTTGCCAACAGCTTGAATGCGTGAATCGTGGATGTTATGGGCGACAGTTACCGCTCACCATCAGGTGGGCTGTCTGCTCGTTTGTCACTGAGTAAGCATGCATTAAAATGTAGGTAATGAAAAAATTGCAGTCACTCCTGGTGTATGTACAAAAATAATTATTTTTATTCTTTCTAGATTTCCACACCCAAAGGGTAAAAACGGGACCCTATTACTAAGACTCCGGTGTCCGTCTGTCTGTCAGTCTGTCACCAAGGGCTGTAGGTATCTCATGAACCGTGGTAGCTAGACAGTTAAAATTTTCACAAATGATGTATTTCTGTTGGCGCTATAACAACAAATAATAAAAACAGAATAAAATAAATATTTAAGGGGGGCTCCCATACAATAAACGTGATTGTGTGTCATTTTTGGTACGGAACCCTTCGTGACCGAGTCCGACTCGCACTTGGCCGGCTTTTTGTTACAGATCCCTAACACTTACCCTACTTAATTTTGTATTTTGTACCTTACTTAATTTTGTATAATAGAGATTGACTAAGTATTTTTGACGGTTGAATAAACTATTAAGCGACAGCCCTACGTGTTTAGGCTATTATCTCCCGCTCGGGGCTTGAGTTCTCCTACTTCTCTATTTATACTATGGTATTGGTTGGCCCCTTGGTGTTGCCGATCTCCAAGGGCGGTGGTGATTGCTTTCCTACAGATGACCCACTTGCTCATTTACGCCTCCCCCCCCCCCCCCCTATATAAAAAAAATATATATATTCCAACCTGCATACAGTTTTAAACAAAACATATAAGATATAAATAAAAGAATGAGCTAGAAAACACGTAAAAACAAATCGATATATTTGACTATATTATACATAATATATATTTTAATGTGTATATATTAATAAGGTTATGACACTCCACAAAACCTGTTAACATTTTCACGAAAGCCACATGTTTAACATATTGTTTTATAACCATCATTCATACGTTACGATAACGATATAAAAACATTTCGAATAAAATTACAAGTACCCACAATTCATAAATACCAAATAAACATTCATTAATTATTTATAAAGCTTATGGCTTTAGATACGGCCAAATACAAATATATCGGTGGATTATACTAATGTTAATGTGACATCGGAACAGACGTGATACTTAACGGAATTATTATGAATTGATTGATATTGAAGGTCGCTTCACATGCGCAGAGATTAAAAAAGTAGACATGTATTGTTTCAAGCCTTATCCATGTTTATGTGATGTTTTATTGAAATCTGTTTAGCGATTTTAAACGTGAGAGAGTAACATAACAGGGGATGTAAGTGGTTCATGAACATCTTTGAACCAAAGCCAACTTCACCTGCACGCGGTGCACCTTGCTGACTGACAAACGAAGCTCTAGCGAAAAGAGGAATGGCGAACTGGGGAATGTACCTCCACCTCACAGAATACCACAGCCAAATAACAATTCCCTTGAGGATTGTTGTGTTCCTGCGAGTGAGTGAGGTCACCAGAAAGGAAGGAGATGCTGCGTTGGCAGCGGGGGTGGTGGCGCGCGAGCGACACTATATGTTGCGAGCGTTCATATGGCTACAGTAACCGCTTCACATCAGGCGGGACGTATGCTTGTCTGCCACCCGACGTAGTATAAAAAAAAACATACATTTTTGACGTGATAACGTCTTATAGATCAATGAACGCCGGCTGCACGCACGGAAAGGCATGACTCATTGGCACGTTCCGCCTGAGTCGATCGTACAAGCGAGAGCGCGGAATAAGCGATAGAAAGGCACGATCGGCCTCTTCCACTCCATCGGCCGATGTTTTTGTATGACGTTATCGCGTAAAATTATCGTCCGTAAACCGACTTTACAGACAACCACTTTTTTAATAGTAATTTCTTCATCATCATCAGGTCCATTTTAGTCTCAACTACAGGAGCACGACCCTCTCTCGTCCGTCCTAGACGGAAGGAGGATTTGGCCTACACTCCTCACGCTGGCCAAACGGGTTGGGGAGGCCTGCTCGATATTTTATAATGTATTTCCCTTAGTCGCCTTGTACGACATCCATGGGAAGAAACAGAGTGATTCCATTCTAGTCTGCCGGAAAACAATTAATTTCTTATGACTTGTAAATCCTGCCAACTCCATGTACAAATTCGTTACACTGAGCATGCCTTGAAAAGATTGCTCTCAGCAGCAAGGCCGCCTTGTTGCATATATGCAAGTCTGTAATAATTCATTGATTTGCTCTGTTTTTTTTAATTTGTATCGTTCGTACACCGTCAGCTCTGCTCTTTTTTTTATGTGAGAGGGGGGCAAACGTGCATGTGAGTCCCCTGGTGCAAAAGCAATCACCACCGCCCATGGAGACCAGCGACACCAAGGGGTCGCCGATCTGTTGCCAGCCTTTTAAAGAAAATGAAAACTTTGTTCTTGAAGGCACCCATGTCGTAGTTGTTCGGAAATACCGCTGAGGGAAGTTGATTCCACAGTTTCACTGTTCGTGGTATAAAATGTCTTAGGCAACGTACTGTAGTAGATCGCCAATTATCAAGATGATATGGATGGAATTTTAATGTATGGCAGGTATCAAATCAAACAGCTTCTATCGGAATCCCTTTCTTCCTGATACACTCACTCGTAGGAACACACTCCTCAGCCACCTGCCATCACTGCCTCGGGAGACGTGGCCGGCTCACTGTTACTTCAACCTGCTGACTCTGAGAGATATGTATGAACTTTAGTTCTCCGTCAAATTTGTTCGTTCAGACAGCGTTTGCGACGTGCGTTTCTAACGCCCGTTTGCACCTCTTAACGGTCACTCCCAAATATTGTTTGCTCGAACTCGTAATTACTGTGCACAATTAGACGGACAGACGGAAATATGTCATGCAATTAGTAAAGAATTCCAGCTCTATGTGCCTCCACGGTTAGCATCGTAACGAGAATAAGTAGAACTCATATAACGACATTGAGAAAAAAAAGCGTGTGACTTTGTGTAGTAATGTACTGGATACTTGAAGAATATTTTATTTTTGAATAGCCAAATAAATTTGTTCTTTAAAAAAAACCCCGCTTACTAGTGTTGTGACAGTTGATTTTTAACTAAGTGTCATTAGAATAAATAATACCTAGTACGTAATATTAGGTATTAGGCAGTTCTCTATTACTGTCTTATAGCAAAAGTAACATTCACTGTGCACATTTATTGAAGTAATTAGAATCAAAGTGACCCCTGATATTGGTCTTTATTTCTATATGTTACAAGTATATGCAGAGACGATTGGAAAAGTACATTTGCCTCATAGAAAACCGCTGCCAAATAAAAATATATTTGAGGATTGTTGTATTCCTGCGAGTAAGCGAGGTTATCAGGCGTAACGAGATGCGTCAGCAGCGTGAGTGTCAACGCGGTTTAAATCTCCTAGTGTGTGTTGCAAGCTTGTAAAAGCAGACTGAGGCTAGTGTTGTGACCTTTGACTTGTCACTTAGTATTTTAGTAAAGAACTAATAGCAAAAGTAACATTCGCCTGACCTATAATATTCCGAAACGGCTTCATTGAAATGTTATCGCTACATCTTTATAGACGGACATAAAAATTGTCGGATGATATTTTACGACGCGCGGCGGAATCGTAAAACGGCCACAAACGGGATGTGCTCCGTTCAGTTTATCTGTCATAGTACTCATAGTACTCATACTTGTACTCTTGTAGACGTGCACTTTGAAGTTTTGCAGTCGCGAACTAATTTAATAGCCTACACATAGGTATATACTTGTAAAGGTATGGACTTCGATGGCGTCGTTATGGACCTATGTTAGTTTAATCGATCAGGCAAGTTAAGCAACGTCGACTGTACTATGTCTATCATTATTAAATCAGCTTTTCACTGAACGAAGGCCTCTTCAATCAGTTTCTAGTATGATAGGTCCAATGCCACCACCATCCAATGACTTCCCGACACCCTAAGTAGGTCGTTAGTCCATCTCCTATCTTGCGTGTACTTGGTATCCACTCCAGAATCTTTCTGCACCATCGGTCGTCCGATCTTCCTCGCCAATTGCTACTTTAGCTTGTTAATCCTAGGTAAATTGTACTCGTCTACAACTTTGAGAATAGAGCTTCCTTGAGGGCGGCGGAGATCTTTTTATCTAGATCTCCTTCGTGCTTTGCAGGACACGATAAGCCATCGGTTACGGCTGTTGTCATAAGATGGTAGTCATTAAGCCAAGGCAGTGGACTTTGTGCGGCTTGAAAACACAGCCCCCTTACCACCATCTCTTATTGCGATTCAATAACTGAATAGATTGCATATTACCAATGCATTGCATAATACCAATGATTAAGCGACTCTGTTCCATTTGAAATAGAGTCGCTTATTCATTGGTATGAATATGCAATCTATTCAGTTATTGAATCGCAATAAGAGTTGGTGCTAAAGGGGCTGAAATCTGCACAACCCGCAGTTGAGCAGCATATATCTACAACCGCAAGTGTACAACAAGACTTGCACTATAAATACGCTCCCAAGTTGTCATTATAAATGCTTTTTCACAAATATTTGTGTGCATGAACATATCTGTTTGTCTCGGTTTGGGTGTTTTGTATGTATTTACAAAAAAAAGTATTCAAGTATTACCAGTTATCTAGTACCCATAGTACAAACGTTGCTTAGTTTAGGACTATCTGGTGCTGTGTAAGTGGCCAGAATTATTTGATTAGGTATATATTTATATTGTGATACGAGAATACTAAATATAATATTTGTGAGATTGAGACTGAAGTTTGACTAAATTTTAATTAGGAGAATTTGGCCCTCAAAATAAAAAGTATTTAGAGCCATCTATGACAAACAATGTGAACTAAATACATATAAAGTCTCATTAGTATCTAACCCACAAAACTAATATGGTCAACGCTCTCAAGTCAACAAAGATACTCGTATTGTATCATTGTAAAATATCTGTATGTATAATATAAACTTTCCACAAACAAACCAACACCCGACTGTTGCCATGTAGTTAGCATTTCTAGTTAACTGCCGCTATAAAGTTAGTGCAAACATTTTGATTTATGATAAATTAGATCCAGACGGGATCCATTTACAGTTTTACACGGTTTATTGCATAGATGTTGGATAGTAAAGGCAATGGACACAACAAAATGAGACCGAAAATTAAGTACACTAGTGTGACATACATGTGAGCACATATTTTTACTTTTAGACGAAAATGGAGGGCAATTTATACAGAAACTATGGTATTTGTTATTATTTTATTGTGACACAGAAACGCAGTGCTTAGGGGGAGGTGCCGCTGTTCTCGTTCCGCTTGCTCCCAATAGAAATCTCTGGTACGGGCACTATGTCGCTCCGTCACCACGATTTTTGAGCCAAAGCCAACCTCACCTGCACGTGGCGCACCCTGCCGACCACCGCAAGAGGCTCTGGCAAAAGAGACGTAGGGCACAGCGTATTTGTAAGCTGCCTGACTAAGGAAGTACCTCCACTTCACAGAATATCACAGCCAAATAACAATTCCCTTGAGTTGGTATGTTCCTGTGCGTGAGTGACGTCACCAGAAAGGAAGGAGTTGCTGCGTTGACAACAAGGGTAGCGGCCCGCAAACGATATTTTATGTTACGAGCGTTAATAAGACTATGGAATCCGCTTTACATCAGGCGGGCCGTATGCTTAACTGCTAACCGAAGTAGTAGAAAAAAAAAACACAAAATGTAAATACCTGTTATTTGATCAACACTCAAATTAGGAACACTCATGCTGCACATCGCTAACGACCACTAGACAACACTAACAACGCGGTCACATCACTGAATCACACACTTTCAAAAGAAATTCGATCGCGCACTCATTAACAACCGTACAACTATTAACACGATCTTTGACTAACCGTTTCCTACTTACGCAACGAACCAGTATGGAAAACTTATGGCTATAAAACCTTTATTGCTTATAACTTTATTTAATTCATAAGTGGAATAAAAACTGCTTTATTATAATAGCGTTATTTAAGTTAAATCGCGTTATTCGAGATTATTTCACATAACTATAGCCGAAATCACAAATAATTTAAAATGAAGAATTAAAAAGTTATAATTTAAAAATGGAACGGCGTCCATGGATGTAGAAACAAACGAGTGTGCAATTGAGGAGGCGTCGTAGACTAAGATTAGTTTATCAGTGGTTATCGCTAGTGGTCGTTAGTTAGGCCCTTTAATCGTCGGACGCAACGATAGTGCCTCCGTGCGTACGGTACTACGAAACTATGGATGCGCTTGAACAATTTATGAATTAAAATTTGTTGTCTTAGAGATTGGAAATGGAATTCTATGACCTCGTTGTGCATGTCAGTTTAATCGATCACGCAAGTGAAGCAATGTCGAATATAGTCTGTATATGGATGGGTTTATTTATCTCGAACTCCTTTCTGTCCTTTCAGTCCATCCGGGCTGATGTCATATATTATATTTATTTCGCTTCAAATTAAAATAGTTCACTTCTTAATAAAAGCGAAGTCTCCTTGTATTGCAAATATTTATGAGCTAAACTGTTTTACATCAAGTGGTATGTTTGTTGGCAAAATCAATAATTGGAACTAAATAAACAGCACAAGACGTACATATGTTCACGACAAACTAATAGTCACCTATTTCAATTATCACTTCCATCGAATAATCATACAAAAAATGGTTGACTTGTTAAGCTTTGACTTAGTGGTGTTAATATAAAAGAAAATAGTTTAATGAATGTTGATATTAGGTACCAAACCGTTACTAATACTCTGGGGTACTGGCTAAGCTGAAGCCGATTCCCATGCTTTTGATAGCGAAAATCAAACTTCCACTTAGATTTGACGAGCTCGGTGGCGTAGCGGTCGATGACGCGGCTTCGACACCAACGCTCGTGGGTTCCATTCCCATATAGGACAATCATTTGTGCGCATGAACATATCTGTTTGTCTTAGTCTGGGTGTTTTCTATGTATTATAAGTATGTATTTACGAAAAAAAAATGTATTTATGTTTATCAGTTGTCTGGTACCCATAACACAAGCTTCGCTTACTTTGGGGCTAGATGGCGCTGTGTAATTTGTCTGACAATATTTATTTATTTATGATATTTGTGTTTAAGTTAGCTGATAATAACCCTGGAGCTCTACGAACTAAGCTGAAGATGTTTTTCAATAACTTAAACTTAAGATCTATTTTTCGAATCAAAATATTAGTTGGTAATCGGCTTCAGCTTCGGCGTTATAGCTCGTGGTTTCTTTTAGCCACCTTAGCTGAGTGAGAGAGACTATCGCAGTGCATCTCAGTTTTATGAGTACTAATGCCACCTCCATAGAAACCTTACTCCCCGCACGCATCCAACGAATGACTTTAAAAATTAAGGAAAATATTTAGTGCTGCGTTATCGCGTGTGTCGTTCAACATGTTATAATTATACTGTGAAGATGATACAGGTGGTGGGGTGCGTGTGGCGGGGGGAGGGGTATGGTTTGTTGACGAGTTGTTATCGGGGTCTGGTGCAGTCGTAGAACTAGACACGCGTAGATATGATTAGAGCTCTTCACACACAGTATAAGCTTATGTTTTTGTCGGCGTTCGTTTGGTTAGGTTCTGGGGCCCTACCGCCAGAGCTGAAGCCGATTACCATTGGATTTTTTGATTGCAAAAATCAAACTTCAGGTTATATTTATAGTAGGCAATTTGATCTACACTACTTTGCGTGCTTCCGCCACCAATTAGTTCATGCAAACTACTGCCGGCCGGCACCCACCCACTACCGTTACTACTACTGCAACTACTAACGGTAGTGGGTGGGTGCCGGCCGGCAGTAATTTGCATGAACTAATTGGTGGCGGAAGCACGCAAAGTAGTGTAGATCAAATTGCCTGTAAATTTGACTTCCGCAAAATAACACCTGAATCAATTAAATATTTATAGTACTTGTGTTTTGTTTGTCAGAAGCAATGGAGCTCTACGGACTAAGCTGAAGATCATCATCATCAGCCTGTATCTACCCACTGCTGGATATAAGCCTTCCCCAATGCTTTCCACCAGATACGATCCTCCGCCTTCCGCACTCAGCCGCTTTCTTAAGGTCATCGGACCATCTAGTAGGAGGATGCCCAACACTTCGTCGTCCTACGCGCTGAAGATGTTTATCAATAACTTAAACGTAGCTTTACTTTTCGAACCAAAATATTAGATGGTAATCGGCGGTAGGACCCCTGGACTGAATCTGGGCGTGGAGATTACTCCACGCCCAGATTCAGACCTTTGCAAGGGCAAACCAATGATTCTGTCGGCTAATGTAATAGAATTTAACAAATTATGTAAGATTAGTAAGATCGAATCTAGCTCGTCCGCGCGTTAGATAGCCATAATATCTAGCGTATTTATCAGATACGAATTCATTGACGTACCATAGTACGCATAGTGCAGAAAGTTCTGATTGTCCATAATTATGCATACATAATTATGGACAATCAAAACTTTCTGCGCAAGTTTCTATTTCAGAGTTGGCTCCTGAACATACAGTGTCCTCCTAGGAAAATCTTGTCAGGAAGTTGAATCCACAACTTGAGAGCTCGGAGTAGAAAACTTTCACGAACCGTTCATTTTGGTTCCTTGGTTCCAATGACCATGGACAATATCGCTCATTTGGTGCAACAACGACTAATTAAAGTTAACGTGCCTTTCTCGAATGTAATTGTTTTTGTTTTTATTGTAATATGATAATTCTACTTTCCGATTCTTCTTAACAGGAGCTTAACATTTTAAATGTAAATAGGTATTTTTGTATTTAAGTATTGTTGCAGTTAATAAATGTATGTAATATTTGGATGAACAACCACAAAAGTGATCTACGAGTAAATGCAAAGACGACATAAATGTAAGTTGTGACCATATTTCACTGAATGAGCGATATATGCATGAGAAAGACGGTGAGCATAAACAATACATGTTTTTTATAAACCGCGTCCGCTAGTGACGTCCCCTCCAATATCCACGTTAGTTTTCAGTAAACTTAGTCATAGCATCTTAACAGAAACCAGTTCCGGCTATCGAGTTATGGCGATCGTTATCGATTCAGCGTATTTCAAAGTACAGTGAGTCATTGGCGAGCATTCGATGATAATGAGTGAGTAGGTAGCTATATCGATTCTACTAAAGTGTTTCAGATATACGCGAGATTTCTCCAGAGTTAGCCGCCACCATGACAAACCTTCCTGATAGCTCAGTTGGAAGAGCACCTGACCGGTAATCGAGAGGTCGTGGCTTCAAATCCGGTGATTGACGGTGAGGTGATTTTTTCAATTTTTAGGGTTCCGTACCCAAAGGGTAAAAAGGAACCCTATTACTAAGGCTCCGCTGTCCGTCCGTCCGTCCGTCTGTCACCAGGCTGTATCTCATGAACCGTGATAGTTAGACAGTTGAAATTTTCACAGATGAAGTATTTCTGTTGCCGCTATAACAACAATTACTAAAAAACAGTATAAAATAAATATTTAAGTGGGCTCCCACACTGTTGTGTGGGAGCCTACTTAAATATTGATTTTTTTGCTCGCAATTGATAATAGGTAGTAAGTAGTAAAAGGTAGACGCTTGAAATACTCACATAATATTTAGTAATATATTTATTTTAAAAATAAATAATAAAATTAAAATAAAACAAATATTTAAGGGCCGCTCCCATACAACAAACGTGATTTTTTGCCGTTTTTATTGATAATGGTACGGAACCCTTCGTGCGCGAGTCCGACTCGCACTTGGCCGGTTTTTTTAATATTTATAAAAACTATACTGTATGTTAATCTACTTCACGAAGATTGACTGGTAGAGAATGCTTTTAGAATTAAGACCGCCTTTTGTACCACTGGTCTTACTGTGGTCAATAAAGAGTTTAAATAAATAAATAATCTAGAACTATTTATGTGCTAGATTTTATCCAAATCTGTTTAGCTATCTACCCATGATTGAGTCACAAATATCGAAGGGTGACATATATTCTTCGATATTTGTGACTGCTGCTTCATCATTGCCTTGTCCTTTTCCCAATATTTTTATGCCTATTGAGGTTTTCCCAGGAGACTACAGCATGGAATTCATCCTCACACTTTAGAACCGAAATGGTCACGTATTGTGCGGTTCCAGGGAAGTTTTCTTCCACGTACTATCAAGCTGTGGAATGAATTGCCTGTTGAGGTTTTCCCAGGAGACTACAGCATGGGGTTCTTCAAAAAGGGCATGAAGAGGTTTTTACAGGGTCGGCAACGCGCATGTGATGCCTCCGGTGTTACAGACGTTCATAGGCTGCGGTAGCTGCTGTCCATCAGGCGGACCGTATGCTTGTTTGCCACCTTAGTGGTATAAAAAAAAAATGGAAGGCGTGAAGAAGTTTTTACAGGGTCGGCAACGCGCATTATGCCTCTGGTATTACAGGTGTCCATAGGCTACGGTGACTGCTTTCCATCAGGTGGGCTACTATAAAATTCGAGAGGTATATTCCTAAGTATCGTTTTTTTAGCGGGACGGGGGCCCACCACACTTTTCCACCACTTTTTCACACACTTTTGTGTCTCGCCTCGCCACGTCAGCCAGTATACACTATGGTTCCATACGGATCTCATAAATTTTCCTAACGTCGAGGTGGAGTTATTAGACCGAAGTCATATTCTCGAAAGTGTATATTTAGATGGACCAGACGCCATTCTTGGTACACGTATTACTTGTACGTACACAAGTCTGGACAACGACTGTTGAGGAAATTAAAGACTTGAATCTAAACATTTGCATTCGTTCGTGTGGTTAGTTTCTTGACTATTGAAGGCTAATTGACGAGCGGGGTGGTGGTCGAATGGCTAGCATTGATTGGACTCTGGAGTCGCGGGTTCGATCCCCGCACAAGACAAATATTTGTGTGCATGAACAGGTCTGTTTGTCTAGTTATTGGTCTAAGTGATTTCTATGTATGTATTTACAATATATATATATATGTGTACTAGTAACTAATATAATATATATATAGGACTACTACTTTATTCAGGAATATTTATTATTATTATTAATTGTTGGAACGAATCAAATATAAGACATTAAAATTTACGTGTAGGGAAGTGAAGCTTGGACATTAACACTAAAAGAACAAGCTTCAGGTACCAGAGAGAAAAGTCTTCCGTAAAATCCTGGTACCTATAACAACAGATGAAGGGTGCTGGGTCAGAAAGAATGCCGAAATAGAACACCTAGTGGCTGAGACCAATATTATTGGAAAAATTAAAGCCCAATGTCACCGCTGGCCTGGCCATGTTGAACGGATGGGAAGTGATCGGAGCGTCAGGAGAGAATGTAGTGGTCGACCTGTAGGGCGGGGTCCTATTGGTTGACCAAAATATCGCTGGTCCGACAGAGTGTAGGCTGATCTGTGCAAGCTTGATGTTAACAACTACAAGATTAATAACAAGAGCTTTAACAACTAAGAGAATTAACAAAAAGAGCTTGCGCAAAACAGGGACAAGTGCAGGGTTGTCGGAGGCCAAGACTCACTTTGAGTTGTTGCGCCAAAGAAGTATTTTGGAGTGCAAGCGGTTCATCATCAATTTTGAGCCAAAGCCAACCTCTTCTGCACGTGTTACCTGCTGATTAAATAGGCTCTGGCAAAAGAGAGTGTACTTACACTCAGACGGAAAACGATGTGATCACACAATATTTTGTATTATTTAAATTTATTTTGTGTGACATACTTGTTTTAATTGTGTTTTAAGCTATTGCTCCATTTGTGTTATTATTATAGTTTTAATTTTATCGCTATTGCGTCATGGATATTAATGTAGTAAAATTATATATTGGTTATATTTAGGAAATATTTTAAACTATTTAATTTATTTTGATCAAAAAAGAACCTTGTCCACGACAGGGGTGTGCGCACGCCATTTCTAAAGTAAGCCGATCTGCGCATACTCAGCGGCTATTTACACCCCTGAGTGTGCGCATATTGCGATTGGCGATTAAAAAAAAAAAAAAAACGATGTGATCATATATGGGTTACTTTTTACAAGTTTTCATTTATTTTCACCGCAGTATCGGTAGCCAAATCTTAAGTTAAATTTGACTCACGTCTCAGTGTCCAATCGAGCTGAATTTGGCACACTCGTTAAGTTCTCGTGACAATACTCATTTGACTAAATGCCGTCATTTTTTAATTCAGTAGGGCCGCAGCCACAAAATGCCGATTTACAGTTGGTTTGTTACCCCTCGTATTTTGACGAGCGAAACACTGTAAGAGGATATTATATTATATAATGGTATTTTAGTTTTACCCAACAGTTACGATTAAATAGTAGTGGTCGTCGACCCTTATTCGTCCCACTGCTGAGATACGGGTCTCCCCTGAATCGAAGGGGTTTAGAGTGTACTCCACCAAGCTGCTCAACTGCGGGTTGGCGGAGGCCAGTGTTCTCAAGCCGCATAGAGGCCACCTTGACAACCGTCATCTAACGACGACAGCCGAGACCGACGGCTTAACGTGCTCTCCGAAGAACGGATGAGCTCGAGATAAATAAACCCATCCAAAGACAGGCTACGGTCGACGTTGCTTGACTTGTGTGATCGATTACACTGCCACGCGCAACGACGCCATCGAGCTCCTCCGTTTTTAGGGTTCCGTACCCAATGGTAAAAAGGAACCCTATTACTAAGGCTCCTCTGTCCGTCCGTCCGTCCGTCTGTCACCAGGCTGTATGCTCATGAACCGTGATAGTTAGACAGTTGAAATTTCCACAGATGATGTATTTCTGTTGCCGCTACAACAACAATAAAAAATAGAATAAAATAAATATTTAAGGGGGCTCTCATACAACAAACGTGATTTTGTGCTCATTTTTGCTCGCAATTGATAACGGCAATAGGTAGACGTTTGAAATACTCACATAATATTTAGTTATATATTCACTTTAAAAATAAATAATAAATAAATATTGTCAGACAAATTACACAGCGCAATCTAGCCCCAAAGTAAGCGAAGCTTGTGTTATGGGTACTAGACAACTGATAAACATACGTAAATACATTTTTTTTTGTAAATATATACTTATGATACATAGAAAACACCCAGACCAAGTCAAAAAGCATACATGTTCATGCACACAAATGTTTGTCCTGTGTGGGAATCGAACCCACGAGCGTTGGTGTCGAAGCCGCGTCATTGACCGCTACGCCACCGAGCTCGTCCTAATAATGAAATAAAAATACAAACAAATATTTAAGGGGGGCTCCCATATAACAAACGTGGTTATTTTGCCGTTTTTATAGATAATGGTACTTCCGTACCATCGCACGAAGCTCAAGATTCGCGCACGAAGGGCTTCCCCTTCGTGCACGAGTCCGACTCGCACTTGGCCGCTTTTATTTTGCTCGTTTTTGCTCGCAAGTGATAAGTTGATAACGGCAATAGGTAGACGTTTGAAATACTCACATAATATTTAGTTATATATAAAATAAATTATTCAATAAAAATAAAACAAATATATAAGGGGGGCTCCCATACAACAAACGTGATATTTTTGCCGTTTTTATAGATAATGGTACGGAACCCTTCGTGCGCGAGTCCGACTCGCACTAGGCCGGTTTTTTACAATTAGTAGCCATGAATGAGCCACACAAATCGATTTGCTATTAAATAATATAACGTTCAATAATTTTCAAACATATAAATTATCATGATAAGCGTTATCAAAGACATAATTGCCACTGTTCTTGTAAACAGCACTGTCTTGTGTGTTATCTCACCTCTCAGTTTAGACACCAAATCGAGGTTTGTTTATCAATACACATGTGCCAAACAATAAGACCCGCCTAATGAGATATGATAAGGTTTCTCGCTGACTCGGTGTTACTTACATACATGTACAAATGTATGTACAAATGTATTTGTTTCATAAAACTAAGGTGGTAAACATGTATACGACTCGACGAATTTATAAAACGTTATTACGTTAAAAAAACATTGACCTACCGATGTCTATGAATGTCTACCGGATAGATCTCATCTAAAACTTTCCTTATTTGTTAAAAATAAACACTTTTAAACATATAATTCCATAGATGATTTTCTATAATAACTATGCCCAAATAACAACATAATTTTAATACTTATATGACCTTTATCGCATTTTATCCAATTGTGTATTTTTAAAGTTATTAAAAAAATCATTTCGACACCAATTTCCTGAACAAAATGACTATTTTACGCAACACTGCGGCACTGCCGAGATCAGCTCGTGACTTTTTATGTAAAAATGACATCAGCGCAGTGCATAGTGACGTCCATCGTTACTTATATGGAATTAATAAATAAATCGCACCATAATCCATGATTTAACATTGAACTGACGTAATCCTTCGCTATAATTGCGAGGGGTTACATTAGAACAGCGATAGCGATTTATAAATACTAGTGGTGGCTTAGTGGTCGCTTAGTGGTCGAAATTCGACCGTAATTAATTTAAATTATGACTTTAGCAACAAAAGAGTATATATGCGTTTATGTGTCAAATACATTGTAGTGTGAGTAATATTTTTTTTATAAATTTAATCTATTTTTAAGCATAATTTAAAAAAAAAATATTAGCATGCTGCACTCCTTTTCTATATAAACTATAAGTTTACGAAATTTCATACTATTCCGTCCGCGCAAGTTTCATGAATTGGGGTACAAAGTTTTACTTTCACATACAAATACATATATAGATTATGTAATCTATTTACTTATTATACTATAAAAGCAATACAGACATAATAAAAAGACAATGAAGTGTACAATGGTGGACTTATTTAATTGGAGGATTACCCTCTCATCGCAAAAAACACTTGAGGCGCGTAACAAAATTTATAGATTTTTTTTTATATAGATATTTTAAGTGCTATTTTGTCGAATAGAGTGGGATAAGCAGTAGTTTAAACATCACAAAAGCATCTAAAAGTCGTCGTCAACCCTTACTCAATCCACTGCTGGGATACATGGCTCAATTGATTGGATTTAAAACATACTCCACCACGCTGCTTTACAGCTGGTTGGCGGGCTACCTAAAAGTAATTTGTGGCAATGTGGCAAAAAACAAACTTTCTATTGCTGTGAAAAGGTACAAAAAAAGTACTAAAGGTAGGTAGAAAAACGACGTAAATTCGTTGTAGTATTGCGACGACGTTTTCGTTTCCTCTACTATAAATAAAACGAAATAAGAAATGAAAAACACATAGGCACACTTTTTTATTGGTAAAAGAAAGTAACATTTGAATAAGTACGGCGTTAACTTCAAAATACGCTTCCGTTTGATCAACGTGTCCGTTACCTAATCGACTACTGCATGCGTAGCCGATGTGGACGGTGATGCCGCCTGTGGGTGGGCCGGAACCGACGGCGGATGACCCACCTAATCCAAGTTGTTCCTGGACCACGCTTTTACTTGTTTTGCTTATTGCTGTTGTACAATTTGTTTCGCGTCAAGTTATGAAGTAGTCCGTGGTGAATAGTAAACATCTAGACCAAGACAAACAGACATGTTCATGCACAGAAATGTTTTTCTTATGTGGGAATCGAACCCGCGATAAAGGTAGAATAGCCAATAGCCATAGCCATAACCATAGAATAGCCAAATAGCCATATTGGTGGAATATCCCGGGACACGCGGCTGCCCGTCTTCCGGGAGAAAAGTTATTGCGTCACACAAGATTCCTTTGTACGACATCCAGCGCAGAGCAATAGAGTGGCGCAATTCTATTCTGCCGGCAACCACATGGCAAATATAAGGGTTTCCATCGATTTTTCTGGGATCCCCTCACCAGACCCTGACTTGGTGAATATGGGACCAGCTCGCAATCATACCCTTTCAAATAAAAAAAAAAAGAATTTGACCATACGTGCTTAAAAAATTTAAGAGTTTCCCTTGATTTCCCTGGGATCCCATCTTCAGATCCTGACTTGGTGAATATGGGACCACCTTGCAATCATACCCTTTCAAATAAAAAAAGAATTTTGAAAATCGGTTCACAATTCGCGAAGATATCAAATAACATACATACAAAAAAAATCAGTCGAATTGAGAACCTCCTCCTTTTTTGAAGTCGGTTAAAAAGTATTTAAATGTGTTTATCAATTATCTAGTACCCATACTACAAGCATTGCCTAGTTTGGGACTTCATGGCATGTGTAGTTTGTCTAGGAATATTTGTAAAATGACTAAGACGAGCGTAAATAAATAAATATTGTAAATAAATATTGTCAGACAAATTACACAGCGACATCTAGCCCCAAAGTAAGCGAAGCTTGTGTTATGGGTACTAGATAACTGATAAACATACGTAAATACATTTTTTTTGTAAATACGTACTTATGATACATAGAAAACACCCAGACTAAGACAAACAGACATGTTTATGCACACAAATGAACACACGAGCGTTGGTGTCGAAGCCACATTGACCGCTACCCCACCGAGCTCGTCCTCTTTGAGCCAAATTCAATCTCGCAAGCACGTAGTGAAAACGACAAAATACCACCTCGGCACACTGGTGGCGCCGACGAGTCCGGCATAGTTTTCGTTTCAACAAGTAAAAAATAATTACACATGGTAGGTAGACCATGTATTTGACATATATGTTTTATTTTTTTTATACTACGTCGGGTGGCAGACAAGCATACGGCCCGCCTGATGTGAAGCGGTTACCATAGCCATATTAGCGCTCGCAACATAAAATATCGCTCGCGCGCCGCCCCCCACCCCCGCTGCCATCGCAGCATCCTTCCTTTCTGGTGACCTCACTCACTCGCAGAAACACAACAGCCCTCAAGGGAACCGTTATTTGGCTGCGGTATTCTGTCAGGTGGAGGTACATTCCCCAGTCGGGTAGCTTACAATTACGCTCTCTACCTCTCTTTTCGCGAGAGCTTCGTTTGTCAGTCAGCAGGGTGCACCGCGTGCAGGTGAAGTTGACTTTGGTTCAAAGATGTTGATGAACCACTTACATCCCTTGTTATGTTACTCTCTCACGTTTAAAATCGCTAAACAGATTACACCCCAAACAAATGCTATTTTGTTTATTGTTAAAGTCTGTGCTCAAATTGAGAATAGATTAATATTGTTTGTCTTTAATATTGTTTGTCCATAGTCTTACTGCCCCCTTACCACCATCTCTTATTGCGATTCAATAACTGAATAGAATGCTTATTCATACCAATGAATAAGCGACTCTATTTCAAATGGAATAGAGTCGCTTATTCATTGGTAAGAATAAGCAATCGATTCAATTATTGAATCGCAATAAGAGATGGTGGTAAAGGGGCTGAAGTCAAACATAACCATAATAAATAATTTTGGTAAATTGATTATGGTCGAATTTCGAGCACTGGGCGACCACTAGTCTATCATTATTCTTTGTCTTTGCGTACTTTGTCATTATAAGGTGTTTTGGGGCTCAAAACTTATTTTGGTAAACAAGACATTTAGTTCCCATACAATAATCCGAAACATAGCTGAGGACAAGTGAAATTCACTCACTAGCTGCGTTCACAATTCACTCAGTGAATTTACATAAACCATGAGTTGAGTGCGTTCACTCACTCGCTTCAGCGTACTTCATACACATTCATAGACTTCACTGGTAACTCTCTAACTACATTAAAATCATTTTCTAGTGATGTTCATATGTATCAACATCGATTAGATTTATCGATAAAATTGAATGGAGTAAGCCTTTTTTGTAATTGTGTTATATGGCTTGACTTTCACATAAACAAATGCCATACATAGCCAAAAACAGCCGTTTATGGTACTTCAGATTCTAAACCATATACGTTTAAACGTTTAAAAATCATAGATTGTTACATTTGACATTTGCCGTGCTCGGTGGTCGAATGGTTAACAATGGCCACTTTGACTTGTGTCCATGAACTGTTTGTCTTGGTCTGGGTGTTTCCTATGTATTATAAGTATGTATTTACAAAAAAAAATGTATTTAAGTACATTTATCAGTTGTCTAGTACCCATAACACAAGCTTTGCACTTAATTTGGGACTAGATGGCGCTGTCTAAATTGTCCAGAAATATTTATTTATTTGAACCGTTATGACGTGATAATACTAAATATTTTTAGTGAAAAAATTGATGTTTGACAATAATCACTTATCGCTTTAAGCTATATTCTGCACTATAGATATTAATGACACTGACATGGCGGTCCTATTAAATACTTTATTTATTTATTAAAACTCCATTGACCATAAAATAAGAGTACAAAAATAAATACTTCGTACTAGGAAATCAATAACAATTGAGCGATACAAGAGGGAAATTTTATCGTATCTGCCAAATTTTATCGACAATGAAATTATAAGTAATCGATGTAGCATCACTATTACTATAAACCATGGCACCACGACATTTTTACGACATGGCTGACTAGCCCGCTCTATCCGAGATCTGGACATAATGTGCTATTTAAAATTCCTGAGTTTAGGAGATGACTGCTCAAAGGCACAATAAAGACTCTATCTTGTCTTCGTCCTGTTTATTTGTAATTGTAAGAAATTTCTTAGAAATCCAACAAATTTTACGACTGTTTATGTGTGTTTATTTTATTACAAGATTCTGTTAAGCTCAACGAGTGGTGCTTAGGAAATGTATAAATAGTATTGAAATATGTGAGATCAAATTTTGTAAGTATTATAATTTGCTGTCGAAAACAGGTTTTTTTGCATAAGCTGGATAACTGCTCGACATAAGGTGGGCCGTATGCTTGTTAGCGGACTTGGTGGTAAATAAAAATTATGTAAAAAAAACTTTTAATTTAAACGGTTTTATTGAAAA
Source organism: Hypsopygia costalis (assembly GCA_937001555.2). Classification (NCBI taxonomy): domain Eukaryota; kingdom Metazoa; phylum Arthropoda; class Insecta; order Lepidoptera; family Pyralidae; genus Hypsopygia; species Hypsopygia costalis. Next base: position 23,339,626 of record OW443346.2, read on the forward strand.
TAGTGTACTAAAAGCTAAAAAATAATTCGGTAGGTCGGAGGTTTCAGTCATCACACCCCTCTCCCTCATCAGTCTAAGGCATTGATCAGACAAAATAATAAAATCGTTGGGCCCGTGTTTTCATCCAGTCAACTCAGTTTACGCTACGCCCAACGATTTTATTATTTTGTCTGATCAATGCCTTAGACTGATGAGGGAGAGGGGTGTGATGACTGAAACCTCCGACCTACCGAATTATTTTTTAGCTTTTAGTACACTATTTTCAATAAAACCGTTTAAATTAAAAGTTTTTTTTACATAATTTTTATTTTCAAGTTTTTAGTTTATTTCTCGTTCTATTAAGTTTAGATTTGACTTTTGTCATTATTTTTTTTACTTTTAAATTTGTCTTGTATTCAAATGAATACCCATATTGAAAAAATGGGTATCAAATGATACCCATATTGAAAATTGAGACGATATGTAACCGCGCCAACCGGCCATTTTGTTGACGGCCATCTTGGATTTTATAATATTCATCGTGAACTGTGGTCTACTAGTTAAGCCCTTTCATTTGATACCCATATTGAGGTAGTCGTGACAAAATTTGTAAACTGCCATTTTGTAGAGGCGGCCATCTTGGATTTTCATTTTTTTTCATGTGAACTGTATTCTTCTAGTCAAGCCTTTTCATTTGATACCCATATTGAGGTAGTCGTGACAAAATTTGTAAACCGCCATTTTGTAGCGGCAGCCATCTTGGATTTTCATTTTTTTTTCATGTGAACTGTGTTCTATTAGTCAAGCCCTTTCATTTGATACCCATATTGAGGTAGTCGTGACAAAATTTGTAAACCGCCATTTTGTAGCGGCGGCCATCTTGGATTTACAATGAAACAGAATTTATTTAATTGTATTGTCACCAGAACTAAAGGTGTGTACCAAATTTCAGATCAATCTGTCAACAGGAAGAGGGTGAAATTTGAATTACTAAATTTGACCCAAGAATAAATAATAAAACAAACGGGGTGAGCTAAATAAAACCGTTTAAAAACCGTTTAAAAAACCGTTTAAAAAGTGTTTTTTTATACTACGTCGGATGGCAGACAAGCATACTGCCCGTCTGATGTGAAGGGGTTACAGCAGCCATATTAACGTTTTCAACATGAAATATCGACCCGCTATTGCTTAGCAGCAGTAGGTTACATAAACTTATTATTGGCGGAAAGCCCGCAGAATAGTATAAATCAAATTGCCTGTAAATTTCACTTTCGCAAAAAATTTAATAAAAAAATAAAATAAAAAGTATCGTGAGAATATTTATTTAAAATGTTAGTACTCTTCGGTGTGTCTGGGTGGTATAATGGGTACTACGGGTGGTCGACTTTATGACCGATTGTCAAACGACATTTTGCTACATAGCGATCTTTACGACATTCTCAAAATACTTATAAAATAACTAGCGATATCATTTTGTGATTATACAAGTTAGTCATTGATTCAAAAATATTTAGTTGTATATATTTTCTATTGAATATAATATAAGATATTTTCTATTGAATAAAAAAAATGAAAAGTTGTATAAAGCTATGAAACCCGTCTCCACTAATCACCCCATCAAGCGCAGCCTGCAAACTTCTTCTTACCTACACCCCAAAAAGGCTTGAGCTGTTCCACCCAACAGTTAAATTATCCGGAAAAGATTTTGTAGTAGGAATAAATAACTATGTTTCATTGTTGCTTTTCTGAAAAAACTTGTGTGACAAATTTGTGTGTTTGTTTTGTGAAACAAATTTCAGCATTTTCATGGATCCTTACCATCTCGTCAAAAGTATGTTAGCAGATTATTATTTTTACGAGAAAAAGTTTTACGTAAGTTTTTGGCATTTTTGATGGATGTGGCGGATTATACGCAAAACTAAGGTTAGATTAAGGGATGACTAGTTTATCAGCAGTGGGATAAAATGGAATGATGACGATAAGGGGGTTGCATTAGCAATACAATGAGAAGCTATACTCTAGACCAGTGCTTTTCAAACTTTTTCATGGCGCGACCCCCGTTAGTATGTAAAAATATTTTGCGACTCCGATCCTCGAAAGTTCATAACCTGTATGTCTTTTATTATATTAAAATATAAAATCCATACCGTTTTATAAATAAAACCAATACTTAAATAATTTTAAATAACTTACTTAAATAAATTTAAGAATTGGTTAATTAAATACAATAAAAAAAAAAACAAAAAAACAATAATAAATAATGAACTATCAAAAATAGATATTACAATCCGAAATGAACATTTTGTTAACAAAAATATCTTTTTGGCGTTGTTTTTTTACAGGTTCGCGACTTTCCGCGACGCCATTGTAGACACTTGGCGACCCCCTATAAGGTTGCGATCCACACTTTGAGAAACACTGCTCTAGACAAAAATATATAAGCTCAAGCAGTGCAAAAAAAAAATTTACAAGTTTCTTTCAACCATTTTTTCTTCTCCAATGATCAATACAGGAATCCTAGTAGTTTAAAAATGACAAAAAAATAAGTCTAAGTGCTTAAAAGGGTCTAATGACAGAATAAAATAATTTCAGTTCAAGTCTAATATAGTTTTAGACAAATATCTTCTAATAGGTACTTTATATTATTTATTACAAACTGATAGATGTAAAACAATGATAGATGTGAACGAGATATATTACAAAACGTTCGAACACTTCATCGCCGTGGGATGGTACTCGTGTATAAACACATCTGTCGCGAATTAGCATCTGCCTACGATGGCGGCCCACGGACAATTGTTACAGATAAACATTTGAAATTAATATTACACTTAGTATGAATTGATAATGTGGATTATAATGATTTTCGCAAGTATGCAAATGTTTGATGAACTTTCACTGATTGGAGAGAAGTAAAGACTAGAGTCTGCTATCAGGCCGTAACAACCCGTACAATACAAAAAAACGAGTGGTAACAAAATCGGGGCATTCAGTTTGGTGTTGCAGCTACAAATCAATCATCTCCATCCTGCGTCGCCCGTTCCCTACGAGCGATCGCTTAGATGAAGCTTTTAAGGCCCCGTAAGGCTAAAAAGCAGTCCCTAGGTGGTGTTTAGTCGGTAAGAGTCCGACATAATCAACGTAGCCTTATGCTACGTTGGTATCCATGAGGATTCACCACCTCCTTCCCGTAGTTTCCTCCGGAAGGTTGTACATGGCGCGAGTGAGGCGTAAAAAAAAAATCTCTTTCCAAAATTCAATCATACCACTGGATAGATGAAAGATAAATGAATTTATTACGCGAAGTAACGACAATTGAACATCGCGTGCGGGGGAAGGGGAAGCGCTGCCATTTTGAGATAATTTTAGTGCGTATAACGTATTCACGTTCAACACACGGCCGTGTCCATGACACGGCTACACCACATTTTTTATGGTAAAAAATGTGCAAAAGAACAGCCCGATATATTTATAGATACATGTTAGCAATATAAGAATCCCTAATAGGCTTGTTGCCCATGTTACAAAATTATAAAAATTCTCTATCAGTAACGTAAAATACATAAAACTAGAACGATCTGCGATCTTAAAATTTTAATAACTTATGTCCGACGTGTTTTATGTTCGGTCAAAGTTTCGTGGGAAAGTCCATTTTAAAGGTATGAAATTATAAAAACTAAATATTACCATTGTAGAAACACTAAAAAATACTATAACTTTTGTTACGGCACTGGCTACATAAACGTAATATTTAACATAGCTGTCGTACAAATTTCTGATTTAATGCATATAAAATAGCACGGTGTGACGTCATAACATGGTGGCCTTTTGTATGGAGCGTTTTCGGGATAGTCCAAAATTGTGATCTACAAGATAACATATCTCGAGAAGTTTTTATGCAATCGAAGTAATTATTTCACCTATATTTATATTATTGTGACGTCTTTAAATAACAAATCGAAAAAAAATGGGATACAAGCCTATTGTCTGGGTTATAATTTATTTAACACACTGTGAGCTTTGTGATTGTAAATCTTCTAAACAGCTGATTGAGGAACCCGTACTGACTAGTAGAATATTGTTGTCTTTCATATTGCCAAGGTGATAATATTCCAAAGCAAGCTTCTACTCAAATTAATCTTCTGATTACATTCGTTATAAATTCCAATGCAGCCATAATTTTACCTCCATGACTGCAGTGAATTCCATTGTTCATTGTCTGTTAGGTGGTTATTTTTGTTAATCCTGGCTACACAGGGGATACAATTGTGGGTATGTATGATGGGTCTGATCTTTATGCCTAGCACAATCTTATTGAAATGAAGTTATGCAAAATTATAACAAAACAAAAGTCATTGTTATTTAGATATGTAGGTATTCTTCTACTTGAGTTACTTTAAATTTGACAAAAAATACCCAACGACTTTATAATGACGTAAGATTTGGCTTCAAAGGAAAAATAAATCGCAAGCTAGGTTCATAAGTTAGCACTTAATTTACTTTATTGTGTCTTGTGTGAGCTATCACACAAGACACAATAAAGTAAATTAAGGGAATTTAAAAGCACTTAAATGTAAATTTTCTTTCTTTGACTGGATATGTAGTAACATATATTTAAATGAGATCATATTTAGATAATCCTACATGAACATTATAAGGTCATTTCAGATGTGGTGCATAACGACCAAATCATACATATCACATATGGAAAACACCTTCCTACACACAACAAGACAAATGGAAAAATTTCACAATGATGTATCTTAAAGACGAGACGAACAAGCAGATACCATCGAAAGAATTAATTTAGTAACAGATACAAATGTCTTTAATATGATAATAGTCAGAAAAGAAAGCTTTGTAGAAACAGTCGCTGAACAAGGTATCAATCTCTTAATCATGGTTCACGAAAAAATAAATTTAAAAGCAAAATTGATAATAAACTTTATGAATCAGGAGATAAAACACAATTTGTTGTTGTTCAAATATTCGTCGTTGGTGGTTTTGAAATTACTGGGGCTAATTAGTTTTATTCTGCGGCCGTAAATTTGGAAGGTCGGGAATTTCAAGTTATAATGTGGACAGCAATAAAGAAGACTGTGGTGAATTATTTTAGATAGATAGGAAATTATGGTTTAGTAATTAAAAAAGTATTAGTATAATATAAGTAACATGTATCAATCATTTTTTTTTTTTGGTAAAATAAACTTTATTCAAATAAACTTAAGCTCTAAACAATACATATAATTAAACTATAAAACTAAAGTACCTAAAATTAAATAACAATTAAATTAAAAAACAATTAAACAACAATAAAAAATCAATCATTTAATTTAGAAAGCAGATGCGAAAATGAAAGAAAATCTTTATTCATGCTTTATTGATTTTCAATTCGATTTAAATAAGTTACATAATGAAAAGGGAAATCGACTTCATTGAAGTTATCATATAATGTGGTAATAGTTTTAATCTTATCATGTCTTATATTGTCTGTTTTTAAATAAGAGGGGGACAAACAAGCATGTGGGTCACCTGATCAAAAGAAAACATCACATAGCCTATAGAAACACCGACGGCTTGTCGATCCGATGCCAGTTTTATTGAAAACCGCAAAAAGTCTGTTCAGTAGTTTTTGAGATTAGCGTCTATACACAGAATAATATTTTCTTTTCTGTATGTACATAAATAAAGCAGTACAAACACGCGGTTTGTACTGCTTTATTATAATAAGATAAGCGAAAGTGTCAGAGACAGCTGTTTTTAGCACTTTCGCTTACTACCATATATGAAACATTCTAATTCGTGGCTAAGTTACCTTGGCACTAGGTTCGATGTAAACACACCTAAAACTCGTAGGAACACCGATAAAGATTTTCATGAATCCAGTGAGATGCATTCCAAAATAAATTGTAGAACACAGTTATGTGCATCATCATCATCTCCAGAGCCAAGCCTGGCCTACACCTGGTGTACTCTGTCGATTAACAAACGAGACGCCGGAGGTAGCCCGGTATAATAATATAGGATATGGAGCGACTGCGGGCTTTTAAGTAAATTTATCTTACACTAGAATAACAAAGACCCTTAAAAATTGTTGCGTCAAATCAGGGTAGTAGGTTTGGGGGTGTAAGAGGCTCCTCAACATATTTGAACCAAAGCCAACCTCACCTGCACGTGGTGCACCCCGCTGACTGACAAACGAAACTCTGGCAAAAAGAGAGGTAGGACATAGCGTATTTTGTAAGCTGCCCGACTGGGGAAGTACCTCCACCTCACAGAATACCACAGCCAAAAAACAATTCACTTGAGGGTAGTTGTGTCCCTGCGAGTGAGTGAGGTCACCAGAAAGAAAGAAAGAAATGAGTATAGGCTGGCAACGGATCGGCGACCCTTTGGTGTGATCTCCATGGGCGGTGGTATACGCTTTTCATCAGGTGACCCAAAGGCTTGTTTGCCCCCCTCTCATTTATAAAAAAAAAATCATCTGATAGGAGAAGCATTAACGAGAGATCGCAAGCGTCTATAGATTACAGCACTATATCAGGCGAACTATATGCTTATTTGGCGATTGGCAAGTTGCGTAGTATCCAAAAAAAATGGTAGGGCTCGGCCAGGGCACACAACCGCACACGTGAAACCTATAACGTGAGGTTTTGCCCATTTTGCACAATGCCTCGTCCCCACCTACTTCCTCCATCTTGACGCAAAGTCAACAACAAGGTTCCATCAGCGAGGTGACTACATAAGCTAAATAATGACCCTACTTTTACGTCTAACAAACTAATTATTAAGTTAGGTAATTATTAAGGTAAGACGATATAGACGTTTTCGTTACGGCGACGTCCGGAAATTTGCTGACATGGAACTCGTTTGTCACGGTAACCACATCATGGTAATCATACATGGTTTGCGGCCACATCTGCCAAGTCAGCGATGATAGATGAGACAGGAAAATCTTAAAGTAGAGGCCGTGTATGAGGCGACGAAGAGCTGGGCGCCTCCCCTCTAGATGAACCCATCTAGAGGGGAGGCGCCCTGCTCTTCGATCTCGATCTCGATCGAATCTCAAAAAAGCGGCTGGATGCGGAAAGCGGAAGATCGCATATGGTGGCAAACATTGAAGAAGGCAATTAATTAGTGGGGTAAGTACCGGCTGACAATGATGTAGCATATAAAAAGATAACTATATCATCATAAAAATTTGCCCAAATAGAACAAAATGAAATGGATTGTAGGCTTGCTCGTGTACATACAATGAAGCAACAATTCGTAGGCGTCTCTCAGCCGGAAAACTCCGATGACTAACGCAACTATTGGTGATTTGCAGATATTAGTGTGTCAAGAACAGTCAATTACCTAACAGAATTGTGGAGTGCTGCGAATTGTATATTTACTGTGTGTGAATTAGTGCCGCAGTGTGTTGGCGGCGAGTGATTCAACCTAAATGGTATTATATACTTTATTTATTATACATAATCTTAAAATTTATAAACCTTAAGTGTTCTCAGTGCGGCAGTTCTTCCAGATTATCTTTGGTAACGGTATTGCAAATCGAGCGCTGGAGAGAGCTATATTCGGGGTTTCTCTAAGAATTCTAACCATTTTTTTTTTATTGCTTGCATTTGTTTGGTCTTTAATGTAATTACAATATGTAATACAATCCTTAAAAATATAGAGTACCTAACATAGGCGGACGTATCCCTAATAGAGATCCCTACCTACATACAGTTTATTGAAAGGAGCTCAATCAAGGCGAGAATGCACATTTATTTTATTATTATCTTCCAAATTTTTTTTCGCGGATCCCAACTTATTATATAATCATTATTTCTTCTTCAAAAAAAGTGCGTCAGAATAATAGCCCAAATTGACAATACACAAAGCTGCAAACCATTCTTTGTTAAATTCAAGTTGTTAACATTGCCATCTATATACATACACGACATATGCTCCTTTGTACATAAAAACCCAAACTTGTTCAAAAAGCAACACGAAATGCACAAGATAAATACGCGTAATAAAAGTAAGTTATATCTACCACCGTCTCGTATCAAAATGCAAAGTTGTAGCCCATACTACATGGCCGTAAAATTATTTAATAAATTGCCTAAAGATATAAAGGAAGAGACTAAATATAGAGACTTTGATAAAAAACTTAAAGACTATCTAATCCTAAAATGTTTCTATTCTGTAAATGAGTACCTAGAAATGAAATAAAAATGTAAAGAAAGATTGTACCAAATTATACCTAATTATTCTATTAAAACAATCAATACAATTACATATAATACTAGTACATTTAAATTAAAATATTACATTAATACAATAAGTTATAACATTAATCCAATACAATTATTAAAATTAATGATGATAAATTGATAGTTGAATAAAATAACGATGAACGAATAAAATTTGTATCTGAAAATATTGTTTTTACAAATAAGTTCTTATAATTATATGACGAAATGTACGGATATAAGTAGTTAGTCGTGCGCGCCCCTACAGTCTTTTGCGATACCTGACAAAGGTGACTAAGTTGTAAGTGCGTAAACAAATCTAAGATCATAATGTACACTTAGTTATGCAATAAAGAGTTTTGACTTTGACTTTGACATTTTGAACTAATATACTTATTATATGTCACTCCCACAGCTGAGACGAATCTAAATGCCCCCTCATATATTGGAATATTTCAAGCGGTCTAAATTCTATCCTTCATGCGGAAACAGAAAAGTTGGATGAAGAATGAAATTCTGGCTAAGATACACCCGACAAGAGACTGGAATAGCCAGTGCCGCTAAGCTGTTCCGTAGAGCTAAGGACAGGAAGAACTTAAACACGCTGATCGCTAACCCTTCCTTCATCGACATTTGGGTAAAAATTAAACGTTATTTTCCTTCAAAACTGGATTAAAAATATACATTATTGATGAGACTTGAAATTATTTAATATTTTCATTACCTGTGTACTATAGTTTTATAATTTGTTGGTGTATTTTATTTATTTATTTGTTTGCGAATTCCCTCCTGTCATTTATTACTCGTTGTACTACTTGCCAATCGCTGTAATGCCCATTCCACGCAGTTACTTTAGGCTGACTGGAAGAGATCCCCATGTAGGATAAGTCCGCCTACGTACCATTTTATTTTCCATGTACTTAACATTGTAATTTGAACAATAAAGATAATACAAACAAACGCCTATGTTATTAACACAATAAACTTTTATATATAGCAGGAATAAGACAACGTAACGAAAGTATACGAAAAATATGGGTAAGTAAAAGGAATTTCCCTTTGTTACTTCGATAGCAAGCCGTTTAGCCCGGCCGACATGGTTATAGCCTGATATTACTTAGACCCTCCTAACTTTTACGATACTGTGTTTTTACACGCTTTGTACAATATTTATCAGCACATGGTTCTAGATGATCATAACAATAAGAACAACGAGGGTCGGCAACGATGCCTCCGGTGTTACAGGCGTCCATAGGCTGCGGTAACTGCTTTCCATCAGGCGGACCGTATGCTTGTTTGCCACCTTAGTGGTATAAAAAAAAATACTGCCACAAAATTGGGGTGTAAGCGGTTCATCAACATCTTTGAACCAAAGCCAACTTCACCTGCGCGCGGTACACTCTGCTGACTGACAAACGAAGATCAGGGGCCTTACCACAAGCTCTAAACGCAGGAATGGAACCATCATGGTTGCGAATTTATGAATGAAATTCATTGATAAATACGCAACCATCATAGTTTTTTTTATTTTATTTTTTTTATTTATTAAAACATAAAAATGAATATTACAATTATTTCTTGACGCCTAAAAACCATTAAAGTTTGTCTAGGCGTTGCACATTCGCAATTTGGCTATTATGTATTTACAATAATAATAGTTACTGTATTCTACATTATTCGTATATACCCACTACATATATGTATATATAATATATTACCATCATACGAGTGGTGCATCTAAGTACAAGTATAATTAAAAACTTGATGAAGGTAGCAATGAATAACATTATTACGCATCTCCGAATGAACGATTGCGGCAGCCAATACCAGTCCATTCCTGCGTTTAGAGCTTGTGGTAAGGCCCCTGGCGAAAAGAGAGGTAGGGAGCGTAACTGTAAGCTACACGACTGGGGAATGTACCTCCACCTCTCAGAATACCGCAGCCAAATAACAATTTCCTTGAGGGTCGTTTTTTTTTCTACTACGACAGGTGACAGACAAGAATACGGCCCGCCTGATGTGAAGCGGTTACCGAAGCCATATTAACGCTCGCAACATATAAATATCGCTCGCGCGTCTGTTGGCGACTGTTGGGTTGACATATATAACCGTATATTCATATTCATTTATTCACTTGATTTGCAAAAAACACATGACATACAGGTCAGGTTAGGTGGTAAATAGATTTTTACAAATCACCTATTCAAGGTATTCGTGAAATATGTAGGTACCATTATCAACAAAAAATAACAATAATAAGATTAGGTTATACAATATTATGATATAGTATATACAGTACATAACAGATTAGAATGTCTAATTTTTATTAATAAAGCAAATTGTCATAATTTAATTATATTACTATTAATAATGAAAATAATAGGTAATGTCAAGTTAAATAGTAATGTCATAATGAAAAATTAAAAATCAATTAATAAATTTGTATATATGTTAGCTCAACAGTTGTTGAATCTTTGGCGACACTAATGTAAAACAGAATATTGCTTGTGTAAACCCGCATTATAGGCAATTTTTTATTTGTACAAGGCTGACTGAAAACCAGCGTTGGTTAGCGTCGGCAGCCTGTTAGACACTGATCAACATACAGCTGAGTCAATGCCTTTTTGCAACACAAACTTATCTGCATCTATTTAAGTGATGTTCTTCATTGTTAAGGTATTACTTGTGTGTATTTCGCAATCAATTTATTTCATTTCATTTCATTTCTGTTACTTTCTGTCTGTCTGTTATCTTCGCGTCGCGTCGCGCCGATTCGCGCTCGCGTCAAGAGCGTCTACGTAAGACGCTGTGTAACTTTGGAAGCCGTATAAGTAACGATTGGAAAAGTCGTCCACCTCACGGAAGACCGCAGTCATGTAACAAATTCTCTTGAGGATTGTTATGTGAAAGTGAGTGCGTGACTAAACCAAAGATCGACTTAATTTTTGACGTTTCATCATTGAATTTAACGCTATGTTGACTTTACCATACTTCTCTTACGTCAGAACCTCGTTCGTTAATCAATAAGGTGCACCAGGTGCCGGTGAGGTTGATTGTAGATGATGAGCAACCTTAATCATACTGAAAGACGCCGTGCTTCGCAGGGTACGTTAAAGCGTCGGCCCGTCGGTTGTTTTTAAAGGACAGTTATTAAGGCAAGTTCTTTAGGGGGCTTGAAAACACTGGCCTCCACCGAACTGTAGTTGAGCAACTTGGTGAAGTACGCTCTAAACTCCTTCGATTGAGGGGGGACCTGTTGAATATGGGATGATGCAGGGTACTGAAAGATATTCAAAATTACATCATCAGGTTGAGAAACGTTTCACTTAGCTGATAAGAAGTAGGTATACCCTCGAATCATGCGAGTGAGGTATGTCTAAAGCAAACAAGCGCGGGATTCGCCTCGCAATTGTTTCGTAAGTGCGCCATTGCGTTAATATCCTAACACCTAACGTATTTGTGTTTACTTTGGATTATGGTCCAATTTAAAAGATTGTAGCGATGTTACAACACTAGCTTCCGAACCCCGTTTCGCATACATGGTCGGTTTTAGAGCGCCAAATAGTATCCTATACCCTTCCTCGGGATATGCCAAATTTCATTTAAATCGGTCCCGTCATTTAGTCAGTAGGAAGTAGTTTAAAGGTGAGACAGAGAATAGACAGGCACATTTCACATTTGTAACATTAATATGGATTACGCAGTTTTCCGAATATGTTTACGGTTAACAAACACTGTTGAGGTGTAAGAGGTTCATCAACATCTTTGAACCTAAGCCAACTTCACCTGCACGCGGTACACCCTGCTGACCAACCTCACCTAGGGGGGGTAGGTGAATTTTTCCATTTTTCAAAAAATATTTAACTGGCAAGTTGGCCAAGACAACTATTTAAATAATAATAATAAGAAATTAAATCCTTATTATTGAAAGCAAATCGGCTATAAGATATAACTACAGTAGGTTTCTAAAATAATAAAATGTTTTGTCACTACGATTAATATAGTAATCAATCAATCAATCAATTTATTTGCATAAATATAGGTTACATTTGGTGTTAATTTTATACATTGTATGATCGCTATATTTTAACCGTTAGAGGTATGCAAATTTATCATAGTAAACTCGTAGATTACACTAAACATGTTACAATATATTTACAACGTAACGTCGTGTAACACAGATACTATGTTAAAGTTACTGCAATTTTTATTTTATTTTTATTGCACTACAATATACTAACATGTCTTCGTACCAAACCATAAGTCGCGAAAAAAAATAATGACTCGCGTCAGTATCATCGCGTATTTTCAGAAGTTACGAGCCCTCGGTCGCCCATCACTTGGACCACGGCAACAAACGCGTGCGCACGATGATGTCACTCATCTCAAGCAGTGTTTATATTAGATTTTAATGTTTGCTAAACCACGTTAAAGCTGAATTAAGAGTCTCTGCTAAATGAATGGCCGGGAATGACGTAATTTGCAAACAAAACTTGGTAATTACTATTTTTTTTATACCACGTCGGGTAGCAGACAAGCATACAGCAGCCGCTTCACATGAAGCGGTTACTGTAGACATATTAACGCTCGCAACATGGAATATCGCTTACGCCCCGCCACCCTAGCTGTACACGCAGCAACTCCTTACTTTCCGGTGATCTCACTCGCAAGTATGAGCACAACAACCCTCAAGGGAATTGTTATCTGGCTGCGGTATTCTGTGAGGTGGATATACCTCTCCAGTCGGGCAGCATACAAAATACGCTTTGCCTCTATTTTCGCCAGAGCCTCGTTTGTCTGTCAGAAGGGTGCACCTTGTGCTGGTGACTTCGTACAGGCGAGGTTGGTTTTGGTTCAGAGATGTCAATGACCTACTTACACCTCTAAATATATTGCAATTTCTACTAGACAATGTAAAAATGGGATGTGGCTGTGTCAAGGACACGAGCGTGTGTTGTACGCGAATACGTTATATGCACTAAAATTATCTCAAAATGGCACCGTTTTCCCTTCCCCCGCACGCGATGTTCCATACTCCATAATAACGTTTGTTTGGGGTGTAAGTGGTAAATCAAGATCTTTGAACTAAAGCCAACTTCACCTGCACGCGGTGCACCCTGCTGGCTGACAAAAGAAGCTCTGGCGAAAAGAGAGGTAGGGAGCGTAATTGTAAGCTACCCGACTGGGGAGCGTACCTCCACCTCACAGAATACCGCAGCCAAATAACGGTTCCCTTGAGGGCTGTTGTGTTCCTGCGAGTGAGTGAGGTCACAAGAAAGAATGAAAAGAAGGCGTATAGGCTGGCAACGGATCGGCGACCCCCTAGTGTTGCTGGTCACCAGAAAGGAAGGAGATGCTGCGATGGCAGCGGGGGTGGCGGCGCGCGAGCGATATTTTATGTTGCGAGCGTTAATATGGCTACGGTACCCGCTTCAGATCAGGCGGGCCGTATGCTTGTCTGCTACCCAACGTAGTATAAAAAAAAAAAAAAAAAAAAGCGTTATAAATTCTTTGATCTTTCATTTATCCAGGGGTGTGATTGTATTTTGGATGGAGATGATATATTTGCAGCTGGAACACCAAACTGTATCCTCCGATTTTGTTATCATTAGTTTATATAAATTACCTCCCTATGGAAGCATTTTAAAGACGTATTACGTCAAAAACAGTAATATTAATAGCGGACACCAATGTAACCATTTGTCAAAGTTAGACATTTTATTCAGTAGCATTATAATAGTAATTTTTCATCCAATTGTCTTTGAATGGGAATCGAACCGGCTACCGCTAGTCAAAAGGTTATCATTAACGCATTCAAACCGTCCGTTATTTGAACCGGCCGTTTTATCACGGCAAATGGAAAGTCGAGTTATATAGTGAAAAGCTTCATTTCCGTCGGCTATAATGAGGAAGACTGGAAGTGTAAATTGAAACATAAAAATCTGCGACTTTATCACTTCGTGCTGCCGTTTCGCAAGAATCTCTGAACTTAGTTTATCTATCTCAGCTATCTTAGTTTGTTTATCCTTGTGTAACTTTCATTCTACTGCGAATAAGATTACTTCGAATGTATTATCTAGAGAAACTTCATAATCTCTTCATTTTATTGTAAAGTTTTTTCCAATGTAAAGTGGTAAACTGTCGCAGTTGTACGAGTATGTATTTAATAAAACATAAAATAGTAAATACATCCAAAGTATTGTTAAATAACGAAAAAATTGGGGTGTAAGTTTAGATGACGATGAGCCAACGACAACTTCGCCTGCACTTAGTCCCTGCGAATGAGTGAAGGAGGAGGAGAAACTAGAAAGGAAGGAGTTGTTGCATTTGTAGCGGGGGTGGCGGTGTTTCATGTTGCAAGCGTTAATTTGGCTACGACAACTGCTTCTCATCAGGCGGGCCGTACGCTTGTCTGCCACCTGACATAGTATAAAAAATACTAATAGTTACAGTCACAGGAGTAAACTTATCTAGGTACATAATAATATGATGTTTTATTTGATACAAAGATTATGTATTCATATACAATTTTCGTCAATGCTGAAAACAAGCCCAAGTCAGTACAGCTAATACCACTTCAACCTTGATATTTCGTCGTTTGTACCGTTCTTATGATGTACATTACAAGAGTTGGAATCGCATTACAACTGTCATACATGATCTGCTTTTAGCTGTACAGCTAAGACCAAAAATATTAGAATCCACAAAAAGGAACTTCGATTCTATTTTGAAAGAAATCAGCAACTTTGCAGGATTATTATTGTAATTCTATCGACGTACCTTAATATTATTAACCTAAAGCACAAGAATCCAATCGAAGTCATTTTCATTTTAATCAGCGGGTCCCAGATTATCTATGTACGTCAGAATCGCGGGTGTATTTCCCAGATTGGCATAAATTTATTATTGTTATATGGTACCTTCTGTGTACTTTTACGTACCTCTTCCGAAAATCTGTGTACCCATGCCAGTACAACGATATTTTGAAAATAAGGTACACCCGCCATTCTGATGTCAGGACCGCGGGTGTACTGTTAACCAATATATGTAGCTTAGTGTATTGTATAGACAGATTTGGTACCTCGTGTGTACCTGCAGAAACAAGTAATAAATAAATAAAATACGGTAAGCTTTCTAGCTAATTATTTTTACTCCTAGCCAGTGGAAACACATCTGAAATAGTCGTTATAATTCGAATAATTTATCAAGTTAAGACAATCGAGTGCATATCGAGTAAGAAGCTTTTATTAAACAATAGACAATTATGACACGTCGGATTGCATTTGGAAAATCTACTGGAGTTGATACGGTGATGGTAGTGAACATCAATCATGTTATTTTTTGAGACGGCATTTACAACGCTTTTTTTTTATATATTTTATGTAGCAACTTTGACCTTTGTTTGATTGTCTATATACAACTTATGAATTGTACATATGACCTTTGGGCCTTGTCTAACGCCATAAGTACAGTTACCAGTATACCTAACTTACCTTTAATTTTTAATGAATTTGGAAATATCTTAGAATTTCCTTAAATTTATTTTTAGAGAATACCTGTCATTATAAATAACATTAGGGATTTTTTTTTGTTAATATTTCACATTATTTATCTTTTGCACCTGTCATGACCATGTATCTGCTAACCTACCTTAACTAACTAACTGACCCTAAGGTTGACTGGTAAAGAAGGCTTGTACTAAGTATGTATTAAGTCATGAATTTTAAATAAATAAATATTGACTAAGATCTGCGTTTTCTATACAAAAACGAATTTTAAATAAATAAATAAATATTGACTAAGATCTGCGTTTTCTATACAAAAACGAATTCTTCGATTTGTCTTATTGCCCTTGATGATGAGGATTTTGGCACTAAACGATTGGTTTTTTGATACTACATGATGAAGATCAGCTTTCGGAGCTCCCGAAAGACATTCTCTAAATAATGTATATAATTTTCTCACACGAGCGAGTCGCTAGTTTTTTTTTATACAACTAAGGTGTCAAACAAGCATACGACTTCCGTGATGGTAAATCAGTCATCGAAGTTTAGGACGCTCGTAACACCGAAAGTATTACTCACGCGTTGTCGCCCCTGTAAAAACCCCTTCACGCCCTTCTTGAAAAACCCCATGCTATAGACACCTAACTAGTATACTAATATGTATGAATATATTTCTCAAATCGCGGAAACAGAGAAATCCATACAATAGATCGTTCAAAAAATGGTCTCCACTCAATTGAAAAGACAATCGATTGAAAAATGACTATTGTAATAACAACAGCCAACCATGACGAATGGCTGCTATCAACGTTACCCTGTCACCATTAGTTACGGTTATATAACAATATCAATACACTGATGAACAACATACAGACAGATTTTATATATTTCTTCGGGTGGCAAAGAAATATACGCCCTATTTGTGTTCGAATTCCCGAAAATGTTAAATGTGCAAGCACTACGATACCATAGTGGCTTAGTCGTTGAAGACTGCAGGACACGTTCACACGACTATTCTATTCGAGTTTCACGTATACTATTTTCCTGTAAGTTCGACAGCGACACTCATTCACACTAGGACTATTCCTATAGTATGCCATACGTTATAATTATAACGTATGGCATTGCATGGTCTGCAATGCCATACGTGCATACATATATAATATGTATTATATGTATTTATTTACAAAAAAAAATGTATTTAAGTATAATATCAGTTAACTAGTACCAATAGTACAAGCTATGCTTAGTTTAGGACTATGTAATTTGTCCAGGAATATTTATTTATTAAACTTAAAAAACGATTGTTAAATCGTTTAAGCAGTCTATGGTGAACCGTCAGAATAACAAAATTAAAATTAATTTTCCTAACTGTCGAAAACAAAGGTTTATATGCGTCAGCTGCGCATTGTACGTCGCAATCCTTCTATGTATTATTGCTCTATGGTTTAGTCTGTGGTTTAGACATCACGAGAGGTTCTCACGGAAGTGCATTAGCGCGTGACAGATAGTTGGCTACCAGCGATATGCATATGCTCGTGCGCCAGGTTTGTTGCAACTACTGGAACTCGAACGAGGAGTTACAATAACTTTTTTGAAATAATACTTCTTTACTTGACGAGCTCGGTGGTCGAATCGTTAGCAATTGCCACTTAGACTCCGAGGTCGCGGGTTCGATCCCCGCACATGACAAATATTTGTGTGCATGGACATGTCTGTTTGCATTGCTCTAGGTGTTTTCTATGTATTATTTATAAGTGTGTATTTAAAAAAAAAATGTTTTAAGTACATTTCTCAGTTGTCTACTACCCAAAGTACAGGCTTTGAGCTTAATTTGGGACTAGCTGGCGCTGTGTAAATTATCGAGAAATATATATCTAACGTTGTCCCATTCTTTTTCTTTATACTACGTCGGGCGGCAGACAAGCATACTGCCAGCGCAGAATCTTCTCCCTTTCTTTCTATATTTACCTAATATAAATTCTACCTAAGTTCGAAATTGATCATCGAAAACCAATGGTAGGACCTGGATCAGACAATAGAACTGATATCAACGCTCGGTGCAATTTGTCAACATTGTCTGTGATTTGTCAATTGCTGATAAATTTTATCGGCTGGAGGCGCCATCGATTGCCACCGAGGCGGTGGACTTTGGTCGAGATGTGGGTTGGCGAAGGAATGAGGAAGAAGGACATTTCCGCGTCCAATTAAGACCCTTGAATTCATAGGTATAAGTGGTTCATCAACATCTTTGAACCAAACCCAACCTCACTCTTCAAAGTTCGACAACTCCCACGTCTATCAACTCCTTGCCGGCACATGAGTGTCCTTGCTTCATAGGATCCTTTAAATGAAGCGGAAAGAAGCACCACGCGAGCCAGCAGGTCTCAGTCAACAGCCATGTCACTTTTGTTTCTTGTCAGTTGCAATTTGGACTCCTTTTATCGCTGACTATCAGGCCAAGCCGAGCCATTATGCTGAAGTAATATTTAAAAAATCATAAGTTAGTTATATTGTAGGTATAAGTTTAACTTAGTACTTAGTACAATAAAAGTAACGAATTTGATGTCGTCAATCCTTATCCATCCCACTGCTGGGATATGGGTCTCCCCTTAATTGAGTTTAGAGCATACACCACCACGCTGCGGGTTGGCGGAGTCTAGTGTTTTTAAGACGCCTTAAAGCCACTGACTTGGCTCAACAACTGTCATCTAATGATAACAGCCGGGACCGACGACTTAACGTGCCCTCCGAAGCATGGAGAAACTCGAGATAAATAAACCCATTCATGTACAGCCTATGGCTGACTTTGCTTAACTTGCGTGTTCGAACACTGACACGCGCATCGACGCGGACGCCATCGAGCTCCTTCGTTTTACATAATCAGTATATATTATAAACTTGTTGCAGGTACATTAAAATTCGCGAATTTAACTTATCAATAAATAATGAACTCACTAATTAATACTTGAGTTTCAGTGCTCACTACACGGCATTAAGTAATAGCATATTAATCTTGTTATTCGCTCGATTAATTGTTAATTTCTTCTTGTCATAGCCTCGAGATAAAATGTTACAGTAGTTTATATACAGCAGTATCTAATATTTAAGTTATCGGACGATTCGGAAATAAAAACCGGCCAAGTGCGAGTTGGACTCGCACACGAATGGTTCCGTACCATTATATATAAAAACGGCAAAAAAAATCACGTTTGTTGTATGGGAGCCCCCCTTAAATATTTGTTTTATTTAATTATTTATTTTTAAAGTGAATATATAACTAAATATTATGTGAGTATTTCAAGCGTTTACCTATTACCGTTATCAATTGAGCAAAAACGAGCAAAAAAAAACACGTTTGTTGTATGTGAGCCCCCTTAAATATTTATTTTATTCTCTTTTTTAGTATTTGTTGTTATAGCGGCATCAGAAATGCATCATCTGTGAAAATTTCAACGGTCTAACTATCACGGTTCATGAGATACAGCCTGGTGACAGACGGACGGACGGACGGACGGACAGCGGAGCCTTAGTAATAGGGTTCCTTTTTACCCTTTGGGTACGGAACCCTAAAAAGACAACATCTTTTAAGCCCGGCTTTTACTAAGAAATAATTCGAATAGGATAATGTAAGTGTCTATGCAAAGTAATAATAAACACAGAAAGAGGGCAGACAGATCAAAATAATAAAAAAAAACATTCATTCATCATTATGGATGAGTTTGGTGGTCGAATGGTTAACAATGACCACTTTGACTCCCGAGGTTGTGGGTTCGATCCCCGTACAAGACAAATATTTTGTGTGCATGAACATGTCTGTTTGTCTTGGTCTGGGTGTTTTCTATGTATTATATGTACCTATGTATTTACAAAAAAAAGGTATTTAAGTACATTTATGTAATACATCAGTTAACTAGTACCCATAGTACAAGCTTTGCACTTAATTTAGGACTAGATCGCGCTGTGTAAATTGTCCAGAAACATTTATTTATTGATTTATTATTTATTTATTTGATTAGTTTCGGACTACATGGTGCTGTGTAATTTATAAAGGAATATTTAATTTATTTATTTAAAGTCATAGTCATCATAATGTTGTACATAACGCAGACAAAATATTACGCGTATAATTTCATTGATATAAGGTTTAGACACTGTTTACACATTTGTCTGGGAAACGAAATAGCCACAACACACCGATCAATCGATTTGCGATTATACAATCATTCGGAAGTCCAATAAATCTAATGTGACACCGATTAAGTGATAAATGTTGTACTCGGATAAAAAAACAAGTTTCGAATGGCAACATCGATAATAGCAATCGATGATATGTTGGTGGATTTCTAATCAAAATGTCCCGGAGCCATATACGTAACTTTGCCAAATATGGTCGTGCTATTGAAATGCCAAAAAGTGTAAGTGTTTGTTGTTATTTAGTTTTTTTTTTATACTACGACGGGTGGCAGACAAGTATACGGCCCGCCTGAAGTGAGTGAAGTGAAGCGGTTACCGTAGCCATATTAACGCTCGCAACATAAAATATCGCTCGCGCGCCGCCACCCTCGCTGCCATCGCAGCATTTCCTTCCTTCCTTTCTGGTGACCTCACTCACTCGCAGGAACACACCAGCCCTCAAGGGAACCGTTATTTGGCTACGGTATTCTGTGAGGTGGAGGTACATTCCCCAGTCGGGTAGCTTACAATTACGCTCCCTACCTCTCTTTTCGCCAGAGCTTCGTTTGTTAGTCAGCAGGGTGCACCGCGTGCAGGTGAAGTTGGCTTTGGTTCATAGATGTTGATAAACCACTTACACCCCAAATAGTTATTTTCATAGTTTACATAATTTATTTATTTTTAACAAGTTGTCGTGTTATTGGAATCGATATGTTAGGTAACAACGCAACGGTTTATGTCCCCAATAGTGTTAGATACGTAAAATCCGCGGCGCACGGCAGTTGAGCTTCACTTGACTAGCCATCTATTTAGGCTTTTAATGCCTTATTTGCCATATTGCTGTCTCTTACATTGCTAGGAGGGAAAGTGAATTTCCAAAAGATTCTTACTCCTACTAATTTCTTCTAATTAAATTTGCTGTGAGTCCAAGGCAGCCGTAGTTCTACCCCTGGGTGTGCAATGAACGGTCGCCGCTGTTAAACCTGGCTACACAGGAGACAAAGTGGTGGCAATGTGTGGTCCCGTCCCGTTAAGTCCTCGTGTTAATAATAAGTTCGTAATTCAAAAGCTTCTTTTTTTATGAGAGGCAAACGAGCATGTGGGTCACCTGATGTAACCACCGCACACGGAGATCAGCAACACTAGGGGGTCGCCGATCCGTTGCCAGCCTATACGCCTTCTTTTCATTCTTTCTGGTGACCTCACTCACTAGCAGGTACACAACAACCCTCAAGGGAATTGTCATTTGGCTGCGGTATTCTGTGTAGAGGTACATTCCCCAGTCGGGTAGCTTACAATTTCGCTCCCTACCTCTCTTTTCGCCAGAGCAGCTATGCTACCTGTCGTTTCACCAGAGCCTCGTTTGTCAGTCAGCAGGGTGCACCATGTGCAGGTGAGGTTGGCTTTGGTTCAAAGATGTTGATGAATCACTTACACCCCATTATGCCAATTCGCACGGGATACCGGGATACACGCATACGAATCCGCATGCGCAAGCTAGTCTGATTCTAAAATCAATCAAGTTCGTTTCTCCATTCATTTAAAAGATATTATCTACAATAGTGGCGCCACAGTGCTATATATAGACTCGTAATATGTATATCACCACCCACAGATAACAAATCAACATATATTATACAACAATGTTGCATAAAAACGCATTGGATTTGCATGTTTTATTCATAGTAAATAAATATGCGAGTCGTATTGTATTCAAATCATACTTTCGCCAATTACATTGATGCTGAGCTTTCACAGGCAGGGCCGGGGCGCGCGGCAGTGGGTGTGCTTTCGAAATTTTATGGTGGTGACATAAGATTGGCACAGGGTTGGCGGGGGAAGTAGGGAATGCAATAGGGGGTTTAAAACTAGCCTTTTATACATCACTATGGGATGTAAGTGGATCACCACTTCTATTTGAGCCAAAGCTCCTGCACATGGTACGCCCTGTTGAATAGCTAACGAGGCTCTGGAGAATGAGCATGCACCACGTGCAGGAGAGGTTGGTTTAGGCTCTAAAGATGGTGACTCCACCATATTTTCTACATATTGCAAATAAAGTATAAAGTAGTATACATCGCTCGTGGCCACATAGGGGTCTCGCCTGATAGCTCGACCTCTAAATGCAACAACAGTTCAACCCTAGACGAGCATCCTGGTAGAAACTTGGTTCGTAGGCGCTGACGCTACGTGACTAACATGGACGCGGACAAATACAGCTAATATACAGCCATTTCGGACGCTGAAAGTTAACTGTTCATTATCACGATACTCGTACACGTAGGATTTTATTGAGTGAGAATAAGGCACGCCATCTCGATTCCATCGATTACTCTGTGGTTTCAGAGAAATACAATTTCACGTGAGAGATCACAGATGAGATTACTACCATAGTCGAACATGAAGGCTTGTATGATCAAAGAGCATTGGACCAGATGGATCCTCGAGACCTGAAACGATACTTCTAATGGTATTGTTTTTTTTATCTGAAAAGGATGTTGTTATTTGCCTGCGATCTTCCCCAGGCATGGCATGAGTCTCATGCCATGAATTAATTAGCAGGATGTGTCACGTGCAGGTGAGGTTGGCTTATACTCTAAAGATGGTGAGCTACATACACCCC
The DNA here is from genome assembly GCA_937001555.2 of Hypsopygia costalis. NCBI lineage: Eukaryota > Metazoa > Arthropoda > Insecta > Lepidoptera > Pyralidae > Hypsopygia > Hypsopygia costalis. Next base: position 23,362,146 of record OW443346.2, read on the forward strand.
ATTTTTTTTTAAATCTACTAGCATTTCGGAATTGGCCATTGAATCCCGAGCCCGGTGATCGAAAACCTCGCTGAATAGCAATGCTAATCCTCTGAGCAAGGTAATGGGCAGCCCTCTGGTCACCTGAAATCTCGACCAACCACCCGCATATCTCTTTAAAAAGATTGCGGGCTGATGGACCCCACGGCCCTAACGTCTCTACCCCAAACTGCTCAAATATGTAAGTGTTAGTGAGTCCAGCATATTTGCGCCGTTTGAGAGACTCTGCTGAAGCCGCAGCCGTGCCGGCCTTAGACTCAGTGACCGGGAGGTGGGAGGGAGCCAGAGTGTCAACGCAAGTGGCATCCCACACTAAGGCGCGTCCGAACCTCCAGGGCACTAAAGTCATTCCGTCTGGTCTCTTGCCATCATCCCGAGCCAAGCCGTTCGGTTCCAGAACGACAGGGGCGAAGACGCTGACAAGAGCCCGACGAATTATATCGTTACAATATATATTAACAATTATGTTGTAGAAGAACAACAATTTACAATAGTGCATTCCATTCTGTTTTGTTTCATATAACTCCGCTGTAATTCCATCGTCTCGAGTTTTCCTTATTCACTAATGGTTTCATTGTCTCGCCGAAGGCTGTATGACGGTGTTATATAAAAAAACTAATTTACTTAATGTATTTTACTGATTGTCTTGTATGGCATTTGTCGTACATAAATAGATAAGAGGAAAAATGTACTTCTAACTAAAGATTACATAAAATTACATTAAGCCTGATGAGTAACATCACAGTCTGTTGTAGAAAGCACAACAACAAAGGTACAATTCGGCTAAAAAATCAACCCCAAATTGAATACATCGAGTAAATAATTTTATCCCACCAAAAACATAAATGTAAAAAAGGAGAGCCAAGTTCAATACAAAAATTATGCTTGGCTGTGGGCTTCGCCGCAAAAAGAATGGAGATCTAAATGAGTGCCAAGTTCTATGCAAAATCCAAATATGTATTTATAGGAACAAAATAACATTATGAACAAGTATTAAACTAAAAAAAAATGTGAGATCTTAAAGTAGGTGAGATTTGACTTGGCCAGTTTTTATCAGAATTAATATTCAGCTTTTTTTAATTGAATAACTTTATAAAATGACAAATGTAATGAATGTTATCATTATTTTTTTGAATTGACATTTGTCAATTAGTTCATCCACAAAAAGTTGGCACAATTTTAATTGCAAAGACTACAGACATGAAACTTTAAAATACCATTCAATGCCGGTCAAAATGATAACTGTCCGCCGATTTTTTGTCGGCAACATTGCAATGCAGGCGCGACGTGGTCGCCTGCATCACTTGACGTGCACTTGGGCGGGGATGCATTCCTTTAAATAAAACATTGCTGCTAGTTTCGCTTATCTCATTGCATTCTGTAAATATCTGAGTAGGCACTTAATGATAAATTGGTATTTACATATTTTTTCAGGCGCTCTATGGCGCTCTTTTTGGGGTGTAAGTGGTTTATCAACATCTTTGAACCAAAGCCAACTTCACCTGCACGCGGTGCACCCTGCTGACTGACAAACGAAGCTCTGGCGAAAAGAGAGGTAGGGAGCGTAGTTGTAAGCTACCCGACTGGGGAATGTACCTCCACCTCACAGAATACCGCAGCCAAATAATGGTTCCCTTGAGGGCTGTTGTGTTCCTGCGAGTGAGTGGGGTCGCCAGGAGGGAGGGAGATGCTGCGATGGCAGCGGGGGTGACGCGCGCGAGTGATATTTTATGTTGCGAGCGTTGGTATGGCTACGGTAACCGCTTCACATCAAGCGGGCCGTATGCTTGTCTGTCACCCGAAGTAGTATAAAAAAAAAAAAAAAAATGGCGTTGCGTATGTCAGTCTATCGAACACACAAGTTAAGCAACGTCAACCGCAGCTTGTCCATGGATAGGTTTAGGTATGTCATGCTTCGGCGAGTACGTTAAGCCGTCGGTCCCGGCTGCTGTCATTAGATAGCAGTCGTTAACACTGACCTCCACCAACCCGCAGTTGTGTAGCGTCGTGGAGCTTCTAAAAACCCCTTCGATTGACTGAGGAGACCCGTATACCAACAGTGGGATTAATAAAGATTGCCAACGATTTATTTTATTAATGTAAATATTCGTAGAACAGTGCTTCAATTTTATATAAATAGACTGATACAATCAGCCTGCCAGCAAGCTAAACTTGGCCTAAATAAAATTCACAAGTATTTTTTAATGATGTTTGTTTTTTTCTACAATTGCAGTAAATGAGCAACAAATTGTATGATCGGAAGCATTTACCGTTACGTATAGATAGATACATCATTCACGTGTCGACACTTCCACTGGTGACACTGTGACTGTCACTGACCGCCCTGTGCCCTATTCGTGTGATATTCCATGGGATGCGCCATGTGCAGGAAAAGTTGGCATTAGCTCCAATATGATTGTAAGTCGCTATTACTCCAAGTCGCCGTGATTTTTTTTATGCGAATAATGTGACAAACAAGCGTAGGACGTTAGCTAAATAACTTGTTTAACAGTTACAAGTTGTTCACTGTAACCATAAATACACTAATTATTATTATAAAAATCGACGAGCTCTGTTGCGTAGCGGTCAATGACGCGGCTTCGACACCAACGCTCGTGGGTTCGATTCCCACACAGGACAATCATTTGTGTGCATGAACATGTCTGTTTGTATTGGTCTGGGTGTTTTCTATGTATCATAAGTATGTATTTACAAACAAAAAATGTATTTACGTATGTTTATCAGTTGTCTAGTACCCATAACACAAGCATCGCTTACTTTGCGGCTAGATGGCGCTGTGTAATTTGTCTGACACTATTTATTATTTATAATAATTCAAACAAACGACCTACAATTTACTAAATTATTTTCGCGGCAAAAATAATTATTACTAACTAATAAGTCGACAGCCGTAAAAATGGTCTCATAATTATTTTTCAAACATCTTAAGCCGCTGGTCCCCTTATCGTGAAGAGTGCGCAAAAATGTCACCCGCCGAAACGAAGGGTTTAATAAGCGATCATCGAGGAGCCATAAAGAGCCGTAAGTGCCATTGACGCGGCGGTGATCAGTGATCGCTCGATGAGTTAGTGTTTCAGCCAGTTTATGGCTCCGCTCAATGGGACACGGGAGAAAATTGAATGTGGATGGTTAGCAGAAAAATAAACGAAACAAGTTAAATAAATTAAAAAAATCAAAAATCTCGACTGCGCTCGCTACATAAAATATCGCTCGTGCGCCGCGAGCCCTACTGCCAACACAGCATCTCCTTCCTTTCTGGTGACCTCACTCACGCGCAGGAACACAACAATTCTCAAGGGAATTGTTATTTGGCTGCGGTATTCTATGAGGAGGAGGTACATTCCCCAGTCGGATAGCTTACAATTACGCTCCCTACTTGTTGAAATCTGTCAAACGGTTTAGGCTGTAGAGCGTGCCAAATAATAAGACATACATACATACACTTCGGCAGTCGGGTAATTAGAACTAAATAATACCTCTTACATAAAGATTTATTTATTTGTTAACATGTGTACATGGAACGTGTTCATTAAATATCTCAAATTATTTATTATAAGAGATAATTATAAAATTTTATATTAGTACTAGCTTCCACCGCGGCTTCGCCCACATTTACTTTTTTTTAAAATTAAGTAGGTATAGTTCTATGTCCTTCCTAATAGTTTTGAGAATATACGTACACAGTTTCATGATGATCGGTTGAGTAGTTTCAGCGTTAAATCGTAACAAACAAACTAACATTCACATTTATAATAATTAGTAGGGAAGTAGGGATTTATATTAGTATATACTCGTACATACATTATATATATCTGAATGCCCAGCAATTCTTTCAAACTTTGGTATTTATTTATTTATTTATTTATTTATTTATTCGTTCAATTGCTTGCTGTACTAACAGTTTGACCCAAAACGTACAGCAAGCCACAGTACAATTACATTCATACACAATAATAATCATAATAACAACATTAAATTCATTAATACCTACACATTACATTAATTATAATAATTCAAATAATTAATAAATAATAATAAGATTTATGGAATAAATATAATAATAATACATTTTTAATTCAAATAATAATTCAATTAATATTATTAATAACATTAAATTCATTAAATACCTACACATTACATTAATTATAATAATTCAAATAATAATAATACATTTTTACGAATTGATTAACATTGAGACGAAATATATCCAGATCAGAATACTGAGCAATCATAGCGTTGAACTCGTTCATAGCTCGATTGGTTGGCGCAAATTGTGTCGTACACGATCGCGTTAGAGGAACGGCAAAAAGGCGACGCGAGCGCAGCCTCATGTACTGTTCAGGAGCGTACAGATTACATCTACATAGAACAGTAGGATTATCAATCTTACCATTCAGAAGCTGATGATAATGGGATACAAGAGCCATTTTACGTCTAGATTCCAACGTATCTATGCCTACCATGCCGGAAACAAAGAGAGACGGATATAGGTAGGGATAGTAACCATACATCTTATTATACAGCTGTCTGGCAAATTTAACGCTGAACACGCTCCAACATCAGCTTATACTTTACTTCATGTGGGTCCCAAATTATTTTATTATATTCGAGTATACTCCTAACAAAGGAAAAGTACAAGATAATAGTTGCCTCTCTGTCCCGAAACCTCGCGGATTGCCTCATAACGAAACCTAGAGCTTTGAAAGCGCGACCACATATGTTAACGATGTGCGGATTAAAGGTGAGCTAGGTGTCTATTATTAAGCCTAAGTCGCGTGTCTGTGTAACGCGATCAAGGGAAGTTCCAGCAACTGTGTACCTATACTGCGTTGGGGTGTGAGATCTAGTCAAAGTCATGATCTTGCATTTTAATGCGTTGAAATCTAGTTGGTTGTGTTTTCCCCATGTTACTACACTATCAATGTCATTCTGCAGAGCTTGGCAGTCTTCGATGGTATTGACGGCCAAGAATAATTTAACATCGTCTGCAAACATCAGGCACCGGGCCGTGCTAACTGCGTCCGGCAAGTCGTTGATCATGATCAAGAATAGCGTCGGACCTAGAGTACTACCTTGACTTACACCAGAACAGGTCTCATATGGCTCAGAACTATAGCCAGACAGCTGGACATATTGCGTACGGTTAGAAAAGTAACTGGCAAATAGTTTAACCAGTTTAGGTGTGAATCCCACTGCAAATAATTTTTTTAATAGCACATCATTATGGACTTGATCGAATGCTTTTTTAAAGTCGAGATACGCGACGTCTACTTGTTTGCTTTGATCCATTCCAACAGCAGTATAATCCACAAAGTCGACGAGGTTAGTAACGGTAGACTTACCAGTTCTGAACCCGTGCTGATATTCATTAAGTTGTGGCTGAATCTGTAAAGTTACATACCGATTAATGATCGATTCATATAACTTGGCAAACGCTGAAAGCACGGCAATTGGTCTATAGTTATGTATTTGCGAAACAGAACCATCCTTATGTATCGGCTTTACTCTCGATACGTTCCATAAAATCGGGTAAGTCTCAGTATGTAATGACAAGTTCATAATGTAAAGAAGAGGTTTTTCAAATACACCTATGCAATCTTTTATAATAAAAGATGGGATGCCGTCCGGTCCTATGGATGCCGTATCTTTAATACGCTTTACAGCATATAACAGATCAGCGGATGTGATGTGGTCTAATGCAATGCGATAGTGACTAACTGTACCCGCTGCCTCCCTCTCAGCGCTTGTTGCCGACAGAGTAGGTTTAGAGGTCAAAAATACCGATTTGAAGTACTCTGCAAAAGCATTGGCAGCTTCCAAGCCAGACACAGGTTTACCGTGAAAGTCAAATTCCTGACATGTATGCCCAGATGACCGCTGGTCCTTTACAAACGACCAGAAGTTCTTTGGATCGTTCCTAATATTCGCTTCAGTACGTTTAATAAAATCGTTATAAGCTTGTTTTATTAACTGTTTAGTTCGTTGCCTATAATATTTGAACATATCTCTATTAAAATTATTATTAAATATTTTAAACTGTTTTAAATGAGAGTATTTCATTTTTATATTATCAATAATTTCTTTATTATACCAAGTTGGATAATTATATTTTGAATCACGCATATTCTTCCTTATAGGAACATTACATTTTATAAAACAATTCTTTAAATTGGAATAAAAAAATTCTAGGGCTTCATTTACGTCAGTTATCTTATACAATTCGGTCCATGTTATATGAGCAATCGATTCATAAAGTAAAGTATAGTCAATTTTATAAAAATTCCATCGTGGCATAAACTCATTCCCAAAAAGAATCTGTTGCTGATTCGCGCAAGACCCCGAGGGCGCTCGCGCCGTAGTTCGCGGGACGTTAAATTGGATGCTGAGCGGCGGGTAGTGCGAGTCCGCTGGTACTAGCGGCTCCACATCATCGCTAACTTCAAGAAATTCACTGCTCAGACTGCTCAATACCAGATCCAGTATATTACCTAATTTATTTGTGACATTATTATATTGAACCAGTTTGCAAAAGGTGAGAAAGTAACTGAACTGCATACTTACATTTTGACTACACGAATTTAAGTTGAAATCACCTAAAATCATTACGTCCAAATTGGAATGCCTTTCGACAACATTTTCAAGCACCTGAAGGATGCTCAAATATTGGTATGGACAAGGTATGGATCTGGTTTCATGAATTTTTTTTCAGAATGATATAATGTCAGTCACGTGATAATATATATATATAATATATATGGCTGGATGCTTCTCTTGGCAGCAGTGGCAATGTATCCTTATAAGGACCAATCTGAAAAACTGCGTTGCAGCCCCAACTGCAAATTCTGCTGAGGTAGATCCTTTTCTGGCAGGCAGCTGGTCATGTTCTTTGACATCGCAATGTATAATACTAATAAATTAATAAACACTAATATACCAATAAATAACTAATATATATTATTATATTCTATCACAATAAAGTGTGTTTCCTTTTCTTTCTTTTTTCTTTACTGTCAATAAATTAAAAGCTTATAGATGACAGTGCAATCTAACGTAATTGAGTATATGAGGAAATAGTAATAGACATAGAGTCAGCGAGCTGAAGTGGCTGTGGGCTGGTCACAGCTGGCGAGCCAGTGATAGCTGATGGCGAAGGAAAGTCCTCGAGTGGAAGCCGCATGTCCGACTACTAAACGTTTGACAAAAGTCATCAATATCGGAGCAGCAGTCTAAGACTTATTGTTCTTACACAACGTAATACAAAAATTTTGTTAAGCCCAAAATTAATTTCATCACGAAAATCATGCCAATATTGACGTACGCATTATTGTTTTTTTTTTTCAAAGTTCGTAATATTTTACAACTTACATTTTAAAAGTTGTTTTTTTTATTAAAGTTAGCTTTACCATTAAATAAATAAATAATAAATAAATATTGTCAGACAAATTACACAGCGCCATCTAGCCCCAAAGTAAGCGAAGCTTGTGTTATGGGTATTAGACAACTGATAAACATACGTAAATACATTTTTTTTTGTAAATACATACAAGATACATAGAAAACACCCAGACTAAAACAAACAGACATGTTCATGCACACAAATGTTTGTCCTATGTGGGAATCGAACCCACGAGCGTTGGTGTCGAAACCGCGTCATTGACCGCTACGCCACCAAGCTCGTCTATAATTATTAAACAAGTTAGTACTTGCTAGAATACACAAAACACACTATAAAATATATAAGAAAAACTATATTACAAAAATTAATTAATCACCATTGCAAAAAGTATTCTTTTTGTTCTGACGGTACTGTCTTCATTGAATGCGGACGTGTATGTGTTAAACATGAGCCACTGGACTGACTTCTGAATGGGCCCGAAAAAGCTGCGTCGATGCACAAAAATGCATTTCCCGTTCCACAGCCTGTTGAATGGAAAATGTCCCTGTTTTCAGGGGTCACTGAACTTGGAGTCATCTCTTTTTTATTCCCTATATCACGTTCGGTGCCCAGAGCATATATAACCTGAATAATGATGATACCACCGTACATCCATAGTGTAGGTTATGTCAGGTAGTTTGGTTAGGTTTATGCATCGACGAAAGAGGTTCATGTGAAGTTTGTTATTTTATTACTGGCTTATTCCATGAATCCCCTGGCATTGCCCCTTTGAAGGGGATTTTTGGATATTTTGTCCATAAATCCCCTTCCACCGTTTAAAGATTCGCAAAGGGGATTTCTGGACATAGAAAGGGGATTTCTTGACTGAAGTTCTCCGTCATTTATAAACCAATTTGAAAAAAACTTTTTTTATATTACTTCCCGATTGGTCCCATTTTTTTCATCATCATCATCATCATCATCAGCCTGTATCTACATACATAAATGTAGAGTAATGTTTGGAGTCGTTTTTTTTTGTTAAAATTATGTAGGGCCTGTTTTCTTTGTATCTGCTTCGGAATCGTATTCGTGTTACTGTTACTGTTACTCCCAAAGGTTGACTGATAGAAGTGGTAGAGAATGCTTTTAGCATTAGGTTCGCCTTTTATAATTTTGTAAACTAAAGTTAAATAAATAAATAGTAAGCAGCAGGCGACTATCTCTAGCCCCCTACATCTCTTATGGCTCACCCCACTTCATGGGGCTGCCATTTTCGCTTTACGTACGCTCATTCGTGAGCGGCGTTTTCGTCGCCCGTTCCCTGCTAGGCGATCGCTTAGATGAAGCTTAAATCCCCACAAGGCTAAAAGCAGTCCCTAGGTGGTGTTTTTTCGGTAAGAATCCGACATAATCAACTTAGCCTCATGCACCGTTAGTATCCACGAGAATTCACCACCTCCTTCCCGTAGTTACCTCCGAAATGTTGTCCATCGCGCGCGTAGGGCGTACAAAAAAAACGCAGCGTATAACCGTATGCGACATTGGACTCCTTACTCATGCGTTGCCAACGCTGTTGAAAACCCTTCCACTTCCTTGATGCCACTTTTTTGATACAGTCTGTATATATTGTCGATATCCTTCGATCAAGATAACGATTCTGCCAAATCGATTCCCATTCCCAATGATAATTAACCGCCAATTAAATATGTCATTTATTTGCAATTCATTCGGCGACCGTTAAACAATTACGTATCGAGAGAAGGATCGATACATTCGATGTTTTTGTCGATTAATGAATATTAATCGAGACGGAAAATATTTACGTTTATGCGATGTCGGTATAATCTGCAATCGTTGATTTCTTATGTTGTTTTAAAATAATGAATGAACTTTGTAATTTTAAAAGGATACTGGGGAGGAGCTCGTATGTGTCGTTGCGCGTGTCCTTTTAATCAAACACGTAAGTTAAGTAACGTCGACAGTAGCCTGTTCATGGATGGGTTTACGTAGCTCCTCGGTACTTGGGATGGCACGTTAAGCCGTCGGTCCCGGCTACTGTCGTTAGATGACAGTCGTTATGCCACGTCAGTAGCCTTTAGGCGGCTTGAAAACACTAGATTCGGTTATGCCACAGTTGAGCAGCGTGGAGGGACACGCTCTGAGCTCCTTCGATTGAGGGGAGGTCCGTATCCCAGCAGCAGGATGAAGAAGCGTTGACAACGACTGGTTACTAGCTATATTTTTTGTCCATGGGAATAAGATGTTCTTGTAGCTTTTAAGTAGGTAGAAAAAAAACTATTGGCGTGTCAGTGGTTCATCAACATCTTTGAACCAAAGCCAACTTCACCTGCACACGGTGCACCCTGCTGACTGACAAACGAAGCTCTGGCGAAAAAAGAGGTAGGGAGCGTAAATTGTAAGCTACCCGACTGGGGAATGTACCTCCATCTCACAGAATACCGCAGCCAAATAACAGTTCCCTTGAGGGTTGTTGTGTTCCTGCGAGTGAGTGAGGTCACCAGAAAGGAAGGAGATGCTGCGTTGGTAGCGGGGGTGGCGGCGCGCGAGCGATATTTTATGTTGCGAGCGTTAATATGGCTACGGTAACCGCTTCACATCACGCGGACCGTGTGCTTGTCTGCCACCCAACGTAGTAAATAAAAAAAAATCTTTTTGTAACCCAGTCAACCAGCGTGTGTTAAGCATTAATTAGCAGACTATGACCACTTTCTAATAAATATGCTCTGTTCAGTAGTCAGAAAAAATTACTAGAACCTTTTTTTTAGGGTTCCGTACCCAAAGGGTAAAAAGGAACCCTATTACTGAGGCTCCGCTGTCCGTCCGTCTGTCACCAGGCTGTATCTCATGAACCGTGATAGTTAGGCAGTTGAAATTTTCACAGATGATGTATTTCTGTTGCCGCTATAACAACAGAATAAAATAAATATTTAACGGGGCTCCCATACAACAAAACGTGATTTTTTTGCCGTTTTTATAGATAATGGCACAGAACCCTTCGTGCGCGAGTCCGACTCGCACTTGGCCGGTTTTTCTTAATATCTAAAATGTGTAGTAGTTGTACACAGCAACTTTTAGTTTTACATTGACTTTACTTTATTCGTTACAAACGGAACAATGCCATCGTCTGTACATTCCTTTACAAATAAAAAAGCCGAACCTTTTAAACGTCCATGTACCCGTCGAGTGACATTATGTCAGTCACCCAGTTAACTTGACCACGATTTATATCCATTTGGGGAAGCGGCCTGCGTGCCTCCAGTTTTTGTAGTCTGCGAGCTGGTTACATTCAGACTGATTTAGTTTGCTGTGGACTCGGGACACGGATGTCCGTTAATGGTGGACAATCTCTCGCTCCTCCGTCGTTCACTCTTGACAGAGTGGTCGTGGTTTCATGACGGACGATGGATCTTCGCTGGATAACGCAGCACTCGCGCGATGCGCCTCCGCTTGTTGCGGTCTTCAGCGTTACGGGAACATTGGACTATGGTGTTTTGCGTAGCAGCGTTTATTAAGTCATATTATTAATAATATATTCTTAGAGGACCTCGGTGGTCGAATGGTTAGCAATGGCCACTTTGACTCCGAGGTCGTGGGGTCGATTCCCTCACAAGACAAACATTTGTGTGTATGAACATGTCTGTTTGTCTTGATCTGGGTGTTTTCTATGTATTATATGTATGTATTTACAAAAAAAATGTATTTAAGTATAATATCAGTTATCTAGTACCCATAGTACAAGCTTGCGCTTAATTTGGGACTAGATGGCGCTGCGTAAACTGTCCAGAAATATTTATTCATTTATTATTTAAATAGTTGTTTTCGGCCAACTTGCCAGAATATTATAAATACATATTTAAAAAAATGGAAAAATCCCACCTAGGTGAGGAGGTGAATTTTTCCATATATTTTTTTTATCTTCCAACGCGTAGGTGATCGACCTCTGGACCGCTTGGTGGTCGGCAATGGTTAGATCTATCATTAAAATTTGCAAGCAAGCATGAATACACTAGGAGCGGTTAGGATCTTTGAAAAACAACCTTAAATACAAGGTCAAGGGTGTGTCCAAGGACTCTACGAAGACAATAAATCTCGTAAGCGTTTGGCAAACAGATAACTTGAAGAAAGAGTAAAGAAAGGGATACAGTAAATAAACCGAACAGTAAGTCAATGTTCCAAATGCCGCCTCGTTAAATGATAATTACCTACCTACTGTTATTACATACAAAATAATACCGAACTTTTCCGAATGCGATTCAGAGAGAAAGCAAGGTCGACTCAATTGCATGGCAGGATGTGTCCATACATAATAGTATTACTTATAGTTACTTTACCTTAGCTTAATATAACAAAACAGAGGGGCAATTCTCGTAATTAAAATATAGTCAAAATTCAGTTTCGATCTAGTTTCGATCCAGTCTCGATCTCATAAATGTCACATTTGGTATTCTCGTAACACAATATGTAACTTCAAAATTAAATTTATTTAAAATATGAGTGAAATTTAAACAAACTTACTTTGCCAACAACAAGAATTGATAATAATTAATAAAAAAAATTGGTTGCCTGTAAAGTCGGTATACGGGCGAAAGTTTTACGTGACAACGACTTTGAGTGGTAAAATGTTTTCGAGTGGAAGGGACGCATGCCTTTCACTTTTTATGTCTGTCTCTCTCGCTCTTAGGCGGGACGCGTGCCTCTCACTCGCTCTCATTGTAAGCGCATAACGTGAGCGCGTTTCTTGAAGTGTCACCCGGCTAACCAATTTATAAGACGTTGTCACGTCAATAAAAATTAATCAATGAAATCAAGTATATAATTTAAGTCAATTCACAATTCAATCTCGATTCGGTCAACTTTCAATCTGCGTTCGTAGAAAAATTACGAGAATGGGCCTTCAGGAGTCATATAATTTTATAAACAAATAATTCGCAAACTTGACAATTCGCCGTTGATTGACGAGCCCGGTGGTCGAATGGTTAGCAATATCTCTTTGACTCCGAGGGTCGCGGGTTCGATCCCCGCACAAGACATATTTAAATAGTTGTCTTGGCCAACTTGCCAGATAAATATTTTTTGAAAAATGGAAAAATTCACACACCTTCCTGGTAGCTCAGTTGGAAGAGCACTCGACCGGACATCGAGAGGTCGTGGGTTCAAATCCCACCTAGGGGGGGCAGGCGAATTTTTCCATTTTTCAAAAAATATTTATCTGGCAAGTTGGCCAAGACAACTATTTAAATAATAATAATTTAATTAGTTTGGTGTTATCAAAAATAGCTGAATTTCATCTGCAACGATGGACTGCTATGCCTACTTTAGTAGTGTAATTACTTAATAGGTTGATGACGTCACACTGTGACTCACACAGTATAGAAATATAAGATGCAAAAATTCGTCAGCAACACAAACCTTCCTGGTAGCTCAGTTGGAAGAGCACTCGACCGGTCATCGAGAGGTCGTGGGTTCAAATCCCACCTAGGGGGGGCAGGCGAATTTTTCCATTTTTCAAAAAATATTTATCTGGCAAGTTGGCCAAGACAACTATTTAAATAATAATAACTAGATAATATTCACGAGTTTAATCTAATTTCGTAGTCGGTTTAACTGTTTTTGGGATATCCTAAGATAAGTCTATTTGAAAGTGCGAAGTTCCTCAATCCATTGCAAATTGTAAACGACTATAGACAACAAACTATAACAAGTTGAGTTACTGCGTGATATGTTGTCTTTTGGCAAAAGTGTATTGTAGCTGAATGATGTGCGTCTGAGAGGGGTTGACGTGATTGACGTGGACGTAACAGTACGTTCTCTTAGGATTTTTTTTACTTAGTAACTATAAAAGTGTTTCTTTTATGTCTTTGAAAAATCGTGAATATTTTCTCTCTACTTTGCGCAGATCCTGGTGAAGTTTTGCTGATGCTTTTGAGTAGCAAATAGCTCGCCTAATGATTAGCTGAATACATTATCCAATTGAATCAAAAGTATCATTAAGCATTTTGCTCTTGTGATTATATCATCATCATCATTCCAGAGTTACTCCCGGTTACATTCGACGCTTTTACTACAGAGCCCGAGTTCCGCTTTCCTACTTTATCTATCCCACGGCTGGGATACGGGTCTCCCCTCAATCGAAGGGGTTTAGAGTATACTCCACAACGCTGCTTAACTGCGGATTGGCGGAGGCCAGTGTTCTAAAGGCCACTGACTTGGCTTAACGACTGTCATCTAATCACAACAGCGGGACCGACGACTTAACTTGTCCCTGCGAAGCACGGATGAGCTCGAAATATATAGACCCATCCATGGACAGGCTGCGGTCGACGTTGCTTAACTTGCGTCTTCGATTATACTGACACGCGCAAAGACGCCAACGAGCTCCTCAGACTATGGATATACGAATAGTCAAACCTCTTTATATTACACTAGCTGCCTCGCGCAACTTCGTCTGCGTGTGACAGAGCGTTGAGTGTGAAGCGTATGGTTACCATTTGAAAGGTTATAGTGAGCCAATCTTAAAAGATAGACATATGTTATCACGGACTTTTTTTAGAACTTTTTTAGATGAATAAATCAGTCGTATATAATAGTTGCGTAACTTGAACCGTTCACGCAGCGCACGCAACGGAAGCTCTCAAAAGCAATATTTTTCCCCATATTTGCAACATTTTTCATTAGTGCTCCACTCCTATAGGAAACGTGATGTTATAAAGCCTTCCTCGAAAAATAGACTTAGAAAGTCTATTTTTCGAGGAAGGCTTTAACACTAAAAGAATTTTTAAATTCGAATGAGTAGTTCCTGAGATAAGCGCGTTCAACCAAACAAACAAACTCTTCAGCTTTATAATACTAGTATAGATTATAATCATATAGTTTAAATGGTATGGTCTCTTTATGGCTCTAAACTCTCTAAAGTAAATAATTTCGACAATATAAAGATTCTGTAGTACCAATGAAGTATACCAATGAAGAGTTTTAAACGATCCTTATTTTGATGAATAATTCACACCGCGTTGCAGTAACCGTGCCTTCATTATACGACACTGGTCTTCGTAGAATGAAACAGCGGATGCGTTTTTGTGCACTCCTGTCGATTTAATTACATCAAATTAATGTCACAGTAGAGACATATAACAGTAGCTGAAATCTAATGAAGTCGGCATTTTAGATACGCGGTGCCAGCGCCATCTACGTTCTAAGCATCAATCGTTAGCTTAGTGCTAACGATTATATGTCGATAATTTTTTTAGGGCTTCAGAAGCTAATCACGTCGGCAAACAACGTACCGATATGTTGCAACATTTTATTGACACCAGGGGCCCTACCGCCGATGCTGGAACCGATTACTATTACAAACAGGTTTTTTTTTATTACAAAAATTGTTCTTGGGTAACAATTGACTAATCTTAAAATTAATATATATAAAAAGAAAGGAAAAAAATATAACTAAATTAGTCTTGGGTTAAAGTTTTTGACAAACATCTTCAGCTCATACGGTAGAGCTCCAGGGTTTCTACTAGCTAAACCAAACACAATTACCACCAATCTAACCTGATGTTTGATATTTCCAATAAAAAAATCCGATCGTAATCGTCTTCAGCTTCGGCGGTAGCCCCTGGTGTCAAAAAAATGTTCCACATTTTGATGGATATCCAAAAACACCCCATGCTTGTTTCTTCTTTTTTGTGGTGTGTTTTGTTTTTATTCTGTTGTGATTTGGAATTTTCTGCTGGATGGATTTTAGTTTCTGAAAAAGTGAAGTAATTGCAAATGTGGATATTTTCGATATGGGGAACCTGACGAAGATCGCTGAATGTTTGTTTAGTGGCGTGTGTATTGATTTCTGACGTTGTTGTATATTCTGAAGCAAGAGCATTGATTGATTTCTGACTTTTATATACAATCGATGTACTGTTCTGTATATCTACTATGTTAAGAGGAAACCATTCGAAAAAATAAATTTAAAATCCTTATGATGGGCCATTTCATATGTCAATACCTTCTTCATGAATACTGGGTCAATACTTATATTGAAAGGATTGAAAACATAAATGTCATCCTCGTCAAAAAAGTCATTTTTAATTCTCCTGCGGAGAATAATGTCAACTTGGCTTTTTAAAAAAATTACTGCATGGCAGTTGAGCCTCACTTGACTGGCCATCTTAGGTTTTTAAAGCCTTATTTACCATATAGCTGTCTCTCACATTACCAAGAGGGAAAGTCAAATTCCTAAAACTCCTACCAGCCGCCCTTGGTATTTTTTGGGCCCTTGTGGGTACTTAGTCTTACACTTTTTATATCTCAATTATATTCTTACTGTTTTTAGTCAGTAGGGTCGGTAATGAGCGAGAGATGCCCCTGGTGTTTCACGCTTCCACAGGCTGCTGGATAAGATAAAAAGTAAAATTTTTATAAGATAAAAAGTAAAATTTGTAAGTGGTTCATCAACATCTTTGAACCAAAGCCAACTTCACCTGCACGCGGTGCACCCTGCTGACTGACAAACGAAGCTCTGGCGAAAAGAGAGGTAGGGAGCGTAATTGTAAGCTACCCGACTGGGGAATGTACCTCCACCTCACAGAATACCGCAGCCAAATAACAACTCCCTTGAGGGTTGTTGTGTTCCTGAGAGTGAGTGAGGTCACCAGAAAGGAAGGAGATGCTGCGTTGACAGCGGGGGTGGCGGCGCGCGAGCGATATTTTATGTTGCGAGCGTTAATATGGATACGGTAACCGCTTCATATCAGGCGGGCCGTATGCTTGTCTGCCACCAACGTACTATAAAAAAAAAAGTTATGAAGGTAACCGACTATAAATTTCACTTCTATTTTATACAATACCTACTTTGCTAAACTAGTGAAAAAAGTAGTAATGAATCCGTTGTAAGTGGTTTATCAACATCTTTGAACCAAATCCAACCTCACCTGCACGTGGTGCACCCTGCTTACTGACGAACGAGGCTCTGCCGAAAAGAGAGGTAGGGCATAGCGTATTTTTTAAGCTGCCCGACTGGGGAAATACCTCCACCTCACAGAATACCGCAGTCATATAACAATTCCCTTAAGGATTGTTGTGTTCCTGCGAGTGAGTGAGGTCACCATAAAGAAAAAAAGGAGTATAGGCTGGCAACGGATCGGCGTATTCTTGGTGTTGCTGATCTCACACGCTCGTTAGCCCCCCTCTCAAAAGAAAGTAGGCATGAGCGAAGAAAAACCCAGCGAAATGAGAAAATCAAATAATCAGTCATATCTGACAGTACGTATTCTATGTTCAATATTAATGTAATTATGTTTTTTAACATTACAAGTACAAAACCTATAAATTATCTCGCCTTAAATTCCCACAGAGTAACCATAAGCCGCAATAAAGGCGTGCACAGACTGGCAGTCCGGCTCGCAACTTATATTTATTAGGATAATCCCCTTATGACGAGCAGAGACACGGGCTCAGCGGTGTACAGGATGCTTCAATTTAATGTGTAACTTTTACTCTTTTTAGTTTATTTCTTATTGATAGCTCGGTGCTCGAATGGTTAGTAATGGCCATTATGACTCTAGGGTTGTGGGTTCAATCACCGCACAAGACAAATATTTGTGTGCATGAACACACTTGGTCTGGGAGTTTTCTATGAATTTCCAAAAAAAATGTATTTAAGTATTATCAGTTATCTAGTACCCATAGTACTACGAGTAACTTTGCTTAGTTTGGGACTAGATGGACGTGTGTAATTTATCCAGGAATATTTATTTACTTATTTCTCAATTTTTAGTTAATAATCGTATATCTCCAGGTAACGCCATTTTAACAGATATTTAGTTTTGTATACTGTTCAACAATATCTTTAAAATTTAGCTTAATATTGATAAAAACCTATAAAATATCATCACGTAGCAATATTTTTACAAAAGATTTTTTAAAGAATACTTTGATATTCTGGACACGTGCACCGAACCCAAATCAATTTGACAAGCCGACAAAATGGCGGCTGATAACATTAAGGAAAGAAGTACTCAATAACCATATTTCAGTATCATTCTCACACAGAAAACAAATCGGTGTGAAGTAGTAGCTCCCTTCCTCAGCCATATAATATGACAGCGGCACTAGAAAAGAGACTACCCCAGGAGGGTACCGTTACCTTCGATAAAGGAGATTCCTTGCCTGAGTCCCATAGTCCCACCGCTCAGGCGCGCCCGTTGTATTCTGAGGCGGGCACTATGCCGCTCTGAGTTTCAAGCCTATTAGACTAATTTATAGTCTAACTAGCGACCCGCCCCGGCTTCGCACGGGTGCAATGCTGATACTAAATGTACTACAGAAGGTCTTTGCGCTTTGTCCTATCCAGTCCTTTCCCAGTTATAAGCACACGCCGCCGGCTCCGCGGCCGGTACCGCCACAGCCGTTATGTCCCTGCATTTTAAATGTGTAATATCTTCTAAACTATTCATTTAAATTACATGCTGTAAAGGGCCATATTGATCTATATTAAATGCGCAATGTATTTAAGGTACTTAATTGGATAAGGATTAATTCTGTATTGCTTAAAATCGCTTCGTAAATAAGGCATTATTTCTTGTAAAAAGCAAAGGATAAAATAACGGTTATTGTGTGTTACCACTAAGAGATAGACATATACCATCGCGAACTTTTTTGTAGACCATTTTAAGGTGAACAATACTGTACTACATTATTTTGATCTATCTCGTTGGGTTCAGCCAGCGTTTGCAATGAAAGAGCAAAAAAATGTGTTTATTTACGACATCACATTAGAAACCTCTAAATTATCAGTGTTTTTCTACTATGTTATGCATATATTATACATATAAACTTTCCAGTTGAATCACTCTATCTATTAAAAAAACCGCATCATAATCCGTTGCGTAGTTTCAAAGATTTAAGCATACATGGGGACATAGGGACAGAGAAAGCGACTTTGTTTTATACTATGTAGTGACTACGTAGCTAAAGCATTGAAACTGATTTACAGTTAACTAGTCAAAGCCTTGAAACTCCATATAATTTTAGTTATCCTAATTCACTGATAGATTTTAAACATTTAATTAATTAAATTTTAAATAAAGATATAAAAATATCTAAAAATAATTATTAGCACCCATCCCTAAAACAAACAGAAAACAATTTATAATTCATAAAATAATATTTCAAAACTTCTTCATCCTGTATAACTTAAGGCGATGTTTTAAATTTTTTTAAGCAACTTTTATGAGACTTAGGGATTTGATGGAGAACATTAAAATCCCCGGTAGCGAGTCTATGAAACCCCATTTGTCGGCAGGTATAGCTCCATTGTTGATTTAGGGATCCGTTGCTAAATGGAGTAACTAAATACAAATATTTTTTTTTTTACATTTTCTATTATTTTGGAGTGTAAACGGCTTAATACGATCGCAGGAGTCAAATCCAATCTCAGTTACAGGTGGTGCATACTAGCAGATAGGGGAATATGATCATGGCGAAAGAGATGATCCAGTTAATCTACAAGTCTGTTTATTTGTTACTACTTTTTCGACTAAACGACTGAACTGATTTCAATGAAATCCGGTTTGGACATAGATTATATCTGAAGAAGGATGGATGGATGGAAGAAAGGAGGAGAAGCTCGATGGCTTCGTTGTTAACAATAGCCACTTTGATTCCGAGATTGCGGGTGCGATGTGCGCACAAGATAAATATTTGTGTGCATGAACATGTCTGTTTGTCTTGGTCTGGGTGTTTTATTTATGTATATACAAAAAAAAAGTATAATATCAGTTGACTAGTACCCATAGTACTTTGCTTAGTTTGAGACTAGATGGCCGTACTTGCTTTGTCCAAGAATATTTATATTTATTACCCGTATTTAGTTGAAGAGATATCCATCTCCTAGCAGAAAGATGTTGCACAATGTCGACGACTAAGATAATATATGTACAGATTTAAGTAAATAGCTACGGAACCAAATGTATTATATCTAACACGCTCTTGTTTGGTTTTTGAAGAGGATTAATTCCACAACCAACAACAAGGAAGATTAATATCTAAAATAACTTTTTGAACCCATATTGTTGTAATACCCGCCCAGCGATTTATCTAAGTTCAGTTTTTTTATATTTTTGATGGAATTTTGACGCGTTATTGTAAAAAAGTGAGTGTTTTTTCTCGCATGTTTGTAATTCGATATTATTGTTACAGAAAGTAATATGGTGGTAATAGGTAAGATTTTTATACTATTAATAAAATAATGGTTTTCCGACTGATGAAGAAGGGAGGGTAATGTTCTTCAAGTGTATGTATGTATGTTTATTTCTGTGGCACGCTCTACAGCCTAAACCGCTTGACAGATTTCAACATATGAGGTGTCTTAATTAGATTAGTCTTAATTGTGAGAGCAACACTGGGTATCAAAATAAAAAAATGGCGGATTTTTGGAGTCATAATTTGGCGCCAAAAAGCCGCCATTTTAGTATTGACTTTTTTTTCAAAACCTATAAATAGTTTAAAAAAAGGTTTTTAAAAAATATATGCAACTTATATGTTTAAATGTAGCTTTAAATGAGAAATGCTGAAAATATGTTAGTTGTATGGGGTGTAAGTGGTTCATCAAGATCTTTGAACCAAAGCCAACTTCACCTGCACGTGGTGCACCCTGCTGACTGACAAACGAAGCTCTGGCGAAAAGAGAGGTAGGGGGCGTAATTGTAAGCTACCCGACTGGGGAATGTACCTCCACCTCACAGAATACCGCAGCCAAATAACGGTTCCCTTGAGGGTTGTTGTGTTCCTGCGAGTGAGTGAGGTCACCAGAAAGAAAGGAAGGAGATGCTGCGTGGGCAGCGGGGGTGGCGGCGCGCGAGCAATATTTTATGTTGCAAGCTTTAATATGGCTACGGTAACCGCTTCACATCAGGCGGGCCGTATGCTTGTCTGCCACCCGACGTAGTATAAAAAAAAAATAGTTTTACGCAAAATCGCTCCAGATGAATGTGTTAGAATTTAGCAGTCGGTTTGTTTTATTAATAATTTCTTGTTTGTTACCTGATATGTCAACATATCTATTTTCGTATCCACGTTGTTGGATAAAAAATGCTTGTGTTTGCCACCCGATGTTATAATTACAAACTCAGTTTAATGTGATGCCGGCCGTTAGCTGTTATTGACAATATAATGCAATGTAATGCAATGAAATTCAAAGCAATGCAATGCAATATAATTTCAAAATTACATCAAAATAAAATTTATAACAAGAACAATTATTACAAAAAAAAAAGAAATAAATAAAGTGACGTTCAGCATTAAACCATATTCATTTCACTGCTAGCTGTCGGATCTCCTCTCAATCCAGGGGTTTAGAGCGAGAGTTTCGAAAGAAAGAGCTTAATTAATTAAAATCAATCATTCAGTAACCTTTTCTTTATACACGGCAAAAGAGAGTAAACGAGCATACGATCTATCTGATAGTAAGCATTCTTCGATCGAAGCTAAGGACGCTTGTGTTACCACAGGCACCACTCGCGTATTGCCGACCTAGCAAAGTACTTTCATTAGCTAATGTTATTTATCTAATAAATACTTCGGAAGTTTTGCAATTAAATTAACTAATTGCAATTAACTGTCCTCCAACGTAGCTAAACGAATTATACCTAACTCTGTGGAAGTTAAATTAAGTTTAAAATTGTGGAAACCAAAATAATTGTCAACAATTTACATTTAAAAAGGTAATATTATCTTACATCGGATTTTAAACGCATTTACGTTGAAACTACCAAAATGGAATGTTTTGTGGCCAGAAATTCTCAAACTTGCAGAACAATCTTTTGAAAATTATAGATATACTAACTGGCCCGGCGGACTTCGTATCGCCTTTAAATATTTTTTCTTTAATTTCCGATGAGTTATAAACTATCCTGTCTCTGAGTGATGAGTTATAAAATCGGTCCATTAGTTTATTCCATCGGACAAACAACGTGACACGAAATTTTTATATATTAAGATGTTACTACAGACGAGTCCCAGTTTCACTCGGATCCAAATATTTGGATACTTAGTTATAGTCAATACCCTAAATCTACGCGCTCCTAGGTTTGACTGGTTAAACCTAGGCTAGATCACCTTCTCCAAAAGCAAGTCGAGGTTAGGTTAGGTTAGGTTAAGCTTGTGACAAAAAAAGCCGAGCGAGCGAAGCGAGCGAGCAGTGCAGTACCTTAGGTTTAAGAAGTACCTTAGGTTTAAATCTGGTAGCGCCTAGATTGCGGGTATTGGATAAAGCATATATACATATTTATTATTATTAACGCTGTCAGCATCTTCGGTACAATGCCACGGGGGCCTTTTATTAGATAATATGTAGTTTTATTTTTTATTTAGTTTTTAATTTAGTTTCTTAGAAATAATTGTATTTATACAAACCCTCCGAAATCCGTCTCGTAGTTTAGGAGGAGTAAACAACAGACACGGAAACCAACTTTGTTTTATTACAATCTTTTGTGTAGTTTCACCGCCATTCTCTAGTTAAATTTAACCCACTTGGAAGTGTCCGACTGAGTTCCAATTTGGCACAGCCGTTTGGTTCTTGTGACAATGAACGATTACCCAAATACCGTAACTACCGTATAATATGGCGGCCGCCACAAACGATGATCGCAACCGATGGGTACAAACGACGCATAATTAAAATTTGTTGAAGTCTAATAGGCAGCATTGTGTACAGCAGTGGAGGTTTTTTACTAATAAAATAATGCTAATTCGTGTCTCATACGAGAATCAGTCAATCATTAAATTCAAACCTTACTCCTAAAAGCTAAAAATAGTAAAAAGGAAAAAAACGGGTTACACTGCGGGAGTGCCGGCAGAAGTGAAAACTTGAACATTAACGTTGTGCATTTTGTAATATTTTGTAATGGTTAGGTAATAATTTCGCACGAATTGCTTTATTTTTATTCTGATAAAGAATAAAAGTACTATCATTTATGTGGTAAAATACAATATTCATTTATTGCGCTATCGTACACAAACATGACAATTTATATTACATTAAAAATAAACAGCAGGAACAGGCGTACATTTTCGCCGCGCGATAGAAAGAGAGGGGGATACACACTTCTTCTCCTACGCCGCGCGGTCTACGCTCCCTCCATCTTGCGAATTTTCGATCAGGTCACGTGTCGATGCGAGTTTAATATCTTTTTACCCATCCCAAAAAAAGCACAACACCGTTAAAAAAGTTTTCACTTCAATAGAAAATATAATAATATTATTTATGAATAAGTGTAGGAAGTGTCCTTAAGGGAATAGCAGAATAAATAATTGATTATATTTCACTGCAAAGTCCATATGAATAAACGTTTCATCTATTCATGCTTTGAGACTTTTGAGAGCCACTGTTTTTCTTAATGTAGTAGGTGTTAAATTACGCTTTCTATCACCGTATCAAAATATTCATCGTTATGACACACCATATTAGACAATTTACAAAAAAATCCCATCAAAAAGCTATAGAAAGGCGACATATTTCCACACTTAATTAAAATATCCCTCGCTCAAAACCGAGAAGTTTAAGTATTGGACGCGTACCACGTGCCGGCGACTATGATGCCGCTAACAAAGTTATGGGACGATAAAAAGTCGCTTTCTTAGATGACAAGAGATATCTGAGAAGTAAATATTATAAAGGTTTATGTTTTTTTTTATAAATTAATGCCCTAAAACTGCGAAGGCTTTACCAACATCATGAGAAATAATTAAAAAAAAAAAAAAACCGACTCCTAACATTACTCTACATTTCTGTATGATTATGGCTGATGATGATGAAAAAAATATGGGAACAATTTGGAAGTACCTATACTCTTTTTTTTTTGTACAAGACTCAAGTTCGGGCCTGCGTGGAGTACTGCTCGCATCTCTGGGATGGTTCCGCCCAGTACCTCCTCGAGGCTCGCGACAGGTTGCAGCGACGAGCGGTCCGTATAATTGGTGACGAAGAGGTCACCAAGAATCTTGAACCTCTTCAGCTCCGGAGAGATATTGGCTCACTTAGCGTATTTTATCGCCTATACCACGGAGAGTGCTCTGAAGAACTGTTTTCCCTTATCCCTTCCTCCCCTTTTCGTTACCGAACAACACGTACAGGCTTGCGATGCCACAATTTCACCGTTGGTATCATTCCGTCGCGTACTAAAAAGTTTGGCAACTCCTATCTTTGTCGCACTATTAAAAAGTGGAACGCGTTGCCGGCATATGTATTTCCTCAATCATACAATATCCTTCAAGCGAAGCGTGAAGAAGCATCTTGTGGGCCAGCATGGCAGCGTCAACTGACAAGACATTCAAGGTCTCTTGTCCGTTGCCGTTGCGATTGGGGCTCCTCTTTTCGCTTACCATCAGGCAAAGTGGAGCCAATATGCTGAGCTAATATAAAAAAAAAAACTCAAATAATTAAGTTTTTTTCAAATCGGTTTATAAATCACGGAGTAATTAAGTAACAAACATTAAAAAAAAATACATCCAAATTGAGAACCTTTTTTGGAGTCGGTTAAAAAAAAGGAAGCCCACAAGCTATAACCAATGAGGTACCGCGCAAACAGACAGGAACAATTGTTGCGCCGTGCTATACCTTCGACGGGGTTGGTATTTTCTACCTCGGTCGTCCCGCCCCGGCAACGGAATGGTGGAAAAAAACTTTTTAACAAAAAATTAATCCGCCGAAAAAAATAAAAATAAAATAAACTTTGTTTTTATTGACCTTAATAACTAAGTTCTTAAACTAATTTAAGTACACCCAAGTAATTTTGAGTCGGCGCCAAACACGCATTTTTTGGAATATTTTTGTTTATCGTTGGAGATTTCACGTTACATTGTTAATTTGATTTGGTTATTTTTATTTATTTAAATTTGAGGTAATTTAGTGATCATTGTTCATTGATTGTTTGGCGCCGACTCAAAATTACTTAAGTGTACTTAAATTAGTTTAAGAACTTAGTTATTAAGGTCAATAAAAACAAAGTTTATTATTTTTTGCTTTTCATTTTTTTCGGCGGATTAATTTTTTTGTTAAAAAGTTTTTATTTTATATTTTTTTGTGACTGTAATGTACTAATTACTACAGGCTTAATTTTTGATTACTTTTAAGATAGCTGGTCTGAAGCTCATTCTTGGTGAGGTTTTTTTTTATACTACGTCGGGTGGCAGACAAGCATCGGCCCGCCTGATGTGAAGCAGTTACCATAGCCATATTAACGCTCGCAACATAACATATTGCTCGTGCGCCGCAACCCTCGCTGCCACCGCAGCAACTCCTTCCATTCTGATGACCTCACTCACTCGCAGGAACACAACAACCCTCAATGGAATTGTTATTTGGCTGCGGTATTCTGTGAGGTGGAGATACATATCCCAGTCCGGTAGTTTACAATTACGCTCCCTACCTCTCTTTTCGCCAGAGCTTCGTTTGTCAGTCAGCAGGGTGCACCACGTGCAGGTGAAGTTGGCTTTGATTCAAAGATGTTGATGAACCACTTGCACCCCAAACTTGTTTTTTTTTTGTAATACACAACTTAGCATTAAAATCTGTGAATGAACTATAAGTCATCTCCTGTTTTACTACCCTTAGGGTTGAATTTTTTTTTCCAAATTTATATTTAACTTTGGAGTATACCCTTTCTAATAAAAAAAGAATTATCAAAATCGGACTACTCTGTGAAAAGTTATGCGTGGTTTTTTTACAATTATATTTTTTTACAAATACAACATTACAATCAGCGATTGAACAATCAATCATCCTCTGTTTTCCTACCCTTAGGGTTGAAATTTTTTTCCAAATTTATATGGGACCAACTTTGGGGTATACCCTTTCCAATAAAAAAAGAATTATCAAAATCGAACTTCTCTATAAAAAGTTGTGCATGATCATACATAAAAAAAAAATATATATATACGCGTCGAATTGAGAACCTCCGTTTTTTCGTCGGTTAAAAAATTGATCCATCGACCCCGGTAGTGCAGACCCGTCGTTTAACGGAGAGGCTGGCACAGATCTAGGTTCATCTACCCCGGTGTGGTTTTTAACGGGGGATAAAGCACCGAATGATTAGCATACCCCCGGTAGTGTTTAAAACAGGTAGATTTGAGTATTATTTTATATACATAAAATATGAACTGAAAATAAAAAGCAGTTTCAATGCAACAATCAGTTTTTATTATGGGTATAAAAATACTAACAATCATATATGTATTTAAAAGTGTAGACCGGGGTATATGCGTTTAGATTACACTGGTTTACAAATCCTAGGGAGGTCCTAGACTACGTGAAGAAGAAGACCACCTTCATATTCAGGGTCGATCGGTTGGAGTCTAGACACAAAGTTAACTTTAATTCCTTTGTGGTAAAAGTGTCGACCTACCATCTGCCGGCTTTAATGAATGAGGAGTTCTCCGCAAGAAGCCGTGTTTCGGAAGGTTCGTGGATGACTGCCCAATGAATATCGTGACAAATCGGCGACACTACGTGTGCAAGAAATAGTTTTCTAATATTTTATACGTACACGGGGAAGTACCTCCATCTCGGAATACCGCAGCCAAATAACAATTCCATAGACGGTTGTTGTGTTCCTGCGAGTGAGTGAGGTTACCAGTAAAGGTGGAGTTGTTGTGTCAGTTACCGCAGCCATATCAATGCTCGCAACATGAAACATCGCTCACGCTCTGCCACACCCTCTACCAACGGAGCAATTCCTTCCTTCCTTGTGACCTTATTCACTCGCAGAAATACAACAACCCTCAAGGGAATTGTTATTTGTCGTAATCAGTGATATTTTAAAAATTAATTTCGTTTACCTTATGTCATTAAGTTGTTCATAATTAGCTTCGTAGAAAATGTACCATACCTGAAACAAATTATGGAAACATTAATATTATAATGCAATATTAAAAAAGTAATAGGAGAGACTGGGTCGCTCAGTTCTCAAGCCATATCACTGTGTTCCCACTATGTCTCCTGCGTAGCCAGGATTAAAGAAAAAAATTGTAGGAGTAGAATTTTACTTCCACTCTCCGCAATGTGAGAGACTGAGCTGCATTATGGAGTTACAGCATGTTCTTGTACGTAAGTATTATTACTTATACTGTGCATGTCGTGGTATACTCATAGGCCACAACACCACCTTGAGCGCAAGCAAACAGAATGGCGAGATAACCTGAACTTGTCTGCCATAAATCACCATCACTGGCGCTATAAACCTTGGCATTTAAAACACCATAAACACATGTTTAGGGTACCGCAGAGAAATCCGATTTAAATTTGAACTCTATTATGCCGTATATAGATCCAACCGACATTTAGTTATTCTTAAGTTAAAGTTATTTAAAGTTAAATATGAATAAAAATATCACTCAGTATAAGTTTTGGGAAGCATATGATGACATCATCAAACTGCTAGAATATGTTGCGAATGTATAAAACTCGATTTGAAGTTTCTCGCTATGTATATTTCTCAGAATGACATAGTTTGTTGGTTAGATCTGTATTCTACATAACAGGGTCTAATTGCAATACGTTATAATGACCTTATCTTATAAGAGAAACCCTGAGCATAGCTCTTTTTATCGACTATTAATAAAACTATCCCGTCAGTCAGCGTCCAAGATTCTGGATCATAGGCCTTCTGGACCATAGAGCTTATGACTCGTGCAGGAAGACTGGTTGAGGACTTTCAATCGATTTATTTGCGCAAAATGTAGGTACATAAGGTGACTTATTTTCTCTCGTATCTTATAACTTTAGTGTTTAAATATTGAGGTATAGGTCGCGTCACGTAAAAAGAACGCTGGCGGTCAAGCTGCGCATTAGGCGATTTATCGGTCTATTTGGTGGTATGATGTGCGATGTACCTACCAATAACGAATATACGAAGCATATTAGCTAAAGGTTTAAAAAAAAATAACACAACAGACCTAGTACTTTTGTATGCGGTTGTGTCCATTCGCAAACACACCCCCTCCACTTTCTTCCAGCGTTCTTTTTACATGACGCGACCTGTATCTGTGCGATGAAGACATGCCGAAACTGACTGTCCAGCTTAATTGAATGCGTTTATGAAATTACCCTGACCGCTTGGCAGTGGTAAATGCCTGAGGTAGACGTAAGTAAACGCTTTAACAGCTGCATTCTCTTCGATAACCGGGCTAGGAAAAGAAGTGCTTGTCACTTCAACGTGCTGATGCTTAGGATTATGTCGGAACTCTAGTTCTGTTACGGGAACAATCATTTCTGCATTTAACTACGGAAATTAATTTGGTATTACAACTGCTACGGATACGGCACATCCTCATCAATGCCTCCTCCCCGCTATGACCTAGCTACGGTGCAGAGACTTGGACGCTGACCGTTGGGCTGGTTCATAAACTAAAAGTCGCGCAACGAGCGATGGAGAGAGCAATGCTTGGTGTTTCTCTAAAAATCGAAGGGAAGAAATTCAATGGAGAATCAAAATGGTCGACATCTGTCGAGTCAGCAAGTTGAAGTGGTAGTGGGCTGGTCACAGCTGCCAAGTCCGCGATGACAGATGGGGGAGGTAGGTCCTAGAGTGGAGGCCACGAATGTGGCGACGAAGCGTGGGGGCGCCCTTTCTCTAGATGGACCGACGACCTCAAAAAAGTGTCTGGTAGCGGCTGGAAGCAGAAAGCGGAGGATCGCATATAATGGTAAGCACTGGAAATCCAGCAGCGGGTAGATACAGACTGATAATGAGGATGATGACTACTACGGAACCACAGATTATTATAGAACACGTCTTAACACAGTTCTATAAACACTTGACTGTGATCTTTTATCACCTCGGGTGGCAAACAAAAAGAACATTTTTTACCATTTACCGTCGAAGGCACAAAGGGAGGATGTTCACAATGCCCCCTCAAATATCCAATTACCGAGATATTATCTGTGGGAGTGTAAATAGCATAGTTTGTTTTGTGGTGGATATCGCCCAAACCGCTACGTGGAGATACGAAAGAAAACGAGTACAGTTCTAATTGGAAGGTGGTTATATAGATTGGAGGGAATTAGGGATTGTAATTCTGATGATTATTTCTTTGAAATTTTTGACGTGCTATCGTTTTATAAATCGATGAATGCCGGCTGCACGCACGAAAAAGCTTGACACATTGTCACGTTCCGCCTGAGCCAAGCGTGATAGCGAGAGCGCGGAACAAGCGATAGAGAGGCACGATCGGCCTAAACGTTCGGCCTGTGATGCATTTATCTCTCTTCCACTCAATCGGCTGATGTTTTCTGCTTTCTCAATGATCGGCGTTAGTAGTGCCATTTGGGGTCAATGGACTTGAATGTTGATGTTAATATGGATAAGACCACGGGATTCTGGCATTACGTTTAGTCTAGTTTAGTAGTACACAATATTTAGTTCACTATATCCAGTTGTCACTGTATCATTAAGTGTAAATACGTGAAAATTTGATTACATAGAAATTAGAAAAAAAAATGTTCAGACAAACAGTTCAGAAAAACAATAAAATAAAAGCATGGTAAAACATATAAATAGGTACGTAAAATACAAATAGTACTAAAATAATTCAAAGTTATACAAAGTTAAACAAAATTGTTTAATGAAAATGCCGGGATTTGGGAGGCATATCCATATTAAGACAACTGTCACAAATCCCGCGTAATGGCACTAGCAACGCCGATCACTGCTTATGACGTTATCCCGTAAAATTATCGTCCGTAAATCGAATTTACCAACAACCAATTTTTTTTATACAACGCCTGACAAGCTTACGGCCAGCCTGATTTTCAGCACCAGCATGGGATATATTACAACGCGCAAGCGGTATGCCTTGTATTGCAAGCATCTGCTTATAGGCAACGATAATTAATTGATTAGCACCAGGGGGCCCATATACTTGTTATTATCCAGAATAGTATAAGAAATAGATAGGTAATACAGGCAACAATCGATTTCTGTCATATGCCCCCTTACCACCATCTCTTATTGCGATTCAATAATTGAATAGAATGCTTATTCATACCAATGAATAAGCGACTCTATTGCAAATGGAATACAGTCGCTTATTCATTGGTATGAATAAGCAAACTATTCAATTATTGAATCGCAATAAGAGATGGTGGTAAGGGGGCTGTTCTGTGATCGACGTCAAGTGATATCCTGTCGAGGAAAGTACCTCCAACTCACTGTCAAATAACAATGTCTTTAAAGATATTTATTATCGTGTTACGGCGTGCACCACCAGATGTGAGAAGTTGTTGCTATGTCAGCGGGGGTGCCAGCTCTGTGTGCTCTTTGTATTATGAGCTACAATTATCCGCTTTACGCGTCACGCGGGCCGTACGTTTGACACCCGGAGTCGCATAATAAAATAATGAAGATAAGAAGGTAGGTCCAGACTTTCCTAATTCATGTGACAACAGTTTTAAATGAAACCTATTCGTGTGTTAACTGCACTAACAAAGCATTGTTATGTCGCGGCCAAACGGACGCCTATTGTGTGCGTCGTCCAATGTTTTAATAGCTGCCTCTACTTTTAATAGCTCCCGACACCATTCATTCACAACTCATAATTAATTTCCGTTGACAAAAAAAATAACCCTTTCACTAGTCTCTTATTGTGTGGTTTTTGTAGAGTGAATAAACGCTTTAACTGATTTTTTTTTAATAAGTATTTAAAATTTTATTCTAAGTTGGTCATAATAGGCTAAATTTTTTCTTTCTCTTTGTTATGTAAGAACATCATTATAATACAGCTGAAAGAATTACTTCGACAGCATAAAAACTTCTCGAGATATGACAATCTGAAAATCACTATTTTGAACTTTACCGAAAACGCTCCATACAAAAGGCTACTGAATTATGACGTCACAACTAGGTATTTTGTATACATTAAAACAGAAATTTGTACGACAGCTGTGTTAAATACTGCGATTATGTAGCTAGTGCCGTAACAAAATTTATAGTATTTTTTATTGTTTTTCCAAAGTTAACATTTTTTTTTAAATAATTCTATCCTTTTAAATTGGACTTTCCCACCAAACTTTGATCGACCATAAAACAAGTCGGAAATAAGTTATTAAAAGTTCAAGATCGCAGATCGTTCTAGTTTTGTATATGTACATATTTTACGTAACTGATAAATATTTTTTATAATTTTAGATCATTGTCGTCTAACCTATTGTAAAAAAGTGTATTTTTATTACAATTTATTGATCATAATAAACTTATTAATGATTTACTACAACATCAACACGAACCAGGATTTAATTTAGCGAACGAGTAAAGCTTTGATACACTTTTGTATATACATATTTATTTTATGTAAATAACAATGTTTGGGGTGTAAGGTGTAAGTAGTTCATCAACAACAAATGTCACTTGCACGTGGGGCACCCTACTGACTGACAAACGAGACACAGGCGTAAAGAGAGGTAGAGTATAGAGTATTTTGTAAGCTGCCCGACTGGGGAAGTACCTTCACTTCTCAGAATATCGCAGCCAAATAAAAAATCCAGGTTTGGCTGTGATACTCTTTTGCCAGAGTCTCTTTCGGTAGTCGGTAGGGTGCAAGTGAGGTTGGCTTTGGCTCCAAAGATCTTACACCCCACTCTCAAGCACTCTTCAAGATTTTTATAAAATTACTATTCAAAACAAAGGAATCCATTAAATTATTTGGAATCCAAATTAAAAACAAAGCGCTCGAGACCAATTACAAGAATATTAATCTTGAATCAAGAATTTCAGGTCAAGTGGAAAGTACCAGACTTCATAATTTGAAACCTCTGTTTGTTACAAAATGTAATTTAATGAAATGAAACTAAAAGTGGTTGGAAAGATCAAATATGATGCAGACTGAGACGATTGGGTAGATACAGGCTGATAATGATGATGATGATGATAAAATTAATATTGATGGAATGTGTTAGAAACTCAGCAGAAGACATATTGACTATATATTGGGGTGTAAGTAGTTCATCAACATCTTTGAACCAAAGCCAACTTCATCTGCAAGTGTTTTTTTAAGCTGCCAGGCTGCGGAAGTACCTCCATCTCAGAGAATCATCATCATCAGGTCATTTTAGTCTCCACTACAGGAGCACGACCCTTTCTCGTCCGTCCTAGACGGAAGGAGGATTTGGCCTACACTCCCCACGCTGGCCAAACGGGTTGGGGAGGCCTGATCGATGATTGGTAATGTAATTCCTTTAGTCGCCTTGTATGACATCCACGAGAAGAGACGGAGTGATTCTATTCTAGTCTGCCGGAAACCACACGGCCAATCTCAGAGAATATCGCAGCCGAATAACAATTCCCTTGACGGCTGTTGTGTTCCTGCGTGTGAGTGAGATCACCAGAAAGAAAGGAAGGAGTATAGACTGGCAACGGATCGGCGTATTCTTGGTGTTGCTGATTTCCATGGGCTGCGGTGATTGCTTACCACACATGCTCGTTAGTCCCCCTCTCATATACAAAAAGAAAGTCTATAAAAAAGTTCTGACTAACTGATCAATGTCCAGACCAAATTCTAGATCTAGAAAGTCGAAGTACTGAGCTCCCAAAGGTTTATAATGATAGCAAGAATAAGACTGGGTTTTTCGAAATTAAAAAAAGGCTGGCAACGGATCAGTGACCCCTTGGTGTTGCTGATGACTATGGGCGGTGGTGATTGCTTTCCACCAGGTGACCCACATGCTCGTTTGCCCCTGTCTGATATAAAAAAAAATCCAATGGGAATCAAAACACGCACGACAAACCTTCGAGGTAAAAGTTCGCAAGTTCGATTTCCGCTCGCCAGGTTAAGTTACTTAACCTCAACTTAACTATGTTTTTACGATACTTTCCAACCATAAAGCAACAGTTTATTACGTGTTAACGTGGTCGATTATATTTATAATAAATTGCTTGTAAATCACAGTAATAATGGCAGCTGTACGACAGTATTTCCAAAATGGACCATTACGGACCTTTCACTAGAGAGGACGCTCTCTTTTGTGATGATAATGAGTTAGGGTCACTCTCATTCGATTTGGTAGGACTCGGGGGTTAAGATTTCTTTTAAAATAAATTCCCACAACGTAAATAGGTACGATTTTGTTACTTGTAACGTGATAAGTTTTTTTATACTACGTTGGGTGGCAGACCATCATACGACCCGCGTGATATGAAGCGATCACCGACGCAATTAACGCTCGCAAAACATGAATTATCGCTCACACGCCGACAACCTCGCTGCCAACGCTTACTTCTTACTATCTGGTGACTTCAGTCACTCACAGGAAAGCAAACGAGCCTTAAGGCAATTCTACTTTTTGTATAATAAATTTCGAATTGTACAATTGCACAACCTTTTAGATACAGTATTCGGCGCACCTGATAGTAAGCGATTATCAATGCCTGAAGACAAATATCAAGGGGACATTACCGACGATGTAAAAACCTATTCACAAATCCAATAGGATGTAAAAACCTATTCACAAATGTTATAATATCCAAGAAACAATGTTATTCTTAACTAGCTAAAATTTCTTAGCAATCCGTTCAGTAGCTAAGGCTTGAAAGCGGAACAAACAAACAAATTCACTTTTCAATTTGTAAAATTAGTAAGGAAGTAAGGATTCCTTACAATTTTATTCCTGGACAAATTACAAACTGCCATCTAGTCCCAAACTAAGCAAAACTTGTACTATTAGTACCAGGTAACTGAATAATACCTAAATACATTTTTTTTGTAAATAGATACATAGAAAACACCCAGACCAAGATTAACAGATGTTCATGCATACAAATGTTTGCCTTGTGCGGGGATCGAATCTCGCCCTCGGAGTCAAAGTAACTATTGTTAACCATTCAACTACTGAGTTCATCAATAAAAAAAATCGAGCGTGCTTTAGACCACGCGACTGAAGTAAAACTTCTTTAGCTCTACTAACTCATATCCTCATATCTCCCGTCAACTTCCGTTCGACGTTTCCGTAACGCTCTCGTCACGCATTCACCTGCTAGTTTAGTCAACAAATGTCAGATTCTGGAAATGTCAGACGAGTTTAAAACGTCAGATTCTATGAATGTCAGATTCTACAAATGTCAGATTCTATAAGTGCCAGATGCATTAGAATCTAATCATATATTAACTAAATAGAATAATGGCAGATTTTATAATTGTCAGATTCTATTAATGTCGAATTTTGGTTTATTCCCCAAGTTCTTACTTCTTTATTTTTTACGCACGATTGGTGCGTAAAGAAGTTTTACTTCCAAAACTAACTTTGGGTGGCAAACGTGCATACAGCACCGCACCGCACCACACCGTACACTACACTTATAGAAGCGTCGGTATATTAAGCGTTAAGTAGTGATTATTTATTTAGATTGCTCTCTATTATCGGGGCACGTAAACATAAAATCGGAGATCTCATTAAGATTTTAAGTGATTCATCTTATTAATGTGTCGGCCGTGACCCGCGTTTATTTCGATTTCATTTTTTTATGTGTTAAATGCCGCGGCTGGGACTTTGTCCACATAAAGCTGGGAATACATGCGATCTAGAATTTAGAGTTTGCTTACATTAAATACATTTGGCAATTCATTTTTTTTAAATACTACGCCGGGTGGCAGACAAGCATACGGCCCGTCTGATGTGAAGCGGTTACCGTAGCCATATTAACGCTCGCAATATAAAATACGTTCGCGCGCCGCCACACCCGCTGCCAATGCAGCATCTCCATCTTTCCTTTCTGGTGACATCGCTCACTAGCAGAAACACAACAATCCTCAAGGATGTTGTTATTTGGCTGCGGTATTCTGTGAGGTGGAGGTACATTCCCCAGCCGGGTAGCTTACAATTTACTAATTTACTTTTAAAGCTCCTTACCTCTCCACAGCTTCGTTTGTCAGTCTGCAGGGTGCACCGCGTGCAGGTGAAGTTAGCTTTGGTTCTAAGATGTTGATGAACCACTAACAGCCCATATTATTGGAATCGATGTGTTAGGTAACAACTCAATGTTTTAGGTCCCTAATAGTGTTAGATACATAAAATCCGTGGTGCACGGCAGTTGAGCTGCACTTGACTAGCCATCTGATTTGACGAGCTCGGTGGCGTAGCGGTCAATGACGCGGCTTCGACACCAACGCTCGTGGGTTCGATTCCCACATAGGACAAACATTTGTGTGCATGAACATGTCTGTTTGTCTTAGTCTGAGTGTTTTCTATGTATCATAAGTATGTATTTACAAAAAAAAATGTATTTACGTATGTTTATCAGTTGTCTAGCACCCATAACACAAGCTTCGCTTACTTTGGGGCTAGATGGCGCTGTGTACTTTGTCTGAGAATATTTATTCATTTATTTTATTCATCTCTTCAGGCTTTTAATACCTTATTTGCCATATTGCTATCTCTTACATTGCTAAGAGGAGAAGTCAAATTCCAAATGCTTTCTAGTCCTACTAATTTCTTCTAATTAAATTCGTTGTGAGTTCCAAGGCCCTAGTTTTACCCCAGGGACTGCAATGGCCTTCACTGTTCATTGCCTTTTTTGGTGGCCTCCCCAACCCGTCTGGCCAGCGTGAGGAGTGTAGGTCGAATCCTCCTTCTGTCAGGGACAGACGAGAGAGGGTTGTGCTCCTGTAGTGGAGACTAAAATGACCTGATGATGAAGATGAAGCTGAAGTGGCCGGCCGAGGCAGTGATGGCAGTCGGGTCCTAAATAGTCCGATGATCTCATGAAGTCGGCTGGCAGTGGGTCGAAAGCATCGGAGAGGGCCTATATCCAGCAGTGTATAGATACTGGTCGATGATGATGATGATCTGTCTGTGTGACAGACGTTCACACATATAACAGAATCTATTGAAAATGTAAGACTAAGTTAGCTGTGCTTCCTCTGGTGTCGGAAGCGTCCATAGTCTGCGATGACTGCTTAGCATCAGGCAGGTGGTAAGCTTATTTGTCACTTAAGTCGTATAAAAAAAAATAGAATACTCTCACAAATATAATGAAGTATTTTAATATTACTTAATTAACATTTATAATGTACCACAGTCCAACGCGCTTAATTTCCATAAAAGACCGTTTCTGGGCATTTTGCGTAAATCTTTTCCTTCACACGGATCTTTTACAATAAGTCAAATTTTTTCAGGTTCAAGGAACCCTTATAATATATTTATGCGTTTTTTATTCCACTTGTAAAAATGCTTTTACTGACTTCAGAACGTATACGTATGTGTTTTAGAAAGTGCAGTCATGTTTTATCATTTATATATATATATATATATATATATATATATATATATATATATATATATATATATATATCCTTTATTTTATACCGGATGGCAGATAATCATACGGCCCGCCTGATGTGAAGCGATTGCGATGCGTAGCATATTAACATTAACACTCGCAATAACGCTTGCTTGCGCGCATATTTCACAGCCCTCTCATCTCTATTACTTTCAGTCAGATTCCACTCACCTTCACCTTTCCACCCCTGTCTTTCATAATGATCAATTAATATTATATTTCAAATCAGTCAGGTACCAAGAACCACAGCAGTTCTCAACACTACAGTAGTGAAACCTGATGTCAAACTAAATCATAAGTACCTACAACTAAAATGTTCCTTGCCCCATTGCGGCGAGATTGTGTAGTATGCCTTTCCTCAATGTACCGGTAACTCCACACAATCTAGACATTAACTCCAATCTAGATAATATTTAAGATGACCGACAAACAGCCGATTCAGCTGCCCTCTTATCTTTATTCACCGCCTCCAGAGCCGCATTGTATCTCCAATTTTGTTTATTACTTCTTCGAACGTTTACCCGAAGACTTGATCGTATCTTATTGGAGATATATGAATTAACTGGCTATTGATAACGTGATTCGATGTGTAAGAATTTCGACATTACGTCACTTCTGCCGCGGATTTGCCTGTTTGGTTCGAAAAGTAGGATTTATTTTTTATTTATTTATTTAAATTTTATTGAATGCAATGTTATTCCAAATCATAAACAAATTGGACATATTACACAGCCTCATCTCGTTCCAAACTAAGCAAAGCTTGTTTAGTTTGGAACCAAATGAGATTTGCTATGGGTACTAGATGATTGATATTATACGGGTTCTGAGTGGTTATGAGTGGGTTCGATTCCCACATAGGACAAACATTAGTGAGCATGAACATGTCTGTTTGTCTTAGTCTGGGTGATTTCCATGTCATAAGTATATATTTAAAAAAAATGTATTTACGTATGTTTATCAGTTGTCTAGTACCCATAACACAAGCTTCGCTTACTTTGGGGCTAGATGGCACTGGGACAATATTTGTTTATTATTATTTATTATACTTAAATACATTTTTTTAAATGCATCTATGTTAATACATAGAAAACACCCAGACTAAGACAAATAGACATGTTCATGCACACAAATATTTGGATTGTGCGGGGATTGAACCTGCGACCCCGGAGTCAAAGTGGACATTGCTAGCCTTTCGACCACCGGGCTTTTCCAATTTGCTAAGTTTTGTATAAAACTATCTTTACTTCTCCTACGTCCTCTTCTCCTACCTCCTCTTCTCCTACCTCCTCTTCTCCTACCTCCAGTTCTCCTACCTCCTTTCATACTTCCACGTCGTTTCACCGATTCGACGTTACAAAAAAATATTTAAGTTCAATTTCATGGTCGAAGTTTTCTTTTACTGTTTTGTGTGTTCATATATTCATTCTTTGACCGTTTGTTCTCCGTCTCCTGCTGTTTCTTGATTTTCTTCCATTACGCAATGTTTTCCATTATTTAAGTTACAAATAAGATAATAATGTAGATCTCTTGAACAAATTAGAACGACTTCAAAATCTCTGCATTAGGTTTATCTTTCGACTTCGTAAATTTGATCGCATATCGGAATATCGCGAAAAACTTAAATGGCTTCCCATTCGTCAGCGCAGAAACATGCACATAGTTTCTTTTCTCTTCTCTGTACTTTTTAATCCTAAAGCTCCTTCTTACCTCAAAGATTCCGTCCAGTTTTCCTCTTCCATTCACAATCTGCCACTTCGCTCCTGTGAAAATCTTACTCTTTGCGTTCCTTCTCATTCCTCTAAATTCTTAGATCAATCCTTTACTATCCAAGCTATAAGGCTCTGGAATAACTTACCTGTGACTATCAGAACCGCAAAATCTATTGAAGTTTTCAAAAAGAGTGTACATAATTATTTCCTTTCGCTTTGACTCCATCTTTGTATACTGATATTATTAGCTTTGTTATTTATTTATATTTATGCTATATAAGTATGTATTTTAATACATATTATGTATTTTTTTTTTCTCTCTTATTGTTTACATGTATGTATATATGTACGTGTGTATATATATGGACATATATATGTGTATGTGTATATATATGTATGTATGTTTATATCTATGTTTTATATATGATGATGTATGTGCTTTCTTGCGAACCCTACCCACTTCATGCATTGTTTCGTTACCTCAAGGTTGCCTTGAAAAGATTGCTTTCAGCAATAAGGCCGCCTTGTTGCACATAAACATTTTGTTAATATTTTAGTTATAATCTCTGTACTCTTATTGTGCAAATAAAGCATATTCTATCTATCTATCTAAGATATTGAGCTCATGAACGAGCCTGATAAGGTTGATGTTATACAATCTAAGTTTAGCAGCTTGCGTACTTAAAAACAAAGAAAATAACAAAGTAAATTAATAAAGTGAGTATAAAAACCAAAGGTGTGTACGTAGAAAGTCACCAGCGATATAGATAAGTTATAAACATTAATTAACAGGCCAGCACCTGGCATCACATAAACTCTATTATCTATGCTAATGATCGAATAATTTCAATCACAAACGCGACGCCGCCGCCGCGCCGGACACGTCGACGTGTAGTTGCACTACTGCGCGATTACACTGTGGACAATGGCGGACCTATCCCATGAGGGATATCTTCCAATCATCCATAGTTACCTGAAATGACATTGCTAGCTCGGCGGGGGTAACGTATAAAATGCCTATAAAAAACCAAGAATAATAACTAAATAAATAAATATTGTCAGACAAATTACACAGCGCCATCTAGCCCCAAAGTAAGCGAAGCTTGTGTTATGGGTACTAGACAACTGATAAACATACGTAAATACATTTTTTTAAGGTGTAGAAAACACCCAGACCAAGACAAACAGACATGTTCGTGCACAGAAATGTTTGTCCAATGTGGGAATCGAACCCACGAGCGTCGATCGATGGTGTCGATTATAATGTGTCATTAATGCGTTACAATTACTTATATTAAATAGGTACTTAACATATTTCAAACACATTTCAATAAATATATAACTCATAAAAAGGACTTTAAAAAGAAGAAGAAGATATGGTATTTTATGCTCTTAGCAAAGTTACATTTTTTTACGTCATAGTGTGGTCATAGCTAAGTTTCTCGTTTAGGTTCAGGGATATATCCACACGAGCGAAGTCAAAGGTACAACTAGTAAATTATTCGTCAGGTAGCGGACAAGCATACGGCCCGCCTGATGTGAAGCGGTTACCGTAGCCATATTAACACTCACAAATCGCAACATGAAATGTTGCTAATATCGGTCGCGCGCTACCACTCCCGCTGCCAAGCAGCAACCGCTTCCTTCCTGGTGTTTCTGGTGACGTCACTCACTCGTATGAACACAGCAACCCTCAAGGAAATGGTTAATTCGCTGTGGTCTTCTGCGAGGTGTGTGCATTAACAAAAGACAGTTGTTATAAGTCTACTATAGCCATGCCAGAAGCAGCTTCCATCAGATACCTAACAATTAACCTACCATTCGCTCAGATACCTAACAAACAAAGACATTGACTGACCTATATTTTACATTATACTTTATGTGACAAACAAGCTTACGGCCCATCAGATGTTTAATTTACCGTAGCTTACAGACGCATGTAGTATTAATCACGCAATACCACCCCAGCTGCTGACAAAGTAAATCCCACAGAAGCTTAGTGGCACCGGATTGATGATAAACTTTACTCTACATATTTTTCGCTTAATGTAGCTAATAGGTGGGTTGTATGTTTGTCTGCCACCCATGAATAGTATAAAAAAAAATCTTCAACTAATGCCAGCAAAAAGTTTTGCGCAAAAAATCAATCAGTTAACTTCCGGCGGTAAAACAAAACGGAAATCGGACATTTCCGATACACGCCACTCAAATCGGCTCGTGTAAACATTTAGCGGACAGCGACAGACAATATCCTGTGCACTTTTGTTTTTTATTAGACACAATAACATTAACTATTATAGCTATATAATCTGTGCGTAAAAGGCTAAACCATCACCTTTGAAGCAGAATTAACCTGAGAGTGGTGCACCCTGCAGAATAATTAACGAGGCTCTTTCAAAAGAAGGGTTAAGCGCGCTAACGTTTTGCAAGCAGACCAGAGACCTACCGAGGAGGCTGAATCCGGTGAATGCGAAAACAAAAGTACTGTATAGTACTGCAATGCAAACTACTGCATGTAGTAATATGGGATGTAAATGGTTCATCAACATCGTGAACCAAAACCAACTTCACCTGCACGCGGTGCACCCTGCTGACTGACAAACGAAGCTCTGGCGAAAAGAGAGGTAGGGAGCGTATTGTAAGCTACCCGACTGGGGAATGTGCCTCCACCTCACAGAATACTACAGCCAAATAACAATTTCCTTGGCGATTGTAGTGCTCCTACGGGTGAATGAAGTCACCAGAAATTTCTTTCTGGTGACTTCATTCACCCGCAGGAGCACTCTTCATTCGCGCGCCTCCCCGCTGCCATCGCAGCATCTCCTTCCGGAGATGCTGCGATGGCAGCGGGGCGGCGCGCGAGCGATATTTTATGTTGCGAGCGTTGCACATCATGCAGGCCTTGCTTGTCTGCCACCCGACGTAGTATAAAAACAAAACTGCTTATATTGTTGGAAATTGTTTAGCTTAGCTGGTAAAATACCTACAGCTCTATAGACCAAGCTGAAGATGTTAGCCAACACCTTAAACCTAAGACCAATTTTTGGGATCAAAATATTCCATGGGAATCGGCTTTAGCATAAGCGGTAAGGCATGGAGATCTAGAGTATCTCGAGCTTGTTGTGTTCCAGCAAGAGAGTGAGGTAACCAGGAGTTGCTGCGATGGCAGTGGGGGTGGCTGAGCACGAGCGGTATTTCATATTGCAAGAGTCTGCAGCATTAGTTTGAGAGTTATCCACGACATAAACAAACAAACGTACAGAAAATGTTGCTCGAGTTGTGGGACACAACCCCGCTGTCGCTCGTGTCCCGGGCCGCGCCGGAAGGTGTCAATTATAGGTGCGTTCGACACTTATAATTATTGTTCGATGCTCCACTACACAATAATATACTAGACAGTAACTCAACTGCATTAACATTACAATTCCACATATATCAACTTTAGTGTTGTGGTTGCCTGCTGGAACAACTTTTGTTTACGAGAGGGGGCCAAACGCGAACTCGTGTACTTAAATACATTTTTTTTTGTAATTACATACATATAATACATAGACCAAGACAAACAGACATGTTCATGCACACAAATATTTGTCTTGTGTGGAAATCGAACCCACGACTCCGGAGTCAAAGTGGACATGGTTAGCCATTCGACCGGGGTTGTCATATACCCTAACTAGCTATTCCCAGCATCAATCCATAATCATCCCACTTAGGTTAGGATACGGGACTCTCCTCAATCGAAGGGTTTTAAAGCATACTCCACTACGCTGCTCAACTGCGGGTTAGCGGAGGCCAGTGTTTTCAAGTCGCCTATAGGCTACTGACTTGTCTTAACGACTGTCATCAAATGACAATAGCTGGGACCGACGGCTTAACGAGCCCTCCGAAGTACGGAGCACGAGATAAATGAACCCATCCATGGACAGGCTATAGTCGACGTTGCTTAACTTGCGTGTTCGATTAGACTGACACCGCGCATCGACGCCATCAAGCTCCTCAATCAAATGTTACTTACTACTTAGTTACTGCAAGTTACAATTGACCATGTCAATATGTATTGAATATATGTTAAATTTAATAAGACTTAGTCCCCGTTCCCACGAGTGTGCATTGTAATAATTAACGTCTATTTCGGAGCACTCGTGTCGGCTGCCCGGGCAATCATGATCTGCTCTCGGATAAAGTTTATTCACACGGGTAAAATTAAAAATAATAATGGAACTTTGTTAATTAATTTCTTACACATAGTTAACTATCCAATGATGGTTCTATTTTTACTCAACTATCTAGAAAAATGTGTTGTAATTGTTTCAAGATATGCTTTTTTTACTACGTCGTATGATGTAGCCCTATAAAAGTTCGTTTGATAAAAATTGCGCGCGTGCCGCCACCTTTGTTGCCAACACAGCAACTTCTTCCTTCCCAGTTTGCGAAGTAGAAAAGCGTAGCGATCGCTAATTTGAACTGCGGAGCTCATACTAAAATGTTCGAATTGACAAATGTCACGTGATCTAATATCTTACGTTCGTTCCGCTACGAATTACACTTGGCTAGGGTGGTAACTTCATTCACTCGCAGTGACACAACAACTCTCAACAGTTCCCTACTTTGCGAATGGGACGTTGGTAGGCTTTGGCTCAAACATTTGGGGTGTTAGTGGTTCATCAACATAGTTGTATCAAAGCCAACCTCACCTGCACGTGGTGCACCCTGCTGACTGACAGAAGAGGCTCTGGCGAAAAGAGAGGTAGGGCCTAGCGTATTTTTTAAGCTGCCCGACTTGGGAAGTATCTCCACCTCACAGAATACCGCAGCCAAATAACAATTCCCTTCAGAGTTATTGTGTTCCTGCGAGTGAGTGAGGTCAGAAGAAAGTCACAAGAAAACAGTTGCTGGTTGGCAGCGGGGGGTGGCAGCGCGCGAGTGATATTTTATGTTACGAGCGTTAATATGGCTACGGAAACCGCTTTACATCAGGGGGGTCGTATGCTTGTCTGCCAACCGACGTAGTATAAAAAAAAAGAAAAAAAATGTATCCCATAGACCCGTATCCCAACAGTTAGAACTGCAGGGATATGGGTCTCCCCTCAATCGCAGGGATTTAGATCATACTTTACAGGATTTACATCCAGCACACTGCTCAATTGCGGGTTGGCGGAGGCCAGGGTTTTCAAACCACCCAAAGAAAAGTCTCTGACTTGGCTTAACGACGATCTTCCAATGACAACAGCCGGGACCGATGGCTGAACGTGCCCTGAGCTCGAGATAAATAAACCGATCCATAGATAGGCTACAGTTGCTTAACTTGCGTGATCGATTAGACTGACACGCGTAACGACGCCATCGTATCCTCACACATTCATCATCATCTGGTCCATTTTAGTCTCCACTACAGGAGCACGACCCTCTCTCGTCCGTCCTAGACGGAAAGAGGATTTGGCCTACACTCCCCACGCTGGCCAAACGGGTTGGGGAGGCCTGATCGATATTTGACAATGTATTTCTCTTAGTCGCCTTGTACGACATCCACGGGAAGAAACGGAGTGATTCTATTCTCATCTGCCGGAACCACACGGCCAAACTCACACATTACTTAACGATAATTTGATTGACACCAACGCTCGTGGGTTCGGTTCCCACACACGACAAACATTTATTTGCATGAACATGTCTGTTTGTCTTGGTCTGGGTGTTTTCTATGTATCAAAAGTATGTATTTACAAAAAAAATGTATTTACGTATGTTTATCAGTTGTCTAGTACCAAACCCCGGCCACTCCATACAAAAATGGCGCTTTTGCATGTAGTAACCAAATGACGTCTGTACACGTGCCTATGTTTGAGTGACGTTCTCTAGGGCTGACATTATTATTAGTCGGACATGTAAGGGGGTGTAAGTGGTTCATCAACATCTTTGAACCAAAGTCAATCTTACCTGCACGGGGTACACCCTGCTGACTGACAGACGAGGCTCTGACGTATTTTTTAAGCAGCATGACTGACGAAGTACCACCACCTCACAGAATACCGCAGTCAAATAACAATTTCCTTGAGGGTTGTTGTGAGTGAGGTCACCAGAGAGGATGGAGTTGCTGCGTTGGCAGCGGGGATGGCAGCGCGCCAGCGATATTTAATGTTGCGAGCGTTAATATGGTTACGGTAACCGCTTCACATCATGTGGGCGTAGTGAAGAAAAAAAAAACGTATGTCACTTGGAGACTGCCGCGGTAAAGCTATTGCATAGCATTTTTTATCAACTAATGCTCGTTTGCTCGTTCATCCATCCATCCATCCATCCATATCCATTCATCTATCCATCCATCCATCCATCCATCCATCCATTCATCCACCCATCCACCCACCCACCCATCCATCCACCCATCCATCCATCCATCCATCCATCCACCCGTCCACCCATCCATCCATCCATCCACCCATCCATCCATCCACCCATCCACCCATCCACCCATCCATCCACCCATCCACTCATCCATCCATCCATCCATCCATCAATCCATCCATCCATCCATCCATCCATCCATCCATCCATCAATCCATCCAACCATCCATCCATCCATCAATCCGTCCGTCCGTCCGTCCGTCCATCCATCCATCCATCCAAATTGTTTTTTTTTACTTTCCATGTGTTGAGACATCCATCCACAATGCACAAATAACTCTCATCTTTTACATACTCGCATATTATTTTAAACTGAATGGAGAATAAAATACAAGCAACGTCAATTCGTACGTTGTGTCATTCCTTGCGAACGGTTCCAAATCGGTTCCATAGGGGAGGTGAGGTCGACTAGTGAGAGCGGCAGAGAGTGTCCATACTGTACGTTAGTACTATTACTTATACTGTGCTAGTACCCATAACACAAGCTTCGCTTACTTTGGGGCTAGATGGCGCTGTGTAATTTGTCTGACAATATTTATTTATTTATACTTAACAATAATTTAATTGATACCGTCAATCAATAACCTCTATGTCCCATAACAACATTACAACAATATCTAAACTTAAACCATCTGCGACCCACAACTACTTAACTTACTCATCAAATTGTCGGCCATTATTTATTAACGGTTAAGTTAGCCAGTTAAGGGTTACCACGTCATAACATCAAACGCCAACTAGCGTTCGAGATTGACAATTTTGTCTAGTAAGTTAACTATGTAATC
This sequence comes from Hypsopygia costalis, assembly GCA_937001555.2. Lineage (NCBI taxonomy): Eukaryota > Metazoa > Arthropoda > Insecta > Lepidoptera > Pyralidae > Hypsopygia > Hypsopygia costalis. Next base: position 23,406,808 of record OW443346.2, read on the forward strand.
GATGTAACTTAGAGCTAACTTAGTTGTGAAGTTATTATTTAAGTTAGTGACGGTAATACTCTTAATGGACGATGGGTGGATGGAAAATTATGTAATTTTGCTTTTAGTTAAAGTAAAATATAGATCTTTTAGAGCATCAAATTACGATTTTAGATTTTTTTTTTTATACTACGTCAGGTGGCAAACAAGCATACGGCCCGCCTGATGTGAAGCGGTTACCGTAGCCATATTAACGCTTGCAACATAAAATATTGCTCGCGCGCCGCCACCCCCGCTGCCAACGCAGCATCTCCTTCCTTTCTTTCTGGTGACCTCACTCACTCGCAGGAACACAACAACCCTCAAGGGAATTGTTATTTGGCTGCGGTATTCTGTGAGGTGGAGGTACATTCCCCAGTCGGGTAGCTTACAATTACGCTCCCTACCTCTCTTTTCGCCAGAGCTTCGTTTGTCAGTCAGCAGGGTGCACCACGTGCAGGTGAAGTTGGCTTTGGTTCAAAGATCTTGATGAACCACTTACACCCCAAAAATTTCTTACAAGAATGTAACAAATTCACTTACATAACAAATACAAGGTACGCAGTACGGTTTTTAATCATTTTTTGCCGATTACGGTGAAATTGTGGAATTAACTTTCCTTAACGGTGTTCTCGAACATCAACTTGAGAGTCTTTTAGGAAAATTGCCTATATTTCCCTAAAAAAGGCTTACGTGATTAGACGAGCTCGGTGGTTGAATGGTTAGCAATTGCCACTTTGACTTAGACGTCGCGGGTTCGATCCCCGCCCAAGACAAATATATGTGTGCATGAACATGTCTGTTTGTCTTGGTCTGGGTGTTTTCTATGTATTAAATGTATGTATTTACAACAAATAATGTATTTAAGTATAATGTCAGTTAATCTAGTACCCATAGTACAAGATTTTCATAATTTGGGACTAGATGGCGCTGTATAATTTGTCCACGAATATTTATTTGTTTATTTGGGCTAGAAGCACAATGTGTAGTGTAAATGAATGTTTAGTGACACTACTTATCTATCTGGTAGTTCCGTAAACCAGAATTTTCTCCCACAAGAAAAAGCCTTAATTACTTCTAAACACACCTTATCATTATTGATTATAATTGGTTTATCACACAAACAAAGTGATAACCAAAGGACCGGTACACCGGAAGCCCGTAATGAACCTGCTACTTCATACGGAGCTCTCCGCGGACACTTCAAAGAGTACATCAAAGGCACAGTCTTTAAATTAGTCGACTTTAAACCAACTTAACTCTACATATCGTACTTGATGCTGGAACCTTATCCTTTTCTGATAGAACTCAAAATAGAATGACATTTCATTCTTAAATAGTAGTGTATGAATCGGTAAAATGATTTGTACATAGATATATTTGTAAACATGATAAAATGGGATGTATATCTTATGTTCGGTGCAGAATGTCCAAAATACAACCGCATTTATTTTAGCAACTAAGAAAATATTTTTGTATTGTGGTGATTTTTCCTACGATGAAATAATGTAATTAGAACTTTAATGCTACTATAATTGAGTTGAATTTAGGTTACTTCGATGAATAAATTGTAGTTTTTTTTATTTATTGTAAATAAAACTGACCTGCCTTATCAGTATAACACTGATAAGGCAGGTCAATTTTTTTTATACTACGTCGGGTGGCAGATAAGCATACGGCCCACCTGATGTGAAGAGGTTACCGTAGCCACGTGCAAATGTGAAATAAAATATTAGGTTGGGGAAAAAGTCTTTTCGTATTTTATATGAAAATTCAAAACATTTTTAATAAAGTTTATTTACATTTAACTAAAGTATGTAGGTGCCATTATGTTCGATAACTTTTTGTCATCTTGTAGGTAGAGACATCATGTCCCATTACTATAGAAATTTTGGGACTTCTGTTCAAAAAACCGCGACAAGTGGTTTTGGCAGTCTTCTCGTGATGTTAACCTGACATTGCCTAAAGAATTCTTAAGAGACCGAAACAGGTGGAAATCAGAAGGTGCAAGGTCAGGACTATACGGCGGATGCATTAACACCTCCCAGTCAAACTCTCTTAATTTTTGCTGAGCGGCTAAAGATGTGTGAGGTTTAGCGTTATCATGATGAAAAATCACACCCCTTCTATTAATTAATTCCGGCCGCTTTCTCTCAACTTTTTGCTTTAATCTCATCACTTGTTCACAGTAGAGTTCAGAATCGATAGTCCTGCCTGGCGGTAACAGCTCATAATAAATATCTTCCCTTCCAATCCCACCATACACACAGCATCACCTTGTTGCGGGTTAACCCGGGTTTCGCCAGAGTCTCTGAAGCCTGGCCGGTCTTTGACCACGACCTTTTTATGCGCCAAAACTGTTATGTGGTCAATTCCTAGTTCTTCAGCTACGTCGTAACTACTGATATGCCGATCTTGCTCCACTTTTTCAAAAATGGCATCCATTTTATCCGTAACAGGGCGACCAGAGCGACGTGCATCTTTGACATCAAAATTTCCGGATTGAAAACGCTTAAACCAAATTTGTGCTACTCTCACAGACACTGCACTAGGTCCATAATAATCACAAATTTTTTTCGCAGCTTGCGTTGAATTTTTACCTTTTTTGTAGTAAAATTTTAAAATGTATCGAATTTCTTCATTAGATTCACTCATCTTGACAGTAAAAAAAACAAATGAAAATCACACATTTACCTAATTTGATTTTGGAATTATCTTTTTTAAAATTTAAACTTTTTATAGATATCAAAACCTGCTAGATACAAATGGTATAACCAAAGAGATTTTATTACAAGTTCATACATACTATAACGCGAAAAGACTTTTTCCCCTACCTATTATTAAAATAAATATTCTGGACCAAATCATACTGCCATCTGTATGCCATACACTGCCATCTAGTCCCAAACTAAGCAAAGCTTGTACTATGGGTACTAGATAACTGATATTATACTTAAATACATTTTTTTTAAATTAAATACATACATAATATAGTATAGAGAAAACATTCAGTCCAATACAAGCAAATAATAATTATGTTCATTCACACAAATACTTGTCTTGTGCGGGGATCGAGCCCGCGACCCTGTAATCAAAGTTGACTATATTCGAAATGACAAATGTCTGTCATGCGCGGGGTTCGAACACGCGACCTCGGAGTCAAAGTGGCCATTCATCATCATCATTATCATCAGGTCCATTTTAGTCTCCACTACAGGAGCACGACCCTCTCTCGTCCGTCCTAGACGGAAGGAGGATTTGGCCTACACTCCCCGCGCTGGCCAGACGGGTTGGGGAGGTCTGATCGATATTTGATAATATATTTCCCTTAGTCGCCTTGTACGACATCCACGGGAAGAAACGGAGCCAAAGTGGCCATTGACAGCCATTTAATCACCGGGCTCTTCCACCAAGTCGTCGTTAACCCTCATTCATCCCACTGCTGGGATACGGGTTTTCCCTTAATCGAAGGGTTTGGAGTATACTACTCCACCACGCCGCGCCGCTCAACTGCGGGTTGGCGGAGGGAGTGTTTTCAAGCCATCAAAAGGTCACTCACTCGCTATACATATATGTTATGTTCTTATATTTAAATATATAGCGAAGAGTGAAGAAGCGTTTTGGGGTGTAAGTAGTTCATCAAGATCTTGACCCAAAGCCAACTTCACCTGCACGTGGTGCACCCTGCTGACTGACAAACGAAGCTCTGGCGAAAAGAGAGGTAGGGAGCGTAATTGTAAGCTACCCGACTGGGGAAATTACCTCCACCTCACAGAATACCGCAGCCAAATAACAATTCCCTTGAGGGTTGTTGTGTTCCTGCGAGTGAGTGAGGTCACCAGAAAGAAAAGAAAGGAAGGAGATGCTGCGTTGGCAGCGGGAGTGGCGGCGCGCGAGCAATATTTTATGTTGCGAGCGTTAATATGGCTACGGTAACCGCTTCACATCAGGCGGGCCGTATGCTTGTCTGCCACCCGACGTAGTATAAAAAAAAAAAAAAAAAAGCGTCTTGTAGGCCAGCATGGTAGCGTCAACTGACAAGACATCAAGGTCTCTTGTCCGTTGCCGATGCGATTGGGGCTCCTCTTTTCGCTTACCATCAGGCGAAACGGATCCAATATGCTGAGCTAATATTAAAAAAATATATTAATTAAGGTTTTTTTTTACAAACTTTTTATATTTAGATTGTGTTTAGATTCACCGCTATGATGACCAATATGGCGATTTATAATTTTCACTTTAATATAGATGAAAGGACTTGATGGGCGAAACGCAGTAGGTAAGTTAATTTTAGCCATTTTTTATTAACAGCTTTTTGAAAACACTTAAAAGCTTGTTAAAAATATATTTATTTTATAAATATTTTTCTTGTTTATTCTTGTTTCTAAAAAAAGTTATTTATATACAGAACCTTATAAACGTTATTAATGACACTTCCGACCTCTAGCCCTAATCTCGTTAATACCTCCTAATGACCCCAAGTCCAGGACCGCTGAGTCAGGGTCGCTGCCCATCCGACGCCAGGCTATTCAATGGCACCTTGACATGATCGATGCAACTTGATGGGCGGAAGGCTGGAGGGCGGCAGATTACCCACTTCCCGAACACAATCGACTGTATTTTTGGAAAAAAACCCTACAAATATTATAACTAGGTTAATTTAACTGCAGGTGAACAAATTACACGATGTACCGCAATTTCAGAGGGGTTCGTATAAAATTTTGGGGTGTAAGTAGTTCAGCTTTGAACCAACCTCATCTGCACGTGGTGCACCATGCTGACTGACAAATAAGGCTCTGGTGAAATGAGAGGTAAAGCACAGCGCAACCTCTACCTACTACAGAATATCGCAGTCAAATAACAATTCCCTTGAGGGTTGCTGTGTTCTTGCGACTGAGTGAGGTTACCAGAAAGATAGAAAGAAAGGCTGACAACAGATAGGCGATCCCTTGGTGTTGCTGATCTCCGTAGGCGGTGGTGATTGCTTTCCATCAGGTGACCCACATGCTCGCTTGCCCATATCTCATATAGGAAATGCGTTCTAATGAACTGCCTCTATTGCTGCATTGTGGCAGGTAGAAAGAAGGTAATTATTTTTTATATACCACTAAAATGCAAAACAAGCATACGGCCTGCCTGATGGAAAGCAGTTACCGTAGCCTATGAACGCCTGTAACACCAGGGGCATCAGACGCGCGTTGCTGACCCTATAAAAAAGTCTTTACGCCCTTTTTAAGAACCCCATGCTGTAATCTCCTGAGAAACCTCGACAGGCAGTTCATTCCACAACTTGACAGTACGCGGGAGAAAACTTCTCAGTCCCGCGACCCATACCGTCGCACCAAGACGTTATCGTTAAGCAAAAACAATTATTGATATTGTTTATGGAATAAAATATATGATATGATAAGATTTCGTTACGTACTGAATGTATACATGCGTACGTTTGAGTAAACGCTTTGTAGCCAATCTTTACTACCTTGATGTTCGCCTGTGGTCCGCCTATACTCGTATGTAAAATGTCATAGCGTTTACTTCCTTCTCAAGCTATGGAATGCAATTCGTGCTAAGGTCTTCAGGCGATTCAGTATGCTTACTTCCAGGCAAATTTTATGCTTATTTGCCACCTTATTTGTAAAAAAATTATACTGACATATACATGAACACAAATATTTGTTTTGTGCGGGATCTGAACCCACGAACCTTATAAGCTATTGCTAGCTACTCCACTACTGGAACAGTCTACTCTTTACCTAATGTATAGACAGAAATTGTTTGTATTCTGGAGACCACACTGCGCTGTACACTCATTACGTCTTGAACGCACACAAAAGCGATGTATGTGGCATCTTTCATTTTCAATGAAGAAGACCAAGCTTTTAACATCGTACAGATCGAGGCTGCAGTATTTCAAGATGATTCCACCACAGATTACACAATAGTAACTACGTAACAGATACCTCACTCAGTAGAAAATTTCCAATACCTACTGCTATAATAGCCTACTCCGTCGCGTCAGCAACCGCTGCATGCTAAAATGTGCCTAAATGCTCAAGCGTACAGTTGTGATTGCTTCGCACCGCGCGATCCCACAGCAATCGCCGGGCCTGAATTTGGTCCGCAAACGGCCCGAAACCGCTCGGCCAGAGAAAAAAAATTTAAAGTAAAATAAAATAGTAAAAATTATAAAAATATAAAAATCATAGTATAGAGTGTATATACATATTGTATAAAGTCTAAATATGTATATTCACAATACTACTTGTAAAGATAAGACGCCTGTGCTTCACATCCTGTGCCGAGAATTTGCCATACATTTTTATCATTAAGGTAATCGTCGGTCCTGTAGTAAGCCTTTTTACATAAGGTGGTCTTAATAAGTTGTTTGAATTTAGTGTCGGGTAAAATCAGGACCGACTCCGGCAACTTGTAGTCGCATAACTCCACTGTATCGACCTTTGCGCAGAACCGTATCGGGCTCGAACTCTCCAATGTGACGGCTTTGTAAAACCGTAAATAGTTGCAGTGATATTGTTGATGTGCACTATGATTCCATAGGAAAATTTTATAGATCAGTGCTTGATCATTTGTCACAGGCTGGGTAATGTAGTGAACCTATTTATGAATGGTATTGATATATATCCAGGTCCGAATGCTCCCGCAACGCCTCCAACAGAACCAAATGGAGAAATATAACGGGAGCCGCCATTCGTAGTGACCTGCCCATGATCACGACCAGTCTGCCAAGAGAGTCCCACTGAGAAGAAGATTGATATATATTTTTTTTTTTAAGGGACGGGGGCCCACCACACATTCCCACCACTGTATCTCCTGTGTAGCCAGGATTAACAGCGGCGACCGCCAAAAAAGGCAATGTACAATGAAGTCCATTGCAGACCCGGGGGTAAAACTACGGCTGCCTTGGAACTCACAACGAATTTAATCAGAAGAAATTAGTAGGAGTAGGAAGCTTTTGGAATTTGACTTCCCCTCTTAGCAATGTGAGAGACAGCAATATGGCAAATAAGGCATTAAAAGCATAGAGAGATGGCTAGTCAAGTGAAGCTCAACTGCCGTGCACCAGGGATTTTTAGTTTCTAACACTATTGGGGACCTAACCATTGATATATATATATATATATATATATATATATATATATATATATATATATATATATATATATATATATATATATATATACTGTACTAATGTTAATGTATTAAACTAATCTGTATTTTTTTAAATTACTTAATGTGTTTTACACAACTTCTGCATTGTCTAATATAAGTGCAAGTGGTGCTAGCCTGTAAGTAATTGTTACATTTATTGTAAAAAAAATAACATGTATTAACTTAAGTAATAGCACAGTATAAGTAATAGTACTACGTACAGTATGACCACTCCCTGCCGCTCTCTCGTGTCGACCTCACCTCCCGTCTGAGACGAATCTGGAACAGTTTGTATAGCGCCGCACGCATACACGCTCATTCGCGCTGCACACAGACGTCATTGTTTATGTAGTAGTAAACGACGCGACATTTGTATGGAGTGACCGGGGTGTGGTAATAGTGTAAACAATTGTTGGCAAGCCAAATAAATAAATTAAGTTTCTTATATAAAATGCAACAAATTGTAGATGTAAGTTGCATCTAAATCGTATTGTTTGTATTATGCAACCGGCATTGTAAAGTCGGCCATAACGCCGCGTGGGCGTTACCTTTATTTACATCTAAAGGTATCCATCTATTTGATGTTACATATTGTAATAGGTATATTAAAAAAAATGTTTTTTTTTATACTATGACGGGTGGGAGACAAGCATACAGCCCTGATGTGAAACGGTTACCGTAGCCATATTAACGCTCGCAACACAAAATATCACTCGCGCGCTGCCACCCCCGCTGCCAACGCAGCATTTCCTTTCTGGTGACCTCACTCACTCGCAGGAACAACAACCCTCAAGGGAATTGTTATTTGGCTGCGGTATTCTGTGAGGTGGAGGTATATTCCCCAGTCCGGTAGCTTACAATTACGCTCCCTACATTTCTTTTCGCCAGAGCTTTGTTTGTCAGTCAGCATGGCTGCACCGCGTGCAGGTGAAGTTGGATTTGGTTCAAAGATGGTTACAAAAAATATCAGTTATCTAGTGACTAGTACACATAGCTTTGCTTAGTTTGGGACTAGACGTGTTTAATTTGTCCAGGAATATTTATTTATTATTATTTATTTATTAACGTGTAACGTGTATTTTAAAACCTGAGCACTCGAAGTAGAAAATTTCACTGGAACGGTAAGTGACCATTTTGATTCGAATTTGTAAGGATGTATTCCCACCCTAGTCGAGCAGTGAGACTATAGAAATTGGCTATTTTCCAATGTTTAAAAATTGTACAAATAAATTAACAATATCGTAAAATACACAAAACTATAAAGATCTGCAAACTTTCATTCTAATATCTTCAGTCAGACTTTTTTTAGCGTCGATCAAAGTTTGGCGGGAAAGTCCATTTTAAAAGTATGAAATTATTAAAAAATAATATTTCCATTGGAGTAGCAATAAAAAATGCTATAACTTTTATTATGATAATAATTACATAAACGTAATATTTAACATAGCTGTCGTACAAATTTCTGATTTGATGCATATAAAATACAAAACTGTGACGTCATAATTCGGTAGTCTTTTGTATGGAGCGTTTTGGGGCAGTCTAAAAATTGTGATTTTCAAATTAATATATCTCGAGAGATTTTTGTGCTATCGAAGTAATTCTTTCACCTATGGTTATATTATGGAGACGTCCCTACATATCAAACAGAAAAAAATGTTAGTCAAATAGCCAATTATCACGATGTAGGTACTACATAGTTATAAAAATATTACCTAAAATTAAATCAGTATAATCTGTATACTGATTTAAATTTAGGTAAATTTAATAATAAAGGTAAGCACAAAAATAGGAAAGTAAGCTTATTTATCACTTTACTGATCCAAAAAACAAAGAACAAAACTATGTTCGCGCCGAATTATTAGTTCTAAGGTCATAATCTAATGTGTTGTAATCCTAAGGCTCGTTTGCGCGCGGCTCAATCGTATTTAAGACAAAGGCGAGTGGGCGGCGACCCTTGGGTCACGAGCCGGCATGGCGCGGTCACCTCAGAGCACAGGCGGTCACAGCCGCCGATTTTATAACTTATGTCTTTTTAATAACTTCACGGCGAAAATGTGAAGCTACTCAAATTAAAATATGTATGTTAATAATATGTTATTAATATTTATATGTTAATATGTTATTAATTGAAAATTCTTGGTTACAGGCATCTCTCCCTATCAGGTTTGGCGGCTTAGGTATTCTTAAAATTTCTAGTGTATCCTTGCCAGCTTTTCTTTCTTCGGTCCACAGCACATCCGCTCTTTCGGCAAATATTTTAAAAAGGTCTCTTCCAAATTGCAATATATCCTTTTTGGACGAAGCAAGGAAAGCTTGGCAAGTGGCCTGGCCGAGCCCAAATTCATTTGTCTCTCGACAACGGAGCTGGGATGAAGTGATTTGCGATGCTACATTCAAAAATCTTTTAAATAACAGCACAGGCTCCGAGCACGCCAGGCTCAAGGCAGTTTCACAAAGGGAATCTGGGCATTGGTTAAATGCGTACCCATGTCCCAATATAGGAAACTGCCTTGATCCTGATACCCTCCGCGTTGCAATCAGTCTAAGACTCGGAGCCAAGGTGTGCACTCCACACAAATGCCCATGTGGCACCGACGTCGACCAACTGGGACACCATGGGCTGTCTTGTATTAGGAGTGCCGGTCGTCTATCTCGTCACGCCACTCTTAACGACATTATCCGTCGCTCTCTTGCCAGCGTCAATGTACCGGCTATCTTAGAGCCGCAAGGTATCGTACGTGACGATGGCAAGAGGCCTGACGGCATGTCTCTCGTTCCCTGGAAGATGGGTAGAGCCTTGGTGTGGGACGCCACATGCGTAGACACCTTGGCTCCTTCTCATCTTACAGGAACGAGAAATCACGCAGGCGCGGCGGCTGAGACGGCTGAACGACATAAGATCAACAAATACAGTGTTATCGGCCCCGAATATACATTTGTCCCATTCGCGGTCGAAACCCTTGGTCCATGGGGTCCCAGCACAAAAACCAAAGGATCAGTTTAGCCATCCAGCGAGGTAATGCTGCTAGCATCTTGGGAACGATGCCACATGGGCCAAACTTTTTACATTTATTTTAGGTTAGTTTAGGTTAGTTTTATTTAATTTTAGGTACTTTAGTTTTATAATTGAATTGTACGTAAAAAAAAACTTAAAATATGTTAATTTTCCATTGGGCCTTTGCGGGCACTTAGAGAAGCCAATGATTTATATTTTTTTTAAATATATATATATATCTATATAATAGGTAGGGGAAAAAGTCTTTTCGCATTATAGTATGTATGAACTTGTAATAAAATCTCTTTGGTTATACCATTTGTATCTGAAAGGTTTTGATATCTTTAAAAAGTTTAAATTTTAAAAAAGATAATTCCAAATTCAAATTAGGTAAATGTGTGATTTTCATTTGTTTTTTTTTACTGTGAAGATGAGTGAATCTAATGAAGAAATTCGATACATTTTAAAATTTTACGACAAAAAAGGTAAAAATGCAACGCAAGCTGCGGAAAAAATTTGTGACGTTTATGGACCTAGTGGTGTCTGTGAGAGTAGCACAAATTTGGTTTAGGCGTTTTCAATTCCGGAAATTTTGATGTCAAAGATGCACGTCGCTCTGGTCGCCCTGTTACGGATAAAATGGATGCCATTTCTGAAAAAGTGGAGCAAGATCGGTATATCAGTAGTTACGACGTAGCTGAAGAACTAGGAATTGACCACATAACAGTTTTGGCGCATAAAAAGGTCGTGGTCAAAGACCGGCCAGGCTTCAGAGACTCTGGCGAAACCCGGGTTAACCCGCAACAAGGTGATGCTGTTTGTATGGTGGGATTGGAAGGGAAGATATTCATTATGAGCTGTTACCGCCAGGCAAGACTATCGATTCTGAACTCTACTGTGAACAACTGATGAGATTAAAGCAAAAAGTTGAGAGAAAGCGGCCGGAATTAATTAATAGAAGGGGTGTGATTTTTCATCATGATAACGCTAAACCTCACACATCTTTAGCCACTCAGCAAAAATTAAGAGAGGTTGACTGGGAGGTGTTAATGCATCCGCCGTATAGTCCTGACCTTGCACCTTCTGATTTCCACCTGTTTCGGTCTCTTAAGAATTCTTTAGGCAATGTCAGGTTAACATCACGAGAAGACTGCCAAAACCACTTGTCGCGGTTTTTTGAACAGAAGTCCCAAAATTTCTATAGTAATGGGATCATGTCTCTACCTACAAGATGACAAAAAGTTATCGAACATAATGGCACCTACATACTTTAGTTAAATGTAAATAAACTTTATTAAAAAATGTTTTGAATTTTCATATAAAATACGAAAAGACTTTTTCCCCAACCTAATATATAAAAGAAAGTCGTGTTTGTTACAACACTTATAACTCGAGAACGGCTGGACCGATTGCCATGGTTTTTGATTTGTTGGATTTGTTTCCGTCCCGAATAGCAGAATAACTCTTAAAAACATTGGAAAATTCTCGAAAAAATAAAATAAAAGAAAAAACATTTTCCCATACAAATGAAAGTGTCAGTTGAAAAAGGGATTACGATATTTATTGGTTGTCAAATATCAAAACGTCAAATCGATTGGTGTCACTTTTATGTCGCGTAAGTTGTCTGTGATTTGTTATGAAAATTTAAAAATGTCAAATCGATAGGGGTGAAAACGCTTTTCCCATGGGGTTCGAGCGCAAGAATCAAATCAGAGTAAACATCAAAAGAAATGACAATTACAAATCACCAAAATGATAAAACCTATTTCAAAACTAAAAAAAATAAAACAAAACGATTTTTTAAAAAAAAATTAACAATAAGGAAATCTTTATTTTTATGAAATCTTCAGTTTTTATGGATACGGGTCTTCCCTCAACCGAAGGGGTTTAGAGCGTACTCCAACACGCTGCTCAACTGCGGGTTGGCGGAGGCCAGTGTTTTCGAACCGCCTAAAGGCCACTGACTTAACTTAACGACTGTCATTAAATGATAACAACCGGGACCGACAGCTTAACGTGCCTTCCGAAGCACGGAGGAGCTCAAGATGAGCTAATTATAACAACCGGGACCGACGGCTTAACGTGCCTTCCGAAGCACGGAGGAGCTCAAGATGAGCTAATGATAACAACCGGGACCGACGGCTTAACGTACCTTCCGAAGCACGGAGGAGCTCAAGATGAGCTAATGATGACAACCGGGACCGACGGCTTAACGTGCCTTCCGAAGCACGGAGGAGCTCAAGATGAGCTAATGATAACAACCGGGACCGACGGCTTAACGTGCCTTCCGAATCACGGAGGAGCTCAAGATGAGCTAATGATAACAACCGGGACCGACGGCTTAACGTGCCTTCCGAAGCACGGAGGAGCTCAAGATGAGCTAATGATAACAACCGGGACCGACGGCTTAACGTGCCTTCCGAAGCACGGAGGAGCTCAAGATGAGCTAATGATAACAACCGGGACCGACGGCTTAACGTGCCTTCCGAAGCACGGAGGAGCTCAAGATGAGCTAATGATAACAACCGGGACCGACGGCTTAACGTGCCTTCCGAAGCACGGAGGAGCTCAAGATGAGCTAATGATAACAACCGGGACCGACGGCTTAACGTGTCTTTCGAATCACGGAGGAGCTCGAGGTAATATAAACCCATCCGTGTACAGGCTACGGTCGACGTTGCTTAACTTGCGTGTTCAATTAGACTGACACGCGCAATGACGCCATCGAGCTTCTCTATTATTTTCTACTATTCATTGTTTTAATTCCATAAAATCATAAATTTAGTTCAGCTAATATGTACCACGACATTCATTGATTGTTAGGCGGTACGAAGTTCGCCGGGACAGCTAGTATATATATATATGCAGCTGGACCTATCTCCACCTATCAGGGTCTCCGTCGTAAACCCTTACTCATCCTAGCCAGCGCAACACATTTAGAGTTCCCCCCCCCCCCCCCCCCGGACGAGCGCCAGGTGGACCTAAATATAAAATTGACTAAACTTAAATGAACTAAATTTAATTTAACAATACCATTGATTTTGAATTACCATTTATTATTAAATAAAACGGCAGTACTTCACTTTACAAGGTTTACAAAAAAATATGAACAAAATAGACACAAAAAGTTTGAAAACCTTTGTTCTTTACTAATTAAGACAAAATAATTACTCTAAATAATTAAATTTAAAGGAATATTCGATAACGATCGGGAACGAGCCGCGGCGTCGAAATATCAAAGTTCAGGCGGAGGGTGACATTTCATAATCACTGAAAGCTGAAAGTACTTCATTGTACACGCACTACGTGTGGGAGGGAACAATATTTACAACTTAGGCATCATGAAGGATTATTTGAGGTTTAAATAAAAAAAATGTAAACCAGAGTAAACCAATTTTGTGTGTGTATGTGAAGCAAAGCTGTCGACATAGTTCTCAGAATCGGCAGGCTGAAGAGGCAGTGGGCCAGCCACATCAGACGAGGCAGTGATGGCAGGTCGGTCCCAGGCATGGTCGGAGGAAAGGCCAGTGTTTTCATGCCTCCCAAAGGCTACTCTTGACATAACGACTGTCATCTAATGATTCATCAACATCTTTGAACCAACCAAAGTCAACCTCACCTGCACGTGGTGCACCCTGCTAACTGACAAACGAGTCAGTTAGCAGTACTTTTGAAGCTGCCCGGCTGGTGAAGTACCTCCACCACAGAATACCGCAGCCAAATAAAAATTCCCTTGAGGGTTGTTGTGTTACTGTGAGTGAGTGTAGTCACCAGAAAGAAATAAAGGAAGATGTATTTATATACATCTTCCTTTATTTCTTTCTGGTGACTATAAATTGCCAGTTGCCAGATTATATCTGGCAACGGATCGGCGACCCCTCGATGTTGCTGATCTCCATGGGCGGTAGTGATTGCGTTTCATCAAGCGACCCACATGATTGTCCCCCCCCCCCCCCCCCCCCGCCCTCATAAAAAAGCAATTTAAGAGCGCGCATAAAGCTAGAAAAATATCAGATTTCACCCGCGCGCTTCATACTTCCGCACATGTCCGTCGCTTGGAATGAAAAGGTCTCCCCGCACCGCCCCGCGTCTTTTTGCACAGTATACCTAAAATAATCAGATAAATACTGGCTAAGTGCGAGTCGGTTCATCTATTATGTACAATTTTTAGTGGAATTGATATGTGCCAAACTTTCATAGTCATTAGTTGCCGAAATATTCTTTAAATTAGAAGCTGATCTTAAAAAAAAAGAACAATAAAATAATATAAGCACCTAATTTGACGAGCTCGGTGGTCGAATGGTTCGCAATGGCCACGTTGAGAACAAGAGTCTTGGTCTGGGTGTTTTATATAATAATATATAATATATAATACATATATTATAAGTATTTACTTACGAAAAAAAATGTATTTAAGTACATTTATCAGTTGTCTAGAACCCACAATCTTTGCGCTTAATTTGGGTCTAGATGGCGCTGTGTAAATTGTCCAGAAATATTTATTTACTAGCTGTTACCCGCGGCTTCGCCCACGTGGTCTAGGTGGACTGCCATTGTGTGTATATTTTTTCTTGTTGTGATTTTTTTACTTCGTGGGATAAAAAGAAGTACCAATATGTACGAATTTTAATGATATTCAGCTGCATAGTTAAGGCGTGAAGAAATAACAAACAAACGAATTTACTTACTTTAACACTAATAATATTAGTATGGATGAAACGACCACACTCAAGACATAAAAATTGTTCACCACATAAATGTTTGCCATCTGCGGGGATCAAACCCACGCCCTCTGACGACGAAGGATTTAAAATCAAACACAAAACATAGTAAGTATGTATGTATTTAAACGTGAAAGAAGGACAAATTATTATACACTATATTTTTTTCCGTGGGAATAAAATGTTTTTCCTGGATGAAAATTAGCCTACGTCACTCTCCACACCGTAAACTATCCACATTAAAAAAATCATATTCCGTACTTCGGTTCCTTTTGACGTGAAAGGACAAATTTTTATGTAAAAAAAAAACCTATGGGAATAAGATGTTTTTCCAGGATAAATATTAGCTTATGTCACTCACCAGATCGTAAACTATCCCTGTTAAAAAAAACATATCGGCACTTAGGTTTCTTTCGACGTAAAAAAAAGACAAATGATTACCAAGTTTATTTTTTCCCACGGGAATAAGATATTCCGGGATAAAAAGTAGCCTATATTACTCTCCTGACCGTAAGCTATCCCCATTTAAAAAAATCATGTCCGCACTTAAGTTTCTTTTGATGTGAAAGAATTACAAATATTTATTAAAAAAAATATTTTTTCCCGTGGTGTTTTTCTGAGATAAAGAGTAGCTTATGTCACTCTCCAGGCCGTAACCTATCCCTGTTAAAAAAATATGTAGGTACATGGGTTCCTTTCGACGTAATGGAAGGACAAATGATTATAAACTTTATTTTTTCCCGCGGAAATAAGATGTTTTTCCGGGATAAAGAGTAGCCTATGTCACTCTCCAGGTCACTATCTCAAAAAATAATCATGTCAATCCGTTTGTTTCTTTCGACGTGAAAGAAGGACAAACAAACAAACACACTGTCACATTTATAATATTAGTTTGGATTTATTTATAATTACTGAAATTACTTCTATTATTTTATTTTTAAATCACGATATTCTTAAAGGTTTTTATTTACGTGTTGAAGAATTTATATGTAAACAACTTTTACTCTGAAAACGTCTCCTCAAGTCGCAACAGAGAGTGATCCGTTAATAACATATATGACTGTAAGAGTTCTATTGCTCCATTGGTCGTACGTAGCATTAACAGCGTCGTGCACTTCTTGGGATGGGTAAAAACTATTAAACTTGCGTCAGGACACGTGACCTGATCGAAAATTCGTAAGACGAGGGGAGGGTAGGCCGCCGGAGCGGCGTAGGAGAAGAGGTAATATTGAGGTATTATAAAGCTGAAGAGTTTGTTTGTTTGTTTGAACGCGCTAATCTCAGGAACTACTTATTCGAATTGAAAAAATCTTTTAGCGTTAGATAGCCTATTTTTCGAAGAAAGGTGTGGGCTATAAGTCTATAACAGATAATATCACACTATCACCAATAGGAGCGGAGCACCAATGAAAAATGTTGCCAAAATTGGAAAAAATATTCCCTTTGAGAGCTGCCGTTGCGTGCGCTGCGTAAACAGTTCAAGTTTCGCAACAATTATATCATCATCAACATCATCATCAGGTCCATTTTAGTCTCCACTACTGTCTAACAATTATATCTCGTACGACGGAATTATTCACCTTAAAAAGATCTAAAAAAAAGTCCGTGATAGAATGTGTCCATCTTTTAAAATTGGCTCACCATAACCTTTCAAGTGGTAAGCTTACGCTTCACTCTCAACGCACAGAGCGTTGAGAGACGCAGCTCAAGCAGACGAAGTTGCGCGAGTCAGCTAGTGTAATATAAATTGTCATGTTTGTGTACGATAGCGCAATAAATGAATATTGTATACACATAAATGATAGTCCATACTTTTATACTGATAAATAAAGCAATTCGTGAGACATTCCGTAACCATTCCAAAATATTCAAAAATTCGCAACGTTAATATTTTCGCTTCTGCCTGTACTACCGGAGTGCAACCCGTTTTTCTTTTTTAAATTATGTACTGTATAAGTTACTGTAAAAATCGTGACTACATACGGGCACCAGCACTCGAGTGGTCAAAAGTATCGTTTTGTTTTGCATATACTACTCGTACCGACATTAGTCCACCGTTTGTGCATTGTATTGTGAGCTCTAAAGCGGACGCGCAAGGGTCGATATTTCAAGGTTAATCTTCTCATCTACGAAACAATAATCAATCTCACATTCAATATTAATTATTTGCAAGAATAATTATTTATTAGTTTACAATTTCTCTCAATATTTCAATTATTAGTTGGGGTGTTGGTAACCGCCTATGCTTGTCAGCCACCCGAGGTAGTATAAAAAAAAATTTTTTTGTTTGCCATATTTTCAACGAAGTATATTCTCGGTCCGGAGCACAGAAACACAGTCTTCTCGTCTCAACGGAGTGATCACAACTGATAGATGAAATAAAACATGCCTGTCACCGTAGGTCGGGTGCGACAGACGTGAGCGTTCTGAGCCAAATAAGAACGTAGTAAGCGCCGAATTCGTTTTATTTTAATTGCGCGTAAAATATACATCTTTTAAAAAAATCGCTAGTAAAATCGCTTAGTAATATAATTTTATACTACGTATTAAAATATGGGCTCGCTAGTATGAACCATATTGAAGAAAAATTAGGTTTAGTTGAAAATTAGACGTAACTTCGTGATTTATTTCTATCGATAAAACATTCATATTTTATGTTTTCAGTCAGACCAATCCCTTTTAAGTATATTGTAATATCTGTATTTTTTTTTTCGGGTAATTAATGGCCTATGTTTTACGGTATACATCTAATCAAAAATTGTCAATTTGCCTTTATACCCCTTCTTAAAGACGTTTGTTTTAATGTCAAAACCGATATGTATTGTCTCCAGTTTACGCGGTAGGCTTCAGGATCTGCATTCAATTCAAGTATACAATAGATGCAGACGGACGCAGTTGCAGCGTAATGCGGTATGCATTACGCATGAGATGGATGTGCGCGGACGGACAGACGGACGTCCACCTCGTTGTATGTAGATCACTTGTCTTTGTGAGAAGCATTGGGATATTGTAGACTTCGTGACTACTAAATATAATTTATGGAGATATCGATATACAAACACACACATATATATATATATATATATATATATATATATATATATATATATATAATGCCTGGCCAAAGTTAATAAATTATCAATAATTAAGCTTACTTGGCACCATATCATTCATCATCTTGACGAGCTCGGTGGTCGAATGGTTAGCAATGGCCACTTTGACTCCGAGGTCGCGGGTTCGATCCCCGCACAAGACAAACATTTGTGTGGATGAACATGTCTGTTTGTCTTCTATGTATTATAGGTATGTATGTATTTACAAAAAAAAAGTACATTTATCAGTTGTCTAGTATACCTTAACCATAGTACAAGCTTTGAGCTTAATTTGGGACTAGATGGCGCTGTGTAAATTGTCTAGAAATATTTATTATTATTATTTATGAAGTACTTGTACATAAACCTATTAGGGTGTAGCAATTCAAATTCAATGAACAGTTTTCACTACAGAATTTCACAGTTACCTATTTGGAGCTCTGAGCTACTGAGAAGCTCGGTGGCGTCGTTGCACCTGTCAGTTCAATCGAATACGCAAGTTAAGCAACGTCGGCCGTAGCCTGTCCATCGATGGGTTTATTTATCTCGAGCTCTTCCGTGCTTCAAAGAGCACGATAAGCCGTCGGTCCCGGCTGTTGTCATTAGATGACAGTCGTTAAGCTAACGCCGTTCAGCGTAAAAGCGTAACAAACTCACATTAACATTTATAATATTAGTAAGGATTTATAAGTCTAAAATTTCTCTTTCTCAGGAAGATAAAGCGTCACTTCCCGGAGACAATCTGCGTAACACCGAGCTGTCTGTTTGTTCATGCGTAACACATATCGTATTTCTGTTGCACTCGGGTGCAGTTCATGTCCGCGACTATTGGGTTCCCTGTATTCACTTTTAGCCGACTTCAAAACAATGGAAATGGCGCAATAAATAAATAAACGAAACACTGGGAAAAAAAAAGTGAGCGAGACCACCGGACACCGTTTTGTGTATAAATCACCGTTTTGTGGCGGCGGCCATTGGATTACAAATGGCGGCATTTAGTGTATTAGTTAATCGATCATTGTCACGGGAACCAAACAAGTCATCCAGATTTCAGTTCAATCGGACACTAAAGTCGGTCAAATTTAACTTGTAAGATTTATTACAGACAACCGGGTGAAACAAAATAAAAGCTTGAAAAATGCGCGGGTAGCAACTAGTATTATATGTATAAATAATTTTGCGAACCTGGTGACCGAATGTCGCCAGGTTTGCAAAATTATTTATAGTAACATTACATATTTTTAGTTTAATTAGATATTTTTAAGATAATAGAATACCAAACTACCGTAGGTACAATACAATACAATAACGCTTTATTGCACCAAATAAAATACAGACACAAAATAAAACAAAAGATAATACAATAGGTACCATAGTCATCAACCTACTGCCACCTAGAGGACTGCCCTAATATTTTCCACCAAAAATAATCCTCCGCATTCCGCATTCAGCCACTTTTTTTGAGATAAACGACCCATCTAGAGGGGCGTTCAACGCCTTGTCGTACCATACCTAAATGACACTTTTTATGTTTACCTCAAAGCTTTCCGCCTAATTTTCTAAAGTCACTCTTAAAAGCTATCAAGTTATACATAAAAAAGTCACACAAAAAGTAAAAGCCAACGGAACTTAACAAAGTTACAACTTCTTATCTAAAACCAGCGTAAACATTTGAATATAGTCATAAAACCCATTAGTTCCGTCGACCGGGAGCTTTACACATTCTAACAGTAAACTGCAAAAAGCTCATTAGCGAGGCCTCAAAATTTTCTCTGCAGCGAAAACCATTAGAAATTGTGAGGAAAGTGCATATGTCAAGATTTGTTATCGGTAGCGGGCAAAGATGACTGCCTTGTGGTACGCCGGAGATGTGACACTGATTGCGCGTCAATTAGTTGCTTATTATTTATAGCTTTCACATGAGCATTTACATAATATGTTGTAAAATTTTATATAAAACACACAGCTACAAACATTTAACAACTTAATATCACACTTGTCAATAGCATGTAAATTTTCGACTGAGAGCTATTAATAATAAGCAAGTATTAATAAAGTTAAATAACAAGCAGCTACTGTATTGTATTTCGAATAATATTAACTATAGTTCATGTTATATTATATAAATATTAAGATTAGTATGTAATGTTCGCGTCCCGTTAATACTCGAATCAATACTACGATTTTAATTAAATTCGGTGAGTATATAAATATCATTCAATGAAATTCATTTGTTATACAATTTTTAAGTTCGGTGGGCAACAAACTGGGTTTGGTAGTTTTTGGTATATATTTTTTTATACTACGTCGGGTGGCGGACAAGCATACGGCGCCGCCTGATGTGAAGCGGTTACCGTAGCCATATTAACGCTCTCAACATAAAATATCGCTCGCGCGCCGCCACCCCCGCTGCCATCGCAGCATCTCCTTCCTTTCTGGTGACCTCACTCACTCGCAGGAACACAACAGCCCACAAGGGAACCGTTATTTGGCTGCGATATTCCGTGAGGTGGAGGTACATTCCCCAGTCGGGTAGCTTACAATTACGCTCCCTACCTCTCTTTTCGCCAGAGCTTCGTTTGTCAGTCAGCAAAGTGCACCGCGTGCAGGTGAAGTTGGCTTTGGTTCAAAGATGTTGATGAACCACTTACACCCCAGAATTATTTTGATATATTTGCAGACGGCAAATCCGATTGTTTTAAAACTTGATATATAATATAGTTCATATTATATTGTAATGAGTATAGTGGTTTTAAAGGTATATTCATTTGAAAAAATAATCGCGAGGTTTTCGTTTGTAGCAAACGACAGCTATAAAAACAATAACAACAATTTAATAACTCAGTATTATGGAAAGGAGAATATTAAGCCAGCACACGTTTGTGGGCCGTGTTTAAAAGTGCTGGCCAGCAAAAAATAAAGGGTTCACGTCATTAGAACTAGCTATAGTATTGCACCAAGTCTGTATGATTACTCCGTATTATTTTCCGAACAATCGTTATTCTTATTTTCTCTATCTATCTTTAGAATTGCCATAACTGTATGAAAATAGTGATTTGTTGAACTTCATTATCAGAAGCCCATTTCTCGTAATTATGTTACAATCACAGATTTAAAATTGACCGAATCGAGATTGAATTGTGAATTGACTAAAAATTATAATTATTATCAATTCTTATTGTTGCCAAAATAACATTCTTAGTTTGTTAAATTTTCGGTCATAATTCGATATAATCCCATTTTAATTAGACTTTGAAGTTTCAAATTGTGATACGAGAATAGCAAATTTGATATTTGTGAGATCGAGACTGGATCGGAACTGAATTTTGACTAAATTTTAAGTACGAGAATTGCCCTTCAGGTCACAGAGTGATCGTGTACGGTTTTAGTACCATATTAACTATTACTCCACATAGTTCTAACGATAGGTGCCATGTTTTTGTTGGCCGGCACTACCAAAAAGCCCAAAAAAATTGGTTGTCTGAAAAGTCGGTTTACGGACGACAATTTTACGTGATAACGTCATAAGAAAACATTGGCCGATGGAGTGGAAGAGAGATAGATACGTAAGCGCTCTCGCTTGCACGCTCGCTCAGACGGAACGTAACAATGAGTCATGCTTTTTCGTGCGTGCAGCCGACGTTCATCGATATATAAACTTCTATCCAATAAGCAACTATAACTATAAATAAAGTCAAATAATAAGCAACTACTGTATTATATTTCGTATATTAATAGTCGTAGCAGCATTGATGAAATTTTTATATTAGGTGTCATTTTCAAAGGTGTCATTTTGATGACACGGTGTGTATTTCAAAATATTTATGACAGAGATAAATTTGTCAGTATATGAATAACAAACCACAGCGTTCTGAATGGGAGGCTCTAAAATAAATTGAGCATATATCCAACGTAATCCCGCATGAGCGGCGCGCCGGTGCCATGACAGGAGGATCGCTATGGCTTATTGGGTACAAATATACCGTGTACGTACACAATTTACAATGTTGTTAATTAAATATACCTATTTTTAATTAAGTTAGATGGATAATTAAATGTCAACGTTTATGTTTCCCCAATAGTAAGTAATATTTATGTTACAGCATATTAGTAACAAAATTCTGATCTGGACTAGACAGAGAATTATTCATTCAGAAAATATACTATATACCTACATTGTTCAAATACTTGTACATTGTACAATTTACGGCATATGAATCATTTATTGTGACTTTACATTATGCTCGAGTGTACGGGGACCGATTTCGCAGTTCTTTTTAGTTATATCAAAAAAAAAAAAATATAGAGTTTGTTACAAAATATAAGTTAATAATAATATTCAGCGAAATTTATTAAGCTTATAAAATCGTCCGGTTGTTCTGTCTGTCCGTCCTGAAACTCAAAATTTCAAAATTCTGACTTCGGATTCGTGTAGAGCATCAGTAAGTAGAAGTAGTAATGTAAAGTGACCTTGGTTTTCCGATATCAATTCGGGAAAGTGGCCAAAATAAATAAATAAAAAAATTATGTCTGTCCGTCCGTTGCCATGAAACTCAAAATTTCGAAATTCTGACTTCGGATTCGTGTAGAGCATTAAAAAGTAGTAATGTAAAGTGACCTTGGTTTTCCGATATCAATTCGGGAAAGCGGCCAAAATAAATAAATAAAATAAATTTCGCTATGGTGGCGCATGCTGCGCCTCCGATGTTTTAATTTGATATTCTTTTTTCCAATTCAATACCAAGAAGAAAAAATATGAGTTGAGTAAATAAAATTAACTGCATTCAAGTTGACACATATTCTCACCGTCTAATCCGGTGAAGTCAGTTTCTCTTTTTATATAAAAGATTGTATATTACTTAGGTACAACCCATTGACAGAGCCTATCTAACCTAAGTGTTAAACCAAACGCAATATCTCGATTGGTCGTAAACTCACAGATTGTCGTCGATAGGCCTGTCTAATAAAAGGGAAAGTTTGCCTGCAAGTCTAGACATTGTGTTTTCTCGTGACATATCCGTCAACTTCACGAGATAATAAGATAGTTATTTCAGATTTCAGATTTTTATTGCAAGTCACAAGTCATTAAAGATGTTACATACAATATTATGGTACAAGTGACGCCCAGTATGGGCACAGCAAACATGAGAGGCATCTAGATACCGCTTTTCGAGAAAAAGTACAAAGTGAATAGACATAGTCCCATACCTATAGTGAAAAATGCAATAGTCTTAATATTTGCACCCCCCACCTCAATACCTTATAGACTTTGTAGAGAACTCAAAGCATTCTGCTCACTAGATTTGTTATCAAAGTATTCTGACATATTGTAGTAACACTTATGTAAGAGGAAAGTTTTTAAATATTTATTAAATAGGAACGTTTTTTTTTATATTTTTTATATCTTTTGGGATATGATTGTATATTTTTATTACCATATGATGAGGGCTGGGGGAGACTAGTTCCATTTCAGTATTTGGTCGTAGTAATTTGTTTAAATATCCATCATTCCTGTTATTACCATTTTCCCTTGGTATGTAAAGATCTTCGTGCTTCCTCACAAATTTTATTGTGGATAGGCGTCAGGATTCTGCTCCGTTTACTTGTCATCAGCAGGGAATTCATCCTCAGACACTGGAGCCAAGATGATCCTGCACAGTCCGGTTCTAAAGAGCTTTTTTCTCCAAACTTTCAATGAATTTTTTTTGGGAAATTGGGGTGTAAGTAGTTCATCAACATCTTTGAACCAAAGCCAACTTCACCTGCACGCGGTGCACCCTGCTGACTGACAAACGAAGCTCTGGCGAAAAGAGAGGTAGGGAGCGTAATTGTAAGCTATCCGACTGGGGAATGTACCTCCACCTCACAGAATACCGCAGCCAAATAACGGTTCCCTTGAGGGCTGTTGTGTTCCTGCGAGTGAGTGAGGTCAACAGAAAGCAAGGAGATGCTGCGATGGCAGCGGGGGTGGCGGCGCGCGAGCGATATTTTATGTTGCGAGCGTTAATATGGCTACGGTAACCGCTTCACATCAGGCGGGCCGTATGCTTGTCTGTCACCCGACGTGGTATAAAAAAAAAAAAAAAGAACTCCCTGCCGAGGTTTTCCCAAGAGACTATAGCATCGGATTCTTCAAAAAAATTGTAATAGGTTCACAGATTTTTGATCCTAGGCCTCTACTCTAGAATCTATATAAGTCCCATCGAGCGTCAATTCTCTGAGCTATGTGGCCTACACACTGAATGAACGAATGAAACATTTATTTATATCTCCGGCATTATTAGTTATTTTCAGTCTTATAATTACTTATAATTAAGTGTAAAAAAAACTTTTTTGTCTGTAAAGTCGGTCTACGGACAATAATTTTACGTGATAACGTCACAAGAAAGCATCGGCCGATGGAGTGTAAGAGAGATAGATGCGTCATAAGCCGAACGCTTAGGCCGATCGTGCCTCTCTATCGCTTGTTCCGCGCTCTCGCTTATACGCTCGGCTCAGGCGGAACGTGACAATGAGTCATGCTTTTTCGTGCGTGTAGCCGGCGTTCATCGATTTATAATACTTTAACCCGCAAACACAAAAATATTGATATATGTGACACAGTAACACTAAATGGCTATAGCTCAGCGCTGATAATTCTGCTACAGCTAGTGTTGGACCAGCCGCAATACTAGTAAATATATGAGTGAATAAAATTGGTGAATAGCCACTGCTCCTTAAAGCCTGAAGTGGCTAATTCCACGAGCTAATTTGTTAATCTCTTACTTAGATATACTTACTTAATATAATATTTTTAATACTTACAAAAGTAATACAAATATATGTTGTCATTTTCTTACCTGAAAGAAAAAAGTTTCTTATAGTTAAACCAAAAGAATGTCAACAAAATAACAGTAAGCTTACAGAATTATATTTAAATGTTCTTAACAGTGAATATAACATTGTATTTTTTTTTTATACCACTAAGGTGGCAAACAAGCATACGGCCCGCCTGATGGAAAGCAGTTACCGTAGCCTATGGACGCCCGTAACACCAGAGGCATCACGTGCGCGTTGCCGACCCTGTAAAAACCTCTTTACGCCCTTTTTGAAGAACCCCATGCTGTAGTCTCCTGGGAAAACCTCAACAGGCAGTTCATTCCACAGCTTAGTAGTACGTGGAAGAAAACTCCGCTGGAATATGAAATGAAAAAAAATGAAACTTGTATGTCTGACGGAAACCAATAAAGAAAAATTTTAAATTTTTGACGAGCCCTACATATTTTATCGTAGAGAGATCGTAATAGTAGGTACTCATGTAAAAAAAGGTTGAAGGTGGCTGGTTTGTTTGCATTGCTGTAAAAAAATATTTGAAGGAGAACGTTAAACATTATGGCAAAGCCATGCAGAAGATCTTTGGTTGACTATACAATACAATACAATACAATATTCTTTATTGCACCAAATAAAAGATTTTACAGAGGTATTAAGATAATAAGAGTACAAAAGGCGGTCTTATCGCTAAGCGATCTCTTCCAGACAACCTTAAGGTAGAGGAAACGAGAATGATAGTAAGCAAGTAGGAGGCGCATAAACTACATAAACGTACCTACATACACACATACATACATATACACGTATACCACATAAACAATACACATATATCATATAAACAATAACTATACTATATATAACTATAGTGTATAAAAAATTTACATAAAATAAATAACAAGCGACAGACCTGAGAATAAAGGAAAATGAGAAAAGTTACACAGGGACAAGTGAGAGATAGTGAGCTTTCACAAGATTTTTAAAAGCGGACAGAGTTTGTGCACTACGAATGGTTAATGGCAGAGCATTCCAGAGACGCACAGCCTGAACCGAAAAGGACTTAGTGTAATACTGGGAAGAGTGTGATGGCGTAATGAGGCGAAGAGATAGAGTATGACGCAAGGCACGACCCTGCACCCCAGTGTGAAATAAGAAGCGCTCTTTTAGATATTGAGGAGTTAAGGGATTAAATAAGATGGAATAAAGAAGGAATAGGATATGACTGTTACGGCGAAGTCTAATAGGAAGCCATCTGAGCTGACAACGAAATTGTGAGACGTGGTCATATTTGCGAAGTCCAAATATGAACGGGATGCAAAGATTTTGAAGGCGCTCAAGTTTATTCAATTGCTCCTCGGTGAGATCGAGGTAACAAGAGTCGGCGTAATCAAGAATAGGGAGAAGCAAGGACTGTGCAAGCGCAATTTTGGTGTCCAACGGCAGAAAGTACTGCAGTCTTCTAAGAGAACCAATGGACGCGAATATCTTTTTACTAACAGCGGCAAGTTGAGCAGTCCAAGTAAAAGATTTGTCAAAAATGATACCAAGATTTCTCACGCTATCGCTGTAGCAAACAACAGTCCCATTAAAAATTACAGAAGGGAAATTAGGCCAGTCAATTTTGGATATCAACCGGGAACTACCTATGATAATGGCCTGTGTTTTTAATGGATTGACAACTAGACCGTGGGAATTACTCCATTCAGATATACGAGAAAGATCTTCATTAATAATGGAAATAGTACTTGATAGATCGTCAAAAGAAGCATGTGTGTAAATTTGTAAATCATCTGCATACAGGTGGTAAGAGGAGCGAAGTTTAGCAGTAATTGAATTAATAAATAGAGCGAATAAAAGTGGAGATAACACGCCCGCAGCTATGGGACACCAAGAAGATAATGAATCCTCGATACGCACTCGCTGCTGACGCCCATGCAGGTAAGAATGAAACCACTCAATTGCCGTTGGAGATATATTGAGAGAACGCAATTGGCCCAATAGTAAATCAAAATCAACTGTGTTGAATGCATTGCTGAAATCCAGCAGAGTCAAAACCGTCAGATGTGAATGATCCATAGCAACACGAATGTCATCGGAAATTTTCAATAGAGCAGTAGTCGTGCTATGACCGGGACGGAAACCGGATTGCAATGGATTGAGGATGTTATTATGGTTAAGAAACTTGTTTAACTGTTGATGAACAAGTCGCTCTAGGACTTTTGAAAGGAAAGGAAGAATGGAAATGGGACGATAGTCGGAAAAGGATGAAGGATGGGATTTTTTAGGTAAAGGGATGATAAACGCATTTTTCCAGGACGTAGGAAAGATACCTGTAGCAATAGAATTATTGAGGATTAAGGTGATGGTTGGAAGGATGATATCAAGGATTGGTAAGATCATTGCACGACTAATACTATCATCACCCACGGAATTTGACACAACTGAATGTATGTTCTTCTCAACATCACAATCGGTGAATTGAGTAAAGAAAAATGGGGGATAATCAGAAGTTGGAAGTGATGAAAGATAATCAAGAGTTTTAGTTTTTGTGCTGTCATCAAATGTAGCAGAAGAGGAAAAATGCCTATTTAGGTTATCGATATCAACATTATTAAAATGATTATTAAGTTTCTTCCCAACTCCTATCGACTTAAGAAATTTCCATACCTTTGCAGGATCACCGTTCTCAACCGATTTATGAATGTGGCGTCTTTGTGCGTCCCTACACATTCTGTTGCAGATGTTACGCGCGCGAACATAACTATCTCGATATCTGTCTGGATCCATTTTGTATTTACATTTGGCACGATTTTTCTTGGTAATGAAGCTCCGAATCTCATCTGTTAACCAAGGTGCCGGTAGGTGTTTCATTCGAACTGGATGTACAGGTGCGTGCTTGTCATAAAGATTCAGCAGCTTAGCATTAAACCGTTCAACTTGCTCATTAGCGTTCGAGGCCGACTCAATTTCCGACCAGTCAGTATTACGTGCAGCATTACGCAGCTGGTCGATATTCATGCCACCAAAATTACGCTGCAAAAGGATTTTAGGTCTGGCTTTGGGAGTTCGGACTTTATAGGAAAGGAAAAGAAGGTCATGGAAAGAGAATGCTTCTGCAGAACATTGTCCATGCTTAGCGACATGATCAGGAGAAGAGACCAGGATAAGATCAAGAAGTGACGGCCTGCAACTGGGGAAGAAATGCGTTGCTTCTAGAGGGAGAATAGATAAGTTGCAGGCGTTAGTGAGCTCTTTAAGTGACTTCGAGCGGTGGTCATTTTTCAAGAGACAGGTATTGAAGTCACCTAACAGTATGGTGTGATCAGCAGAAGGCATAGTGTCTTCGAGAAGCTTTTCCAGGGTGGAGAAATAATTAACTGTGGAGGAGGGACTGTATAGAACCCCAAGAAGTACACGACAATGAGAAAGCGAGATCTCGACAAAAAGATGCTCAGCATTTTCACTGGGGGAATCAGATAGAGAGCTAGAGGAGGAAATTATCTTAAAAGGAATGTGCCCACGTAAATAAATGGCAACACCACCACCACCCCTCCCAACCCGATCATTCCGAATCAGCTGAAATCCGGGCAGAGAATATGATGTAGATGGAAGACACGGTTTAAGCCAGGACTCAGAGACGAGAATTGCATGTAGATCTTTAACATCAAACGATTCAAGAATGTCGACAAAGTGTGCCGGAATGCTCTGGGCATTAATATGCACTATGTTAAAATTTTTAGGTACATCAGAAAATTTATGGTGTAATGAGTCTTTCAAGGATAATTCTATGCTATGAAAACTGTCAGTGGAACAAGATGAAGATAATGAAAGATAATGGTCTCCAAGTAAATCGCCCATAATAACTAAATATTATGCAATAAATATAATAAATAAAAATAAACTAAACGAAAAAACAATAATAATAATAATAAAAAAAAACAAATAAGTAGAATAAGAATATAAGAATGTCTACCTGCCAGCAGAAAGAAAGAGACGACAAATATGAGAGAAAACGTACAAGATAACTATACATTTAACATTACAAACCAAAATCATAACAAAACTAACAATATAACTATATAACCTGATAGAGCAGTTTATATTATATAACATTTTCTAGTCACTTATATAAAGGTAAAAAAAATCAGAAAACAGTAGGTACAGTTTGCTGTGCGATATAAAAAAAACGAAAAAAAAAATGAATTACTTCGAAGTGATTGCCAACAATAAAAGAAGAACAGTACTGTCAATCTGTCAGAACTCAAAAGTCAACTATCCAACACGAAATAAAAAATAATAAATGGTATTGTATTGACTATCATTCCTGATTGCGACAAAGTAATGGTATTGACTATCATTCCTGATTGCGACAATAAAGGATGGCTCACACTACGCCGAGCCGGGCACGAGCCGAGCGCACGCGTGCAATGAAAAATAAACCTTATTACCCGGGAAAAACATAATATAATAATTAGCTCGGTCGTGACAAGGACATAACGAATCTTGGCCATCATTGCAATTGGGCTCGTGCCCGGCTCGGCGTAGTGTGAGCCATCCTTTATTGAATTGTGAGCCATCTTTAAATTAGTTTATATTACATTAAAAACAAACAGCAGGAGTAGGCATACATTTTCACCGCGCGGTAGAAAGAGAGGGGGATATTACTTCCTTTCCTACGCCGCGCTGGCGGTCTACTCTACCTCCGTCTTACGAATTTTCGATCAGGCCACGTGTACTGACGCGAGTTTAACATTTTTTACCCATCCCAAAAAGTGCACAACGGCGCTAGAAGGGGTTAGAAGCTTTAGGACTACTTCCCGATAAGACTAGATGCAGGTAAAAAAAAAAAACCCGTACCTGTAGCAAAAGATTCATATCTCTTCACGATAGCAAAGAGACTTGTTTACGATATGATTCTAGAAACGTCCCACCATCTACATACGTCAACAACAAAATGGTGGTGGACAGTGGACGCCATTAGAATTGCAATGAACACGTGCGTCTCGACGGTGACGGCGATGTTACATATTAATGAATTCACACCCTTTGAACGTTGGCGATGTTCAGATGATATCTGACAATTTGTTTTTGTAATTCGACGAATGGAAAGTTTTGCCTCGTACGAAATAAAAACGTGGATTTGAAACAGGGTTAGTATCATTAGAAAATAGTGTTAGGTGTCATTCCAAAGTACTTTTATGTTGTACAGCTCAAAGATTTTTAGAGTTAACGAATTTCCTCAGAATTCTGACCTAGCTAGGTAGATTTATCATCCCTGTAAACCGTTGTATTGTTTTCATCTAAATAATCAAAGCCGTTTAGTTGTGGTTATGATATTATATCGAAGATTTTTTTTATATGAGAGGGTGGCAAACGAGCACGTGGGTCACCTGATGGAAAACAATCACCACCGTCCAAAGATCAGCAACACCAAGGTCTCGCCAAGGATCTGTTGCCAGCCAATACTTCTTAGCCTCACTTACTCGCAGGAACACAACAACCCTCAAGGGAATTGTTATTTGACTGCGATATTCTGTGAGGTGGAGGTAAATTCCCCAGTCGGGTAGCTTAAAATATACGTTACTACCTCAGTTTTCGCCAGAGCATCGTTTGTAAGTCAGCAGGATGAACCGCGTGCAGGTGAGGTTGGATTTGGTTCAAAGATGTTGATGAACCACTTACACCCCAAAATTAATATCCACCGATTAGTCTCCACATCGTTGGAGCAAAAAAAGTTTACCCAAGTTTAGTAACAATAGAGAACTAGGGTCATACATAGGCCCAGGGGCGCTACCGCCTAAGCTGAAGCCGATTATCATCCGATTTTTTGATTCCAAAATTTGGTCCTAGGTTAATGTCATTGAAGGTTTCTACAAGCTGAGCTAAACGTAACGTAACGTTAACGTAGTTGATGAGCTCGGTGGTCGAATGGTTAGCAATGGCCACTTTGACTCCGAGGTCGCGGGTTCGATCCCCGCACGTGACAAACATTTGTGTGCATGAACATGTATGTTTGTCTTGGTCTGGGCGTTGGCTTTGGTTCTATGTATTTAAGTATGTATTTACAAAAAAAAAAATGTATTTACGTATGTTTATCAGTTGTCTAGTGTCCATAACACAAGCTTCGCTTACTTTGGGACTAGATGGCGCTGTGTAAATTGTCTTTTAAAAAAATATATATATACCAACATCTAAGCAGAGGTTTCATTTCCGCAATCAAATATTCCGATGGTAATCGGCTTCAGCTTCGGCGGCAGGGCCCCTGGCCAGGCGAGGACCTGGACGGCGTCGTGAGGAGCTTGATGGCATCGTTGCGCGTGTCAGTCTATACGAACACGCAAGTTGAGCAGCGTGGTGGAGAATACACTAAACCCCTTCTATTGAGGGGAGACCCGTATCCCAGCAGTGGGATGAATAAGGATTAACGACGACGAGATATATATACAGCCCCCTTACCACCATCTCTTATTGCAATTCAATAATTGAATAGATTGCTTATTCATACCAATGAATAAGCGACTCTATAAAATTTGAAATAGAGTCGCTTATTCAATGGTATGAATAAGCATTCTATTCGGTTATTGAATCGCAATAAGAGTTGGTGGTAAGGGGGCAGCTCATTTTCGGATGCAAACAAGCGCGTGTAGGGACATCTACGCATTCGGTATCAGTACGAGTACTTGCGCCCGGCAATACCAATAACAATCCACGAGAACCTATAGGTAATAATAATATTTATCTAACTTTATTAATTTTATTCGCACAAAGGAGAATCATTAATTCATGTCCTTTGAGAAATTGAATAGAATTTAGTTAACTATAACAAAATCAAAGAAACAATTCCATTAGAAGTAATTTATTTGAAAGCGTTGAACAAATTAACAGGAAGACAGGCATCGCAAACCTGACGCCTCACCAGACTATGTAACAACTAGAGAGTAAACTTCATACGAATGTTCGATTGGGTATAAATATATTGAGAATAATATGTGAGAAGCTCGCGAGGAGCTCAATGCGTCGCGTCGTTGCATGTCTTGTTGTCACTAATCGAACAGGCAAGTTAAGCAACTTCGACAGAAGCCTAATGAATGAGTTTGCTTTCTTACGAACTCTATGCTGTAGACGCGATGTTATTAATAACAATGATTATGGGTTAACCCGTTGAGGATGCCGAGCGACGACGGTGTTAATCCAGTGTTAAGTACAGAAGAGCTCCTAATGATAACTTATTAGATGCTTTTGTTAAGAACATAGGTCTCCGTCACCCAGTAGTTGAGCAGCATAGTGGGGAACACTTTAAATCCCCTATATTAAAGGGAGATACATATCCCTGCTGGACGAGTTCGATGACGTTGTTACGCGTGTCAGTCTAATCAATCACGCAAGTTAATCAACGTAGACCGTAGTATGTCTATCATCATCATCAGGTCCATTTTAGTCTCCGCTACAGGAGCACGACCCTCTCTCGTCCGTCCTAAACGGAAGGAGGATTTGGCATACACTCCCCACGCTGGCCAGACGGGTTGGGGAGACCTGATCGATATTTGAGAATGTATTTCCCTTAGTCGCCTTGTACGACATCCACGGGAAGAGACGAAGTGATTCTATTCTAGTCTGCCGGAGACCACACGGCCATGAAGTATGTCTATGGATGGGTTTATTTATCTCGAGCTTCGGAGGACACGTGAAGTCGTCCATCCCGGCTGTTGTCATTGGATGATAGTCGTTAAGCCAAGCCAAAAGTAGACTTTAGGCGGCTGTGGCTTGAAAGCACTGGCCTCCGCCAACCCTCAGTTGAGCAGCGTGGTGGTTTCTTTCTTTCTATCCCTGCAGTGGTAATCATGGGTTAATAACGGTACGATATGAGATATTATCAGTATTATAGAAATCGACCGAGGTGCACGAATGGGACGTTGTGAAGATATATTTGTCTACACAACGCCCCATTCACGCGCCACACGACACGACGGCATCGGTGGCTTGTTATATTTCGTTCCATAGGCCGCCATACATTTTATACACAGCTTACTCTGCGGGCCGGTGGTACTTTCTATAATTATTACCTAGAGTTATAATGAAGTATCGTCGATCATCATCATCATTTTAGCCAATAGACAGTCACTGCTGAAGATTTGGCTCCGCTTCCGCTAATTTGTGCCGTTGGCATACGTGAGCACTTTCGGTCAATATGTTTATGAGACTCTTACTGTCGACTAAATAAATAAATATTTCTGGACACAGCATCATCTAGTCCCAAATTAAACGCAAAGCTTGTACTATTGGTCCTAGACAACTGACAAATGTACTTAAATTAATTTTTGGTTTGTAAATACATACTTACAATACATAGAAAACACCTAGACCGACAAACAGATATGTTCATGCACACAAATATTGTCTTGTGCGGGGATCGAACCCGCGACCTCGGAGTCAAAGTGGCCATTCCTAACCATTTGACCACTGAGCTGGTCAACTAGACTAGACATCGACTAGATTTGGGATAGAGTTAGTGTCATTTAAATTCTAGTAAAATCCAGTGTTTCAACGAAGTTCACGTACTGTTTGTTGTGTATTCTAATAATGCTCTAAGGCTGGGTGCACACGAGCGACAATTACTGCTCTACCATTGTTCGTGGTCGTCCGCGCACGGTGTAATTACACGCTTTACTGACAGTTGGGGCTAAGCATGACTATGTATGTTGTAGTAACGCAAGTTTCTTCTATACTTATACACATAGAGGATATTAAGAGCGTCTGTCTGTCTATTTGTTTGAACGACTAAATCAAATATTTTTTTTTTTATACTAGGTCTAGTGACAGACAAGCATACGCCTGCCTGATGTGAAGCCGTTGGTGGAACGCGGTTACAACAGAAGTACTGCCAAAACAGCAACTCGTTCCTTTCTTATGACCTCACTTCCTCGTAGGAATATGACAACCCTCAAAATAAGTGATATTTGGTTGCAATATTCGTGCTTCGGAGGGCACAATAAGAAGCCAGTCCCGGTTGTCGTCTTTAGACAGTCGACCAAGTCGGTGGCCTTAGGGCGGCTTGAAAACACTGGCCTCCGCCAACCCGCAGTTGAGCAGCGTGGTGGAGTATGCTTTAAACCCTTTCGATTTTCTAATCTCCTGCGATTGAGGGGAGACCCGTATCCCAGCAGTGGAATGATTATGGGTTGATGCCGATTCTGTGAGGAACACGGAGCTATTTTCCCATTCAGGCAGCAGACAAATACGCTGTACCTTCTGTTTGCTTTTTGCAGAGCCTCTTTCGGTAGTTGGCAGTACGCAGTACGAGATAACTGATATAATACTTAAATACATTTTTGTTTTGTAAATACATACATGCATAGAAAACACTCAGACTAAGACAAACAGACATGTTCATACGCACAAATATTTGTCTTGTGCGGGGATCGAACCCGCGAACTCGAAGCCAAAGTGGCCAATGCCTAGCCATTCGACCACCAGGCTTGTCAAACAACAAAAAAGATTAGAGAACTCGATACATGAAACAAAACATGTTGTATGAGTGAGGCCTCCTTTCCAGAAAATACATCGCGAGCTCTACCATGTGGCTTTTTTTATGAGAGGCATGCGGGTCACCTGATGGAAAGCAATCACCACCGCCCATGGAGATCAGCAACATCAAGGGGTCGCCGATCCGTTGTCAGCCTATACTCCTTTCTTTCTGGTGACTTCACTCACGCTCAAGGGAATTGTTATTTGGCTGCGGTATTTTGTGAGGTGGCGGTACTTCCCCAGTCGGGCAGCTTAAAAAATACGCCATGCTCTACCTTTCATTTCGCCAGAGCCTCCTTTGTCAGTCAGCAGGGTGCACCACGTGCAGGTGAGTTTGGCTTTAGTTCAAACATATTGATGAACCACTTACACCCCAATGTCAACTGCTTCTTGTGAAATATTAAGTGCGTAAGTGATATTTCATGTTCACCAGCAAGTAGTTGGTTTCAATGTGGCACTAAGAACAACACTATGAGATCGACAGACAATTACTCGTCTCATATAAATTGAATGGGCCCATTCGACACGGCGGTGTGTGGCGAATCGGGAATTTGCGTCACACGATCTTTTGAAATCACGTAGTTCATGTATTCTGCATTTGCAAAGCATTAGAATTTTCATTTTTTATTTCCATCCTTATTACAATTGGTCTAATGACAGTCTTGAAGTCTGTTGTCAGTCGGTTGGACCTGTAGAATCCTCCTCCTGTAGACCTCGGAGATAGTGCCAGGCACCATCCACCATGAAAAGCTTGGCGTCTGATATCGGAGGCCAAGACCCAGTTTGGGTCCCTGCGCCAACGTAGTAAGTAATTAAGTATTACCTTGCCCAAAAAAACTAAACAGGACGTGACATTCTAGAACTGAACAAAAGGTTAACAAAACTATAATTTATAATAGTTTAAAATGATTCCAACATCCCTTCAGAGAAGCTTCACTGCGATATCATTAATAATGTCTACTGGAGTGTCGCAGTCGAGCCACTTCCGTTCGTGTACCCAACAATAAGCTTAACGAGCTTACAAACTATCCTTCTCAACTGAAATGTTATTGAGGAATTCTAATAATATAAAATCTTTTATATAAAATGCGGAAAACTTCTAATTGAAGACGCGTATGAAGAAAAACCATAAACATGTTTCACTTAAAAAAAATGTTTTCTTACTTTTTACATTCTAGTCAAAGCAATAATAAGTTTCGAAAAAGAAATATGAAAACATTCTGTGCTGTTCGGATACTCAGATTTTGGATGTACCCACTCAAAATACCAAAGCTTTTAAGCCGTGGTGCCTGGCAGTTCAGCTTTATACAATTAGTCATCTCTGTAGGCTTTTAGTGCTTATCATATTGCTGCCTATCATATTCCAAAGCTTCCTACTCTTGGTAATTTCCTCAGATTAGATTCGTTGCATGTTCCAAGACAGCCATAGTTTTGGCACTGGGACTACAATGGACTTCACTGTTAATTGCGTTTTTGGTTGACGCCTCATTTAATTCTGACTATACATAGGTAGAAATGCATGGTGGACTTGTCCCGTAATCCAAATTACTTCTAATTTTAGTTGTAGTAAGTATCCTGGTTGCACAACCATATGGTACATTATCCACAACGTTATTTACGATGATGAAGACAAAAGATGCCACTCCCTCTAGTTAAAATTCTGATTAACCACGCAACATGTACATTATGTTCAGGGAACATGCTTTGAATAGAGCAAAAATCTTTTGTTGTTGGACCGTTAGCTCATTTTAGGGTTCCACATGTAAAGTTGTGTGTGTCGTTATAGGAAAGTTAATTGGCATTTTTAAAAGTCTTCTTCACAACAGCAATTATTAATTAGCAGTTAACATTAT
The DNA here is from genome assembly GCA_937001555.2 of Hypsopygia costalis. Lineage (NCBI taxonomy): Eukaryota > Metazoa > Arthropoda > Insecta > Lepidoptera > Pyralidae > Hypsopygia > Hypsopygia costalis. Next base: position 23,442,992 of record OW443346.2, read on the forward strand.
TAATTAGCAGTAATATATCATCATTAAGCATAATTCAGTATGTCCTCTCCGCTAGGACCTATTTCTTGGACATTGATTGCGGGCTTGTCCTGAGGATTAGGTTGAATAGCGAGCTACGGAGAGTTTTGTTAGAGATTTCTCTAAGGGATCAAATCAAAAATGGGGATAAGCGACGGATAGCAAAAGTTGTCGACATAGTTCTCAGAGTTAGCAAGCTGATGTGGCAGCAGGGCGTTATATCTGCTGGGTCAGTGATAACAAATGTGGAGGAAATTTCTAAAAGAGAGTTCTGTATAGAAAAGCTACACATGAGGCGACAAAAATCTGGACGCTCTATATAGACCAATACCCTCAAACACGCAACTGGACGTGGCTAAATGTGGAAGGCGGAGATTCGCATAATTGTGACAGTGAAATTGGAAAAAGCATATTTCCAGCAGTGGACTGGTACAAACTGATAACGATGATGAAAAGAAAATCTATTACGACATAAAAGGAATTGAGGATAAACAGCCTAATGTTGTAACAATTCAACTGCAATATTTATATTGAATAAATTATATAGTTTTATAGAATTTCTTCTTTAGATCTGTAACGGAACCATTCCCCATAACGGCTCGCAACACACTTGTTGGATTCTTGTCCATCGCACATACACACGCCAGCCAAAAGTCAATTAAGCAAATTGATTATTCACAATCGGGGCTAGTGATGCGCGCTCAGTCAGGAAGTGATCCATTGTACCGGTCTATGCAAATACAATGAATATCGACGATGTAAGTCATGAGAGACAAGCTGAGACAGACGTTGAAAATGATAGAAAACCAAAGATCAATACAAACAAACCAGAAAAATCTTCCTGTCAAAAGTAATCGACTGTTCTAAATAATATTTTAAATACCTAATTAACACAGCATCACAAAACACATGCACGGCTAGAAATTCGTATAGAAGTAAATATCATCAAGGCACATGCACGGCTAGAAATTCGTATAGAAGTAAATATCAAAATCACATCATATCGCTTGTCATGAGACATAATGATACCGTTTAATAGATAACTGGATAGCGGCCTGAATATCCTGACACCCATTGTACACACAAAGCACCAAATTAATACACGCTCCATTAAAGAAAATGGAAAACAGTAAGCCTTCCACCGGTAGTCAGAGATTGCACGAAAGCCGAACAAAGCCCGAGTAATCAATCACTGCCAGTCTATAACTTGCACCATACTAGATATAATGATGTTTTGATCGATCCATAATTCATATTGATGTATAAGAAAATCAATTATGCTGATGGGCGAAATATATTCGTGTACAGACCCATCACACATGTCGTTTTTTGTGGCCAAGTTCATGATTAAATGTCATTGCTTGCGTTTCACCGTCGGTCTGCTTAATGTACGCTCTTTAATTTGATACGGTTTTCTATTCTTCAATGTAATGACTGTTGTTATTTCTGAAGCGTTTATTTCGCAACGCGATTCTTCATGATTTGGCAACAATCATTCACTAGAGATCATATTGACAGCTTAAATGGTCTTGTATGTTTCTAATAGTGTCATTGCGTTTCGGAAATTCTAAAGAGCCACCCACACTGCAAATTTGTTTATCAATTTAAGAGTTTCGGAGACGAGTAAGGGCCTCGACCTGCTAAACGCGATTCGCTAATTTCAATACTACAATATTTCACGTTGCGAACGTTAATATGGCGACAGTAACCGCTTCACATCAGGCAGACCGTATGCTTGTCTACCACCCGACGTAGTATAAAAAAAAACCGGACAAGTGCGAGTTGGACTCGCCCACCGAGGGTTCCGTAGGTACGTAGTATCATTATTAAGTTTGATATTTTTTATTATAAATAAGAAATAATGCGTCGTTAAAAATAAATAAAATATATTTTGCAATGTGTACATCAAGCCCCATTTGAACTAGTGGTTTCAATTTGAAATTTCGACACCCTATAAAAAATAAAGACCCCCTATTTTTTAAGATCTATTTACAAATGTATAGTTTTGAGATTTATTCCTGTACTTGTAGTCTATAACGATGTTACTTGCCAAATTTCATAGTTCTAGGTCAACGGGAAGTACCCTATAGGTTTTGAATCCCTTGAGTGTGTCGAAATATGCGTTTTTTGCTGAATAAACGGCCGTAACTTTTTTCTACGTAAACTTAGCAGTTTGATTTTTTTACAACTTCATGGGACCGTAGACCTGAGTATACAGTTCAAATTTCAGCTTGATACCTCCACGCATTCTCGACATAGAAATTCTTGACAGACAGACAGACAGACAGACAGACAGACGGACAGACAGACAGACAGACGGACAACAAAATGATCTTATAAGGGTTCCGTTTTTCCTTTTGAGGTACGGAACCCTAAAAATTAGGGCACAATCGAGCACGTGGGTCCACATTTCGGGTTAAAAAGCGTACTGTGGTAGATCGGTAATTATCAAGATGATATGGATGTAATTTAAATTCATGACAAGTTTTAGTTTTAATTTAAACGATGAAGGGTTGAATAAGATAAGATATTTAATTCACAATTACATATTTTGTACCTCACCTACTTGGAGGATGAATTAGAAACATTTAAATCGACGAAAAGGGAGCCATCAGTCCCTGTACGGATCAGGAGTCCTACCGCCAAAGCTGAAGATTGCTATCGAATATTTTGGTTACCAGCCAATATTATGGTTCGAAAAATAGGTCTTACGTTTTAGTTATTGACAAACATCTTCAGCTCATTCGCCAGAGCTACTGGGTTTCTACTAGTTGAGCTAAACACAATTATCACCAATCTAAGCTGAAGTTTGATATTTGCTTTCAAAAAATCTTAAGGTAATCGGCTTCAGCTTCGGCGGTAGGCCCCTGGTTATGTTTAAAAGTGATGATATAGTAGTTATTAAAATACGAGTGTGAGTTTAAAACATGAGCCGAAGGCGAGTGTTTTAATAGACCACACGAGTATTTTAATACCTAATTATGTGCAGTTTCATACACTACTTTATCTAATCTCATGAAATATATGATAATAATATTTTAAATACAACCATGAAGTTAATTTAACAGCTATAATTCTTACCTATAAATCCATTTGCAGATCGAGAATACGTAGTGCGCATGCGCGACGCGCCGCGCGGCGCCGCGTTCACAGATTATGTAGAAAAATTTTGCATAGTTGCAATGTATTTGCATTGAAACCTGTTTAAAATACCTGTATCCAGGGCTGAAGCTGTATCGAAATGGTAAAAAAGTTATTTTACGATACAGTTGTCCATAGAAGAGCTGTATCGAAAAATAACTTTTTAAATTTATTTTGATAGCTTGTGCGTAAAGACTGTCATTATGATACTGTGTTCAGTTTTTTAATGTGTAAATTTCAGTATGAGATTAGATAAAAATCCTTATATAGGTATTACACATTTCTACATGTCATCCAGATAATTTCCATTAAACATTTCATCGTCTTGATAAATTGTTTCACTATCTATCACCAGATCTCCTTTCGACTATACACGTGAAGTTTAAACAAATGTAAATGGTAATCTGAGTCGATCTCATGCATTGTTTCATCGGCCATAATGTTTTATGAGTAACGTTTCTATGTCTACAGATTGTTGATTTATAACATTTGGTGAGGCGTGAAATGTTCTATAATAATGTGTGTTTTGTCCATATTGACAACAATATCAGAGAACAAAGAGATGAATTCAGTAAGAACTGGCATGGCGACATTATCGTTGGCGTAGTACGAGTATGTCTTTTTTCTAGAAATGGTATGTCGTTGCTCTAAATGATGATCAGAGAACAAAGAGATGAATTCAGTAAGAACTGGCATGTCGACATCATTATCGTCCGCGCAGTACAAGTATGTCTTTTTCTAGAAGCACATACCGCTTCTAGAAAGTTGCTCTAAATCATGATTTTTTTTTGGAAGGCGTATTTGACATATGCTCTTAGATACTAGAAGACACTTAGACGTACTTTTTTATAATACGTCAGGTAGCAGACAAGCATACGGCCCGCCTGATGTGAAGCATACCGAAGCCATATTCACTCTCGCAACATGAAAAATTGCACAAGCGCTCACTCACTCGCTGAAATACAACAATGTTCAGCAGTGGACGTTCTTTGGCTGAAATAATGATGATGTATTTTTAAATATTTTTTATGGATAAGATTGTTGACAAAAAGAAGGAAGGAGTTGCACGATGGCAGCGGGGATGGCGGGCGAGCGAAACTCTTAATAATATTGGAACTTTGTAAGCGTCTACAGGCTACGGCTACCGATTCACGAGGCGGACCGTGTACTACTCTAACTAATTATTCCCGAATAACAAAAATAATACTAAACATAAAATAGAAAAGCGATAAGCGTCATTATTTCTATGAACAAACTGATCACCTGGAACAGATAACAGAGGTAATATTATGCCTGGGTAATAAAAAGGTAGGTATAGACGTTCGTAGTGAGCTCAATAATACTACTCCGATTGCACAGTAAACACGTGAACTGTATATAAATATATTATTTACCTATCCACAAAATTTAATCAAAATCGGATTAACGCTTTGCGAGTAAGTAAGTAATACCTAGCCAAATGTTTATTTTCACAAAAAACTACCAAACCAATTTCGTTGTACAACAAATATAAAGGCTGTGTTTACATTTTATAATTTATGTTTGAAATTTATAGAGACACAAACATACGAAACAAAAATGTTTTTTTTTTGCTCCAAATTTTTTGTAGACATAACTCATAAATTAAAATTCTCTTTGTCCAATGACCGTATGAATGCACGCGTCTGAATCTTGAGGGCCCTAGCGATTCGCGCGGGTCTAAGTTTCAAACCACGCTATGCCGAAATTCCGCGGCCGGAATTCCGCGGCCGAAATTCCGCGTGATTAGGTTTGGTATGTAAAAATCGCAACGTAATTTTGGTCAAATGTGTCGATAGTCTTTGAAAAAGTATTGCAGGCGTAACGTCGCCGAACTTCGGTCGCGTATTTTCGGTATAGTGTGTTTAGACACTTAAGTATCAAGAATAAATTAATAAATATTCCTTGACAAATTACATACGGCCATCTAGTCCCAAACTAGGTAAAGCTTGTACTATGGGTACTGGATAAACTAAATACATTTTTTTTTTGTAAATAGGTACATACATATTATACATAGAAAACGCCCAGACCAAGACAAACAGACATGTTCATGCACACAAATGTTTGTATTGTGCGGGGATCGAACCCGCGACCTCGGAGTCAAAGTGGATATTGCTAACCATTCGACCACCGAGCTCGTCAATCTGTATTTACTCTCTGTATTTTGTGTTATTACCAATCACAAACCTTCATAATGCATCTGCGGACGCATAATCAAATTCCCTAAATGATCTGTAATCAGATGCTATCTCACGCTTTGTTTCTCCGACCATATGTTTTAGTGTGCCAACACACGCCATTAGCCCATCTACACACGGCCGATTATGCCTTTTAGGGTGTACAGACTGCGCAGACACTATTTAGTGACGATTATGGGATAGAACAATAGGCCGTTCGAGTTTCGACACATTGTGCTTTGTTTTTCATGTCTTTGTAGGCTTAGTCAGTTAGATGTGTTATTTTGTCATGTTTTGCGACTTCAGTTTTTGTAACTTACAATAACTAAATTTATTTACCTATTTGTAGCGACATCAGCAATATTACATATCGCGCGACGCATTCCCGGCCACGCTTGCCAGTCGGTCCGCGGTTGTATTTACATATTGTCATAAATATTAGTAGTTAGTAACGAAATTATTCAGTACTCTTCTTGCATAATACAACAAATAGTGTCGACCACCAAGGACTTTGCTTACTCTCCACACATAATCTAACTAACCATATATAAAGTATATAATTCTAAATATTTATTTAATGTTAGCCATGCAAGTATAATTTAAAAGTTTGGCTAATTCGGACCAAGAACCCAACAATGCTTTTTGAGTATTATTTTGGGATTGCGTGATAAAAAGCAAAAGCATAAGAAATATTCCATACATTGCGAGTTTGCATTGTTTATATGGCTACGGTAACCGCCTTACATCTTGCGAGCCACATGCTTGTTTGTCACCCGGACTTGTATAAAAAATTATGAATCCAAAAGTTTCATGGCTTTATGGACATATGAACGTATTTATATGAAGTCAGTTGCCTCAGATAACAAAACCCTAATGTTCCGTTCCAACTACCATAAAAACATAATTGTGTAAACATCTCTTCAACGTTCACCTTCAAAACTTTCTACCACTATTTACATTACAGTTAGAATCGATTTCCAAAGCGGTCCATTGAGAGGTCCGACGAAATCAGCAAAAACGCAAATTGCCCGCGCCCACGCCAGCCGCGCCAGCGTAATCACAGGATCCCACTTTCATTTTGCAATCGGCAACATTGATACCCAGTTGTAATTTCTTAGGTATTACATGTGCTCGACTGTTGATCGTTTGCTTTGTGATTTAAATCAGTGTTTTGATTAATGACAGTCTACAACATTAAGATTTACTCTATGAGATGTTGACAGATTTTTTTCTTGTCGTGTGTCAAACAACATAGGTATATTAGCACATACAACTCTTAATTGACATTGGCGAGAACTTCAAGAACGCCACAAAGAAGAATTGAAATGATACAACTCTTAAAAACTTTTCACATCTCACAATAAAAATGAGTCAATACATATATTTCACAGTATAGCCTCTGTAGCTAGCCCTAGCGCAAGGGACAAGTTTAGACAATTATTTTCGAAGATAACGAGAGCTACTCGTAACCTTCTGGGCAGTTCTGGGTGTATCTATTTTGTAGCCATGCCGTACTGGTAGCCAAATAACAAATCGCTGGAGACTCGCAGTATACTTGCGGGTCTGCCTCTACTTTCTGGTGACCTTACTCATTCGCAGGAACACCTTCAAGGAATTGTTACTTGGCTACGGTATTCTGAGAGGTAGTCATCCATAGTAGAGGACCTCCTCTTAAAGCGTATTTGTAACAAGCCCGAATGGATGAGTTCCTACTCATCCATTCGGGCTGGTTACAAACACGCTGTACTCTACCTTTCTTTTGGCAGAGCCTCTTTTGTTGTTAGGTAGAATGCATCACATGCAGATGAGGTTGCCTTTGCCTCTAAAAATCGTGGTGACTCTGTAAAAAATCCTTTACATCTTTCTTGAAGAACGACATACTGTAATGTACACGGAAAATTCAGCAGTTCCACGAACTTAGTATTATCGATATTCAACCCCAACTATTACGAAAAATCGGCACTACAGACAAAGAGTGATGATGATGAATGTGATGATTATTACATGTGGTACGTATATGTAGTCAAGTCTGGTGTTTATCACGATCATGTATAGTCGGGTCCATTCGTAACGAGGCTACGAGGTTATGGCGTCACGCCACGGGAATCAAAAAATATAGGGCGAACGTAAATTATGCTCATTCACGTGATACTTGACGGTAATGAGGGATATGTATCAATTTAAATAGTAAACGAACAGTTATGTCAGACAGTGTATGTCTATTTGTCATATAAATGGTACAAAACTCTCTTTTGTGATATGATTGAGGTATTAACCATCGTAACATTTGGAAGTTTCACTCGCTCGTTACTCTGTCTGCTACACGTTGCTTAGGTATGTTTTATAACATGAGACAGTACATTTTTTTACATGAGAGGGGGGCAAACGGGCATGTGCGTCACTTGATAGAAAGGAATCACCATCGCCCATGGAGACCAGCAACACCAAGGTGTCGCCGATCCATTTCCAGCCTATACTTTTTCCTTTCTTTCTTTCTAGTGACCTCACTACTCACATGAATAACAACCCTCAAAGGAAATGTAATACGGCTGCGGTATTCTGCAAGGTGGAAGTACTTCCTCGGTCGCGTGGTTACCGGCTGCAGGTGGCGCGTAACGTCTTTTGTGAAACGAAAGCGTTATAGAGATAAAAAAGTATCAGAAAACTAAAAGTGCGCATATGTTACAGAATTATTTGTTTTCATGAAAAATGTTTTGTTAAATGAATTTATTTATAATAGGCTATTTGACAATGTTCAAAAATTGAATAAATTATTTAACAATATAATCGTAAAATACACAAAACTATAAAGATCTGCAAACTTTCATTCTAATATCTTCCGTCTAACTTATTTTAGGGTCGATCAAAGTTTGGCGGGAAAGTCCATTTTAAAAGTATGAAATTATTAAAAAAATATATTTCCATTGGAGAAGCAATAAAAAATACTATAACTTTTATACGTAATATTGTTAAATATTACGTATAAAAGTTTCTGCTGTCGTCGTTGTGAGTTTTTAGTGTATTACAATCAAAAATGACAAAATTCATGATCAGCAATAGGTATTTCAGGCCCAATCACCAGAAAGGTTTCTTGCCTGGAATTTCTGGATGCCTGGAACACAATACATTACTAGCAGAAAGTCTGAAAGATGCCAGAACACATGAGAGGCAAATATCAGTCTGCTGGATAGACCTAGAAAACGCATTTGGTTCGGTGCAGCATGAACTTATGATATTTGCACTAAAATGGTATAACTTTCACGATTTAATTGTTAACATAATTAACTCTTATTACTCGCATTTAAAATTCGTCATAGCAGTAAACAAGGAATACACAAAGCCACTACAATACAGTGTGGGACTATTCCAAGGGTGCTGCTTATCACCGATAGTATTTAACATAGTTATTAATATTTTAATAGACAAATTGACATCATATGAAAGGAAATGGGGCTACCGTTTTAAAATCAACAACAAGTACACTGAGTCAATCTTAGCCTTTGCTGACGACCTTGCAATACTTACACGTAATCCCAAACAGTGTCAGGAGTTGTTAAATGAAGTCGATGAGTTCTGTACATGGACGGAGGGATTGAGGGCGAAACCAAGTAAATGTTATTGTTTATGTCTGGGTAGACGAAATACCAAATACACTTCTTACGACCCGGAACTCTCCATAAGCGGCCAAAAAGTTGCTACGATTGCAGAAACAGTGCCTTTCAAATTTCTTGGTAGAAAGATAGATTACAAAGGACGCACACCATCATTGGGGGAAGTTGTCGAAAATTTCATTAACGACCTCAATAAGGTAGACCAACAGCCTATCAGTAATATTAAAAAAGCATGGATATACGACAACTATCTCACATCACGTCTCACTTGGCCTTTCCTAGTATATGACTTCGGTAAAACCCTCTTGGCAAAGTTAGATGCTAATGTCATAAAGATATTAAAGTCATGGTTCGGACTGGCACATCCGGCTGATCCCTCGACTCTATTTAGGGATCACAATAGTTTTGGGCTGAAATTAAAGAAACCTTCTGAACTCTATAAACACCTGAGAGTTACAAAAACGCATGTTTTGCAAAAGTCGCAAGACGAATTAGTTAAATCTCTCCCAAAAGACAAAAATGCCACAGACCTAGAATCTAGACTTCAATTCCACAAACAATTTATGGTAGGTGCACAGGCAAATAGAGCTGGGTTGGGCGCGAGAAAGAAAAGGGAAGACCGAGACATAGTAAAAACCTTTCTACAACAAGACGAAAATGACAGTTACAAAGTGCACGCTATGAATTTAGAAATGCAAAGTGAGTGGTTAACCATAGGCGAGTTTTGCATCCCGTTAGCTCTGAAGTGGCGCACCTTGCTGTATGACTGGTCTCCTGCCTTATTAAAATTCTATCTTAATGCCTTTCAAATGACCCTCCCTGACCAGAGTAACTTAGTTAGGTGGGGAAAAGCCTCTGAAAAATGTTGCCATACCTGTGGAGAGGCGATATGTACAGCAAGGCACCTATTGGTGGGATGCAAGGTGCTCCTTGATAGGGGTCATTACTCACATCGCCATGACAGAGTACTTCAAATCATACGTGAAGCCATAAGCCTTTCAATAGCTAGAGCCCAAAAAGGATTAACGACAAACAAAAGACAAATTAACTTTATAAAAGGAGGCTCAACTTCAAACTCCAAGAACAAGCCTTACTCAATCCTCAGTGCAGCACCTGACTGGACTATTTTAATGGACACGTATGAAAAGCACTATAAAATCCCAGAAGATGTGGTTGTTTCGACATCCAGACCGGACATTTTCCTTTTCTCCAGAGCTACAAAACGTATAGTACTTGTAGAACTTACCGTACCGTGGGAAACTAACATACCCAAAGACCACGCGATAAAACAAAACAAATATTATGACCTCCTAAACGAATTAACAAAAAGCGGCTATGTAGTTAATCTATACGCTGTAGAAGTAGGAGCGAGAGGTATACCAGCAAAATCTCTCTATAACCTGCTGAAAGACCTTGGCTTGTCCAGAAGTGCAGTAAGTTCTATACTAGAACGAGTATCTAAAGCTGCATTAGCAGGTTCATACCAGATTTGGCAGGGCAGGGAGAGAAACACAAGTAGTGAAGGTGAGTGTTGATGTACGTCGGAAAGGGGCCCCTTAAACCTACACCCGTGTCACAAGTCTCGGGATCTGCTTGTGTTTCTCTCTCTGCCACACGATGGACCCGGCACCCGCACGGTGAATCCATGGAAGCTAAGAAGTTCGTCTCAAATTTCTGATTTGGTGCATACAAAATACAAACCTGTGGCGTCATAACTCAGCCTTTTGTATGGAGCGTTTTCGGGAAAGTTCAAAAATGTGATTTTCAAATTAACATATCTCGAGAGATTTTTGTGCTATCGAAGCAATTCTTTCAGCTATTATTATATTATTGAGACGCCCTCACATATCAAACCGAAAAAAATATATATTGGTCGAATAGCCTATTAAAATAAGTTGAGCTGTTTGAGGTTTTTTGTACTTTGACTAACATATTGTATAAAATGCCATAATATGTAAATAGTATGTGAATCCCGCGCCATCTACCGCCCCGCACCGCAGTCTAATCGCTCGTACAAACTGCGTCATATACATCAATTAACATTAATGAACGGCCCGCATTGTAATTGAACGCTTCCTCGTACACGCTTCCATTGCGTTTTAATTGAAAATGGAGATTGGGGTTATTTTAATAACGAACAATTTCGCCGCGGAAACAGTTGTAGAAAAAATAATTTCTGCTCTACATGGAAACTCGTTGGGTTTGAATAGTGTAGCTCGTTGATTGAAAAAGCCGGGTTAAGGGTTTCTTTAGATAAAATACTCCCAGCGTTTCTTTTTCATACAAGCGAGTTCCTATATAAAACTTGACTTTATAGTTCATGTGATTTCAAGTTAAATAAATGCAAAGTGAAACAGATTTTTAATGCATTTCTTTTTTGGCGTGATAACGTCTTATAAATCTATGAACGCCGGCTGCATGCACGAAAAATCATGTCTCATTGTCACGTTCCGCCTGAACCGAGCGTGCAAGCGAGAGCGCGGAACAAGCGATAGAGAGGCACGATCACTCCATCGGTTGATGTTTTCTTATGATGTTATCATGCAAAATTATCATCCGTAAACCGACTTTACAATTTTCTTCAGCATAACTGTTATTACGGAAGGCCCCCAGCATCTATTTGCACCGTATACAAGCTGAAAGTGATGATTTTTTCCATTTTATATTATCATTAAACATAATCGTATAATTATTTGAACCGACTTCTAACAATAACCAACAAGCTTAAAAATTGCAATTCCTCTATATCTAACAAATTTCCATTAAAATCGGAACCGATTCTGGAGTTATCGCGACGCACGCATTGTTACAAAAAAAAAATCGTCTCATCTTTATTTATTGTCTTTATTAAAGATGTTTCCATCACATACATGTTCATTCCATTATTTTTTTCATCTCTACCTCATTAACTATCATCCATCATTTAATCTGAATATTCAAACATTCCCGCTCGTCACGAACTCCCACCGTATATCAAACAGTCTTCTCTCTCGCCGTCGAGCAAACAGTTTGGAATTAAACGTAAATCAACGTTCGTCGCCATTTAAACGATTGCTCAATTCTTGGAATATGTCAACTATATTTCAACTTATATTTTTTTAACTGCCATACTAGGCTACTTACTATATGTCATGCATAGACTGGGGAAGTACCTTCCTAGTACCTCACAGCATAACGCACCCTTCCCTTCCGTTGAGGGTTTATTTTTATTTAAAAAAGTTCATCATCATCATCAGGTCCATTTTAGTCTCCACTACAGGAGCACGACCCTCTCTCGTCCGTCCTAGACGGAAGGAGGATTTGGCCTACACTCCCCACGCTGGCCAAACGGGTTGGGGAGGCCTGATCGATATTTGATAATGTATTTCCCTTAGTCGCCTTGTATGACATCCACGGGAAGAGACGGAGTGATTCTATTCTAGTCTGCCGGAAACCACACGGCAAAACGTTAATTTGAATGTTAATTAAAAACGTTATTGACCACAAATTATATAAAGGCGGATTTAAAGCTAAAAGCATTCTGTACCAGTCAACCAGTTGACAAGTCTGACAAGTCAAGCTATGGGTTGTTTAGATCCTACGAGTGACTGAAAATGAAGGATTGAATGAGGAAGAACACTGCGTTAGCAGCGGAGGTAACGGCTCGAGTAAAATTTCATCAGATGGGGCGTATGTTTATTCGCCATTCGTGGAAATTTAACGATAAAGCTTCCCCTGAAAAGTTTATATAATTATTTTATGCCTAGTTTATCATAAAAGAATTAGTACACATCTCTGTATAGCAAATACAAATAGCTAACAATCGTCGAGACTGACTGTATCTCGTCCAATAATAAGCGGTTGTCCCACCAGCCGTGAAATCGCGTGCTGACACTGCTGAATGTCGTCCGGATCACTTTCATGCCATCGAAGGCAACTACTGTCAATTGTAAACTCCTTTCTCGATTCAATCGGTTTCACCGCAAACGCCCAAGAAATGCGCTATCGGGACCCCATCGGACGAGAGTGAAAATCGTATAAAGATTTATTTATATATGACGATCGGAACGCTGCGGTATTTCTACTGCTTTGTAAAAATAAATGCCAAAATGTGCAAACAAGCATACAGCTAGCCTGATGGAAACCAGTTATTGTAGCCCATAAACGAATGCAACATCAGGGGTAAAGCGCGTTGCCAAACCTCTTCATCTTCATGTCATTTTTATTAGATTTTAATTTATTTGTCTTGATTTAGGAATCCAATAACCGAGTCTTTTATTATCCACAGAGCTGCGGAGGTAGTTATCGCTAAGTTGACGTTAATCGCCAAACTTGTTATGTGGTCTTGTTAAAAACGAAAGTTTTCTTTGTGCATTGTTTTTGTTTATTTAGTTTTGTATTTTATATATATGAAGGACTAAATAAACAGATACCACTCGTAGCTACACGTATTACAGACTTTCTATACGTTGAGTGTGAACCAAGCTTTAAATTGCCTAAAGCGAATCGATCGACAATTGTCTCGTTAGCCGCTACCGTTTCCGTTATCACCGATCGCGAGGCGTCCGCATGAATGAATCGATTTAAATCGATTGATATGTACGCACGAGTTATCGATCGCGATTACGATCGAACGTACGCTACCAACAGACGAGACAATTTCTACAATTGTAGACTTGTTTCACTCTGCAATTTCGTGTGTTACTTTTTATATCTCATGCATATAAGGTACACTTTTGTTTACACATTCCGTCCACCACTCATCTAGCCTAATTTATATCCATGGACAGAAACCAGGAACTCGGGAGCAGAACAGGAAAACTAGTTTTCTCTATTAAAGAAATTAAAACTAATTGCACAAGTCAAAAAACAAAGTAGTACAATAGAAATAATGCATGTTTTTAATTAAAAAAACTTAAGTGGAACTTACAACTCCCTAAAATAACCAGGTCGACTTAATCTGTAACCCTGTATATGTATCACTACATAGTATAAAACAAAGTCGCTTTCTCTGTCCCTATGTCCCTTTGTATGCTTAAATCTTTGAAACTACGCAACGGATTATGATGCGGTTTTTTTAATAGATAGAGTGATTCAACTGGAAAGTTTATATGTATAATATATGCATATCATAGTAGAAAAATACTGATAATTTAGAGGTTTCTAATGTGATGTCGTAAATAAACACATTTTTTTGCTCTTTCATTGCAAACGCTGGCTGAACCCAACGAGATAGATCAAAATAATGTAGTACAGTATTGTTCACCTTAAAATGGTCTACAAAAAAGTTCGCGATGGTATATGTCTATCTCTTAGTGGTAACACACAATAACCGTTATTTTATCCTTTGCTTTTTACAAGAAATAATGCCTTATTTACGAAGCGATTTTAAGCAATACAGAATTAATCCTTATCCAATTAAGTACCTTAAATACATTGCGCATTTAATATAGATCAATATGGCCCGTCACAGCATATAATTTAAATGAATAGTTTAGAAGATATTACACATTTAAAATGCAGGGACATAACGGCTGTGGCGGTACCGGCCGCGGAGCCGGCGGCGTGTGCCTATAACTGGGGAAGGACTGGATAGGACAAAGCGCAAAGACCTTCTGTAGTACATTTAGTATCAGCATTGCACCCGTGCGAAGCCGGGGCGGGTCGCTAGTAGATTATATATATATCACCCCAAACCCTTGTAATATATATTAGTAGGGCTGGGGGTCTACGTTAATCAAAATATATAAACAAAAGAGGAAAAATTTGGGGACCTCTGGTGTATCCAGAACCCTCGGCGTGGGAGTCAGTTTTTTAAGGTTGATAATGGAGCTCTGTAGCGTAGCGTGACTTACTTAAAATTTTAAAATAAACACATTACATTTTGTTTCGTTTTTGTGAGAGGTCGTTATTCCAATTATCTTGACTGGTACAATCACATTTGTCTGAGCAGTTATTATTTTGATTTGTTTTTGACGCGAATCATCATCAGGTCATTTTAGTCTCCACTACAGGAGCACGACCCTCTCTCATCCGTCCCAGACTGGAGGAGGATTTGGCCTACACTCCCCACGCTGGCCAGACGGGTTGGGGAGGCACGTCTTTCTACGTTTGACGTGAATACGTCTTTAAAATTGCTTCCTTAAGGAGGCAACTCCAAAAAAAACTAATGATACCAAAATAACAAATACAGTTTGATGTTACAGCTACATATCTATCGTCTCCATACAAAATTCAATTACACCACTGGATTGAGGAAGTCTTCCTCTATCGAGTGGATATGGACATCCAGGGGATATGGATAGGGAATGACTATGGAACATCGCATGCGGGGGAGGGGGAAGCGCTGCCATTTTGAGATAATTTCAGGGTATAAATACACGGCCGTGACACAGCCACACCCCTTTTTTTCTGTCTTGTTATTGTTATTGGCTGCGGTATTCTTAGAGGTGAATGTGCTTCCCCAGTCGGGCAGCTTACAATTACGCGTCCTACCTCTCTTTTCGCCAGAGCCTCGTTTGTCAGTCAGCAGGGTGCACCACGAGCAGGTGAGGTCGGCTTTGGTTCAAAGACTTTGATGAACTACTTACACCCCAAATTTTCCTTGTTTGCCACCTGAGTAGTACGAGTAATGTTGAAAGAAATCAATGGCAGTAATACTTTATTAGGTACCTACTCGGCTGGGATGACAAAGCATGTTTTCACTTTATTATCACTGCCGACATCTTTGTGACTTTCTTGCAAATCAACATTCCTCCTTCCGAGACTGGTGAAATGGAGCGAACTTATTGTGTCTGCAAGCTCCACACGGTGATACCTACTACTGCGGTGGTATCTGATGATAAAAGTATAAAACAGTATTTAAAGTCACAAGCAATACCTGGCGTGCTTCTGCCACCAGGTCATCATATTCATTACAGCCCACAGACCACCTTTCAGCCAAAGGATGTTCATTGCTGCAGATAGGCTTCCCCTTTAAACTTCCACAATGATCATTTTTGTGCCGTTTGTACCTGGGTACTGACATGTGGTATTCCCAAAACAAGACGACATGGAATCCATTAAGAACAAAGTCAATATTTCCCTGAAAAGGCTGGCATCGGATCGACAACCCCTTTGATTTCTATGGGCGGTGGAGATGTCTATCAGGTGATTCACATGCTCGCTTGTCCCACTCTCATATAAAAACATTGGATGTTGCCATGGGTGTGCGTCATGGACACTGCCGTCATTGTCGTGTATTGTACGTGAATACGTTATATGCACTAAATGTATCTCAAAATGACAACGCTTTCCCCTCGCACGCGATGTTCCATAGTCCTTACTTAGCGTAATGAATCTTTGATCCTTCATCTATCCAGTTGTGTAATTGAATTTTGGATGTAGAGTATAGATGCGAAACTACAACGCCAAACTGTATCGCCCGATTTTGTTATCATTAGATATTTTCGCATTGCCCCCGTCAGGGCCTGATTAACCCTTAGGCTGCTAATTAGGCTGCAGCCTAGGGCGCGAGCATCGGAGGGGGGGGGGGGGCTGAAATCGTGTCTTCCCATGCACTATTAATCTAGCATCATTGCAACTACCCTACATATTTCATTTCAACTAAACTGTCACTCGAATCAGTCGGTGGTCTAGGGCGTCCGAACTGTTGATCAGTCGCTGGCCCCCGTGATGCAAATTTAAAGACGTATGACTTCACGTCAAAAGAAATGAATCTAGAACGTATATGGTAGTCAAATTCTAAAAGCTTCCTGCTCCTACTAACTTCTACTGATTAAATTCTTTGTGAGTTCCAAGGCAGCCGTAGTTTTACCCCCGGGACTGCAATAGACTCCACTGTTCATTGCCTTTTTTGGCGATCGCCGCTGTTAATCCTGGCTACACAGGAGATACAGTAGTGGGAATGTGTGGTGGCCCCCGTCCCGTATATGGTAGTTCAAAAGACGTCATCCAGTCACTGTTAGTGACTATTTAGTTACTGCCAGATATATTATCTGGAGAGTGCGATGGTATCGGTGTTCCGGCAGCGCCGGCGTATCGCTGGCAGATCTCTCGTATCGCTTCATCGCCAGCACAGTGTTCTTTTCTTACACACGCGTCGTAATTGTCAGAAGAATTGAAAGTGCCTGCATCTGTCTCATACCTTTGGGATACGACATGTCTAAATGCATAAGGTTGTTGCACATTACATATACCTAATGTAAACCCCTCGCTTATAACATACATCTATAGGTATAATATTCGACGAGCTTGGTGGTCGAGTGGTTAGCAATGGCCACTTTGACTCCGAGGTTGCGGTTTCGATCCCCGCACAAGACAAATATTTGTGTGAATGAACATGTCTGTTTGTCTTGGTCTGGGTGTTTTCTATGTATTATATGTATGTATTTGCACGTGGTGCACCCTGCTGACTGGCGAAAGGTGAGGTAAAGCATAGCGTATTTTTGTAAGCTGCCCAACTGGGGAAGTACTTCCACCTCATAGAATATCGCAAACAAATAACAATTCCCTTGAGGGTTATTATGATCCTGCGAGTGAGTGAGGTCACCAGAAAGGAAGTAAGGAGCATATGCTGGCAACGGATCGGCGACCCCTGAGTGTTGCTGATCTCTATGGGCGATGGTGATTGCTTTCCATCAGGTGACCCATATGCTCGTTTGCCCCTCTCTAATATAAATAAAAACATGTATAGTCCTTTATTTCTCTTTATCCCACAATAATTTATCCAGCTTTTAACCGTCCTATCTATGATAGTGTCACATATCGCCACGATCGCATCGTTAGCGTGCGATCACAATCGCGCCAACGATTGCCGGTCGCGTGCGATCTCTGACAGTACTACTAAATTACGACCTAGATACACGGTGCGACCTGACCTTACAACAAACAATTATTGCGAGTGTAATTGCATGCTAGTAATTAGAAGAATGTCATTGAATTATCATATGTTGAGAGTAAAGGCGGCTCCCCCTAAGAAGCACTAGTGCACTCCCAAAAAATATTACATAGTAAAATGTTGTGAAACCTTTCTTCATCAGCTTATTATTTTCTTTTTCTTTGATCTTTAGCTAAAAATCATATAGCACTAAACTACTATTGCTTGAAAGGCGAATGGTGAGTAAAAAAAACGAAAATAGTTAAAAAGTAACACGGGTCTGAGTACTAGGTGCTGTTCAACTCGATGACATACTCTCTGACTCGATGACAATAACACATATATTCAGAGCACTTGCAACATCCGGCCGAGTCAACTCGCATCATGTAACTAAACTTTTATCCTGTGCTGTTGCTAATGATGTGCCTCGCGCCCACGTATTGTTAACGGTCGGGTTTGTTGCATGAAAACTGTAAATCAAGGTTCATTGTTTCAGGATAAACGACATAGAATGACATAGGAAGTATTTAGAGACAAAGCCAATCCCACCAGCATTGTATGTCCTAAATGGTGTTTTTGTCATTTTTATCTACTACCATTTCGATATTGACCATTGGCGAAGAAGAAATGCTTGAAAGAAACTTGCGAAAAGAAACTATGAATCTTTTTTTAATATTTACATAATACGACAAATTACAATTTGATTTGAATATACATTTCGTAATTATCAAATTGCTTGGTACAGTTGTCATTCCTATGCAAAATCATTTACGATACAAGCGGCACGACTCTGGAACTCACTCCCCTTTGATGTGAAAATGTCTCAGTCTGTTGACTCTTTCAAATTGAAATTACGCAAGCTCTGGTTACATGAAACAAATGTGTTGAGCTAAACAAACTATCTGTATATATCTAAATATGTGTATTATATTGAATAGTATATATACGTAGATATATGGTACATGTATGTATTTGTGTATAAGAATTCTATGGTTGACTGGAAGAGATCCCTGATGGGATAAGTCCGCCATTGTACAAAAATGTTATAAACACTGTGTGTATTAATGTTATGTTATTGTACAATAAAGTTTTTACAAACAAACAAACAAATATTTGATTTCGATATTACATACAATATTTTAAAGATAACATGCAAATTCCATAATTATGATTTAAATCTGTAAAATTTTGTGTCAGTGCTGAAATAGTTCCAGACAACGTTGTAGGTATAGCTCTAGTTACTTATTATAACTCTTCCACCGACTCTACGTCACGTTCAACTCTTGTTAAAAGTTAAGAAAGTCCATATTTGTGTTATAAGCTACTTTGGAATGAGTATATCCTGTGAGTAAGTATTGTGATACGAACTTTTTTCTGCTCGAGACATTTTGCTGGAAATGTATTCAGAAGCATTTATGCAGTCCAAAACATTAGATTAATTATAATCTACGTCTGCGTGTCTACCCGCCACTGCGGCAGTGTCTACGTGTTTGTGTTGTCCCCTGTGATATCGACAAAAATGTTGTTATAAAGTTTAGTATAATGTAATGCTGTATTGCTTATTTGCTGTACTGCTTTATAATTATCTGGGTTTGGTCTTTGATTTTTTTTTTTGAGCAAAGTCGAATAATATCATATTTTTCTCTCAAATACAGTAAAAGTGAAAATCTATAAATTAGGTACAATAAAGTAGCTTTTTAAATTCCCCTAACTTCTCCTAAATCACGTGGCGTATTTTGTATTTTTAAAAGTTATAAATATTGCGACATTTTTTCCTGCCATTTATACGTATAAAGTCATACTTTAAAATTATTCAAATAATATAGAAAGGAATTAATCCATATCACTTTTACGAATAATATTGCAACCATTAAAATTCAGGCGGTTCTTTTCACAGAATAAGTAACAGTACTAACTTACCTGAACTTCAAAAATATTGGTAAATATTTATTTGCACTTTTCAGTGTATATTTCTCTGCTACGGAATACGTAAGTGGACACTAAAATGATGTATAAGATAAGTGAAGAGAAAGTAATGTATATTGCTATACCATTTGTTTTCAAAACATTAGAGGCAAGTAACAACTTTTTATGTTAATTAGGTTCGTTGTTCCTTTTAACGAACTTCAAAGTTTAATTGGATTTAGGTTAAATAATTCTCTTACTCTTATATTTTATTTTAAGTATAGTCAATTTATTTTTCTTGATACTTTTGCTTGGAAACAAATGCCTACATCATGCATACTAACTTAAAAAGAGGAGGAGAGTTTCACATGTGGACTGCATTATCATCAAACCTTAGTCATCCCACTGCAGGGATACACGGCCTTGGGATACGGGTCACTCTTTAACCTAAGGAGTTTACCGTTTAGCGGGCTGGCACTTAGTGTTTTCAAGCCACCTAAAGGTATCACTTAACGACTGTCATGTAATAACAGACGGGTACGTTAGCCATCCGAAGCACGGACGAGCGCGAGATAAATAAACCCATCCATGGCCTGGCTATGGTCCACGTTGTTTAACTTGCGTGTTCGATTAGATTAACACGCTATCGAGTGCTTCATGCTACACATGCAAAGTTTTTGTTAAATGTCACGCAGTAGAAATGGTGTTCAAGAATCGATTTTAGTAATTCTATAAAGATTTGACCAGAATACCTACTTTATTAATTTTCTCATACGACCTTACCATGAATTTAACACAGCATATTTTTTAAATTATAACAGTAACGCTAAATGGTTTTCCATTAATGCGAATTAAGACATTTAAATTGATCCGTCATCGATCTAATAACTTACATCATCTATGAGTCAGCGGATGATCCCATACAGCTCATACAAATCTACGAATCGTACAAACATTTTATTGTATGTAGTTAGATTCAATTAGATGTATCGCGAACTGAAGATCAATTCTCGTAATTATTTTACTTCACAGAATGAAAGTTGACCGAATCGAGATTGAATTATAAAATTACTGAAAATTGTATACTTGATTTCATTCGTTAATTAATATCAATTCGTATTGCGACCGGCATATTGGTTCTTTTTGTTTAAATTTCAGTCATATTTCGATATAATCATACTTTTAATAATACTTTGAATATTTTTATAAAGTTGATACTGTTGATTGTTGGCACTTGGTGGAACATTATTATCATAATGTTATAAAATAAAACACTTGTACTATTCATATAAAATTCAATAATTATAATAATAATTTTATTGTATTTTATTCATATAAAACTTAACACATACTAAAATTTACCCCGATTTAGGGGTAAATCTCCATTAAGTGACAACACAGGTGGGTAAATTATTTTAGAATACCTTTTTAGCGTTTTTATTTTTGATATTTTTGTTGTTGATTGCACGGTATAAAAATGTTTTGTAGAAACTCATATACCATTTGTTTACCTTAATAATACCTTGATAATGCCTTAGCGGCGAAACCGGTCGGTAAAATTAAATATAATTAAGTGGAATAGTACAAGTGTTTTATTATAACATTATTTGAATATTTTTATTATGATACGAGAATACCAATTGTCACATCAGTAAGATCGAGACTGAATTTTGGCTAAATTTTAATTACGAGATTGTCCCCTTTGCATTTGAACTAAATAGTGCGTTCACGCGCATTTGAAATAAATAGCTACCTATCTAATTTTTGGACTACTGTTTATGTTGGTACTATGTCGCGTGTCAAGATATTATCTGTGATTTAGAGATGGGCAAAGGCAGGCATTTACGAAAAATTCCCAATGAGTACGTATAAATATCCAATGAATGACAAGTTTTTGGACAATTCCTTATGCTACATCGGGCAGTAGAGCGAATGCTAGCCGTATGGCTAAGGATGTGAAGCGGTTACCGTAGATATATCGCTTGCAACATTAAATATCGCTAGCGCGCTGCCACCCCCGCTGCCAACGCAGCAACTCCTTCCATTTTGGTGACTTCACTCACTCGCAGGAACACAGCCCTCAAGGGAATTGTTATTTGACGGAATTCTGTGAGGTGGAGGTACTTCCCCAGTCGGGCAGCTTCCTAATGCGCTGTACCCTACCTCTTTCCCCAGATCCTCTTTTCGCTAGTCAGCAGCAGCACCACGTGCTGGTATATAAAAATACAACCACGTATGTGTGACATTATATATTTAGTAGGAAAACTACCAAGCCCTTGAACGCAAGTTGGTTTACGACTCGTGCAACAAGAGTAGCGTATGTTCTACCTCGCTGTGCACTCGATGATCGATTGATCATCACATATCGATCCTTTTATGGTGCTATAATAATCGCCCCGTTTGCCTACTGCACTATCCGCTTACTGGAATATACCAATATATGCAGGAGTATCTAAATTCTTCAAAGAACATGTTTTGCTGGAGTATGAAGTATGAAGATCGGGAAAATAATATAGGTACATTCAAACCAGTGAAGAATGGGAATTTCCCTACCTTAAGCACAGGTGTGAAAGTTCAGTACGAAGGTGGAGTGAACGGGATGTTTTCAGAATGTTGATAGTCGGTAGGTGTAATATAAAGTGGCAAAATAAACCACTGCTGAGCGCTTCTCAGGACTCTCAGCAATCGATGGGGTCTAGAGCGTATTCCACGACGCTGCTCAACGGTTTGCGGTTTAGTGAGTGCGTGCATGCGTAAGTGGATGTACTCTCATAGACGCCGCTCAAATATTAAAAGTATCAAAATATGGAACAAAGGTAAACAAACAATCAAACAAACAAAAAACCTAAGAAACATTTATGCATCCACCGATCCACAAACTTCCGCAAATAAAATTCTCTATTATAAATACTAGGATAGATCGGCCATTCCTTTGAAGTTTGTTTACTGTGAGATATAATATTACAATATTGGTACAGTGAGGCAATTTCACCTGATGTATCACAAATACGCGGTAATCACGTGCGAACACGACACTTGAATCAATACGGCGCAAAAAGTCGCCGCGGGCCGGTTAGCAGTTATTATCGCCGTTCACGAACCAGGCGGCGTATGGCCGCCAACAAGAAAGTTGACGTGGCTTTTTTAATCACATTAAACTTGTTGAGATGGCGTCTTGTCAGTCTAATCGATCACGTAAGTTAAGCAATGTCTACCGCAGCCTGTCTAGAGATGGGTTTATTTAGCTTCGTGCCGTCGGTCTCAAATGTTGTCAAAGCAGTAACTGCTGCAAAATTATTCGCCAAATACGCAACGAACGAATCAAAAAACTGTGTTACAATTGGTAAAATATTATATTTTTTAGTTGTTGAAGTAAAATGTGCCTTTGGTTCAAAGATGTTGATGAACCACTTACATCATTTAATACAGTATTTTAAGATACAATTAATTTACTTATCAGTATAGAACTCATTTCAATTGCCAGTAATTCTTTCCCAATCGTGTTTCCCATACAATGGTCAATAAACAAAGCTCTCGTACATCTAAGCTCGGCGTCCATTTTGTTGAATACGATCACATAGGCCATGAAGTTTTATAGCAACCATTGAAAACCTTAGGCTGTGAACAGATTTCGCAATTTCACTATTGAAATTCGCATTATATTTTTAACCGAAGCAAGTCCCAGTATGAACATTGACCACTTCCGTAAGCTAACATACCGCTTTTATACTAAGACTAAGAATATAAAACATATAATAATATACAATAAGAAGCACTTCTACAGAAGATCACATCCAAATAACCCTAGTGGTTTGCTACAACAGAGTGACGTGAGGAGAAGCCGCGTTAGCCGCGAGGATGCCGATGCGCAAGCAATAGTCCTGCCCCCTTCCCACCATCTCATATTGCGATTCAACAATTGAATAGATTGCTTACTCACACCAATGAATAAGCGACTCTATTCCATTTGAAATAGGGGCTGTATTGTGATCGAATTTGGTGCCAGTCGAGGTCGGTGGTCGAATGGCTATTAATGACTACTTTGTTATCGATGTCACGGGTTTCATCCCCGGACAAGACAAACGTTTGTGTACATTACATGTCTCTATGTATTATATTGTTATGTAAACTTATATAATATAATATATAATACACAGGAAACACCCAGACCAAGGCAAAGAGAACTTGTTGTATTATGTAAATTTACAAAAAAATGTATTTAAGTATATTTATCAGATATCTAGTACGAAAGTGCAAAACCTTTTATTATCGTTTTGCCGCGCGTCGCGGGCGGGTTTCCAAACATCGCATTCATACAGTGAAACGCCATTATTCACAATATTGTTAAAATGGCACAGGAAAACTGTCAAAACTGCAAAAAAAAAAAATATTCCGAAAAACCACTATACAAAATTTTCGCTTCGGGCGTCAATATTAATGCAAACGGCACCCATCTATATTGTCCAAAAATGTTGCACGAATATGTGAAACTTTTAAATGTACACACACCCTATGAAACGCGTATATAATACCGAAGTGGTTTTTTATATGCAATAAAATTGTGATATAGCATCCAATCAATTCTGCATCACGTACGGGATGAATCTTAGTGCTTTAGCTCAGAGCTAGGGCTTAACTGGCTCTTTAAGGATAATGGAGGAGCTTGGATGTACATTTTATTATGTCTTAAAGACGGTATCGGAATATAGCGAGTCTGTAGTAATATATCTTTGTGGTATTGTCTAAGAACAGTTTTAAAAAGGAATAAAGGCTACTTTATATATTCTGCATTGCTAAAACAGGGAAAGACAAATTTATTTTTTTACAGCCACCAATTTCTTCTGATTACATTCTTTGCAACCTCAACCCGCAGTTGAGCAACGTAGTGGAGAATGCTCTAAACCCCTTTGATCGAGGGCAGACCCCTATCCCAAAAGTGGGAAAATCATGGGTTGATGCCTGCCGAAACATTCTTTGCGAGTTTCGAGGCAGGTGGAATCACCTTGTTACAAATAGTTGTGTCACAGGTTCGATCAAAATAGCATCTATACCAGGGTTTCCCAACCAGGGGGGCGCGCCCCCCTAGTGGGGCGTAGAGGGATGGTAAGGGGGGCTTGAGACGTTTGTGTTTTCAATAGAAAAATGACATTCTCCTTCCATCCATCTCTTGACATTGGAGAAATTTTGGGTCAAGCGCGACTGGTTTTTCAGCTCTCGTTTTAATAAAAACTAAGCAGCGAAATCGTCTGGGCATCGATAGCGCCTATCGATGTCCAGATGATTTCGCAAATTATATAAAAATAAATGTTGTTAAAATAATGCGATTTCTATTGTAGGTACTTACTTACTGAAAAAAATATTTGGGCATGAAAATTTTATTTGTGATCCAGGGAGCCTTGATGTAAGAAAGGTTGCGAAACCCTGATCTATACAATAAAAAAACCGGACAAATGCGGGTCGGACTCGCCCACCGAGGGTACCATAGGTACGTAGCATCATTATTAAATTTGATATTTTTCATTATAAATAAGAAATAATGCGTCGAAAAAAATAAATAAAATATATTTTGCAATGTGTACATCAAGCTCTTTCATATGATACCCCATTTGAACTAGTAGTTTTTTCAATTTGAAATTTCGACACCCTATAAAAAATATAGACCCCCTATTTTTTAAGATCTATTTACAAATGTATAGTTTTGAGATTTATTCCTGTACTTGTAGTCTATAACGACGTTACTTGCCAAATTTCATAGTTCTAGGTCAACGGGAAGTACCCTATAGGTTTTGATTCCCTTGAGTGTGTCGAAATATGCGTTTTTTGCTGAATAAACGGCCGTAACTTTTTTCTACGTAAACATAGCAGATTGATTTTTTTACAACTTCATAGGACCGTAGACCTGAGTATACAGGTCAAATTTCAGCTTGATACCTCCACGCATTCTCGACATAGAAATTCTTGACAGACAGACAGACAGACGGACAGACAGACAGACAGACGGACAGACAGACAGAAGGACAGACAGACGGACAACAAAGTGATCTTATAAGGGTTCCGTTTTTCCTTTTGAGGTACGGAACCCTAAAAACGACAGAATGAGACTTCACTGGTGTGGTCCTTCCACCTGGATATCGACGATACAGCTCAGCTTCAGCATAGGCGGTAGGATCCCTGATTCCTTCACACCACAAACTTCATGTATAAACATACAGTCGAACATAGAACCTCCTCTTTTTCTGAAGTCGGTTAAAAAGAAAATTCATGCTTACCAATTTTAGACGGTATACTTGTGGTAAAGAATTTAATCATCATTTTCTTATATACTCGTATGTATGTGGATATATGATTAATATATTGAAATACCTATGTATTTTAATTTTAATTTTATTTACATATTTATATCTAATTTACTTGAGAAGGTAGATATTATCTTTTTCATATATCTGTTTTCCTTTCATCTGCTTTAAAGTTATAGTAGAAGTAGAATAGTACTATACAAGTATATAAACACATGCCTAAGCCATTGGGTTGTTCGTGGCAGCAGTAGTTAGTTCGTGCCATAGTAGACTATTAGTATTAGCTTTGTGCCCATCGCTCTTGTGGTTGTTCCAACAATGAACTCTTCGTTGAATTTTAAATGTTTGGCAGAACGGACGTGAAAAAAGGTTCTATTTGTCGTGTGCAGTTCAACAGACATGCTGGCATCTGTGAGCGTAGTGATGTGCCTTTAAAACAATATTATCTATATTATCAGATATTTCTTTTGATTGCTGTAAAAATAAGTTAGTAGTATTTAAGTAAAAATAAGTCGTAAACCCAAGAAAACAACTCATTCCTGCTCCATCAAACTGTACCTTGTTCATTAAAACTATTACAATGAGATCAAGCACGGTACGTCTGCTGTAGGTTGATGAGTGATCTGTAGCTTCCAAGTGATAGTGATTAGATAGTAGACTTTCCTAACAAAATATTTGAATGTTATAAAATAAGAAAAAAATTCAACAACCAATCAAATACACGATTGATTCAAAATCAATGAAATCAACTAGTGATTTTATTGAATCGAGCGATCAATTGATACGGGACAGATGCACCCACAAGTTCCCACCATTCCTGTATAGCCTGAGATGCACAATAAGCAGTGAAGTTCATTGACAGAATTGACTCAAAAATAGTAAGAGAAAGAGCTATAAAATTTGACTTCCTCTTAACAACGTGTACGTAAAAGATAGTCAAGATTATAATGAATATTATATCAGACAGAAATTAAAATCAACAATAATTATCGAACCGAATTTAATACCGCCCGAGGGCAGCGAAGTTTCAATTCGTCCATTCATTAATAATTCATTCGCCTCGTTTGAATCATCAAATGTATTTTATTAAAATTATACGCTGTACAACGTTTTAGGTAATGCACCATTCGATTAATTGAAAGAAATCCATTAATCATTTTAATTAATTATGTTTACGTAATTCACAATCGTTAAAATGGAACAACCATCATTAGCAACAAAGCGGCTATCTTGGAAACGTTGCAAATTAATGAACATCTAATAATTACACGGCAATGACTTGGCATAAATGAATTGTGATCTACTGACATGTCCTGTCACTCCACCTGGTAACGCAGCTGTCCACAGAACCAGCAACTGTTTCTTTAGTCATGCATGTGCCAGCAAAGTCAACTATGGTCTCTTGCCAACAAAACTGTTGTACTTTCGCGATATCGAACGATATAGCCAGAACTTAGCCTCATTTCTCGTGAAAACTGTGTCCTTGTTCACCAAATTTGTTGCCTTTAGGTATGCTAAGAGATATTGTTTAGTAATCCATCCATAACTTTTCAGACTACGGAAGTAATAGTACTTCAGCAGGGCTTAATTTACTTGGCACTAGTTATTTATTAGTAAACTTCCACGATTTCGACACTTTATTCATCTTATTTCTTGACATAGGAGATATAGGCGTGCAAAAATAGACAACAAATTTGGTAAGCAGTTTTTCAGGAGAAACGGTTCCATGATTGATTTACAATCAGAGTACGGAGTGATTAAAGTCTCTCTTCGTGGCAAATATTATGTTTTCGATAAAAATTAGCTAAAACATCGAGATGTGAGTAGTCTGAGAACTAAGAGGCAAATAGATATGGAGAAAAATATAGGTCCTTTATACCTATTCATTTTTATTATAAACCGTAGTTTAATCTCTAGTTAGTACTCTTATATAGCTTGCAATTTGCAATAAAAATAATTTAATCAGCGAGACAAGTAATCAATTTAAGAATAAAGTCGGCAAGTTTCATGCTTTTATTTAATTAGTAATTCTATATTATAAAAATAATGCTATAAAATAATCCAAGCCAGACGCAAAATTAACTCTGCTGGAATCCCACTAAATCACGAAACGACCTCATCTAATACAACTTGACTTATATAAAAAATAATGAACAATGATTACGGGCCAAAAAAATAATAAGAGCAAGCGCTCATTGAGCTACATGCGAATGGCCGCTAACACACATCGAGTCGATAACCTCTGACATTGGACAACACTAGATTTAGTTTTTGTTTTGTTGTAATTCAGAATACTATACTAAGAAAATTGTGAGTGTAGAAACATTTGATAATGACGAGTGACGAGCTCGGTGGTCGAATTGTTAGCAATGGCCACTTTGACTCCGAGGTTGCGGGTTAGATACCAAAGACTAATATTTATGGGCATGAACATGTCTGTTTGTCCTGGTCTAGGTATTTTCTATGTATTATATGTATGTATTAACAAAAAAAATGTATATAAGTATAATATCTAGTACCCATGGTACAAGTTTTGCTTAGTTTAAGACTAGATCAAAGTTTGACTTTGATCTAGTCTTAAACTAAGCAAAACTTGTCAAAGTCAAAGTCAAAATATCTTTATTCCTTGGACTTTATAAAGCACTTAGAAACGTCATACAAACTAAATATAAGAAACATGTGTAAATCATTACTACTCTAAATCCGCAGAGCTTAGATTCACTTTCATCACACTATCTTGAATGTGAAAGTGAATTTAAGTGCCAGTTCCGGCGACGGGGCTTCTTGAGAAGAACTGGCAAGAAACTCAAGGCCGACTCTTTTAATTGCTCGCAGTGTATAATTTGTCCAGGAATATTTATTAAGAGCATTATTGCTAGGAATTTGCTCATTCGAGCTTCAATTTATATGGTAAAATGTTTCGATACTTTACGTTTCGATTTTTTAGAAATAATATACCAAGTCATGTGAAAGTTGGTAAACAAGCATACGGTCATCTATGTTCACTATGTTTGCTTATGAACAAAGTATTTACCGTAGATAATCTGAAGAAGGCTTAGACTTTGTAACGTCAAATTTTACAAGTAAGTATTTACAAGCTACGGTAACCACTAATATCATACAAGCAGTATGCTCGTTTGGCATCCGCCAGGGTATAAAATAATAAAATTCTAAAATAGACATATTTCTTTTTCAAGAGTATTTGCTGTAATCTTTTTGGAAAACTTTGACATGACTATAAATCGCTGACATCAAAAATCGCTGTAAATAGCGTTAAATAACGGGATTGAGATGTTTGGAGAGACGTTCAGATTTATTTATATTAACATACAACATAAATCAACCAATGATCGTTTTATCGAAGTCGGCGTACTGCCTGCTTACATGAACTGTGGCATTGCCGGCACTTTCTGCGCCTTTCTTATGCTCAACGATGGAGGGTTAAATTATAGGACTAATTGACCGTTAGCGGCGACCTAATTTACTTGATTAGCCAGGAGATTGCTTACAAATTGGTCCTGTTTGCGCTCCGCGGCTATTTATGATGCAAACGACTGCTTATTCATTAATTAATCGTGTGCTTCGACTGTGGCGGTCCACATAATGGGCAAATAAATTAATAAGCCGATCGTGTGGTCGATTTTCGCACGGGTATTGATGCTTGTTAACTATGCAAATGTTTGATTTTATTTTATTTATTTTTTGTATTTTATAATAAAATGATAAGATATAACCAAAGGATTGTGCGACCGTCTCCGAGTCTATTATCCCCCCTATTCAAGTGTAATTCGTAGCGTAACGAACGTTAGATAGATCACGTGACATTTGTCAATTCTTATACTAAAATGTTCGATTTTGACAAATGTCACGTGATCTATCTAACGTTCGTTACGCTACGAATTACACTTGGCTAGGGGGGGCTGTTACATTACATGGGTGTTTCTTGCCTTTACGGGCTCGTTTACGAGTAAGTGTAGTGTGTAGTACGTTTGTGTATAGTCACTCATTATTATACTACAGTAAGCGACGTGACGATAGGCTATTCTATTAATACATCATAAGCTCTATGCCTGTGTCACAATACTCACAATTGTAAATTTGAAAGTATTTCGTTTTTTTCGTTTCGTTTCGTCACCAAAAAAGGCAATGAGCAATGAAGTCCACTGCAGTCCCGCGGGTATAAATATATAACTACGGCTGCCTTGGAACTCACAACGAATTTAATCAGAAGAAATTGGCCGGAGTAGCTTTTGGAATTTAACTTGCCCTTTTAGCAATGTGAAAGACGGCACATAAGGCACTGAAAGCCTAAAGTGGTGGCTATTCTTGTATATTATAATATACGGATCTAAAATTATGTATATTGACAATTCTTTGTTTCTTAAGTTTAGTGTTAGCTTGACTACACGACCGAGCCGAAAACTTCATCTCACGTTCCGTCTCGCTACCTTTCTGCCGACTTTACCCGAACGAGTGTTACAGAGCCCAGCGTGACGGCTCAGTCTAATTCACTAGCCATAAATTTTGTGCACAGCCTAAAGAAGTGATAACTTCAAAAAATAAAAAAATCGTTGTCTGTAAAGTCGGGTTTTTACGTGATAACGTGATAAGAAATATAGGCCCATCGTGCCTCTCTATCGCTTGTTCCGCGCTCTCGCTTGCATGCTCGACTCAGGCGAAACGTGACAATGACTCATGCTTTTTCGCGCGTGCAGCCGGCGTTCATCGATTTATAAGACGATATCGCATCAAAAAGATCATTATTTTTTTGTAATTTTATTTTTATCGACAATAACTTTCAATCAAGTGTTACATCACTAAATTATTTGCCATTACTCAGTTGCAAAAACCACAAGATCTACGCGTCATGCAGTCTGCAGTCGAACGTCCGTGCTTGCAGGGCAAACAAAAAATAACCATTCATTCATACACTTGGCACATTCGATTCTGAAACCTATTCCGCTGCATTAAAGTTTAAGTACATCGCATTTTTAAACTTTGCCAATAGAAATTGACACAAACGTTGTAGAGACTGCCATTTAAAAGATTTTCGACTTTACCTACGTCGTTTTAGAGACTGCTGTAATTGTAGATGTTAAGTTGGTAAGAGAAAACTTATGGATAGACATTATTTTGTCTTCGCATGTGTAGAATTTAAAGTACCTACGCGGTATCTTGTTTGAGAGTTAATTGGAAGAGTTGAGTTCAAATACCTACTCATTGATACATTAAATAAAGATAAAAAACTTCACTGAAAAAACAATGATAGAATGCGACTAGATTTAAGAAAAAATGTTAAAGAAGGTACGGCAGTATCAGACCAGCCCCCCTAGCCAAGTGTAATTCGTAGCGTAACGAACGTTAGATAAATCACGTGACATTTGTCAAAATCGAACATTTTAGTAGGAGAATTGACAAATGTCACGTGATCTATCTAACGTTCGTTACGCTACGAATAAAATTACACGTGGCTAGGGGGGCTGGGGCCCTACGGCCGAAGCTGAAGCCGATTGCCATCGGATTTTTTGAATGGGTAAATGAAACTAACTGCTGAGATTTTTGGTAATTATGTTTAGCTCAGTTGGTAGGAATTCTAGAGCACTGCCCACTGAACTGGATATGATTGTCAATAACTTTATATTACGACCGATTTTTGGAATCAAAAAATCCGGAGGTGTGGAAATTGTTCATATAATTTATACCTATAAAAGGCAACCGTTATTGACTGATCTATCAACGCACAGCCCCCTTTCCATCAACTCTTATTGCCATTCAATATCTGAATAGATTGCTAATTCATACCAATGAATAAGCGACTCTATTTCAAATAGTATAGAGTCGCTTATTCATTGGTATGAATAAGCATTATATCCAGTTATTGAATCGCAATAAGAGTTGGTGGTAAGGGGACAGTTCAAACCAGTGGACGGATCGGGTTCAAATTTAGCATTCAGGTAGGTACACTAACAGCTATTTTGACGTAAGCATCCACTAAAAAGGACTTTTACCCAATGGAATGAAAAATTAAATAAATTAAAATTCTTTATTTGCCTCGAGCCCTTGTGGACACTTAGACACGCCATATTCTTGGGAATTACGAATTACCCAAGAATACTTCAATACCAGGATACGCAAATACGTGGTGGCGGGCGCAAGATGTCTCTTCATAATACACCTTATATTTATTCCTTTTTTTGAAAGGAAATGATCGACCTTAATCAACAAACTCAATACTTTATTTGAACGTCAATTAGTTATGTTTTTTGGTACTGCGAAGGTATAAAAAAGTATGCAAACAGACAAGGATTTCTTAAACGTTATTGTTTAATTTTTTTTTTTTGACGTGACAACGTCTTATAAATTGGTTAGCCGGGTGACACTTCAAGAAACTGGGTCACGTTATGCGCTTACAATGAGAGCGAGTGAAAGGCGCGTGCCATTCACTCGCTCTCATTGTAGGCGTGTCGTGGACGCGTGTCCCTTCTAAGAGCGAGAGAGACAGACATAAAAAGTGAAAGGCATGCGTCCCTTCCACTCGAAAACATTTTACCACTCAAAGTCGTTGTCACGTAAAACTTTCGCCCGTATACCGACTTTACAGGCAACCAATTTTTTTTTATACTACGTCGGGTGGCAGACAAGCATACGGCCCGCCTGATGTGAAGCGGTTACCGTAGCCATATTAACGCTCGCAACATAAAAATATCGCTCGCGCGCCGCCACCCCCGCTGCCATCGCAGCATCTCCTTCCTTTCTGGTGACCTCACTCACTCGCAGGAACACAACAGCCCTCAAGGGAACCGTTATTTGGCTGCGGTATTCTGTGAGGTGGAGGTACATTCCCCAGCTTACAATTACGCTCCCTACCTCTCTTTTCGCCAGAGCTTCGTTTGTCAGTCAGCAGGGTGCACCGCGTGCAGGTGAAGTTGGCTTTGGTTCAAAGATGTTGATGAACCACTTACACCCCAAAATTTAATTTAGCAATTAAATTTTGCAAAAGAAATGAGTTTGGTGTGGTTTTTATGCCAAAGCCAGCCTCACCTACACGTGCTGCACCCTGCCGACTAGTGACAGAGGCTCTGGCAAACGAGAGGCAGGTTACAGCGTATTTGTAAGCTACCCGACTGGGGAAGTACCTCTACGTCATGAAATACCGCAGCCAAATAACAATTCCCTTGAGAATTGTTGTGTTCCTGCGAGTGCGTGAGGTCACCAGAAAGGAAAGAAAGGAGTTGCTACACTGGTAGCAAGGGTAGCGGCGCGCGAGTGATATTTCATATTGCGATCGTTAATATGGCTACGGTAACCGCTTCACATCAGGCGGGCCGTTTTCTTGTCTAGTAACCGACGTAGTATAAAAAAAATTAGAAGAAAAATATTACTTACTCGAGGTTTCATCTACAGATTTAAACAGCGACGAAATTAATTAAAACGGCGTATCTTGCATGAGTAGGTCACCTCTTTCTTTTACGTTAATGTGCTTCAAATAATAAACATATACCTTATTAGTGAAAAAGGCAGTATCATTAACTTCGCAACAAATATTGCAAACAGTGTCTATCGCTGAAGCATGATTTATACCTTTATGGAAAATAATAACATGAACCACTAAAAAATACTAAATGAACGACTGGAGTACTAGTTTCGGTTACGTTTATATTTTTTAGTCGCCAAGATAATACTCGCCCAATTTTATCATTTTAGATGCTCGGTTTGTTGCCCTATACATATTTATCACCCACTGCTGCACCCAATCCTATATACCAAATGTAATCCTCCGCCTTCTGCATGCTTCTAGGGCTTTATTGAGGACTTCGGGCCATCTAGAAGGGGTGCGTCCATCGTGACAATGTCACACACCGTGCAGAGTCCTAACCTAACCTATCTGCAGTCACTGGCACGGCAGATGTGGCTAGTCGCTGTTCCATAAATTTTTTTAGCTCTACACTTTGTGCCAAGCACACGCCCTAATTAACATAAGCAATTACCGAAGCTTATAGTCGCTTACAACAAAAAGCAAAATACCACTGCTAAGATAGCATCTCCTCAATTCTAGTACAGTATACTCGTTTAAGTGTATTGTGCTTACTTATATGGTCTCACCAACTTGCAGGAACATAGCCATCCTCAGGGGCATTATTATTTGGCTGGCCTCTATGAGACGTAGGTAAGTATTTAACCTAACTTAATTAAAAATTAAATGTATAATTTTTAAAAATGAAAATAATATCATGTAATTAAATCATACCCCAAAATGTTCAAAAGTAAAAATATGATCGTATGTTTGAATAGTGTTTTCTTACTGTTAACTATGTAAGTAAATTTGATGTAACTTTTCGCCGAAGCGCTCCCATTATAAAAATATTTAATGTCTCTGATGACAGCCCTAAGTGATATTTAAATATACCCTTTACTTTTTATGTATTCCAGCCGTCGGCTAAAAGGGAAATTATATGTTTGTGGACAGAAGCCACAAGCGGTGGGAAGTGGCGGCTGATTGGCTGATTGGTCACGATTTTTGTTAATTGCATCACTCGACTGTAATTAGTTGGCACACTGATTTATTTTATGGGAATTGCCGCAGTCGGGTAAAAATGTAGGGAAAAGAGGAACTGGCAGACCGAAAAGAATATTGAAATGAAATGAAAATTCTTTAAATAAATTGTTTTCATAGAAATTTTAATAAAAAATAAAATATTATCTCTGGCCCTTGTGGGCACTTAGACACTGTCTTTTTCTTAAATCATATTTTTTTTTTATACTACGTCGGATGGCAGACAAGCATACAAGCTTGCAACATAAAATATCGCTCGCGCGCCGCCACCCCCGCTGCCAACGCAGCATCTCCTTCTTTTCTGGTGACCTCACTCACTCGCAGGAACACAACAACCCTCAAGGGAATTGCTATTTGGCTGCGGTATTCTGTGAGGTGGATGTACATTCCCCAGTCGAGTAGCTTACAATTACGCTCCCTACCTCTCTTTTCGCCAGAGCTTCGTTTGTCAGTCAGCAGGGTGTACCGCGTGCAGATGAAGTTGGCTTTGGTTCAAGGATGTTGATGAACCACTTACGTCCCAAAAAAATATTCTTACACTTTAACTTTTTTGATCTACTAGCATTTCGGAAGTGACTGTTGGCAAGTAGTTGTTAGAAAGAAACTTGTCAATATCTTATTTAGTAAAAGTTTGTTTAGTTGAACACGCTAATCTCCGGAACTACTAGTTCGAATTGAGTAGTTCTTTTAGTGTTGGATAGCACATGTATTGAGGAAGGCTATATGCTATATAATATCATGCGACGACCAATAAGAGCGGCGCATTAATAAAAAACGCTGCAAAAACGAGGTAAATGTATTCTGTCTTATATCATGCAGATTAAGTTACGCGAATCAGCTAGTAATTAATGAATACACTTATTATAATATAGTTATTTTGTTAATGAGAAACGTCACTGAAAAGGTGAACGCGCCGATCGAACCGAATTTTATAATTCTTTATAAGAAATCATTAAGATACCTCGCACACTATCCGCCCTCTCGATTGGGACGATTTGGCCCGCAGCCCCGCACCTATTGTGAGGTGTCATAAGATTTCATATAAATAATTCTATAATGTTAATTCCATTTATGACATTATTAAGCGAATTGGGAAACTGTAATGCTAATCATCATCAGGTCCATTTTAGTCTCCACTACAGGAGCACGACCCTCTCTCGTCTGTCCTAGACGGAAGGAGGATTTGGCCTACACTCCCCACGCTGGCCAAACGGGTTGGGGAGGCCTGATCGATATTTGATAATGTATAGTCGCCTTGTACGACATCCACGAGAAGAAACGGAGTGATTATATTCTAGTGAAATCACACGGCCAAATAATAAATATTTCGGTTCGTTCGGTTCGTCCGGCGCGTTTGGCTTATACAGAGTGCATTTTTAAAGGATGATCAAATTGTGGAAGTCGATTATGTTGTTATTATTCAGCTTTGAGCGGTTATCAATATTACATTATACGCTAAATGACAGATACTTGCAAACACTAAACTGATTTTGATGTTTTTTAAGGAATATTTTTTATTGGTTCGTGATCAGTAACAGCAACACAATCGCCGCCATCAATTTGACCAGTCTTTAAAATTACATCCTATACAGGATGTTATACAAATGTGCTTAAGCGTATACATAATAAAACGTAGAAATACCACAGTATAAGTAATAGTCCTGTAATACGAAAGTGTATACATCACTGTCACATTTGTATTGTTAACATTTTACGTTTCACCGTGCGTCGTTGTGACACCCGACCTGACGTCTTCCTTCAGCATTATGAATAAAACATAATTTACCTGAAACAAAACAACATATTGTTAATCCACTGAAAGCGTCTGAAACTCGACGTTATTTTCTAACAATTAATTATAACTTCGTAAATGTTGTTTGTACTTTATAAAACGTGTATAGAAAATAAGAGTCTGCTTTATACCATACGACTGACGTAAAACTTCTTTAGCTCTATCTTTTATATATATTATTCTACTGTACGTGTGTATGTCACTGAAGTCCTCCTAAACGGCTGGACAGATTTGAATGATTTTTTTTTCAATACGTTTGGGTGGTGCCCTGGATGGTTTAGTATGACAAATCAGCCCGGCAGATGGCGCTGCAGTAACGGGAACGGGAAGATTAAGCCACAGCAAAGCGTGGGCGGGTCGCTAGTAATATATCTATAAATATAAAATTCAAAGTCCTGACTGACTGACTGACTGACTGACTGACTGACTGACTGACTGATATATCAACGCACAGCCCAAACCGCTGGGTCTAGAGATTCCAAATTTGGCACGTAGGTTCTTTATGAAGTCTAGGGGTACACTAAGAAAGGATTATTCAAAATTCATCCCCTAAGGGGGTGAAACGGGGGTCCAAAGTTTGTATGGGGAAACGAGATTAGTTGAACTATTTTATCCGAAACTTTACAGGAGTACTACTGTAGATGAATGAGTAAACACGTGTTTCAGGATTTTTCAATATTCAACCCCTAAAGGGGTAAAATGGGGTGAAAAAGTCTGAAAATCGACATGGGTAGGGTTTTTATAGTTTTTCGGGTCGCTGATTACGAAAACAACAACTATTTTATAATCCAACATAGCCGACGTGTCATAAAATTACCCCTGAGGGGGTCCGATGGGATTAAAATATATAAAAGAGGAACCTGAGTGTCTGACTGATATATATCAACGCACAGCCCAAACTGCTGGGTCTAGAAATTCCAAATTTGGCATGTAGATTCCATATGATGTCTAAGAAAGGATTTTTCAAAATTCATCCCCTAAGGGGGTGAAACGGGGGTCCAAAGTTTGTATGGGGAAAGAAGATTAGTTGGACTATTTTATCCGAAACTTTACATGAGTACTTCTATAGATAAATGAGTAAACACGAGTTTCAGGATTTTTCAAAATTCATCCCCTAAAGGGGTAAAATGGGGCGAAAAAGTATGAAAATCGTCATGGGTATTGTTTTTATGGTTTATCGGGTCGCTGATTACGAAAAAAACAACTATTTAATAATCCAACATAGCTTGTGGGGGTGCGGTGGGGTTGAAATGTCATAATATCAATATGGGTGTTGATTTTATGGTTTTCTGGGACGTCAATTACAAAAATGGCATCGATTTGAAAATATCAACCCTGAAAAGTGTAAAATGGGTCAAAAAGTCTGAAAATCGTCATGGGTATTGTTTTTATGGCTTATCGGGTCGCTGATTACGAAAACAACAACGATTTTAAAATTCAACGTGGCTAACGTGACCATCATCCTCTATTGAGGTGCGATGAGGTTGAAATGTCTATATATATCATTAAATGTGTCGTTTTTACGGGTTTTCGGAACGCCAATCCATACTAATATTATAAATGCGACAGAATGCTGTTACTCTTCACGCTTAAATCGCTGGATCGATTTAGATGAAATTTGGTTGAGAGATAGCTTGAGTCCTGGGAAAGGACATACCTATGATAGTTTTTATTTCAGCAATTACCTATTATTGTTATTTATTGTACCCGTAGGGCTGTAACGTGACCATTATCCCCTATTGGCGTGCGATGGCGTTGAAATGTCTGAAATGTGGTGAAAAAGTGTGAAAATCGTCATAGGTTTTGTTTTTATGGTATATCGGGTCGCTGATTACGAAAAAAACAACTATTTAATTATCCAACATAGCCGACGTGTCATAAAATCACCCCTAAGGGGGTCCGATGGGGACTGAAATTTATAAAAGAGGAATCTGAGTGTCTGACTGATATATATCAACGCACAGCCCAAACTGCTGGGTCTAGAGATTCCAAATTTGGCATGTAGGTTCTTTATGAAGTCTAGGGGTACAATAAGAAAGGATTTTTCAAAATTCATCCCCTAAGGGGGTGAAACGGGGATCCAAAGTTTGTATGGAAAACGAGATTTGTTGGTTTGTATGGGAAAACGAGATTAGTTGGACTATTTTATCCGAAACTTTACACGAGTACTACTGTAGATAAATGAGTAAACACGTGTTTCAGGATTTTTCAATATTCAACCCTTTAAGGGGTAAAATGGGGTGAAAAAGTCTGAAAATCGTCATGGGTATTGTTTTTATGGTTTATCGGGTCGCTGATTACGAAAACAACAACTATTTTATGATCTAACATAGCCGACGTAACATAAAATCACCCCTGTGGGGATGCGATGGGGTTTGGAATATATAAAAGTAGAAACTGAGTGACTGATTGATATATATCAACGCACAGCCCAAACTGCTAGGTCTAGAGATTCCAAATTTGACACGTAGTTTCCTTATGATGTCTAAGGGTGTACTAAGAAAGGATTTTTCAAAATTCAACCCCTAAAGCGGTAAAACGGGGTGAAAAATTCTGAAAATCGTCATGGGTATCGTTTTTATGGTTTATCGGGTCGCTGATTACGAAAACAACAACTATTTTATAATCCAACAACGTACGGTGGAGTTAAAATGTCATAATATCAATATGAGTGTTGATTCTATGGTTTTCTGGGACGTCAATTACAAAAATGGCATCGATTTGAAAATATCAACCCCTATAAGGGTAAAACGGGGTCAAAAAGTCTGAAAATCGTCATGGGTATTGTTTTTATGGTTTATCGGGTCGCTGATTACGAAAACGTGGCTAACGTGACCATCATCCTCTATTGAGGTGCGATGAGGTTGAAATGTCTATAACTCACTACATGTGTCGTTTTTACGGGTTTTTGGAACGCCAATCCGTACTAATATTATAAATGCGACAGAATGTATGTTACTTCTTCACGCTTAAATCGCTGGACCGATTTAAATAAAATTTGCTTAAGAGTTACCTTGAGTCCTGGGAAAGGACATAACTAAAATAGTTTTTATCCCAGAAATTACTTATTATTCTTATTTATTGTACCCGTAGGGCGGTAACTTGACTATCATCCCCTATTGGGGTGCGATGGCGTTGAAATGTATAAAATGTGTTGAAAAAGTCTGAAAATCGTCATTGGTATTGTTTTTATAGTATATCGGGTCGCTGATTACGAAAACAACAACTATTTTATAATCTAACATAGCCGACGTGTCATAAAATCACCCCTAAGGGGGTCCGATGGGGACTGAAATTTATAAAAGAGGAATCTGAGTGTCTGACTGATATATATCAACGCACAGCCCAAACTGCTGGGTCTAGAGATTCCAAATTTGGCATGTAGGTTCTTTATGAAGTCTAGGGGTACAATAAGAAAGGATTTTTCAAAATTCATCCCCTAAGGGGGTGAAACGGGGATCCAAAGTTTGTATGGAAAACGAGATTTGTTGGTTTGTATGGGAAAACGAGATTAGTTGGACTATTTTATCCGAAACTTTACACGAGTACTACTGTAGATAAATGAGTAAACACGTGTTTCAGGATTTTTCAATATTCAACCCTTTAAGGGGTAAAATGGGGTGAAAAAGTCTGAAAATCGTCATGGGTATTGTTTTTATGGTTTATCGGGTCGCTGATTACGAAAACAACAACTATTTTATGATCTAACATAGCCGACGTAACATAAAATCACCCCTGTGGGGATGCGATGGGGTTTGGAATATATAAAAGTAGAAACTGAGTGACTGATTGATATATATCAACGCACAGCCCAAACTGCTAGGTCCAGAGATTCCAAATTTGACACGTAGTTTCCTTATGATGTCTAAGGGTGTACTAAGAAAGGATTTTTCAAAATTCAACCCCTAAAGCGGTAAAACGGGGTGAAAAATTCTGAAAATCGTCATGGGTATCGTTTTTATGGTTTATCGGGTCGCTGATTACGAAAACAACAACTATTTTATAATCCAAAAACGTACGGTGGAGTTAAAATGTCATAATATCAATATGAGTGTTGATTCTATGGTTTTCTGGGACGTCAATTACAAAAATGGCATCGATTTGAAAATATCAACCCCTATAAGGGTAAAACGGGGTCAAAAAGTCTGAAAATCGTCATGGGTATTGTTTTTATGGTTTATCGGGTCGCTGATTACGAAAACGTGGCTAACGTGACCATCATCCTCTATTGAGGTGCGATGAGGTTGAAATGTCTATAACTCACTACATGTGTCGTTTTTACGGGTTTTTGGAACGCCAATCCGTACTAATATTATAAATGCGACAGAATGTATGTTACTTCTTCACGCTTAAATCGCTGGACCGATTTAAATAAAATTTGCTTAAGAGTTACCTTGAGTCCTGGGAAAGGACATAACTAAAATAGTTTTTATCCCAGAAATTACTTATTATTGTTATTTATTGTACCCGTAGGGCGGTAACTTGACTATCATCCCCTATTGGGGTGCGATGGCGTTGAAATGTATAAAATGTGTTGAAAAAGTCTGAAAATCGTCATTGGTATTGTTTTTATAGTATATCGGGTCGCTGATTACGAAAAAAACAACTATTTAATAATTCAACATAGCCGACGTGACAACTCTGTAGGGGTGCAATGGGGTTGAAATGTCATAATATCAAGTTGATTCTATGGTTTTCTGGGACGTTAATTACGACAATGGCATCGATTTGAAAATATAACGTAGTGGACATGAATTACTTAAAAAGATTTTTCAAATTTTACCTCTAAGAGGGTGAAACGGAGGTCCAAAGTTTGTATGGAAAACGATTAGTTGGTTTGTATGGGAAAACGGGATTAGTTGGACTATTTTATCCTAAATTTTACACGAGTACTTCTATTGATTAATGAGTATTGCCCCGAATGTCACGCGAGCGAAGCCGCGGGCGAAAGCTAGTATTTTATACATCAACTGGGTAGTGCAAACGAGCAGGTGTGTCACTTTGTATAAAGGAATCACGACCGCCCATGAAGATCAGCCTTTAATTAATTAAAGACTGTACTTTAGAAGGCTCCCATGTCATAATTGTTCGGAAATACCGCTGACGGAAGTTTATTCCACAATTTCACCGTTCGTGGTATAAAATGTGTTAGGAATAGGTCTTGGTCTTGCAAAAACGAGAGCAAGACTACAAGACCAATACCGACTTGGGCAACACTAGTAACATTCAAAAACGATAGAAATTGATATCGGACAATAACTTTAGTTTTAAATTTAATTATAGTTTTTCATGTAAGCGATGTGCAAACGTCTTAATGAAAATAACGATATATTAAACCGAATGGAGATGGGCAAAATGCCCGGCATTTACGATAAATTCCCGATAAGTACATATATGTATAAAGCGACATGTCAAAAATGACAATTTTTACAAGCTTTTATTTAGTTTCACCTGTCCCGTTGTCTGTAATCAAATCTTGCAACTTAAATTTGATCCACTTCCCGGTTTCCGATTGAGCTGAAATTTAGAATGCATGTATAAATCGGATGACAATGCAATGTTATTGTGACATAGAGCTGATCTGATGATGGAGCTGGAAGGTGGCCATAGGAAGTCCGTAATTAAATGATGCAACCCTATCGAGTTTGAGCTCATTAGATTCGTCTTGACAAGTACTTTGATACTATATGGTAACCAGGGTCTGATGATGGAGCCGGAAGGTGGCCATAGGAACTCCGTAATTAAACGATGCAACCCTATCGAGTTTGAGCTCATTGGATTAGTCTTGACGAGTACTTTGATACTATATGGTAACCAGGGTCTGATGATGGAGCCGGAAGGTGGCCATAGGAACTCCGTAATTAAACGATGCAACCCTATCGAGTTTGAGCTCATTGGATTAGTCTTGACGAGTACTTTGATACTATATGGTAACCAGGGTCTGATGTTGGAGTTGGAAGGTGGCCATAGGAACTCCGTAATTAAACGACGCAACCCCATCGAGTTTGGGCTCATTGGATTAGTCTTGACGAGTACATGTTCGGTGGTCTTAATGTGCTCTTGTTCGGCGATCTAATGCAACTGCCTCCGGTACGCGGAAACCAAGTATTCGATCAACCAGCAAGAATGGTTCCAGCGACACATTTGTGGCGCTTGTTCTCTTTAATAGAGCTAAAAGAGAACATGAGACAAAAAGGTTGCGACAAGTTTGTGAATATATTGAACGCTTTAAGAGTAGGTGAGCTGACTACCGAACACTTTTCTGATCTTATGCAGAAAGTATCTTCAAATAGCTCTGGAGAGTTCTCGATTGAAAAAGCTCTACGTATTTACCCAACGAATCAGCAGGTCAATAAACATAATTCAGCCGTTCTCGAACATTTTAGGAAGAAGAATACACAAATGTTTAAAATAATAGCACAAGATCAATTAATTGATGGATCAAAAAAGAATGATCAGATTGATATTAATAAAATAATACACACGGACATTAACAAAACAGGAGGTCTTCCAAAAGAACTAGAAATATTTGTTGGTGCTAAAGTTATGTTGAGGTCTAACGTTGACGTTGCTAAGGGACTTGTGAATGGAGCAATAGGTCACATCACTGAAATCATATGGCCGTATTACAGACGTGCTCAACTATACGATAGCGATGTACCATCGGTTCGCGTAGACTTTGGTAACGATGGCATTCACATAATACACCCTAAATCAGTTCAATTTCCTGCTAAATTTAATCACGGCACAGCTGAAAGAAGAATGCTCCCGATTGTCTTGTCTTGGGCTTCAACTGTGCATAAAATGCAGGGAACTACTGTAGATCATGCTGTTATTTATCTAGGCACCAAATTGTTCGCTGCTGGTCAAGCTTATGTAGCTTTAAGCCGAGTTAGGTCTTTAGCAGGTCTTCAAATCGAAGAACTTGACTGCTCCAAGTTGACGTCGAAGAAACCTTGTAATGTTGATGCATTAAAAGAAATGGATAGAATGAGAAACGTTACAAATAACTAACAAGTGATTACATAATTTCAACATTATTGATATTTAAATCAGTACATATTACATATCATGTGAACGAACTACGGACTTCATAACGGAATAACGCTGCTACGCGCTGCGAACTACGTCGTAGTAAATCTCGAATTAAAAATAGAGGTACTAAAAAGTTAAAAATAAAATTAAAGAAAAAAAAACCTTTTTAGAAACAAGCTTTTATTATTTGTTTATAAAATGAACTAAAAAGTTAAAAATAAATTAACTCTAAAAAGAAATATAACACTTTGTAACTTGATTGTAACCTTTAACGACAAATAAGCGTCTTCGTCTAGGACAAAATAATTCCATATTGTACAAATTTATTTAATTTTAACACTAAAACTTTTCACCATACATAATTATTCAATCTCGTCCCCCCTCTTTATCATAGTCCCCATTTATAAATGAAAGCGTGTTACATTGTGATAGCTTCAGGAAAATGTTGTGTTGTATTAAATGTAACACGCTTTCATTTATAAATGGGGACTATGATAAAGAGGGGGGACGAGATTGAATAATTATGTATGGTGAAAAGTTTTAGTGTTAAAATTAAATAAATTTGTACAATATGGAATTATTTTGTCCTAGACGAAGACGCTTATTTGTCGTTAAAGGTTACAATCAAGTTACAAAGTGTTATATTTCTTTTTAGAGTTAATTTATTTTTAACTTTTTAGTTCATTTTATAAACAAATAATAAAAGCTTGTTTCTAAAAAGGTTTTTTTTTCTTTAATTTTTTTTTATTGCATAAATTGCTATACCTAGATAGTCCGTAAAAAAAAATATTTTAAAAATTGAATGTATATAATGAAAAAGTATAAAATTAACTCATTTGTGCATTAATAATCATCATCATCATCATCAGGTCCATTTTAGTCTCCACTACTGGAGCACGACCCTCTCTCGTCCGTCTAGACGGAAGGAGGATTTGGCCTACACTCGCCACGCTGGCCAGACTGGTTGGGGAGGCCTGATCGATATTTGACAATGTATTTCCCTTAGTCGCCACGACATCCACATGTGCATTAATAATTTTCTTTAATTAGTATTATCGTAGTATAAGCAGACATGTCTGAAATGAAAAAAAAATGCCATTTTTGACATGTCGCTTTATACGTAGAGACCGTCGAATTGCCTAATAAATTTCCAGTTTTTGGGCATAAATGGGGAATTTATATGTACTTATTGGGAATTAATCGTAAATGCGGGCATTTTGCCCATATCTACTTAGGAAATATACTGTACTAGATCGCAAAATTATCAAGATGATGTGGATGGAATTATAATTTATGGCAAGTTGTACACGTGCGTGAAAATTAAAACTTTAGGCATTTTTTTTTTTTTATATTAATCAGTTTATTTTACTATTACATAATTTCTTT
This sequence comes from Hypsopygia costalis, assembly GCA_937001555.2. Classification (NCBI taxonomy): domain Eukaryota; kingdom Metazoa; phylum Arthropoda; class Insecta; order Lepidoptera; family Pyralidae; genus Hypsopygia; species Hypsopygia costalis. Next base: position 23,487,785 of record OW443346.2, read on the forward strand.
TACACATTACATAATGTCTTTGACACGTCATGATGTCACAATAATTACTACATCTAACTCGTATCTACAAGTTATCTCGGAGTTATCGCAACGCGGCTTAAAATACATTGTAGCTTATGTTTTAACTTGTAATAATTAACGCAGTTAATTATAATAACAATGACTTGTTTAACCGCAGTTTCGAACAATAACGAGTAGTGACGTCAACGGTACCAACGATAGAGATAAAAACTTAAATATAGTTAAAAAATATTAGAATGACAATTTTAACATAATCTTCAGTATAATACCGCGGGGCCGTTTAAGATAGTACCAAGTTTGTTTCTAAATTTAGTTTTAACGTTAATATGTCTTTAAAATTGCTTAAAAAAAACGAATGATAATAAAATCGGGGAATACAGTTTTTTTAACAACTATTATTATACGAGCCACCTGGTTGAATGGCTAGCAATAGCTACTTTGACTCCGAAGTCGCGGGTTCGATCCCCGCACACGACAAACATTCGCGTGCACGAACATGTCTGTTTCCCTTGGTCTGGGTGTTTTCTATGTATTATGAGTATGTAAAAATATAATGTAGATATCTAAATAAATATTTAAATATGTATTCTGCAGGTATAATAACCATATTATACATATTGATATTAATTATTAATTTATTTAAATCCTTTTGTTATGGAAGAGTGGCTCCTTCTGACACAGGTGTCTCAGTTAAAAGAAGGAGCCCACCCTCCACATTCTGAAATGTAAATTGTGAAAGAAATAAACATTTTTTTTTTTCATTTTCATTTTCATGTATTTACCAAAAAAAATGTATTTAAGTACTCGACTTATCAATTTAAAGCTACTGAAACGATATAAAAAATCTTTCGTACTTGTTGATCATGCAGTTTTCTATAAAGAAAGCAAGTAACATAGGTGATATTTTATTGTAGGTATACGTGCGCAGCCGGGGCTGGTCGCTAGTATTTCATATGTCAGTTAACAATTTCTCGTATAGAATTCAATGTATATTAATCTAAACAGATTGAAACATAATATTTTAGTAATACGGTAATCCTATTATCTCGAGTTACTCCTCAACGCTCCGTGAGTTAACTTAATAACGATCGCCGGCTCTGCTCAAGCTGAAGTGTGTCTGAGTGCTGGCGAATACCGAGCATCATCGCCCCGGTACACGATTAGTTATTTAATATCCGACCCAAATATTGAATTATAGGAAACCTACTTGTAAATATTGTGATGCTGAAAGCTGAAACGTTGTAAAGGGTTTGCAAAAGGTTGTGAAAGTGTATAGTCATCTACGAAAGTATATAACACTCTATGTGTTCATTTTCATTCGTTCATCATTGATCTGTATCTACCCAATGCTGGGTATACCCTTACCCTTACTACTTTTGGGGTGTAAGTGGTTTATCAACATCTTTGAACCAAAGCCAACTTCACCTGCTCGTGGTGCACCCTGCTGACTGACAAACGAAGCTCTGGCGAAAAGTGAGGTAGGGAGCGTAATTGTAAGCTACCCGACTGGGGAATGTACCTCGTTAATATGGTTACGGTAACCGCTTCACATCAGGCGGGCCGTATGCTTGTCTGCCACCCGACGTAGTATAAAAAAAATATACCCTATGCTTTCCACCAAATATGATCATCCACCTTCCGCATCCAGTTGCTTTCTTTGGGTCATAGGTCGATATCAAGTGTATCAAGCTAATTACAGGTGATTGATCAATATGGCAGCTTTTACTCCCTTACCCTTCCCCTCGCTACCAATGCAGCAACTCCTTCCGTCACACACAACAGATTTTTTTTCTGTTCTGTGTTCCGTCCTCACTCACTCGCAGGAACACGCCGCAAGGGAATTGTTATTTGATTGCGGCATTACGTACTTCTCCAGTCGGGCCATTTAAAAATACGCTGAGCCGCCCTACCTCCCTTTCGCCAGTGCCTCGTTTGCCACTAATCAGGGTGCACCACGTACTGGTGAGGTTGGCTTTGGTTGAAACTCAAAGATGTCAATGCACCACGTTTACGCCCCGTATTACTGTCCTATAATTTTTGTTTTCTTAAAGTAATGCTAATTTTGTAGTCATTAATTCTATTAACAGTTTAACTCGACTTTGGCTTCTATTTTGCCATCCTTAACTGCCTGCCATTGTTAAATGTACTTCGCGCTTGCCTCGGACTAATATTGTATTGTTTCGCTCGCCGGACGACTGGAAGTCTGTATAAGGAGATCAGAAATTAGTTCGTGAACACGATGGGTTCCTATAATTAAAGTTGGCCAGGAATGGACGCTAGGAAATGGGGGTAAAGGTGCTTAACCTGACGACTAATAAGGACTAGTTGAGATTATGAAAAGGGAAGACTTATTGGCCTGCTTTTGGCTTGGGAACTGAAGTTATTGACAGTTCTCAGTGGGAAAATAGTTTTATATTACATCCAAGGGCTCAATAATTAGGAATATTTATATAATTAGGTAGATTGATTTTTTGTTATAATTAGGTAGATTTGACGAGCCTGGTAGTCGAATGGCTAGAAATTGCCACTTTGACTCCGAGGTCGCGAGTACGATTCCCGCACAAGACAAACATTTGTGTGCATGAACATTTCTTGGTCTTGGTCTGGTTGTTTTCTATGTATATAAGTATGGATTTACAAAAACAAAAATGTATTTAAGTACATTTATTAGTTTGTATAGTACTCATAACACAAGCTTTGTGCTTAATTTGGGACTAGATGGCGCTGTGTAAAATTGTCCAGAAATATTTATTAATTATTTATTGATATTATATTACTTTTTATTTTAGTAAAAGAATGATTTATTTTTCGGTTGAAATACGAAGCGTACAGTACATCGCATCGCATTCATCATGGTAATGGGTGGGTGCCGGCCGGCAGTGGTCGTCGTCAACACTTACTCATCCCACTGCTGGGACACGGGAGGACAGGTTCGAGCATACTCCACCACGCAGCTCACTTAGTGTTAGCTCAGTTAGCTCACTTAGTGCGGGCACAGTATAAGTAATAGTACTTGCGGGTTAGCGGAGGCCAGTGTTTTCAAGCTGCTTAAAGGTCACTGACTTGTCTTAACAACTGTAATTTTTACGACAACAACCGGGACCGACCGCTTAACGTGCCCTCCGAAGCACGGAAGTAGTTTGCATAAACTACTGGTGGCGGAAGCACGCAAAGTAGTGTAGATCAAATTGCCCGTAAAGTAGAAATGATCATACTTATTTTCAAGTTGCAATCTACTGTTTCTTTATTTTCACTGTGCTGGAGTGAAGTTTTTGGCTAGTTGGGTTATTTAGTTCAACAACTTGTAGTTATATTTATTCTATGGTTCAACGTGTTTTTACGATACAAGAATGCAGCACACACGATAGCTGGAAAACCACATCACTTGGAAACTGGACTAAACTAGTCTGAGTCGGAAATGCGTTCAAATCCAATGACTTAATGACGTCATTAAATGAATTAAACATACGGCTAGGCCACAGTAGACATACAAAACAGTATTCAACTCCGACGTCCACATTCAACTCATCCAGACAGAGACACGATGATCGTTACACGATTCTGTGTATGCCGAAGTGTATAGCGAAGTTGGCTTAGGAACGTATACCTAGCATTTTTTGTATAGGTAGGTACACAACGTCGGGCATCAACCATATGACCCACATTTTGAAAACAGTTGCTGTAGATTATAGACACTTGTAAGCTTAAAGGTGTGTCGCTCCCACGCTGGGACCCCTGCTACTAATGCATCTCCTCACGTCTGGTGGTCTAACTCACTACCAGGAACACAACAATCAGCAAGGGTATTTTTATTTGGCTGCAGCTCCTGTGATCTCCTCTCTACTTATATACTTTCCCCAGTCGGGCTTGGCATGCCATCTCTTTCACCAGAGTTTCGTTTGCTAGTTGCCCGAATGAACCACATACTGCATGCAGGTGAAATTGGCCTGGCCTCTAAATGATGTTGGTAAGACTATTACATGTGAGAGCGATTACGTACGTATGTATGAAATTAGTGTACTGCTTTATAAGTCTACTGTGTGTGAACGGTGACCATTGCGCAACTATGGTTTACGATTTTGCTATGGGAACCAGGGTAATCGACCAGCCAGGTGGTCGAATGACTAGGAAAGGCATACTTTGACACTAAGGTTAGCTGGTTCGATTCCCGGACATGACAAACATATGTGTACATGAATATTTTGTGTTGGTATGTATGAATGTTCATCCTCATCTAATACCCACGTACAAGTACAAGTACAAGTTTTGCTTAATTTGGCATTTAAAGTTTAAATGTGTAATTTTTTTTAGACTATGTCGGATGTCAATCTAATATAAGCCTTTTTTTATATGAGAGGTGGGCAAACGAGCATGTGGGTCACCTGATGGAAAACAATCACCACCGCCCATAGAGATCAGATCAGCAACATCAAGGGGTCGCCGATCCGTTGCCAGCCTGTACACCTTCCTTTCTTTCTGGTCATTCACCTCATTCACTCGAAGGAACACAACAACCCTCAAGGGAATTATTATTAAGGCCTTTTGTAAAGTGATTACTATGTAGCCTATAGACACTTGAAACACGAATTCTTGCTCTAAATAGTTGTGAAGTTGACTTTAATTTAGAAGAAGTAGATTCATTCAACATAACTCAACTCGAGAAGGATATTTAAAAATTAAAACCCATTTCTCGAAAACTTTTTGTTTAATTGGTCCCAGAGTGTGAAGCGTGAGATCAGACTCTCGACACACTTGACACTACACAAATATTGACTCGGCGTGGGAATCGAACCCGGAACTTTGAGCACACTCCGGCTGAGTTCTATAAACAGTGACACCAATGACGGAATAAGTTTAGGTTGTGAAGATGTACAAACAAACTTACAGTACTTTTTTAGTTGAAGGTAGAAAAGCTTTCGTTATATAATAAATAGAATTTTAGTTTGTTTCGTATAAATCAACGTTCGTTTACATCGGGTGCAGATAAGAATACGGGCCGCCTGATGATAAGCGATTACTGTAGCCATATTAACGCTCGCACATCGCAACATGAAATATTGCAAATATCTCTCGCGCGTCGCTACCTCCTCTGTCAATGCAGCAACTCCCTCCTTCCCGGTGACCTCACTCACTCGCAGGAACACAACAACCCTCAAAGGAATTGTTATTTGTGTGCGGTCTTCTGTCCTACCACTCTTTCGCCAGAGCCTTGTTAGTTAGTCAGCAGAGTGCACCACGTGTAGGTGAGGTTGGCTTTAGCTCAAAGATAATGGTGAGCCACATACACCCCAAATTTTAAGCAACTAAATATTTTTTTACTTTATTTTATTTTTAGTATTTGTTGATGATATAGCTATAGTATATAGATAGGCTATAATAATACATAATTGGTGAAAAGTGTCTACCTACATGCAGTTCAAGAGAAGACTTTTGACAGCTAGACCAGTCTCAGTAATAGGGTCCCATTGGAGCCTTTTGGGTACGCAACCCTAAAAAGTAATTTCCTTATAATTTGGAAAGGATTTTGGATCGTACATACGACACTAAACTGCATTAACGTTTTGGTCGATGCATATGACACCAAATCACTCGTACAAGTTATAAAAGGGGACTTACCGTGCCTATCAAAACATGGAAGAGCCATAAAATCGATAGGGTTTTATATAACAAGCACGCGACAGTTAACCTTACTTGAAACAACTATCGTCAATACTGATCCCTAAAACTACCGAATAGTCACGGAACCCATAGTATGAAAACGACGCTCATCGACCGCTATATATATTGATTGACAGACAGACAGATTTTCGGCGGCAAATAAACAAGTAGCACACAATGGGCTATTGACAACACAATGGCGAAATACCTAATAGATATTATTCTTATAAGGTATCGCAACACGAGCGAATAATTCGCCATTTAGAATATATATCTATATATATAAAAGAAAGTCGTGTTTGTTACAACACTTATAACTCGAGAACGGCTGGACCAATTGCCACGGTTTTTGATTTGTTGGATTTGTTTCCGTCCCGAATAGCAGAATAACTCTTAAAAACATTGGAAAATTCTCGAAAAAATAAAATAAAAGAAAAAACATTTTCCCATACAAATGAAAGTGTCAGTTGAAAAAGGGATTACGATATTTATTGGTTGTCAAATATCAAAACCTCAAATCGATTGGTGTCACTTTTATGTCGCGAAAGTTGTCTGTGATTTGTTATGAAAATTTAAAAATGTCAAATCGATAGGGGTGAAAACGCTTTTCCCATGGGGTTCGAGCGCAAGAATCAAATCAGATTAAACATCAAAAGAAATGACAATTACAAATCACCAAAATGATAAAACCTATTTCAAAACTAAAAAAAATAAAACAAAACGTTTTTTTTTAAAAAAATAACAATAAGGAAATCTTTATTTTTATGAAATCTTCAGATTTTATGGATCGGGTCTTCCCTCAACCGAAGGGGTTTAGAGCGTACTCCAACACGCTGCTCAACTGCGGGTTGGCGGAGGCCAGTGTTTTCGAACCGCCTAAAGGCCACTGACTTAACTTAACGACTGTCATTAAATTATAACAACCGGGACCGACAGCTTAACGTGCCTTCCGAAGCACGGAGGAGCTCAAGATGTGCTAATGATAACAACCGGGACCGACGGCTTAACGTGCCTTCCGAAGCACGGAGGAGCTCAAGATGAGCTAATGATAACAACCGGGACCGACGGCTTAACGTGCCTTCCGAAGCACGGAGGAGCTCAAGATGAGCTAATGATAACAACCGGGACCGACGGCTTAACGTGCCTTCCGAAGCACGGAGGAGCTCAAGATGAGCTAATGATAACAACCGGGACCGACGGCTTAACGTGCCTTCCGAAGCACGGAGGAGCTCAAGATGAGCTAATGATAACAACCTGGACCGATGGCTTAACGTGCCTTCCGAAGCACGGAGGAGCTCAAGATGAGCTAATGATAACAACCGGGACCGACGGCTTAACGTGCCTTCCGAAGCACGGAGGAGCTCAAGATGAGCTAATGATAACAACCGGGACCGACGGCTTAACGTGTCTTTCGAATCACGGAGGAGCTCGAGGTAATATAAACCCATCCGTGTACAGGCTACGGTCGACGTTGCTTAACTTGCGTGTTCAATTAGACTGACACGCGCAATGACGCCATCGAGCTTCTCTATTATTTTCTACTATTCATTGTCTTAATTCCATAAAATCATAAATTTAGTTCAGCTAATATGTACCACGACATTCATTGATTGTTAGGCGGTACGAAGTTCGCCGGGACAGCTAGTAAAGTATAACTGAAACTCTACAAGCGATTATTTCCAATAGGCTGAAAAAATAAACATTATTTGTTGTTTACATTAAATAAATAAATAAATAAATATTCCTGGACAATACAGCGCCAGCTAGTCTCAAATTAAGCACAATGCTTGTGTTATGGGTACTAGACAAATGATAAATGTACTTAAATACATTTTTTGTAAATACATATTATTTATAATACATAGTAAACATCCAGACATGGTCATGCACACAAATGTTTGTCTTGTGCTCGGAGTCAAAGTGGCAAATAAAATTCAACCACCGAGCTCGTCGCTAAATAATAAATTTGTCTCATCATCATCATCAGCCTGTATCTATTCACTGCTGCATATAAGCTATCCTTAATGCTTTTCAACATATGCGATCCTCCGTTTTATACATCTATCCTCTTCCAGTCACTTTTTTGAGGTCATCCGTCCTTCTAGACGGGGACATATGGGGCTATCACTCCAGGACTTTCCTCCCCCATCTGCCATCGCTGACTCGGCACATGTAGCCGGCTCACTGTCACTTCAACTTGCAAATTTTGAGAGCTATGTCGAAAACTTTGGTCCTTCGTCTAATTTCCTCGCTCCATATTCCGAGCTGGATCTCTCCATAGCTCGCTGTGCGACCTTCAACTTGTGAACCAGCTTAAGAAAATTTGTCTATGTTCTTGTTATTCCAAATGATAAGTTAATGGAAACAATGAAATCTCTTGTAACAAAACTTATCTATACTAATATTATAAAGCTGAAGAGTTTGTTTGGTTGAACGCGCTAATCTCAGGAACTACTCATTCGAAAAATCTTTCAGTGTTAGATAGCCTATATTTCGAGGAAAGCTATAGGCTATATAACATCACTCTACCACCAATAAGAGCGAAGCACCAATGAAAAATGTTGCAATAATGGGAAAAAAAAATATTGGGGGCTTCCGTTGCGTGCGCTCCGTAAACGGTTGAAATTATGCAAAAATCATGTGTGATGGAATTGTTCCTCTTTAAAAGTACTAAAAAAAAGTGCCCGACAGCATAATTATGTCTTATGTCTATCTTTTAAGATTGGTTTACTATAACCTTTCAAATGGTAACTTTACGCTTCACACTCAACGCTCTGTCACACGCAGACGAAGTTGCTCGAGTCAGCTAGCTCTAGATATGGAAGGAGCACGGGCACACAGAGACGTATCGAATCAAATGGTCACTCGTGTTGAACGCCCCTTACGATAGGAGACTTATTAGGTGCTATTTTTTACAATTCGAAGCGTCATTTTTTACTATCAGCATTAGATAGCGAACAATGTTTTACATACAATGGAATGTTATGTCCGGCCGTGTGCTTAGAATTTACGATCGCGTCTAACAGTACAAAAATCTACTTACCAGAACCGATACGGTGATGGATATGTTTACTAAATATTATGTTTATGTCTCTACTGTTCATCATACAATTGATGGAATGGAATGGAATTATTCAATCAGCCATTGGGTAATTGTGAGCACTTAGACACGTCTTACACTACTTTATAAATAATATAGACGACCCCGATGGTCGAATGACTAACCATGTCCACTTTGACTCCGGGGTCGCGGGTTCGATCACCGCACAAGGCAAATATTTGTGTGCGTGAACATGTCTGTTTGTCTTGGTCTGGATGTTTTCTATGTATTATATGTATGTATTTACAAAAAAAAACGTATTTAAGTATTTGGGACTAGATGGCGCTGTGTATTGTCATGAAATATTTATTATTTATATTGTTATTTGCAATAAGAAATTCAAAAGTTTAAATTTGTTAAACAATCAGATAATACAACAATTACAATTGAAGCTTAGAGGTACCTCACATCCTTCTCCAAAAGCAAGTCCAGTTTTGGTGATTACATACAAGCATACCACGCTGCCCAAGCGTGGTAATGTGTCGGACTCTGCTGAGCAGTGGTAGCCATACCGACTAAAACCCCACGATCTCCTTCTCACAGCCAATTGGCGAGATCACGGGAACAGCGTTAGCATAACTCCGCGACCCAATCGACGGCTGTCCCTGAAGACCCTTCTCCTGGAGAACCCGAGTTTCTCACAAGTTCACTCACTGTTGCTGACAAGTCGTTTTCACCGGACGAATCCTGCAAGACAAACGAGCCAACAACAGTCCCGAGCACACGAAGAGGTTTTCCGGCCTTAGCACCCCAAGCATAACCTAACCTAACCCAACTGTGTCGGAGAAGCTACACTACCTAAATTCTACACTAAATCTATACATGGGTAGAAGTTTTGTTGCATTCAAGAGCCTAAAAACTTCAGTCAAATGCAGAAATTGGAATTTATTTCTGGGTTTGTCGAAAGCCGTTAGTCATACCTAAGGTTAGTTTAGTTTTAGTGCAATCAGCAGGCTGGACTTCGAGAATTGATAATTATGGATAACGCTTTACATTTTAAACTATAAAAGGCAAACAGGACTTATTTATAAACGCACAGCTACAACCACTGAACGGATCAGGGGCAATCAAAAATCCAATGGTAATCGGCTACAGCTTCGGCGGTACGGCCCTTGATTGAAATTTGGCGTACAGCTTATCTATTATAATTTATGACGTAGCCGTCGTATGAGAGAGGTTTTTTTGGAAATTCCCACCGGATACCGGTATACGCGCGCACGAAGTCGCGGTCGCAAGTTAGTGTACAAATAAAATCAAGTTTTATTATAATCCGAATGCAGTAGCACAGAATAAGATATTGGAACCATTACAAGCAGTGAGAGGGTATAAAAGTGATCGTTTTACGAGCAATCGATTCTGGGATCAAAGCCGGCGAACGATTAATATCGATTACAGACAGAATCGAGTTATTATTAGATCAAAGTATCGCTTCTGTTGTATAATCAATGTAATTTTGTATCTTGTATGTTGTTTACATTCGGAATAGTTGTGGCTTTGGCTCTGGCTTGCGAGTGAGTTTTAAGAATTTAATAGAAACAGTCCTTTGGGCATTGAATTAAGTTCGGTCAGAATTTCTAAATGGGGTGTGTTCAGAGGAGTTGTTTGACATGATGCCCACGGCCTCCTTGTACAGTCGCACCGCTCGCCATCGACAGGGAATTCATCATTTCACATTGGAGCTTAAGTGGTCGCATACTGTGCGGTTCCATAGAAGTTATCTCCCGCGTACTGTCAAGCTGTGAAGTGAACTACCTGTCGAGGTTTTCTCAGGAGACTGCAGCATGAGGTTCTTCAAAAAGGGCGTGAAGAGGTTTTTACAGGGTCGAAATCGCACCGTAGCCTATGAACGCCTGTTGTTACAGGCGTTCATAGGCTACGGTAACTGCTTTCCATCAGGCGGGCCATATGCTTGTTTGTCACTTTAGTGGTATAAAAAAAGCGATCAATTAACCTTTCGCGTGCCGCGGTCCCATAATGGCACAGCGCTTGGTACAGAAGTGACAGGTTGCGGCACGCGTGGGTTAAAGGGGTTTAGATCGTACTCATTTGCGAAGCTCAATGTTTGGTAGGGGCTACTGTTTTCAAGCTGCCCAATATTTATCAAAATTAAATCAAGATAAATCATAAAGCTGGGCAACGAACCGGCGACCCCTTGGCGTTACTAATTTTGCCAATTTCATCTACACTACTTTGCTTGCTTCCGCCACCAGTTGTTGCTGATTATTTCTATGGGCGGTGGTGATTACTTCCATCGAGTAACCCACATGCTCATTTCCCACCCTCATATACATAACGTAATAAAATTCCTCTTCCACGGATCTGATAAATTAAAAATTGGCCGTGTGTTTTCCGGCAGACTAGAATATAATCACTGCGGTTCTTCCCGTGGATGTCGTACAAAGCGACTAAGGGAAATACATTATCAAATATCGATCAGGCCTCCCCAACCCGTCTGGCCAGCGTGGGGAGTGTAGGCCAGATCCTCCTTCCGTCTAGGACGGACGAGAGAGGGTCGTGCTCCTGCAGTGGAGACTAAAATGGACCTGATGATGATGGTTGTCAATTTCAGTAGACGGCGATGGAACATGTTAAGCTTGATCAGAGGCAGCGTCTCTAGAAATGTACAGGACACCTAATTCCTCGTCAATACATAGCAGAGGTATCTTGTTTGGACTCATTGTGTCCCGGAATATAGTGTGGGCCTGTAAGGACTGTATGTATGTTGAAAATTTCAGGGAAAATAAAATCATTTTTATAACTAAAAACACAGTTTAAATTAAAAATTAGCTGGTTGTCAATTTCAGCCCCCTTGCCACCAACTCTTATTGCGATTCAGTAATTGAATAGAATGCTTATTTATATCAATGAATAAGCGACACTATTCAATTTGAAATAGAGTCGCTTATTCATTGGTATGAATAAGCAATCTATTCAGTTATTGAATCGCAATAAGAGTTGGTATTGAATAAAGTCGCTTATTCATTGGTATAAATAAGCATTCTATTCAGTTATTGAATCGCAATAAGAGTTGGTGATAAGGGGGCAGGAGACTACAGCATGGGGTAAAAAGGGCGTGAAGAGGTTTTTACAGGATCGGCAACGCGCGTGTAGCACCAGGGGCATCCCTGGTGCTACAGGCGTTCATAGGCTACGGTAACTGCTTTCCATCAGACGGGCCGTATGCTTGTTTGCCACTCTAGTGGTATAAAAAAAGTTTAGGTATTGACAGTCACTTTTTGCTGGTTATTTGGTATCGTATTCCCATTGTTTACTAACTGACACGATATTTTTTTTATTTTAACGAAATCGACCGACTACTTTGAAATAAATCAATATCACATGGAGTCTTTAGTGAAAAATAAAAATCCTAAGCTAGGGGCCATCCATAAATTACGTCACACGAATTTCATGATTTTTTGACCCCTCCCCCCTCTTTGTCACAGCTGGTCACATTTGTGTGACTCCCCCCCTCCCTAGTGTGACGTCACATATTTTGCAATTTTACATCTAGAGTTGCAAATATTGAGTTTTTCGTTAATAGTTCAAAGTTCGTGTTTTAACACTTAGATTATAATAGATTTTGAAATGTTACGTCACAAAATTTAGGACCCCTCCCACCCCCTTGACACACAGTGTCACACTTCGTCGACCCCCTCCCTCCCCCTTAAGGTGTGACGTTATTTATGGATGGCCCCATTATGAAAAAAAAATATAGAACATATTTTTATTTTTTTTATTTCTTTTTTGCCTAATTTTTTATCCATTTTCACCCCCTTTACAGGGTTACACGTTATCCCGGGACAAACTGTATAATGATCAGATTTCAGAGTTTAGACGAATGGGTGTGATGATGGAACAGGGGAATATTGTATTGATTTAATAAATTTAAAATTTAGACTTGTTTAATGGGGTCATTGCGTGGAAACCGGAAGTCGGCAGATCACAGAGCTATAATAATCGGCCGTTTCATTAGTCGCCTACACCGTGACACATATAACTGGAGTTTTTATAGTGTAGTATATATGTAGGTTGGCACATTTCGATAATTTATGTACAACATAAAACTATTCTAAATATTTTACGCCTTTTTTACGATGTCGAGATACATGAATGAACTTGTATCTAGTTCTTATAAAACAATCCCGTTAAGTGGAGGGTCAAATGACCCTAGTAGACCCGCAGTTCCACAGGCAGCGTGGCATAAGCACAAGATAAAGATAAAAAGTAAGATAAAGATGTACTTTGGTAGATTCAAATGCAGGCAACTGCCATTCAAAGAAATACAATAGACCGTGTACGTGATTCACTGTACTTTTTGATGGTCGCCGCTGTTACGCCTAGCGGTAGAAATGTGTGCTAGTAGTTTTGAGTAAGTTGTATATTAAACTAAAACCAAATAATAAGTTATGGAATAAAAAAAATATAAATAAATACAAATTTACTTACAAATAAAAATTCATGAATTTAGATTTTTATTTTTCACTAAGGACTCTTCACTAGGGAGGATTTTTTTTTTGTCGATTGTTGATCTATTATTGCCCCTTTCGGGTAACACTTTATTCCGGGACACACTGTTACTATGTGTATACTAGCGGGGATATTTCAGATGATGTTCACAATGAAATGAAATTTATTTAATTGACACATTTTACACTATTTTTAAATCATGAATTAAATACCATTATTAAAAGTTTCCATGAGATACAAGCTGTAATCCCCTGCCAGCGTCCCATCCTATATTCCCCTCTCAAAAAATACATAGAATGATATACATTATAATTTGAATATATAATGTGAACATTATGATAACTTTGTGTTGGTAATAAACAGCGAGATATATCGAAAGTGAAATGGTGGAAAGTGGGTCGTCGTCATAAAATGGTAAATGGTCATAAAACGGTCATTGTGCTGTCATCGAGGCCGACTGTACCGCGATAGGTGTTCCATTTGTCATGTGGTCAGATACGTGTGAGTCGAAGATATTGCTCTGTTTAACATTTTTGTTTTAATCAGATTAAATTACGTTTTCATAAAAAAAAATGTAGGCAATTAGATCTACCGTAGTGTAGATCAAATTAAATAATACCTGATTCAATTAACTAAAATAACAGGTATGTCGCACAGACTGAAAAATGGGAATAAATATTTTTGAAGGACAAAATACAAAACTGACTAAAGTAGAACATTTCACTATAAACAAATAATCTATATATTAGGTTGGGGAAAAAGTCTTTTCGTATTTTATATGAAAATTCAAATCATTTTTTAATAAAGTTTATTTACATTTAACTAAAGTATGTAGGTGCCATTATGTTCGATAACTTTTTGTCATCTTGTAGGTAGAGACATGATCCCATTACTGTAGAAAGTTTGGGACTTCTGTTCAAAAAACCGCGACAAGTGGTTTTGGCAGTCTTCTCGTGATGTTAACCTGACATTGCCTAAAGAATTCTTAAGAGACCGAAACAGGTGGAAATCAGAAGGTGCAAGGTCAGGACTATACGGCGGATGCATTAACACCTCCCAGTCAAACTCTCTTAATTTTTGCTGAGTGGCTAAAGATGTGTGAGGTTTAGCGTTATCATGATGAAAAATCACACCCCTTCTATTAATTAATTCCGGCCGCTTTCTCTCAACTTTTTGCTTTAATCTCATCAGTTGTTCACAGTAGAGTTCAGAATCGATAGTCCTGCCTGGCGGTAACAGCTCATAATGAATATCTTCCCTTCCAATCCCACCATACACACAGCATCACCTTGTTGCGGGTTAACCCGGGTTTCGCCAGAGTCTCTGAAGCCTGGCCGGTCTTTGACCACGACCTTTTTATGCGCCAAAACTGTTATGTGGTCAATTCCTAGTTCTTCAGCTACGTCGTAACTACTGATATGCCGATCTTGCTCCACTTTTTCAGAAATGGCATCCATTTTATCCGTAACAGGGCGACCAGAGCGACGTGCATCTTTGACATCAAAATTTCCGGATTGAAAACGCTTAAACCAAATTTGTGCTACTCTCACAGACACTGCATTAGGTCCATAATAATCACAAATTTTTTTCGCAGCTTGCGTTGAATTTTTACCTTTTTTGTAGTAAAATTTTAAAATGTATCGAATTTCTTCATTAGATTCACTCATCTTGACAGTAAAAAAAACAAATGAAAATCACACATTTACCTAATTTGAATTTGGAATTATCTTTTTTAAAATTTAAACTTTTTAAAGATATCAAAACCTGCTAGATACAAATGGTATAACCAAAGAGATTTTATTACAAGTTCATACATACTATATTATAATGCGAAAAGACTTTTTCCCCTACCTATTATATAAAAGAAAGTCGTGTTTGTTACAACACTTATAACTCGAGAACGGCTGGACCGATTGCCATGGTTTTTGATTTGTTGGATTTGTTTCCGTCCCGAATAGCAGAATAACTATGAAAAACATTGGAAAATTGACGAAAGAATAAAATAAAAGGATAAACATTTTCCCATACAAATAAAAGTGACAGTTGAAAAAGGATTGCGATATTTATTGGTTGTCAAATATCAAAATGTCAAATCGATTGGTGTCACTTTTATGTCGCGAAAGTTGTCTGTGATTTGTTTTGAAAATTAAAAAATGTCAAATGGATTGGGGTGAAAACGCTTGGCCCATGGAGTCCGAGCGCAAGAATCAAATCAGAGTAAACAACAAAAGAAATGACAGTTACAAATCACCAAAACGATTATACCGATTTCAAAACTAATAAATAAAACAAAACGTTTTTTTATTTTTTTTGATTAAACCATAAGGTAATCTTTATTTTTACGAAATCTTCAGTTTTTATGGATACGGGTCTTCCCTCAACCGAAGGGGTTTAGAGCATACTCCAACACGCTGCTCAACTGCGGGTTGGCGGAGGCCAGTGTTTTCGAACCGCGTAGAGGCCACTAACTTGGCTTAACGACTGTCATCTAATGATAACAACCAGGACCGACGGTTTAACGTGCCTTCCGAAGCACGGAGGAGTTCAAGATAATCTAATGATAACAACCGGGACCGACGGCTTAACGTGTCTTTCGAAGCACGGAGGAGCTCGAGGTAATATAAACCCATTCGTGTACGGGCTACAGTCGACGTTGCTTAATTTGCGTGTTCAATTAGACTAGAATTATGCCATCGAGCTTCTCTATTATTATCTATTTTTTTTTATACTACGTCGGGTGGCAGACAAGCATACGGCCCGCCTGATGTGAAGTGGTTATCATGGCCATATTAAAGCTCGCAACATAAAATATCACTCGCGCGCCGCTACCCCCGCTGCCATCGCAGCATCTCCTTCCTTTCTGGTGACCTCACTCACTCGCATGAACACAACAGCCCTCAAGGGAGCCGTTATTTGCCTGCGGTATTCTGTGAGGTGGAGGTACATTCCCCAGTCGGGTAGCTTACAATTACGCTCTCTACCTCTCTTTTCGCAAGAGCTTCGTTTGTCAGTCAGCAGGGTGCACCGCGTGCAGGTGAAGTTGGCTTTGGTTCAAAGATGTTGATGAACCACTTACACCCAAATATTATCATCATAATTATTATAAACCAAACTTAGTCATTGTTTTAATTCCAACATTCATTGATTGTTAGGCGGTACAAAGTTCGCCGGGACAGCTAGTAATTAATAAAAATTACTATTTGATCTAGTAATACGTAGAAAGAATGGAAGAGGCTCGTGCCGTAAAAAGACCCTTCGTGGGTCAAAGTGGCCATTCGACCACCGACCGGGCTCGTCAGATGTGAATGCAACCAGATGTATTTTTGTTTTATTCGAAAAAAAAAAAAATTTTGTTCTACATTTTAGAATATAATAAATAAAAATACATATTTTAGTACTAATAAAATAAAAGCTGATTTAATGTAATGTTAAAAAAAATGTAATATAATTAATGAAAAAAAAAATATATAAAACATATTATAAACATACATTTTCTTGTCGATATTTTTTTTTTGTCGATAATTTTTGATATATTTTTAAGCCTTTTCATGGTTACACTTCATTCCGGGACACATTGTATATAACCTAAGTTGTTGACATTATAACTCTCGGAGTCAGCAAGCTGAAGTGGTCGTGGCACCAAACGACAAAGATAAAGAGTTGAGCGTTTCCCCTCTAGATAAACCGAACACTTGAAAAAAGCGGCTGGATGTGCATCGCCATGTGCGCCCCTTCATTGGGAAAGGAAGGGGAATTGGGGTAGGCATTAGGAGCTGCCTGATGATGGATCTCCATTTGTTGCTCCCATGTCATATTTGTTCGGGAGGTGAACACCGCTGAGAGAAGGTGGTTACCAATTTCACCTTACGAAGTAGATATTTTTATATCACAAAGCTATTGCTTTGTGGCGTATGAGACCCGCCTGATAATAACCTCTCACGCTGCCTGTAAGAAACCTAATTATTTACACTTTTCTTGAAAACGCTCTTGTGGTAGTCGCCTGGGAAAAGGTCCGCAGGAAGTTTATTCAACAATCTGAGAGTTTATTTGCGGAAGTTGTCTAGAACCTCTGACTACCTGCGCGATAAATGTTAAATGTCTTTAAACAGTTTAAAAAGAGTGGGGACGGTGGAATCAATGAATATCATCATGGAATGTATCCTCACTCATTCAAACCAAAATGGTCGTATATTGTACTAAGCAGTTTGCATGATGGAGGTTGGAGGAATCAAGAAAATGTTTGATTACGTACAACAAAGACCTATCGAAAATTAAAAATAATATGTATCCACCTCAAAAACATCGTGTTTCCAATACATATAGATGTGCTCTATCGCCCTCCATCGTGTCAAGAAGAAAGCAAGGTAATTGCCTGACATTCACTCAGTCTCGCGCCAAACTAAACAATAATATAACACCATGTTGGAAACGTCGTTCGCCATTTACCACCTGGTATGAAATGTAATACATACAGTGCGGTTCCAGAAGTTTTCTTCTGCAAATACTTCTCCCTGCTGAGGTTTCCCCAGAAAACTACAACAAGAGGTTCTTCAAGAATGGTGTAAGGGTTTTGTGTTACAAGAGTACATAGGCTGCAATGATTATTTGTAATCAGGCAGGTTTGTATGCTTACTTGTCCGTCGTATATATATATATACCTATGTGTGTGTAATAACAAATAAGCATAATTTTATTTGCCATCTCGTTCGTATAATTAGATACGAGTATCCATTGCTGGTTAGGTTAGGTTTGATATTTTATAGTCCATTGCAAGCCAGCAATGTATTTAAAATTATAGCAAATTAAGTTATATGAGTTGAATAACGAGGTGTAAGTGGTTCATCAAGATCTTTGAACCAAAGCCAACTTCACCTGCACGTGGTGCACCCTGCTAACTGACAAACGAAGCTCTGGCGAAAAGAGAGGTAGGGAGCGTAATTGTAAGCTACCCAACAGGATAATGTACCTCCACCTCACAGAATACCGCAGCCAAATAACAATTCCCTTGAGGGTTGTTGTGTTCCTGCGAGTGAGTGAGGTCACCAGAAAGAAAGGAAGGAGATGCTGCGTTGGCAGCGGGGATGGCGGCGCGCGAGCAATATTTTATGTTGCGAGCGTTAATATGGTTACGGTAACCGCTTCACATCAGGCGGGCCGTATGCTTAAATATTACACACCTTTATTTGTTTATCACCTTTAGATGCATGAAAGAACTCAATTTATTGTAAGATGGTGGAATTTCCAACACTGCCCGTGATACAATTTGTAGAGCTTTATAAAGACGTGACCATAGCTGTACATCGACAGCAGGTTTATAATGATTACATAAGCAGTTCGTCAAATTTAGTGGTCATGACCTTTCCACGCTGTGGCGTGAACTTGACCCTCGCACCAGCACAATGCAGTCGTGAGAGATCGCTATGAAATCATTTTCACGTCTAAAGAGATGGGTAAGATAGGCAACTACAGATGTACATTGATGTATTACGTACATGGACATAGCAGTGGAAACTCTTAATTTTACGGAGAGAAGGCCATTGGCCAATGAAACAACAACCAAATCATTGATTGGGATGTAAGTAACTTACTGCCATCTTTAGAGCCAATGGGAAACTCAACTGCATGTGGTGCACTCTGCTAGAGGAGGGACATTTCAAACACGACTTGCAAATGGATGTGTTCTTCCACCGAGTGAAGACATCAACCGTAAGCAGATGCTGCATTAGTAGCGGAGGTGGCAGCGCGGAAGCAATACTCCTACTGTTTAATTACGACCCTGTATGGCTAGCGTAAGTAGTTTAGGTTACAGACGTTTATTGTCTCAAACATAATTTAAGACATTGAAAGTCAATCAAATCAATCAATTTATTTTTGTTTCGTTTTCTTTTTACCCGACTGCCGAAGGAGGGTTATGTATTTCGAGCGTATGTATGTATGTCTTAATATTTGGCACGCTCTACAGCCTAAACCGTTTGACAGATTTCAACATAAGAGGTGTCGTTAGATTCGTCTTAATGACACGAGTAACATAGTCTATATCAAATATAAAAAAATCAATACAGCGGCTGTGAGCCGCCAAATTGTCGTTGGAGTAATTTTTTTCTTCTTCTAAATAATATCGATATGAGTATTAAATTAAAATAAAGGTCTCGATGACCTGATTTCAAATATATATTTGATATATTAGTTTTTGCCTGCAGCTTTGGTTGTGAGGAATTATATTATTGTTGCGCGTGATTAATAAATCTGTTGTAGGTGGAGTCGGGTATTTTGATTTTTTTAATTAACTTAACTTGTTTGTATTCTATCTCTATGTAAATATTTTATTTGTAAATATTAAGATTAAATAGGTTTTTCACGTGATACCAATAAAGGTGTATTTATTAAAAAATATAAAAAAAATATCAATCAATCAATCTATTTACATTATTTTAAGTTACAGTAATTTATGACTTTGAATGTTGTAATCGAAGTAGTAGATAAGATAAAGAGTTTGTAAAAATAAATGACCAAATCTGACATTAACACATTCCATTGCCATCCAGTTGCCATCTCAACACGTAATAAAAAGCAGATGGTTCCAATTCTATCGGGCGTTATCTAAATCTTCCAATTCCGCTGTAGTAATAGCGAACGTCTGATATCAGAGGCTGGTTGCATAATGCTGCCTTATACAACAAACACAGAGACCATGACTTTGAAGAATAAACCCTGAATTTGATATCACTGTGGGATTGACAAAATAATATAAAACAGTGACTGAGTTGTTAACTTTCAAACTTTCGCGTTGAATGCTTTATGTAAAAATAACTACGGGAATTAACGCGATCATGCATAAGGGTATTTACATATTTTTATTCTACAATAATAAAGGTATAAATACCCTTATGGATGATCGTATTAATTCCCATTGTTATTTTTTCAGTAACGTAAGTGAAATGTTTATGAAACTCGACTTACGCAATAGTACCACACTGACTATAAAATGGATTATTTCGCAATTCGTGTATTTTTAACTTAGCTACCACCTATGATGATAATAAAATTGCATCAGCTGCTTTAAGGCATTGGTTGACTGGATCAGATCCCAATAGGATAAGTCCGCCTTACCTCAAGCGTGTTTCATAATTTCTTCTTCGCCAATGGTCAATTCCGAAATGCTAGTTAATAAAGTAAATAAGAATACGATTTATAAAATAAAAACATTTATAAAAATCAGTCAAAAGAACAAAACAGAAAAAAGGGGTTAGTTTTGTCCTGTCTTGAAATATTTTACTTTGAATTCTCATATCTGAGATGAGAAGATTTCCTGTAGGTATTATAAAATGAATCTTTGTTTGTTTATCTGGCGTTTATAGACTTTGGCATTTGTAAGTTATGGTATTTTAAACTCGCCTGACATTTTTAGAATCTGATCGTTAATCGACGAATCCCTTTTCTTGTTAATTAGCTACTGCCTCATATATTTTCTTACAGCATTGTGTTCTATCAGACACAATTGCGCGAGACCCAGAGAGATGCTCTCTGAAATTATTATGATGTTTATCATTTTGACGTTGCGTATTTGTAACGTTTGAGGATATATGCTTGCTGCGTTTTTATTGTCGTATTATTTTTTTAATAATTAAATAGCTATCTACTTGATAGCTCGGTGAGGATCGTTTCGCGTGTCAGATCACGCAAGTTAAGCAACGTCAACCGTAGTCTATTTACGGGCTTATATTGTTCTGGCACCTCCGTGGTTCGGAGTAAGAAGAGCACGTCAAAAGCCTTCGATTCCGGCTCTTAAATAAATAAATATTCCCGGACAAATCACACACTGCCATCTAGTCCCAAACTAAGCAAAGCTATTTGGAATGCTATATCAGTTATCTAGTACTATGGGTACTAGATAACTGATATCATACTTAAATATTTATATATAATCCCCAGTCGGGCAGCTTAAGTATATATATAATATAAACCTGTGTGTGGGGAAGTACCTCCACCTCACTGAATACCGCAGACAAATAACAATTCTCTTGAGGGTTGTTGTGTTGCTGCGAGTGAGTGAGGTCACCAGAAAGGAAGTAGATGCTGTGTTGGCAGCGGGGGTGGCGGCGCGTGGGCGATATTTTATGTTGTGAGCGTTAATATGGCTACGGTAACCGCTTCACATCAGGCGGGCCGTATGCTTGTCTGCCGCCCGACGTAGTATAAAAAAATATATTTTTAGTTAACTGTCGGTTCTGTCAACCCTCAGTTGAGTAGACTGATGGACAGTCGTTGTGAGACCAAGTCGATGGTGTGCGGATTGTTCGAATTCATGACTTCTAATAAACTTCTAACAGAACATACTCGTATGTACAAAAGCGACAGAACAGGCACAGTACAGCAAAACGTAATAGTATTACGAACAAGTTTAAATGAAGAGAGTCTTACAGTTTCTGTGCCTTATAAAAATGGCGCAACGGGATGATCGACTTCCAACCACTTTCTATTTAAGTTGTCGTACTGTTTTTAGACATTATTGACTTACTGTGTCCTCTGAAATGTCGGGTATTTTTGGAGGCCTAATTACACAACCTGACCTTTCCACAAAGGGTCCTCGTGAAATGGCCGAGAACGCCCCTCAAATTGAATCTCATCTTACGTACATTCAATATTTGAAGGTAAATTCTTTATTTGTGGAAATCAAAGAAACACTTTGCTGCAACGGGATTTTTTGATGAAAATCTGGTTCGTAGAGTATATGGAAAATGGTTGAGAGTATATGTCATGGTTATATCGACTCATCTGTAGAACAGGGTGATCACAGAGCAATAATGAGTTTATTTATTTATTTATTCATTCAATAGGCTTGTGAACCATTTTTTTAAGATTTGTTATTTAAAGACGTCACAATAATATAACTATAGGTGAAAGAATTACTGCGATAGCATAAAAACTTCTCGAGATATGATAACTTGAAAATATCAATTTTGGACTTTCCCGAAAACGCTCCATACAAAAGGTTACTAGGTTGTGACGTCACAATACGCTATTTTATATGCATTAAATCAGAAATTTGCACGGCAGCTATGTTAAATATTGCGTTTACGCAGCTAGTGCCATAACAAAAGTTATAGTTTTTTTCTACAATGGATTACCATTGAAGAAAACACACACCATACATAATTTATTAAAATTTTAAGATCGCAGATAGATTTTTTTAATTATAGAACATTGGTCACATGCATATTGCTTGCTGTACTAACAGTTTACACACAAAGTTAATTAACTAGACGATGTAGAGAATACAAACTCTACAGACAGACGTACGTTTTTAGAATTATCTTCATTTATTTCCAGCAGCGATATTCATTGAGCTTATGAAATCGTCCGGTCGTTCTGTCTGTCCGTTGCCATGAAACTCAAAATTTAGAAATTCTGACTTCGGATTCGCGTAGAGCATCAAAAAGTAGTAATGTAAAGTGACCTTGGTTTTCCGAAAAAAAGTCGTTCTGTCTGTCCGTCCGTTGCCATGAAACACAAAATTTCGAAATTCTGACTTCGGATTCGTGGTAGAGCATCAAAAAGTAATAATAATGTTAAATGTTATTGTGTATTGTGTGAATTTATTGTTTCATGTTGTGATGTTAATAAACGTATTTTCTTTCTTTTCTACCTTCTTAATGTAAAGTTTTAACGCTCGAAGTTAACTATTAGCCCTATAGATCTAACAATCTAATAAATTATTCAATGGAGGAGTATCGATATAATGTTGTTTTGTCCAAAGCTATATGTGATATGATTTCTTCCTACGGGAGCTGTGCTCGGAGTATAGGTAATATACCTAGAAATTAGTATATCGGTAGTTGAAATAGAGTTGCGTCAAAGGCTTTTGGATCAACAGGCTGAAGTGGAAGTGGGCACGCCACATAGCTCGCAGAACTGACGGTCGTTGGGGCAACTGACGCTATGCCTACAGCTAATGCGCCCCTGTGCACCAACCCTCCAGTTATATCACAGGATAGCGAGTCTCACGTCTAATAAACCAACCAGAGATAGGACCTTTACCCGCACCGCCATCGCGCTCGGTAAACCAACCGAACACTCAAGCAGATTGGTAGCAGGTCTTACTCCCCTTTCGTCTACAAGCAAGCTACTTAGGCACTTTTGAGTCGAGTAGGTCGTGGCGACCGACGTTCCGTTTCCCTAACATCACTGTCCATTCTCCATGATGGGTACCAAACTATTGACACGATCACTTCCCGACGCACTCCCTACTCCTAGTGTAACTGTAGCCATACTGTGGCACCAGATAGCTGGCTTTCTAATGTCCAGAAAATCGATCGGTGTGTAAGCCTATGCTCAGCAGTGGATGCCTGGCTCTGAAATTATTATATTTGTCATCTAAAAGTAACGATCTATTTCGGTCTGTCGTCTCTGCACACACAAGATCTTTTCGCCAAAAGTCGGCGTGACGTCGTGTTCGAGATTTGTTCAGGGAGGTTCTATTAATGATTCAGCGCACCATTTGCGAGGGTGCGCTTTACTACTGTTAGTTATTCTGTGGTAGTGTCAACAGCAGAAAAAGCCCACATTTGTTTTATTTTTAATGTTGGTAACCTATTGGGACACTTGAAAAAAAAGTCAATTTTTGCAAAGTGGCAGAGAAGTTTGCTTGTCAGAGAAATCAAATTGAGGTTTCTGATTTACATAAGGCGGGTTTGGTACTCGAAGTAGTATAGAAGAAGAAGAAAAATTCCCAATGATCCCACTTGATAATAAAAAGTTACTATAGCTGGTTTGTATTTATGTTTTTCTTCAACGCCAACATACAGATTCCCTTCAGGGTCTTAACGATTGACTGGAAGAGATCTCTTATAGGTATAAGTCCGCATTTTTATTTTTGTAATCTGTGCTAACTAATTTTTATCACAATATAGAAACAAACTAATAATATTATGCAAAATAGAAAAGTCCAAACTTACTACCATAGCTTTCAATATTTTTTCTTCGTATAGATTATAATAATATGTATGTATATGTATGTCTTTATATACAGACGTAAAGATGCAATTATATTTTTTTTATTATTTGATTCTCATCCGATTTCAATATGCAATGTACAATTGCTTTACATCCAGGAAAAGTTACCCAATGTCAACAAGTGTAATATATTTTTAGTTTAGGTTAAATTTGACCCACTTCCCAGTATCTCAGTAATGCCACAGAATAATATACTCTAGTAATGCGTTTATCTCTGTGGATTGAGCTGAAATTTGGTACACTTTTTAGGTTACGCTGACAATGCACGATTACCTAGAAGCTGTCTTTTTTTTTATATAAAATATGGGGGCAAAATTCAACCATAAAATGGCGGTTTAAAATTTCCACTATTATATAGATAACAAATAGCTTGATGAACGAAACACAGAAAGTAAACTTTTTAATTCTTTTTTAATAACAAACTATTATAACTTAGCCAAAAGTAACCTAAAAAAATAACAACAAAAAAAAAAAAATTGTTAATTTTATAGGTTACATTTGGCTAAGGTAAGTAGGTACTGTCTCCGATCTATTGTTATGTCATTGTGTACTGTATTTTAACTATACTGTGGCGCCTGAATATAACGGTCATAATGAAGTTTATAATGTTTAAAAAAAATAATTTAATCTTTATTGCATTAAAATATGATTTATAATCGTACCTCAAAAGTTCATTTCCTATCCAGCACCAACAATAATAAATTATAGATTGTAAAACAAGGGAATAGGGTCGAAAATCGTGTAATTCTATCAATCTGATTACAGTGCGGTACTTTCATTACCATACCAGCTTAATTTGCATTGCTTAATAACTTAATTCTGCTTGTTTTGAGAGACCACACGCGGGCACACGTATAAGGATGTTATTAAATATTTTTGTATTAAAATATTTCCAGTCTTTACAATATGGCGGCGTTTTTGGCGGCCATATGAGCGTGAAAAATTTATTATGATAGTTGGAAATTCATCATGAATGAAATAACAAATGTGATGTAATGGAGAGAGACTTCTTTTGAGCTAAAAATCTGACTTACATGTGGTGCAAACTGCCTACGAGTTATTTTCCGAAATGTTAGCACAACAAGACAGGAATTTGGGGTGTAAAGGGTTCATCAACATCTTTGAATCAAAGCCAACTTCACCTGCACGCGGTGCACCCTGCTAACTGACAAACGAAGCTCTGGCGAAAAGAGAGGTAGGGAGCGTAATTGTAAGCTACCAGACTGGGAAATGTACCTCCACCTCACAGAATACCGCAGCCAAATAACAATTCTCTTGAGGGCTGTTGTGTTCCTGCGAGTGAGTGAGGTCACCAGAAAGGAAGGAGATGCTGCGTTGGCAGTGGGGGTGGCGAGCGTTAATATGGCTACGGCAACCGCTTCACATCAGGCGGGCCGTATGCTTGTCTGCCACCCGACGTAGTATAAAAAAAAATTGTTGAGTGGAGCGATCGGAACCTTATACATGCTGAAAAGTCGTTCTTTGAAATGAAAAGGCTCCAAAACCACTGAACCGATTTTGATGAAACTTGTTACAATTAAAGATCTCGCCGTGCTTGAGGTTATGTCGAAAAAAATTGAGATCGATCATGTCCTTGAGGAATGGTCATCAAATACATATTTTCTATTGAAATCAATGGAAAACATACACTCAGTGAATCTACTCGCTCACTCCACCTCGATTTCAGCCCCGTGGGCTAGAGTCGGGCCTAGTAACATATATTAAACGCCCGCAAGGATCCAGTGGATAAATAATATTATTTCACTTCATTTCATTTCAACTCAGTTCATTCTCATCTCATCTCATCTAACTTCGAATTATTTCATTTCACCTGCCCCCTTACCAACACCTCTTATTGCGATTCAATAACCGAATAGAATGCTTATTCATACCAATGAATAAACGACTCTATCCAATTTGAAATAGAGTCGCTTATTCATTGGTATGAATAAGCATTCTATTCAGTTATTGAATCGCAATAAGAGTTGGTGGTAAGGGGGCTGGTCTCATCTCATCCCTTCTCATCTTATTTCGTTTTTATAGCCTCTTATTAAACAAACAGCTGCTTAAGACGGCCTTAGGATTCGTATTTGATGAAATGAAATGATATATGAAACTAGGGGTGTAAGTAGTTTATTACCATCTTTGAATCAAAGCCAACCTCTCCTGCACGTGGTGCATCCTGCTGACAGACAAACGAGGCTGTGGCGAAAAGAGAGGTAAGGCATAGCGTATTTTTTAAGCTGTCCCACTGGGGAATGTACCTTCACCTCACAAACATAACAGAATACCAGCCAAATAACAATTCCCTTAAGGGTTATTGTGTTCCTGCGAGTGACTGAGTTTACCAGAAAGAAGGAAAGGTAGGAGAATAGGCTGGCAAAGGATCGGAAACCCCTTGGTATTGTTGATCTCCACGGGCGGTGGTGATTGCTTTCCATCAGGTGACCCACATGCTCGTTTGCCACTCTCTCATATAAAAAAAATAAATGAAATACGAAATGAAGTGAAGTGAAATGAAGCTTCTTACAGAAGACCGCCGACCACAATCAAATATCCAATACAAACTTATACGAACATGTTACAGAAGATAAGCAACGTATACAGTTCCCTGTCTATGGATGGGTTTATCTCGAGTTTCCGTACTTCGAAGGCCAACTTACGCTGTTAATAAAGAACTGTTAAGGTCAGTGGCCTGTAAGTGACTTGAAAATACTAAGGCTTCGATTAAGGGAAGATCCGATCCCAGCCTTCCGGTTCACAACGTCCACTTCCAAATTTGATCTAATTCCTATAACGTCTATTTTCTAAAAGGTCCACTTCTAAAAGGACCATTTCCTAAATCGTCCACTTTGTTAGTACAGTTCCTAAAACGACCTGTGTTAAAATGACCACTCCCAAAATCCTGCACAAGGCAGCTGGCAGAAACTGGCTGCGCAGTGCTATAGTTCTGATTCAATGGCGCGCTTTGGAAGTGGTGTCCAACAGTGAACTGCAGTTTAATGATGGACGTTTTAGGAAGTGGACGTCTTGAGTAGTGGACCAAATAAGGAATTGGACTTTGCGAAGCGGAAGGGATCCCAGCTGTGGGATGGGAAAATGGACCGAAATGATCAACTTCAGACGTAAAGAAGAAGATTAAGGCCATAAATAAACCCGCGCACAACAAGGTAGCGTGGCAAGAGCAATAAACTACTGGGCTGCAATTTTCACATGGGTGCAATACTTTTTTTTTTTAATTTCCCACTGATTGCACCTCGCACAACGATGAATGGGTACCGTTTAGCACAGATATTTGGATTCCTGAACGAGGCTGCTAATTTGCCAGTTATTACTGAGAACGCTCAGGGCTGGCACTCGAAGTTACGATTAGTTTATCAACCAGTGCCCGAGACTTCGTACGCACGTATCCATGATTTTTTTAATACTATGTCGGGTGGCCGAGAATCATACGGCCCGCCTGATGCGAAGCGGTTGCCGTAGCCATATTAACGTTCACAATATGAACAATCACTCACGCACCGCTACCCCCGCTGCCAAAGCAGCGTCTCCTTCCTGTCTGGTGACTTCACTCCTCTCTCTTCGCCAGAGCCTCGTTTGTCAGTCAGCAGGGTGCACCACGTGCTGGTGAGTTGGCTTTGGTTCAAAGATTTTGATGAAGCACTTACACACCTGGTATCCCATGGGAAATCAAAGGTTACCTGTGTTTTAAATTTCAATCAGAATACCACAGCCAAATAACAATTCCCTTTTTTAACCTTTGAAACTGCTTGTAGTATTTCTGCGCGAAAGTGAGGAAGTCACCAGGAAGAAACGAGTGAGAAACGAGAGATATTTCATGTTACAAGTCTTTAAACTACGGAAACCGCTTCATCCGACACAGTATAAAAAAAAAAGCCAGACCGCCGTTTCAGATCACAATACGTAAACAATTTGAGGTTTTACTTAATAAAATTGTGTAAAGTGTTTTATTTTCATACACCGAATAGAAGAAGGGTTATTCATAATAATTAATAATTATCTCTGAAATACACGCGGGCGAAGTCGCAGGCGGCCACTAGTAAAATTTATTTCGTCGCTCTATCAGAGTTATATCGATAAATCTAAACCCTTTTAACGTAAGTTAAAAAAAATGAAGTCTGCCTGTGTCATGGACACGGCCGTGTGTAGTACGTGAATACGTTGTAAGCACTAAAATTATCTCAAAATGGCAGTGCTTGCCCCTCCCCGCACGAGATGTTCCATAGTATTCACTTAGCGTAATGAATTCTTTGATCCTTCATCTATCCAGTGGTGTGATCGATTTTTGGATGGAGATGATAGATTTGTAGCTGCAACACCAACCTGTATCATTTTGTTATCATTCGTTTTTTTTAAATTGGTTCCCTATAGAAGCAAATTTAAAGATATATATCCACGTCCAAAACCAAAACTTTTTTCACAATGTTTCAAAGTCAAAGACAAAGGCGGCCGTGTGTTTTGGCAACCCTCGTCACTTTGATGTCGCCGCTGTAATGGCGGCGATAGGTCGCTATTAGCTCCTTGTTTACTAAATTGACCCATTTGGAGTAAGTGCTCTTCGCACGCCACCCGGCGGGCATTACATCTTGGGTAAAGCCTGTCCACCAGATGTACTGAGCTGGAGGGATATGCATGACATCCAGAGTATTAACCCTATTTCTCTAAACAAATGGAACTACAAATTCGTTGTTAAATATTTTAAAACATTTTTTTTTACATGAGAGGGGGCAAAAGATCCCACATGATCTTGGCTCCTATCGGCCCACTCCACGAAAATTCATAGAAATATAAATAAACTAGCTGGCCCGGCGAACTTCGTACCGCCTAATTGTCAATGAATGTCGTGGTATACATATTAGTTGAACAAAATTTATGATGTCTTGAAATTAATATAATGAATAATAGAAAATAATAGAGAAGCACGATGGCGTCATTGCGCGTGTCAGTCTAATTGTACACGCAAGTTAAGCAACGTCAACCGTAGCCTGTCCATGGATGAGTTTATATTATCTCGAGCTCCTCCGTGCTTCGGAAGGTACGTTAATCCGTCGGTCCCGGTTGTAATCATTGGATTAACTCGAGGTCCTCCGTGCTTCGGAGGGCACGTTAATCCGTCGGTCCCGGTTGTTATCATTAGATTATCTCGAGCTCCTTCGTGCTTCGGAAGGCACGTAAGACGTCGGTCCCGGTTGTTATCATTAGATTATCTCGAGCTCCTCTGTGCTTCGGAAGGCACGTAAGCCGTCGGTCCCGGTTGTTATCATTACATTATCTCGAGCTCCTCCGTGCTTCGGAAGGCACGTTAAGCCGTCGGTCCTGGTTGTTATCATTAGATGGCAGTCGTTAAGCCAAGTGGCCTTTAGGCGGCTTGAAATTACTGGCGTCCACCAACTCGCAGTTGAGCAGCTCCACCTGCTCGAAACATATTCAGTTGAAGGAAGACCCGTATTTAATATTACCCAGCAGTGGGTAAATATTACCCAGCAGTGGGTAAATATTAAGTTCAGTATTTTACTATGTCACAAAATAAAGTACCATGACACTTGACAACCAATTAATATTCATTTTCAAGCATTCATTCATAAACAATTTTCAAAACAACAACGGACAACTTTCGCGACGTAAAAGTTAGACCAATCGAATTGACATTTAATTGAAAATCAATAAATATCCCAATCCGTTTTCAAATTTAATTTTTCGACAATTTTGTCAATGTTTTAATACTTATTATCCTATACCCACATTTCTGAACGCACGCATACATTTGACGTACGCACGTTAACGTCACGTTTGACAGGTCCGACATCCACGAACATTTTGTATGGAAAAATGATTTTTCTTTTATTTTATTTTTTTCGTAAATTTTCCAATGTTTTTAATAGTTATTCTGCTATTCTGGACGGGGACAAATCCAACAAATCAAAAACCATGGCAATCGGTCCAGCCGTTCTCGAGTTATAAGTGTTGTAACAAACACGACTTTCTTTTATATATATAGATAAATAAATATTCCTGGACAAATTACACACGGCTATCTAGTCCCAAACTAAGCAAAGCTTGTACTATGGGTACTAGATAACTGATATGATATAATACTTAAATACATTTTTTTGTAAATACATACATTATACATATAAAACGCCCTGACCAAGACAAACAGACATGTTCATGCACACAAATATTTGTCTTGTGCGGGGATCGAACCGGCGACCTCGGAGTCAAAATGGCTAATGCTAACCATTCGACCACCGAGCTCGTCGTATACACAAAAGATGTTTTCAACAAGACTTTTTATCAACACATCTAATTAAATTAAGTTGAAAGTGACAATATCGATTTCTAATTCACACTCCCTCACAGAATACCGCAGTCAAATAACAATTCCCTTGAGGGTTGTGGTGTTCCTGTGAGTGAGTCAGGTCACAAGAAAGAACACTTGGTGTGGCTGTTTTCCATGGGCGGTGGTGATTGCTTTCCATCAGGCAGGTCGGTATGCTTATTTTTCACCTTAGTGGTATTTATGCTATATTATGATATTAGGACTTAAATAATGTGGACATTTTGTTATAACTTCGCATGATACGATACGCTTTGATGCGTTTGTTCGACGCACTTGGCTGGTTTTTTACTTTTATTCTTTATATATTATTTACGAACATAGAGTACTATTATGCAGTTGTTAACTACCTAAGTATATGTTTACCGCAGCAGGCAAACACCGTGACATTTTAATCGGCCAACTGTTGAATATGCAACGCCAGTCGATACCCGTCCGCAGAGTACATACAACTGTGCTAACGAGTTAATTAGGCTCTGCTTACAGACTAGTAATAGCTGTTTAGATTGTATGTCGAGGACATGTCGCTTCATTACTTGTACATATATAATACTAGACTGGTTTTCGCCTGCGACTTTGTTTCGTTTGAAAACGCTTCTGGAATCACACAATAAACGACCATTTCAGTTGCAAGTGTTTAAGATTAGGTATTTTTTATACTACGTCGGGTGGCAGACAAGCATACGGCTCGCCTGATATTTCATCGCGCTTGCCGTAGCCATATTAACGCTCGCAACATGAAAAAATCCTTTCTTTCTTCCTGGTGACGTCACTCACTCGCAGGAACACAACAACACACAAATTGTTATTTGGTTGTGGTATTCTGTGAGGTACTTCTCCAGTTGGACAGTTTACAAATACACCGTGCACTATTTCTCTTTTGCCAGAGCCTCTTTCGCTAGTCGGCAAGGTGCACCATGTACAGGCGAGGTTGGCTTTGACTCTGAAGATCATGGTGAGCCTCTTACACCCTAACACAATGAGGATGATTTTACCCTACCGATAGAGAGACATACAATTATAGAAGGAGGTTGATGCCATCATACTGAACGACTTCTACGAACACAACCCATTATAATCGGCAACCTTTTATATAATAAAATAGTACCTACAGAACACTCAGATAGATTATGACTTTTTCTTGATTTATACTCTCGGTGTCATGTGTATTGGCATAAATTTAGATTTCTATTATTTTATCTTAAATGTACACAATTCTTCATTTCTTTTGGAACTTGGCCTCGTTTTAAAATTTACATTTTTGGTAATATATATGTATTTTACAACCAATCTTTGTCACACACAACATTCACCTGATTAATAACAATCCAATCGATTGCAATCTCGCAATAAAATCGATACTATAAATAAAATCGAACACGACCGAATGTCAGATAATCTCGGACATCGTTTACAAATACGCGTCGATTCTTTAAATCGAATTGATTGCTTCGTCGAGTCGAAGTTCGAGACGTACTTTTAATCACTGGCAATCGGATCGCTGGCTGTCGACGAGCATCGATTAATCGATTGTAATTTGTTGGACATCGGAAATTCGAAACATTTGGAAAGATAAATGAGAAAAATATACATTTCATGGAATGGCAAAAATATCGCGTCAGTAAGTACGAAATCTGGACCAATGAAATTCATACAAAATTTATCCAAGTTGTTCCCTCACATTCAAGTCCCAAAAAGATGGTGCTGTATGATCCCAAGGCCAATAGCCAAAAACAATTCCCTTGAGGGTTGTTGTGTTCCTGCAAGTGAGTGAGGTCACCAGAAAGGAAGGAGATGCTGAGTTGACAGCGGAGGTGGCGGCGCGCGAGCGACATTTTATGTTGCGAGGGTTAATATGGCTACGGTAGCCGCTTCATATCAGGCGGGCCATATGCTTGCCTGCCATCCAACGTAGTATAATAAAAATTACTACTATATCCATACTGTATCGTTAAGAAAGATCACGTAATCAAAGGAAGAAGCATCCGCTAGTCTAGAATTAAAACGCTGCACCATATTATCACCGTCATCTTCGGACGCCCAAAGCGAGAAAGTTATTGATGGTACGTTGTCATTTGCCAATTTCACGGTGCGTCAGGTGGTTTATGATGCGGGGAGGAGCCGGTTCGATTCCCAATTCGAGGCATTATTGTACCAAAATAAACTAAAATGGTGATACCAGGGCGTGCGAGAAAGTAACTTCTCTCAAATCGATACGACATGGAAGTCAAACAAGCATACGGCTCACCTAATAAACAAAAATAAGAGAGATACTAGAATTTTTGGACAAATTACACACATCTGGTCCCAAACTAAGCAAAACTTGTACGGTGGGCACTGGTACCCATTTTTCAGTTTAGTTTCATTTATTCAGTTTAGTTTATTAGTTTCATTTATCAGTTGTCTAGACAACTGATAAATGAAAAGAAAAATCATTTATTTGCACATGACACAGCACTGTACAAATAAGACATAAGAAAATTCAAAGCACTGTGCAATGTCGCAAAGTGGTCCCAACTCAGTATAAAAACCGAAATCTGTAACAGACTCGGCACTGATTTTCAGTTAGGACCAGGTTGCGATATCACGGACATATGTACATACTCAGAAACAACAAGAAACAACAAACGATTTATGCACAATATAAATAAATGTACTTAATTACTTTTATTTTGTCAATACGTGTAACAAAATAAAAGTATTGTTTCAGTTTCTATGTATTATATGTATGTATGTACATATAATAGGTACATAGAAAATACCCAGAGCAAGACAAACAGATATGTTCACGTACACAAATATTTGTCTTGTGCGGGGATCGAACCTGTGACCTCTGAGTCAAAGTGGTCATTGCTAGCCATTCGACCACCGGGCTCTGTAAAGACGTCATTATTTGTGTATATTTGTATGTTATTACAATATAGCATCAACGAAAAAAAAAATTAGAGGATGATAATAATAAAAAAAAAAATGTTTGGGTTTACAATCGCGTTTTTGGTTTTGATTAATAATTACTTATTGTTTTAGTAAATAATTAATTTAATGATATAAATTTCTTCTTTGAGTTTACACATCCTACATTATTGCAGTTCACGTTGTATTAACTGCTATACAAAATAAAGCAATACAATAAATAAAATAAAACAAGCACCGATTAATTTAATTGCCATCCGATCTCGTCTCAATAAAACTCCCGATCTTTACATAACTCAGCTCCGGGCATCGTCTGCGCCATGTACAGTGCCGCGGTGGCGGTATAAGTTTCAATAATTGCGGTGCGAGGACGACCGCGGGCAACTTGCTAGTTTCACCAGCCTGGGCACACATGGTTCCCAGAACGGAATTTAGGTTTTGTATCGTTTAAATGTTTAAGCTTACTTTGTTTGTAAGAACTGGATAAAAAATTGCTTGTCTGTAAAGTCGGTTTACGGACGACAATTTTACGTGATAACGTCATTAGAAAACATCGGCCGATGGAGTTGAAGAGAATCGTCACCAGCCGAACGTTTAGGCCGCGCTCTCGATTCCACGCTCGGCTCAGGCGGAACATGACAATGAGTCATGCTTTTTCCGCGTGCAGCCGGCGTTCATCGATTTATAACACCGGATTTCACGTAGTTGAGATACTGTCTTAAATGTCTACTATGTCAATTTGCTGTGGTATTTACCACAGCGAATTGACATAGTAGAAAGAAAGCACAGAACATTTGTTCTGTGCTTTCTGCAATTCGTTCGTTTGTATATAAAAACCGGCCAAGTGCGAGTCGGACTCGCGCACGAAGGGTTCCGTACCATTATCTATAAAAACGGCAAAAAAACACGTTTTTTGTATGGCAGCCACCCTTAAATATTTGGTTTATTTTAGTTTAATTATTTATTTTTAGAGTAAGCATAAAACTAAATATTATGTGAGTATTTCAAGCGTCTACCTATTACCGGTATCAATTGCGAGCAAAAACGAGCAAAAAAAATCACGTTTGTTGTATGGGATCCCCTGTGGAGGAGTTCATGAGATACATCCTGGTGACAGACGGACGGACGGACAGCGGAGCTTTAGTAATAGGGTTCCTTTTTACGTACGGAACTTTAAAAATGGAAACTAAAATCGATAACACTACATTATGGTGAACAAAGCCATTGCAAATAAGGTCAGCAGCACATAGGTAAACTACCAGACGCGAAGGCGCACCTCCGATGCTATAATTTACACATCGCAATGCGATTTGCGAGGAAAGTTAATAATTTACGTGTAATAGCCTAATGACTCAATATCGGCAGGGTAATGACAAGGCAGGCAAAGCCGTCGGACATAATTATGTTCCGGTGTTAAACGCCGAGGGAGCATGGAAAGTAATCGCAAATATTTGGCAAAATGGGACGTAGCCAGGGTTGTCAACTGATGAGGAATTGGTGCAGACTAAGCATACTTTGTTCGGATGAAAATGAAATTAATAAAAATCTCACGCTGATAGTTTTATACCACACAAATAAAACTTAAACAAATAAAAATATACAAACAAAAGATCATCATCATCATGAGACATCTCAGATGCTCAAAGGTTAACTGGAAGAGATCTGTGACAAATTTGTGTAATCATTTTATTTCTACTATGTTCTGCTACTTAGAACTGGGGGTGTAAGTGGTTCATCAACATTTTTGAACCAAAGCCAACTTCACCTGCACGCGGTGCAACCTGCTGACTAAAGGACGGGGGCCCACCACACATTCCCACAACTGTATCTCCTGTGGTGGGAATGTGTGGTGGGCCCCCGTGGGCAACCTGCTGACTGACAAACGAAGCTCTGGCGAAAAGAGAGGTAGGGAGCGTAATTGTAAGCTACCCGACTGGGGAATGTACCTCCACCTCACAGAATACCGCAGCCAAATAACGGTTCCCTTGAGGGCTGTTGTGTTCCTGCGAGTGAGTCAGGTCACCAGAGAGGAAGGAGATGCTGCGACGGCAGCGGGTGACGGCGCGCGAGCGATATTTTATGTTGCGAACGTTAATATGGCTACGGTAACCGCTTCACATCAGGCGGGCCGTATGCTTGACTGCCACCCGACGTAGTATAATAAAAAAAAATATTTTGTCTGTAAAGTCGGTTTAATGACCATAGTTGAACGTGACAACGTCATAAGAAAATACTGATGGAATGTTTGCATTTTTTCAAAGAAAATTTTAATGGAACGCCTCAGAGCGAGGTAACGCCGCATGAGTCATGTTTTTTCGTGCGTGCAGCCGGCTCCATCGAATTATAAGACGTTGTCACGTCAAAAAATACTTTTGTACCAAAACAGATTCTTATAACAACAACTAAAGACTTACACGACGAACACTCGACAAACAGCATGTTGATTACCTTAATGACATTTCAAGGGTATAAAAATACATATAAAACCACTGCTATACAGAAAAAAAAAAACAAAATCTATATAAATAAAAATGAATATTGCTAAGCACAAAACTCGAGAACGGCTCGACCAATTCTACTAATTTTTTTCTCTCGTATTTTCCTTAAGGCACACGGAAAGTTTTAATAAAGAGAAAATATAAAAATTGCGTGGACAATAGTAAAAAAAACTTAACTGTTGACAGAAGGAAGTCTATCCGGCAGCTACTGTATAATTAAAATAATAAAACCGGCCAAGTGCGAGTCGGACTCGCGCAAGGAGGGTTCCGTACCATTATCTATGAAAACGGCAAAAAAAATCACGTCTACAATAGACGTGATTTTTTTTGCCGTATGGGAGCCCCCCTTAAATATTTGTTTTATTTTTATTTAATTATTTATTTTTAAAGTGAATATATATCTAACTAAATATTATGTGAATACTTCAAACGTCTACCTATTGCCGTTATCAATTGCGACCAAAAACGAGCAAAATATCACGTTTGTTGTATGGCAGCCCCCTTAAATATTTATTTTATTCTATTTTCTAGTATTTATTGTTATAGCGGCAACAACAATACATCATCTGTCAAAATTTCAACTACCTAACTATCACGGTTCATGAGATACAGCCTGGTGACGGACGGACGGACGGACAGCGGAGCCTTAGTAATAGGGTTCCTTTGTACCCTTTGGGTACGGAACCCTAAAAAACTAAAACCGTTTTCTCGATAACTTAGCTATAACTTCCTAAAAACTGCGAGCTCATAAGTTACACTCATCATCATCAGCCTGTATCTACCCACTGCTGGATATAGTCCTTTCCCAATGCTTTCCACCACATGCGATCCTCCGCTTTCCGCATCCATCCGCCACCAGCCACTTTACACGTTTTTACAACTTTACAAGTTCTACTCATCATCATCATCAGGTCATTTTAGTCTCCACTACAGGAGCACGACCCTCTCTCGTCCGTCACAGACAGAAGGAGGATTTGGCCTACACTCCCCACGCTGGCCAAACGGGTTGGGGAGGCCTGATCGATATTTGACAATGTATTTCCCTTAGTCGCCTTGTACGACATCCACGGGAAGAAACGGAGTGATTCTATTCTAGTCTGCCGGAAACCACACGGCCAACAAGTTATACTCACACTGTTATATATATTTATATTTAATTCGCAATTTTCATTTCAACAACTTTCGTTCGTTTGATGTTATTTTCACAACATCTGTTTTATTAGGTGCCTACTTCGTGAAACTCATTATCATCACAGACGGCTGCTCGTCAAAGGATGGGGATTGTCCCCGGAATCGACTCGTGCTCACACGAGTATGCAAATATCAAACATGTTCAACGAATTAGGCCTTTGATATTATTGCTAAGGATTCGTAGATTCATTCGATAAAATAATGATGAACGTCAATTAATGGCATAGATTTCCATTATTTTAGTGACTAGCCGTTCAGTTATTACACTCACTTCATTACTATAAATACAGATTCCAAAAGCTTCCTACTCTTACTAATTTCTTCTGATTATTTAATCAGAAGAAATTAGTTTAATCAGAAGTAATTAGATCGTTGTGTGTTCCAAGGCAGCCGTAGTTTTACCCCCGGGATTGCAACGGACTTCATTGCCATTTCTGGTGGTCGCCGCTTTAAATCCTGGCTACACAGGAGACACAGTGGTGATTCACTTCACTACTTCTGCAGCACTCTTGTGTAGATCCTCTAAACGGTAGTTTACTGGTATTGGTAGTTATTTTGTAGGAGTACCTACTCCTCGGCTCTGCGTATACTTTTAAAAAAAAGTTGCCTTACTTCTTATTCAAACCATATTCAAACCTTTTAACAAAGAACGCCTAACAATTCTTTTTTTAATTTAAATCGCCATTTTAAGCGGCTGTCTTAATAGTTTAAAAATAAATAGAGTAGTAATTGTGCATTGTTACGAGATCCAAACTCAACCCGACACTAAGAAGTGAGTCAAATTTAACTTGCAACTGATTGGATTACAGACACCGTGGTGAAACTAAAACTTTCTAAAAATAGCATTTTTAAAATTTTTAATTCTTATAATACTCGTATATAGATTTTGAAACATTTTGACAGTATTTTTCTACATAGTAATAAAATTATACCCAATACAAATCGGGTTAATTAAAAACTAATTTACTTAAAACTTACTTCATTAATTTACTTAAAACAGGAGTTTACTTAAAACTTGAAATATCCCTTCGCCAGGAGCCTCCTCCCTGAACATTTATTTGTGTAAATTTATGACAGCGAACTAACGTTCTTCGTCACACTGTGATTGTAACTATTAATAAGGCACAAGAGCAGTCGTCGTCAACTCGTCAACCATTATGAATCCCACTACTAGCATATGGGCATCCCCTCAATGGAAGGGGTTTAGAGCGACAGCCGTCTACAGGCCACTGGCTTAACAAAAAGACTGTTGTCTTTGAATAAATGGCAACAGCCGGAATCGTCGGCTTAACGTGCTTAACGTGCTTAACGCGTGTCAGTCTAATCGAGCACACAGGTCACCAGAACGGTACTAAGGTCGAATTGTTAAAGCTGACGTGCACTTGACTGTACTTAGAAAATACAAAATTCTTTATACTGAATAAAGAATTTTTCCGTGTTGCGATTTAGGATTTCTTTCAAATAAAAATAATTATATTTGTGTTAGAAAATCCTGCCTCTCCATAAAAATTGTTTAGATCCAGAGTGATACTTAGTAGGACACCTAGAAAACTAACTTTTGTGTGTGTGTGTTGTTTTATTTCTTTCTCTACCATGCACTTATCATTGTTGAAATAAATAAATAAATATTCCTGGACAAATTACACACGGCCATCTAGTCCCAAACTAAACAAACCTTGTACTATGGGTACTACATAACTGATATGACACTTAAATACATTATTTTTTAAATACATACACATAATACATAGAAAAGACCCAGACCAAGGTAAACAGATATGTTCAAGCATATAAATATTTTGTCTTGTGCGGACATCGAACCCGCGACCTCGGAGTCAAACTGACCATTGCTTAATATTTGACCACTGAACTCGACAATGAAATGAACAAAAATGAAATTCTTTATCCCATTGGGCAATTGGCACTTAGACACGCCTTACAGTTCTTTTTTTATCTAGATTATATGTATTTATTTTCAATCTACCAACACTTGAGGCAATGCTTGGATCTTTTAGTAAATAATCTTTCATGTGTACATACAAATGATGTTGTAACTGCTTTCTTACATTACAACATCATTTGTATGTTCATTTCGTAATTAAGATATCAAGTATTTGCAATGACATGCAAGTATTTGATTAAGATATTGCTATTTATTACATGTGTCTGACTCATTCCATACATCATTGACAGTTAGGTATCTCATTATGAACTTAACATTATTATATCCAGCAGCCAATGTCCATCAGTGGATATATACAAACTGATGATGATTATTATTATATGCATATATCCATTGCTAACGACCGATGGTCGAATGGTTAGCAATGGCTACTTTTACTATAGGTCGCGGGTTCGATTCCTGCACATGACAAATATTTCTGTGCCTGAACATGTCTGTTTGTCATGATTTGGGTGTTCTCTATGTATTACGTATAATTATTTATTTACAAAAAATATACATAAGTGCATATATCAGTTAACTAGTACCCATAGTGCAAGCTTTGCTTAGTTTGGGGATAGATGGCAGTGTGTAATTTAACTAGGAATATTTATTTCTTTATTTCAATAACGATAAGTCCGAAAGACATAAAACAATCATAACTAAGTACAACCAAGTCCACGTCAGCTTTAACAAATATATAGCAGTCGTTAAGCCAAGTCAGTGTGTGGAGTATGCTCTAAACCCCTTCGATTGAGAGGAGATTATATGTAATGATTATGGATTGATACCTATATATCTTTGTAAACTATTTTATTGATCCCATTTCAAAATGATGATTGAGATTTAATTTGCTGGAATGTTCTCGATAATTCCGAAACATATCAAAATCCAATCAACAGCCGATAGAAGGTTTCATGAGGCCTCTGAAAAAATAAATTTGAGTCAGACACATGAGCGAACGTAATATAAAGGGTCCCGTCCATTTCTTTGATGTTCGGAACGCGTGTTTCACAAGGCAGCCTCCTTATACGTAATCAGGCATGTCTTCGGAATCCCAGTATTTTCAGAGGGCCTTGTAAGGCGCATGGACTGAATACTTTCAGAGAAAGCACGCGTCGGCGGGACCCTGTAAACGTTTGTGCGCGGGGAACGAATTCAAAGAAACAATTTATGATGTGTTGTTGTACTTTATAATTAAATTGGTTCCGGACGACGCGGCACGGTGCTGTGGTTCCGTCCATCTGGGATAGGGTTCTTTCAAAATAAAAATATTTTTCTTGAGGGTTTGAAGATTTTGTATGTATTTATTTTCTATTGCTAATATAAAGAATACTACTATAACAGTAATATTTAATTAAATAAAGATTTTACGAACAAATAAACAAAAATCTTTAAATTATTTTGGCTTCGGTGCGCGGTTTTCTGTGCGGAGTGCGGAGCTACTCCTCTTTCGCCAGAGCCCCCTTAGCTAGTCAGCAGTGTCCACAACGCGCAGGTGACGCTGATATAGGCTCTAAAAATACTGGTGAGCATTTATTACATCAAAAAGAGACAATACAGGACGTTTCCGAAATATCTAAAATTTGGTTCG
The DNA here is from genome assembly GCA_937001555.2 of Hypsopygia costalis. Classification (NCBI taxonomy): domain Eukaryota; kingdom Metazoa; phylum Arthropoda; class Insecta; order Lepidoptera; family Pyralidae; genus Hypsopygia; species Hypsopygia costalis. The sequence continues at coordinate 23,528,540 of OW443346.2, forward strand.
TGTTTTTGTTGCCATTGTGTTCAGGCAAGACTACCCTTGCGAAAGAGGAGTAGCTCCGCACTCCGCACAGAAAACTGCGCACCGAATTGTATACAAAAATCTTCTACCATCAGGCAGGTAGCTTGCTTGGTATTCGAGTTACATAAAAGTTAACGTTGTAGCCATTTATTATTCTTATTTATATGCCTTAAGTACTACTATGGTTGGTCGTGTGGTTTCCGGCAGACTAGAATAGAGTCACTCCGTCTCTTGCAGTGGATGTCGTACAAGGCGACTAAGGGACATACATTATAAAACATCGATCAGGCCTCCCCAACCCGTCTGGCCAGCGTGGGGAGTGTAGGCCAAATCCTCCTTCTGTCAGGGACGGACGACGGACGAGAGAGGGTCGTGCTCCTCTAGTGAAGACTAAAATGACCTGATGATGAAGTACTACTATGGTACTACAGATTAGCGCATGTTACCTCCCCAACGTGTATACCGTGGTGTATACCTAACACTTAAGTTGATATTTGAATGTTTGCTCAATCAGAGGCGAGTGTCAGACGCTACGAAAATGTAATCACTGGATAAATGAACGCTGATTTCAGCTTATTTGAAGTATACGACAACTACGTCCATTCAGGGTTGTCGACAGCTGCACTGTGTATAATCCCATTACTAACTACAATTTTTTAACTAAACCAAGCGAAATAATGTGAATGAGAGTAGCGTGAGAGTAGAAAATGCAATGCAATTATTTGAACTGAACACACTATGTAGCTATTTTAAAGGGCATTGTTTTTTGGCCTTTTGTGGTCTTTTGTGAGATGTAGGTAAGGCTCGTTAGCTCATCATACTCTACCTATCACTGTCATACATAAGCCATAGCTTCGTTGAGCTTTTCGATTCCTTATGATCGTACCGTGATGTTAAATAAAAATATTCTTATGAAATGAGCTGTCATGCGATTTTTTTTTTAATCTGACTTGTACCTCCAGAGATTGACGCGTTTAAACACACAAACACTGTCGCGTTATTGTATTAGTAAAAACTGGCTTCCTCAAGCGGTTTGATTGACCCGTAAGAACACGCTGAGAAAAAGCATTATTCGTAATAAAAATCTGTTTGCTAAAAAAGATGCGATTTTAAACCAACTTTTTTTTACTTTAATAAATACTATTATCATCAGAAATCCCTTATTCCGTTAATGGGAAGGAACAAAATCCGTCTTCAACTTGGCGAGATTAGCACACGCAACCAACAAGGGACAATTTTATTATGTGACAGCCCTGATGAGTTAGCCTCACCAACGTGACACTCAGGAGACTCCGTACAAATATATGGTCGTCAACTATAACATAATAATGACATCTGTGCAGACCGTAAATAAGCGCGATTGCGTGTGTTTTACATACAAACTGTTCCACATTTGTCTCAGAAAGGAGGTAAGGTCGATACGAGAAAACAACAGGAAGCGTGAAGAAGCATCTTGTAGGCCAGCAAGGCAGCGTCGACTGACAAGACATCTAGGTCTCTTGTCCGTTGCCGATGCGATTAGAGCTCCTCTTTTCGCTTACCATCAGGCGAGGCGGAGCCAATATGCTGATATATAAAAAAAAGCTGTTATACTGTATGTAGTACATTTTTTTAATACCAATAAAATGGCCTGCCTGATGGAAAGGAGTTACCGCAGCCTATGAACGCCTGCAACACTAGGGACGTTGCTGACCCTGTAAAAACCTATAGAAATAGTTACTTTGACTATTACTTATACTGTGCCTACGTGTTGCGCAACGGTGCCGAACCCTCGGGTTGTGGTACTGTTCGATACGTCTACTGTGGTTATAATCACATAATTGGCTGTTACACAGACTTGTGAAATAAAATACCAGGTGCCTCTATCGATAGAGATGGCAGTTAAGATAGACAACGGATAACAACTTATTACTATACTGCAAGTTCCGTATGTAAAATATAAATGTTAAAATATGTTATTTTTTTAAATACGTACTAAAATGCGGCGAATAATATCATCATCAACAACAATTAAGAGCTGCGTTCTTATCGGTGGAGCTTCTGTTCTGCAATCCGCTTCTATCCTCCTCTTCAGCTTTACATACGTCATACTTCCACCTTATTCTTCGGCATAAAACCATAATCATCCCACTGTTGAGACGGGTCATCCCACGGGTCTCCCATCAAGGGGTTTAGAGCGTAATCCACCACGCTGCCCAACTGCGGGTTGGCGGAAGCCAGTGTTTTCAAGCCGCCCTAAGGCCACTTACTTGGTTTAGCGACTGTCATCTAATGACAACAACCAGGACCGAAGGCTTAACGTGCCTTCCGAAGCAAGGAGGACCTCGAGATAAATAAACCCATCCATGGACAGGCTGCGGTCGATGTTGCTTAACTCGCGTGTTGGAATAGAATGACACGCGCAACAACGCCATCGAACTCCTCTTTTTCCTTCAGTACCTTAAAATCCGCGAGCTCGGACCCGCGATCTCGTAGTCAAAGTGGCCATTGCTAACCATTCGACCACCGGATTTGTCATAAAAAAATCTCGCACATCTCTTTTTATTTTAATGAAAATTGTAATTGAGGGTTAGGATGGGTTTAATTAACGTTCTCAAATTACGGATCCCCAAAACCCGACCGAAGTGTAAATGACGTAACACTAATAAACATCTATAATAAATGGCAGCACATTACATGCGCCGCGTTATCACTGAGATCAATTGCTCGGAGATGTTTATAAAGGTTTCTGGAAACGGAAGCTTATCGGCTCCCGACCCTCGTTGAACTTGACTTATCGGGACTTACTGTCAATTGTCTGGTTTTGAATTTAAATCACTAATTTTTTTATTTCGAATTTTAGACATGCCTTTAGGGATAGAAAATGCTTTACGTATTTTCACTCTTTCGATTGTTAAGTAGGAGGCATTTTTTCTCTATTATTATTATAATAAGTACTGACGCTGCCAATTTTGAGGAGCTCGATTGTCGTAGCGCGTATCTGTATAATCGATCACGCAAGTTAAGCAACGTTGACCGAAGAGAGGTAGGGCTTTGCCTATTTTGTAAGCTGTCAGTCTGGTGAAGCACTTCCACATCTTACAGAATACCACAGTCAAATAACAATTTCCTTGATGGTTGTTGTGTTCTTCCGAGGGAGTGAAGTCACCAGGAAAGAAAGCACAACGAGAGTGATATTTCATATTTTATATTGCATAAGTGCTTATATGGCTATGGTAACCGCTTCACATAAGTTAGGCTGTATACTTGTTCGACCACTCCACGAAGTATTAAAAAAAAGAGGGCGTAGTTAGATACGGGCTAACAATGAGACGTGTAAAGTATATTCTGACTCGATGTCTCGTATACCTATTGTGCGGTGTTAGTATCCGTGACCTAACATCGAGGCGGCGTGTGCGCAACTAAAACGCTCCGTTACGACACCGGTGTAGTGCAGGAGCCGGCGCGCGGCGAGCTTCCCTCGTCGCTCATTATCGCGTCCGGCCGGTCGCACTGTGTCAAGGCGAGCGACACGTCAGCGGCCGCCGCTGACAATGTTTGCGTAAGCAATACTTTTTCTATGTTGGCAATTACTATTGCTATACTATATCGAGTGCCAAGCATACGTCCCGCCTGATGTAAAGCAGCTACCATATCTTATACAAATACTTCGTCAGAAACCCTTATTAATCACCCTGCTGGGATACGGATCTCGTCTCATTCGAAGGGGTTTAGAGCATCCAGTACTCTGCTCAGCTGCGGGTTGGCGGAGGCCAGTGTTCAAGCCGCCTAAAGGCCACTAACTTGGCTTAACGACTGTCATCCAATGTAAACAGCTGTGACCAACATGTGGTAGGATGCAGAAAGTGCAGTTGAAGTAAACGCTCGATAGTCGAATGGCTAGAAATGGTTACTTTGACTCCAGGGTCGCGAATTCGATCCCCCACAAGACAAAGATGTGCACTATCATGTCTTTTTGTCTTGGTCTGGGTGTTAATATATAAAAAAAGTATTTAAATGTGGTCGGTTCTCTAAGGTAACTGACCACTTTGCCATACTGAATTATATGACAGAGTGGTCGGTTATCTTAAGGAAGCGACTGTATACATTCATCAAGTATCTAGTACCCATAGTACAAGCTTTGCTTACATTTTTAACTAGATGACGCCGTGTAATTAGCCCAGAAATATTTATTTATGTCTTTTTATCACGTGTCAAGCGCGGCGCATTTGATAGGCGTGCGCGGAGATATAGATCCAACGCGTAGAGACCCCTTTGATAAGTTTCATATAATGTTGTAATTTATTTATTATTATTAATTACTTGGGCTTTAAAGATGATGGTGACTGGTGAGCCACTTACACCCCTTACACGAACGTCTAGGCAGTTAGGCAGTATACCAAATATTAGCCAACGTTGGGCACAACAGCCATCGTTTGCATAATGTGCATAGCGCACACGATGCCAAGAGAACTGCACACGAGATGATTGATTGAAAAAATAGATTGATGCAACGCGATCTCGAAATTATCAGGTCACGGCGTCGGGCAGACGATGACGAAAGTACACTGCTGTAGACGCGAACAAATCATTACTTAGACCGCTCGTGTACCAGCGAAGTGACTTAATTGCTTATGCACACATTGAAACGTATACCACATAATGTACTTCATATATATATAGGGAAAATATTAAATCGATCCACAAATATAACCTAATTTGCACATCAAATTAATCTGATCGCGCATCAAATCCATTTTTTGTGGATTTTATATGCAATATGTATTTTATGATGTTTTGGGGTGTAAGTGGTTTATCAACATCTTTGAACCAAAGCCAACTTCACCTGCTCGTGGTGCACCCTGCTGACTGACAAACGAAGCTCTGGCGAAAAGAGAGGTAGGGAGCGTAATTGTAAGCTACCCGACTGGGGAATGTACCTCCACCTCACAGAATACTACAGCCAAATAACAATTCTCTTGAGGGTTGTTGTGTTCCTGCGAGTGAGTGAGGTCCCCAAAAAAAAAAGGAGATGCTGCATTGGCATCGCATCGGGGGTGGCGGCGCGCAAGTAATATATTATGTTGCGAGCGCTAATACGGTTACGGTAACCGCTTCACATCAGGCGGGCCGTATGCTTGTCTGGCACCCGACGTAGTATAAAAAAAAAATAGGTTAGGTTATGTTTGTAATGTATTTATTTGATGCTACATTAAATAGTATCCTATATATTGCATACCTGGAGCCCTATCGCCAATGCTGAAGCCGATTACGATCGGATTTTAAGACTGCGAAATTCTAACTTCACCGTAAATGATTGCTAGTAGTAATAAACTTGGCAGGTGGAGACGGAAACGCTCTACCGATTGAATTGAAGATATTTATCACAAATTTCTACACAATTCCCATTTTCGCAATCAAAAACCCCTATGGGAATCGGCTTCAGCTTACGCGGTAGACCCCCTGGGGCCCGACCGCCGAAGCTGAAGTTGAATACCATCGAATACCGTGGAATCAAAAATTCCAAATATAAGACTTAGGTTTAACTTAATGACAAACATATTCAACTTGGTGGATAGAGCTCTCGGGTTTCTACCAGCTACAATTACCACTGAGCTGAGATTTTCGCATTCAAAAATCTGATGGGAATCGGCGGTAGGGCCTAATGTGGAAAGAATTACTATAGATATCGGTAATACCAGGATTTTTTTGGACGGGCACTTCATATAAATAAAAAAATCTAATAAAACAAATTGATTATTTTTATTGATAAATTTAAAATGATTCACTCAGTACTTTCACACGGCTGTGTCTCCTGTAACCAGGATTAAGAAAGTGGCCCTTGTTTTTTAAAAAATATTAAAGTAAGCACCTTAGACGACAGTTGCAGAAGTCGAACGAGATTGAACAAACAAGACTTATACCGATAAATTGCAGTTGCACAACGCTTTGATAGCGGCAATATAGATTCAAAATGGGATACAGAAGTAGTTTCGACATGGCAATCACACAGTACCCAGAAAAAGTATGAATCAGGCGATGTTGGAGCAAGTGTTAATCGATGATGCTACGAGGGTGAGTCACGGAATTAAATGATGATGGAGGATATAGACGTTAGCCATAATTAACAATAGGTGGGAAATATTTGAGATTTTTTCTGCAACAAAGAGAAAATTTCGGACGTCCTAGATTCTGCAACCGATTTCCAAATGTAATGATTAGACTGTTCGTCGACAGCACGTATCGTATAATATGAAAGCCTACAAAATTGTTTATACTTAAGTATATTAATTGTGGTCGTGTGGTTTCCGGCAGGCTAGAATAGAATCACTCCGTCTCTTCCCGTGGATGTCGTACAAGGCGACTAAGGTAAATACATTATCAAACATCAATTAGGCACGTGTGGAGTGTAGGCCAAATCCTCCTTCTGTCTGTGACGGACGAGAGAGGGTCGTGCTCCTGTAGTGGAGACTAAAATGGACCTGATGATGATAATGATGATGAAGCTAAACACAATTACCACCAATCTAAACTGAAGGATATTTGCAATCAAAAAATTCGGTGGTAATCGGCTTCAGTTTCAGCGGTAGGGCCCCAGGTCGCGAGTTTGATCCCCGCACAAGACATACACGTGCATGAACATGTCTGTATTTGTTTGGATGTTTTCTTTGTATTATATTTAAGTAAGTTAAGTTACAAAAACACGTATATCATTTACCAGACGAGCTCGGTGGTCGAATGGTTAGCAATGGCCACTTTGACTCCGAGGTCGCGGGTTCGATTCCCGCACAAGACAAACATTTGTGTGCATGAACATGTCTGATTGTCTTGGTCTCGGTGTTTTATATGTATTATATCTATGTATTTACATAAAAAAATGTATTTAAGTACAATATCAGTTGTCTAGTACCCATAACACAAGCTTTGCGCTTAATTTGGGACTAGATGGCGCTGTGTAAATTGTCCAGAAATATTTATTTATTTATATTTACCTAGTACCAGATTTGTCAAATTTGGGACTAGATAGCGGCGCGTAATTTGTCCAGAAATATTTATTTATTTTAATGCCAATAGTTAATTTTGTCGACAGTGTGGTGGCTGGCTGTCTCTTACCGTAAGACACACGACCGTGACGCGACTACGCCTGCTTTTTAACCGACTCCAAAAAAGGAGGAATAGTTTACAAGTCGGCTGTATTTTTTTTTTATGTTTGTTACTTAATTACTCCGTGACTTATAAACAGATTTGAAAAAAACTTTTTTTATTTTAAAGAGTATACTTCCAGATTGGTCCTATATTTTTTTCATCATCATCATCAGTACATACATAAATGTAGATTAATGTTTGGAGTCGGTTTTTTTTTTTTGTTATAATTATCTGAATACTATCAACACATTTGTCGAAATGCATATGTCAGTGGATAAATGCAGGTTGATGATGATGATGATCTCGGGCTTTTTACGTGATCATTGTTAGATGCAAAGTAGGTAGTACATCAAATCGAGTTTCCTCTTTATATTCTGTCCACGGTCTACGCGCACTTACATACGCATCCTTGGTCGACGCATGCGTGGCGTTCAGTATTCATAGTACACTGTGATAGACGGACAGCCTGTTTTACGAATTAACTTAAAAGATGTTACTTGACATGACAATGTTAGTGTTTAACTATAGCATTAGTGAACACCTTAGTGTTAGGCCTTGCGATGCGATATCACAAGTTCAGGGGTCATTCCTTGGCGTACTAAAAAGTTTCATCATCATCATCATCATCAGGTCATTTTAGTCCCCACTACAGGAGCACGACCCTCTCTCGTCCGTCCCTGACAGAAGGAGTATTTGGCTTCCACTCCCTACGCTGGCCAGACGGGTTGGGGAGGCCTGATCGATGTTTTATAATGTATTTCCCTTAGTCGCTTTGTACGACATCCACGGGAAGAGACGGAGTGATACTATTCTAGTCTGCCGGAAACCACACGGCTAGACCTAAAGAGCCAGACTAAAAAGTTTGGCAACTCCTATCTTTGTCGCACCATTAAAAAGTGGAACGCGTTGCCGGCATGTGTATTTCTTCATTCATACAATGTGGGATCCTTCAAGCGAAGCGTGAAGAATCTTGTAGGCCAGCATGGCAGCGTCAACTGACAAGACATCTAGGTCTCTTGTCCGTTGCCGATGTGATTGGGGCTCCTCTTTTCACTTACCATCAGGTGAAACGGATCCAATACGCTGAGCTAAAAGAAAAAGCGCTTTTAGGCGGCTTGAAAACACTGGCCTCTGTCAACCAAAAGCGTGGTGGCATATGCTCTAAACCCCTTCGGTTGAGGGGAAACCCAGCAGTCGGATGAATAAGTACGACGTGGTGTAAATAAAAAGAAAGGAATTCAATATTTTGCATTAAAGTATTGCCAATTTCTAAGGCAGTAGCCGATACCGAGTGAAAAACAAGTAAACGGCCCGCCAGATTTGATGCGTAGATGACCCGTAAATGGGTCGCAAACCAATTCAAACGTTATATTTATAGTTATATATTAAAAGCATTAATGAAATTCAGTTTTCAAACAAGAATAGTTGAAACAATGAATAATGTATACAGTCGTCTATTAAAACCTGAAACAGTGAATTTGTAACAACAATATTTGAGTTGTTCCAACAAAAGTAACGGGAGTTTCTACAGCGGCCTGAAACTTTGCTAATTCATACAAAAATGAACCCGAAAATAGAAAGAAACGGACGAACAATTTGGATGATTGTTACGGAGTTGTGAGTTCGAATACAGACAGAAACGCGCACATTGTCTTTATTTATTTGCACATTTCTATGTAAATTTAGTTTTTTGTTATGTTTTTCGACGTATATGTGTGGATTTTTTTATACTACGTCTGGTGGAGAATGATGTGAAGCCATTTGACCTTAGTCATTATTACGCCGCGCTACTAGAATATCGCTTGCGCGCCGCCACACCCGCTGCCGCCGCAGCAACTCCTTCCTTTCCTTTTGGTCACCTCACTCATTCGCAGGTACACAACAACTTTCAAGGAATTGTTATTTGGTTGCGGTATTCTGTGAAGATAAGGTATTTCCCCCTATAGCAACACGACTGTGGAAGTACCTCCACCTAACAGAATGAGGTCACCAGGAATGAAGAAGTTCCTGCGTTGGCATCGGGGATGGCAGCGCGCGAGCAATATGTAATGTTGCTAGCGTTTATATGGCTACGGAAATTACTGTTTCACATCACGCGGGCCGTATGCTTATTTTCCATCTGTGGTATAAAAAAAAACAATTACAAAGAATTGTATCTCACTGCAAATACGGCAATAAATATTGAGCATTCACCTATGGACTAGACGAAGTGTTCAAATTGTACAGATGCAATGAACAGCTGATGATCACACGGCAACACGAACATTACACTGCGAATATCACGAACATCAGACAAATACTACCACACACCCGCCCATCTGCCTACGAACGAGATGCCTATCTCAATGAACATTCCAGTTCCCTATTCATCCCGGAACAATGACCCAAAAACAAATACCCATAAAAAAACTTTGGAGACCGCTCTATATCACAAAGGTACCCTAATTGGGAAGCAGATGGTTCTGTTAACCACGTGCTTATGGCGCTTTCATTCCACGCTGCGTCCTATTCTTAAACATCACACCGCCCTACTCATAAGTAAACAAAACTAGACCTTAAAATACCTGCGTAAAGTGTTAAATCAAAAAATTGAACTTACAGATAGGTCGTTAGCAATAACGTGGATACGACCAAAAAAAGAAAGGGCACGTTTACGGAATGAAAGACGTGAGTGCCGCGGTTCTTTAAAATGCCTTTTTTTAGCTGTGGTAAGGTGCGAATCCAGTGATTTGTGGGTCAATCTGCTTGATGGCAGGCCCGCCCTCTGACAGATGTTTCGTGGAATAATATTGTAACTTACGGATACTAATTTATCATTGGACATGTGCTCTCGAACTCACCTGTAACAAAATAAAAAAGGTATTTAAATTCAGGAAGCAGAAATTAAGACATTTAAATGTAATGAGCTCAGCGGCCTGCTTTGATTTTCCCCCGACCATTAATTTAATTGTAACTAATATAATGCTACTATATCGCGCCTGTCACTATACTTAATAAATACTTGCAAAACTCTGCGTATCCGACATTTTGTTTTTTATTTTTTATTTTCAAAGTAACCTCTTAAGCTTACCGGCTTTTTCGTTTAAATCTGCAATACTGCGTTTGAAATCAATGAGATTTTTATTTTTATTTTGTAATAGGGCTCACCCTCGTACGTTTTGTCTTCCTTACATTTTTAATATAAATTACATGTATTATGAATCTTTTTTGTTCTTTGACATTTCGGGTTGTCAAATCATCAAAACAGTTCAAACTCAGGCAGATTTAACAGTTTTATGTTACGTCATTCACCAAGACTAATATTTTATTTCTTGTCTTACTCTTCTAGTATTGCCTGAAGAACTAGAAGAGTAAGACAAGAAATAGGGATGAAGGAGGAACTTAATAAATGAACCGACAGTAGAAGTTGCAAGTTTTAAATTCTGATCGGTTCTGATAACCATGTGGTCACAAAATTCATATAAACTGAAATAATTAAGAGCCCTGGTGAAGACGAGGGCTTAACCCTTAGTTATTCCAACCCTTAGTTATCCCAACAATCGAAGGGATTTAGAGCATACTCCACCACGCTGCTCAGCTGCGGGTTGGTGGAGTGCTAATCTGGGCGCCGGCTTCCCTGCTGCCGCTACAGCAACTCCTTCCGTTCTAGTGACCTTACTCACTCGCTGGAAAACAACAACCGTCAAGTCAATTGTTATTTGGCAGCGGTAATTTGTGAGGTGGAGGTACTTTCCCCGTGGGGACGTTTACAAATACGCTGTACCCTATCTCTCTTTCGCCAGAGCCTCTTACGGCAGTCGGCAGGGTGCACCACGATCTTTATATCCAAAGCCAACCTCACCTGCAGGTTGGCTTTGGATATAAAGATCGTGGTGTGCCTGTTACACCCCAACCTCTGGTAAAGATTGCACAATTGTAATAAAGGAAGTTTACTTTTACACATAATAACGGTGTGGGTTAGAATGGCGGAAGCGACCAGTTATCCAACAATAGAGAAATTATGTTAATTCACATCTTTATAGCTCCTAAACTTAAACACGGAAACAATTAATGCTATTTTATTAGTTTAGCTTCCGAATATTACTTTCACTTAAAGCATTAATTGGTATATATTTACTTTGTTTCATTGAAAAGCGGAGATCGAGTTGTTAAAGACATAAATCAGGCATCACTTTCAAACGAGTTAAAATAATTCTCAAATAATACCTGTCAGTAAATAAAGATTAAACATTCTGATAAAAGTGTGCTTATAATATCTGCCTACTATATATACTGTGAGAGTCAATTTTCCTATTACTGTGTACAGAAAAATTTACTCAAATTGTGGGATTACCTTTACGGTAGCTTTGAAAGGTAAATATTACCCTTGCAGATGATAGAAAGATAGATAATATAGATACATAACTGCATAGTAAATTGAATGTCAATGTTCAATATAAATGAAATTTAAGAATAAGATTTGGGTCGACTAGTATGCTCAGCGTTTATCTACATTTAGGGACATCACCATGTGAAAATTTCCGAAAATCCTTATTTGTCGATAGAACCTTTTAAATTTAGTGGAAGCAGTTCCATCACTAAGAGAGTCACGCCAGCTAGATACAGAAGAAACAACATGCTGCTTTTCTATACATATTTTTATACGACGCTGGCTGCCAAACATGCGTAGCCCGTCTGATGGAAAACAGTAGTACCGTAGCCATAAAGACGTTAGCGATACTTATGCAGCACCTCCTCACGTCCTCATTCACTCGCAGGACGGCAACAATCCTTAAGGGCATTGTTATTTGGTAGCGTTTTTCCGTGATCTTGATGTGCCCTAACTCTCTTTCGCCAGGGCCTCGTTAACAGCAGAATGAGGTTGGTTTTGGCTCTATATGATGAGTTACATTCCATATCAATAAGTAGTTATCTTATGAAACCTACAGCATCAACAGCTCCAATTATATTATGCTTAGAAGTTGAGTTACTAGTTGATATATATTGGTGTATTTCTCGCGGTTATGGTGTTTGTTTCATTGGCAGCCGCGCCGTCTGACCGACCATATCATTCCAGTTTTTAATTGGTCTCCATATTTGTCACCATAACCACAGAACTTAGAGGAAAAACCCAGGTAGAGCAGCTTTAACACAAAACATAGATACAAAATAGATAAACTATTGTAGATGAAACCATCAGAAAGTTTATTTTAAGTTCTGTAGTTATAGTTAATTGATTGAGGTGTTTTTTTGCGAAAGTCAAATTTACAAGCAATTTGATACCACAAATTCAACAACACACTACTTTGCGTGCATCCACCAAAGTAGTGTAGATCAAATTGTTCTGCAGTTATGATGCTCTAAGTCCGTTTGCACCTACAAATAAACAAACTAAATAGATGATTTAACGTATTAGAACATGAGATGTTTTATAGACCAAAACTATTAATTAAGTACGTATTTCACTTAAAACGAGCGATATAGGAGGAGTTGTCCGATATGATGTCCACGACTTCCTTCTATAACCGTACCGCTCGACATCGACGGGGAATTCATCCTTACACATTGGAGCTAAAATGGTTGCATACACGTGGTTCCAGAGAGGTTTTCCCAGGAATGTATAGTATGGTGTTCTTCAAGAAAGGCGTGAAGGGGCTTTTAAAAGGTCGGTAACCCATGAGCGATGCCTCTGGTGTTGTTAGCCTCGATAGGCTGCGATAACTGCTTACTGTATATCAGACGGATCGTATGCTTGTTTGTCATATATACGCTTATATATGTATTATATACATATGCGCAGAAAAAACGCCGTTCTGTATCTGCCCTTTAGCTTTATGTTTAATCCATAGAAACCAATATTTTCAGCGAATATATTCCATTTATTATAATTCAGCTAATCATTGTGATATGTGACCGTTGTCGGAATGTATTTATTCTTAAAACATTTATTAAACCATTACAGAATGATTAGCTATAGGTATATAGCAATCAGCCTGTAGAGTCTTTTATTTAGAAAACTCTTTAGTATGAAAATGGCGTGTCCAATACTAAGCCCTCAATGAAATCTTATCCACACTTTTCCCAACACCTATTAGGAAGTCTATATCCGTTCAGGAAGCTAAAGCGGGATAGAAATACAAGATAATAAGATGGACGAGAGGGACAGCAAACGATGTTTTCACAAGTAATTTGACCGGAGAAGCCAAAAGTGAAAGAGTGCTTACACTTGTTGCTTCTGCAAATCGAATTATAGCTCTCGGGACACTGCCTCTTGAGTCTAAAGTGCGTAACTCCATGATTATCCGTGAAATATTGCGTCTAAAGTGCGTAACTTCATGATTATCCGTAATTATTTAGACAAAACCTTAATTAATTATATACCTGAACTTTCCTTATGAATCACTCCATTTATTGGTGAAAACATAATAAAAGTCCGTCCGGTTTGTATTTAGTTTATCGCGATCATACAGAGAGAAAGACGTGGCTCGGGAACGTTACGTATGATGATAATAGTGACAGAGCATTTTATATATTATCCTTATTCCATTTTATATACTTCAAAAAGGGCGTGAAGAGTTTTTACAGGGACGGAAACGCGTGTGTGATACCTTCGGCGTTGCAGGCGTTCATAGGCTCTACTCTAAATAAAAACGAAACATAAGATAAACGACCCGGGGCCCTACCGCCGAAGCTGAAGCCGATTGCCATCGTAAATTATGAATGCGAAAATGAAACTACTGCTTAGATTGTCAGTAATTATGTTTAGCTCAGCTGGAAGAAACTCTAGAGCTCTACCGACTCAGCTGGAGATGTTTGTCAATAACTTTAACTTAAAGCCAATTTTTGGATCCATAAAAACCGACGGCAATCGGCTTCAGCTTCGGCGGTTGGGCCCCAGTATTGAAAGATATTTTCTTACTCACTTTGATCTATTTCTAAAACTATGAATCACATACTAGTGAGATTGGCCTACGAATTAAAGAGATCCACATATATTAAATTAGACATAAATTGTTACACTTTCCCTGCTTTTTTATGACCGTAATAATTTTAATTTCGCATAATTCGTCCTAATAGTAGTTCCAAAGACTTCCAAAGCAATACTCATTAATACAAATTGATTATAGCCCGGAGCACCATATTAATTTTACCATTTTATAGCGCTCGTAAAAATGAATGCTTAAAGCAACATTTTAGCGTCGCTAACGTATTTTGAACCTTATTTTATACGTGTTAAGACTGCTTGGTTTATTGGTGTGTGCCTGGTTATTATAATTAGGTAATGTAAACACGAATTGTGTGAAAGTTCAAGTATTAGTTATATAAGTTGATGCGTAGGTTTCCGTTTTAATAGAATTGAAGGCCAATAGAACCTTCTGAATTTACACGTGTGGACAGTCATGAGCACATTAACTTAGTCATTTAATTATGAGAGGTCCACACTTGAATTCGCATGTCTTTGGCGTTTATACAGCTTACAGTGATATTGACAATTGCGTTAAGTTTGCTGAATGCAGTCGATCACCAGTAACTAGAATGGCAATACTCGTAATTTTTCTACGATCGCAAAACGAAAGTTGTCCGAATCAAGACTAAATTGTGAATAGACTAAAAATATTCATTTGAAATCATTAATTACTATCAGTTCTTGTTGTTGGCAAAATGTTTAGATTGTTTAATTTTCGGTCATATTTCGACATAATCCTATTTAAATTAGTTCGTTAGACTTTAGATTAGTTTCATATTGTGATACGAGAATACCAAATTTGACATTTGTGAGATCGAGACTGAATCGGAACTGAATTTTAACAACATTTTAATTAAAGAGAATTGCCTCTCTGAGCTAGATTCATTTAATTGTACATTGCACAAATTTCCCAGAATGTTTACAGAGGGGTTCAAAATTAAATTTAAGCGGGATTATATCGAAATATGAGTGAAAATTAAACAAATCAAGAATGTTACTTTTGCCAACAACAAGAATTGATAATAATTAATTAATGAAATCAAGTACCTATATAATTTTAGTCAATTCACAATTCAATCTCGATTCGGTTCCCCCTTACCACCAACTCTTATTGCGATGCAATGAAATAGAGTCGCTTATTCATTGGTATGAATAAGCATTCTATTCAGTTATTGCATCGCAATAAGAGTTGGTGGTAAGGGGGCAGATTCGTCTCAGAGGGTAGGTGAGGTCGACACGAGAGAGCGGCAGGGAGAGGCCATACTGTACGTAGTACTATTACTTATCCTGTGGTACAACTGAGATCGCCATGACAATCATAATGCTATTTTAACTCTTATTACGTAAGGCATAAGAACTGTACAAAGGCCGAAGTGTCAAGGTTGAAGTACAAGATGGTATGGCGGTACTCGGGCCAACTCACACTGTTACAAACATGTTAATGAACAGTTATTAGTCCCATGTGTTATTTCCTTGTACGTAATTGGTGTTTTTTGCCTAAATTGCTGTCATAAAAATATTCATATGACGGAAATACCATAAATAAACATATTTTTTTTTATATAATAAAGTTGAAATTCAATTCAGGCGGTCATAATTGATTGGGAAAGAAACTATGGTACCATAGTTTCTTCGCCGCAGTATTGTGGAAGGAGCTCGATGGCGTCGTTACGCGTGACAGTCTAATCGATCACGCAAGTTAAGCAAGGTCGATCGTAGCCTGTCCACGGATGGGTTATTTATCTCGAGCTCCTCCTTGCTTCAGTCCCGGCTGTTTCATTATAGACCAACCCGCAGCTGAGCATCGTGGTGGAGTATGCTCTAAACCCCATCGATTGAGGGGAGGCCCATAGCAATGGGATGAATAAGGCTTGATGGCGTCTGATGTGAAATGAACTTCCTATCGAAGTTTCTCCGAAAGACTACAAGCATGGGTTTCTTCAAAAAGGATGAGAAAAGGTTTTACAGGGTAGGCAACGCATGACGCCTATAAGCTGAGGTAATAGTTTTCCATCAAGCAGACCGTATGCCTGTTTGTCACCTTAGTGTTATAAAAAAGGATACATATTTAAAAACATCGGACGCGCAGCATGCGCCACCATAGCGACATTTTTTTTTTCGTAATCCCGAATAGATATCGGAAAACCAAGGTCAGTTCACATTACTACTTTTTGATGCTCTATACCAGTGTTTCCCAATTAATGGTACGCGTACCCCCGGGGGTACGCGACATTGCATCAAAGAGTACGCGTAGCAATCTCTTAACTAAAAAACATTAAATCCTTAAAAAACAGTAATGCAATAACAAATACCAAAAAATTAATCAAATTCAATTAGCGCTTCAGTGTGTCATTTCATTACAATGTAATTTGATGATAATAAATATAAAATGCACCTGATTTCATTTTTTTATTTAACGTTCCCGCAATAAGGGCTACGCAAATTAGAGGTCTTCCTTGCAGTGGTATGTAGAAAAAACTAATTGGGAACCGCTGCTCTATACGAATCCGAAGTCAGAATTTCTAAATTTTGAGTTTCGTGGCAACGGACAGACAGAACGACCGGACTAATTAAGTTCCATGAATTTCGCTGAAAATGTATTTCAGTACATTTATCAGTTATCTAGTACCCATAGTATATAAGCTTTGCACTTAATTTATATGGCGCTGTGTAAATTATCCAGAAATATAAGTTTATTATATTTCATGTACCGCCCCAACCCGTTTGGCCAGCGTGGGGAGTGTAGGCCAAATCCTCCAAGTCAAGTCTCATCAAGTCTGGGACGGACGAGAGAGGGTCGTGCTCCTGTAGTGGAGACTAAAATGACCTGATGATGATGATATTTCATGTTGCGAGCGGAAAAATGGCTATGGTAACCACTTCATATAAAGCGGGCCCCTATGCTTGTCTACCATCCGACGTAGTATTAAAAATAAGCAAAGAAAAAAAACAAATTACCTCCAAAGATGTTGTTAATAAAACGCGCCATACTCACGACGATATTGTTGTAACCGTCTGCCGACTGATGGCTCTAATAAAACTGTAATTTATTAATTTTCTAACTTGTAATTACGGCAACATGTTTCAAAATAATTATGTAATTTTATTAATGTGTAGTTATTATAGGAGGCGCCCCGCCGGGCACGCTAATCACATGGAACTCGGTAATTAATACATAAAAAAATCTATTAACTTGTTCATATCTGCTCATAATATGGTACAAATTTTTCCTTTCAAGGGTAATAAAGCAAGGCTTCAAAGTAAACAAATTCTGTCAATTTCGAGCCAAAGCCAACCGAATTTCGCTCATTTAATAACTGAACTCTGTCAAAAGCGAGGATTACACTGTGCCCATAAGTTGCTGTTGGGGAAGTACTTCCACCGCACAGAAGATTGCAGCTAAAAACAATATCCAAGTGGCCTAAAAGGTTTGCTGTGTTCCTACGAGTGAACGACGTTACCAGAACATATGAAGCTGCTGCCGTAGCAGTAAACATGGCGGCGCATTTATAACGCAAACGTCTATAAGCGCTCATTGCTTCACATCAGCGGGTCGTATGTTTGTCTACCACCCGGCGTCGCATAAAAAATACTTGATTTTCGTTACACAATTTTGACGTGACAACGTCTTATAAATTGGTTAGCCGGGTGACACTTCAAGAAACTGGGTCACGTTATGCGCTTACAATGAGAGCGAGTGAAAGGCGCGTGCCTTTCACTCGCTCTCATTGTAAGCGTGTCGTGGACGCGTGTCCCTTCTAAGAGCGAGAGAGACAGACATAAAAAGTGAAAGGCATGCGTCCCTTCCACTCGAAAACATTTTACCACTCAAAGTCGTTGTCACGTAAAACTTTCGCCCGTATACCTGCTTTACAGGCAACCAATTTTTTTTTTACTGAAATGCCTGGTACTAGACAAAGTGGAAGACGTCCATCGACGTCACGTTAATAATATGCACTTGACTAGCCAGTTCTGGGGCCCCACCGCCAAAGCTGAAGCCGATTACCATCTGTTTTTGTTGATTCCAAAATTGGATCTTAGGTTAAAGTTATTGACAAACATTTCAGCTTACTCCGTAAAGCTCTAGTGTTTCTAGCAGCTGAGCTAAACATAATTAGCAGTAATCTAAGCAGTAGTTTCATTTTCGCATTCATAAATTTCAATGGTAATCAGCTTCAACTTTTTTTTTATACTACATCGGGTAGCAGACAAGCATACGGCCCGCCTGATGTGAAGCGGTTACCGTAGCCATATTAACGCTCGCAACATAAAATACCGCTCGCGCGCCGCCATCCCCGCTGCCATCGCAGCATCTCCTTCTTTTCTGGTGACCTCACTCACTCGCAGGAACACAACAACACTCAAGGGAATTGTTATTTGGCTGCGGTATTCTGTGAGGTGGAGGTACATTCGCCAGTCGGGTAGCTTACAATTGCGCTCCCTACCTCTCTTTTCGCCAGAGCTTCGTTTGTCAGTCAGCAGGGTGCACCGCGTGCAGGTGAAGTTGGCTTTGGTTCAAAGACGTTAATGAACCACTTACAAACCAACTTCGGCCCCAGGGGCCCTACCGCCAAAGCTGAAGCCGATTACCATCGGTTTTTGTTGATTCCAAATATGGATCTTAGGTTAACGTTATTGACAAACATCATCAGCTTACACGGTAGAGCTCTAGGGTTTCTACGAGCTGAGTTAAACATAATTACCGACAATCTAAGCAGTGGTTTCATTTTCACCTTCATAAATTCCAATTGCAATCGCCTTCAGCTCCGGCGGTAGAGCCACCGATTCTTAACTACAAACGGAACGTGGTAACCTAAAATACCGTTACCGGACGTCAAAAATTACATGACCTCTGTAATTTTTCTATATGCGGATGTGATTACGGCATAATTTTATCTGTCTGTGTATTACGCCTTATTACACGAATTACACGAATTTGGACATTTTGTAATCACGCGGCCGGCGAGGGCAGTGTTTACCTCGAAACAATCACCGCTTATTATTTCAAATTATTCTCGATATGCTATTGTTAAGTTTTAATCAGTAAGAAATGAGTGGAACTTAGGTGTAAGTAACAAAGCCGACCTGCACGTGGTGAACCTACTGACGGACAAACGAGGCTCTGGCGAATATAGAGAGATAGCGTATTTTGGAAGCAGACCGACAAGGGAAGCACCTCCACCTAACACAATACTGCAGCTAAATAACAATACACTTGAAGGTTGTTGTGTTCCTGCGAGTGAGCGAGATGAAAGAAGGAATTACTGCGTTGACAGCATATATGGCAGCGCCGGAGCGAAATTGCATGTTACGAGCGTGTTTATATACGAGAGAGGGGGACAAACGGGCATGTAGGACACCTGATGGAGAGCAATCTCCACCGCCCATGAGGATCAGCAAAACCAAGGGGTCGCCGATCCGTTGCCAGCCTTTATGGGAAATATAGACTATATTCTTGAAGGCTCCCATGTCGTAACTGAATTAAATATAAAATAAATAAATAAATCTTCCTATATAAATTACACACTGCCATCTAGTCCCAAACTAAGTAAAGCTTGTGCCATGGTACTAAGTAACTGATATCTATATATATATAAAAGAAAGTCGTGTTTGTTACAACACTTATAACTCGAGAACGGCTGGACCGATTGCCATGGTTTATATATATAAAAGAAAGTCGTGTTTGTTACAACACTTATAACTCGAGAACGGCTGGACCGATTGCCGTGGTTTTTGATTTGTTGGATTTGTCTCCGTCTAGAATAGCAGAATAACTATTAAAAACATTGGAAAATTTACGAAAAAAATAAAATAAAAGAAAAATCATTTTTCCATACAAAATGTTTGTGGATGTCGGACCTGTCAAACGTGACGTTAACGTGCGTACGTCAAATGTATGCGTGCGTTCAGAAATGTGGGTATAGGATAATAAGTATTAAAACATTGACAAAATTGTCGAAAAATTAAATTTGAAAACGGATTGGGATATTTATTGATTTTAAATTAAATGTCAAATCGATTGGTCTAACTTTTACGTCGCGAAAGTTGTCCGTTGTTGTTATGAAAATTGTTTATGAATGAATGCTTGAAAATGAATATTAATTGGTTGTCAAGTGTCATGGTACTTTATTTTGTGACATAGTAAAATACTGAACTTAATATTTACCCACTGCTGGGTAATATTAAATACGGGTCTTCCTTCAACTGAATATGTTTCGAGCATACTCCACCACGCTGCTCAACTGCGAGTTGGCGGACGCCAGTAATTTCAAGCCGCCTAAAGGCCACTTGGCTTAACGACTGCCATCTAATGATAACAACCAGGACCGACGGCTTAACGTGCCTTCCGAAGCACGGAGGAGCTCGAGATAATCTAATGATAACAACCGGGACCGACGTCTTACGTGCCTTCCGAAGCACAGAGGAGCTCGAGATAATCTAATGATAACAACCGGGACCGACGTCTTACGTGCCTTCCGAAGCACAGAGGAGCTCGAGATAATCTAATGATAACAACCGGGACCGACGTCTTACGTACCTTCCGAAGCACGGAGGAGCTCGAGATAATCTAATGATAACAACCGGGACCGACGTCTTACGTGCCTTCCGAAGCACAGAGGAGCTCGAGATAATCTAATGATAACAACCGGAACCGACGTCTTACGTGCCTTCCGAAGCACGGAGGAGCTCGAGATAATCTAATGATAACAACCGGGACCGACGGATTAACGTGCCCTCCGAAGCACGGAGGACCTCGAGTTAATCTAATGATTACAACCGGGACCGACGGATTAACGTACCTTCCGAAGCACGGAGGAGCTCGAGATAATATAAACTCATCCATGGACAGGCTACGGTTGACGTTGCTTAACTTGCGTGTACAATTAGACTGACACGCGCAATGACGCCATCGTGCTTCTCTATTATTTTCTATTATCCATTATATTAATTTCAAGACATCATAAATTTTGTTCAACTAATATGTATACCACGACATTCATTGACAATTAGGCGGTACGAAGTTTGCCGGGCCAGCTAGTAATACATAAATATATTTTTTTGCGTTTAAAGTTCGAATTCGAGTTTGATTTCATTTCCATGGAATTTTCTATTAGGTAGATTACTTTTTGGAACTTTAAACGAGCAGAACCGCACTCAGAAGCTAGTACATGTAATTATTGTTAAAAAAAACTTTAATTAATAATTATTTATCAATAAATAACATATGCCTGTGTGTTTGAATTACCAATGCTAATATTACTGTTTATCGCTGAATGTGTTAACCTTCGAACTTTACGTTCCTTAGACGCAAAATATTTAACATAATAACCATGTTTGTAACGTATCAAAAAGAAATAACGCTTTGGAGAAATTAATTTCACGCCTACACTTACGTATTAATGTCTTATGTTAATCTATCTGGTTTCTTGTTATTCTCACATAGGTGACAAACAAGCATACGTCAAGCCTGATTACCAGCCTATAGACGCTTACAACAACAGGGGCATCAATCACGCGTTTCCGAATCTGCAATAACCTTTTTGAAAAACCCTCATGCTGTAGTCTTCTGGGAAAATCTCGTCAGGCAGTTCATTACACAACTTGATAAACCTAAGTAATCAAGCATATGGCCCACCTGATATGAAGCGGTAGCTGTACGGAACCTGATGTTTGCAAAATATAATATCGCTCGCTCGCCGCCACCTCCGTGCAAGAAAGCGTTAAGTAGATAAAATAAAAAAAGATCCTGACGAATTGAGAACCTCCTCCTTTTTTTGAAGTCGGTTAAAAACGGTGTGTGTTTGGACCACGCGACAGAAGTGAAAACTTCTCTCTACATCTCTCAGGCAGCTTATAATTACGCTGTGCCCTACATCTCTTTACCATTCCCTCGTTTGTTTTTTTTATAAGAGAGGGGGGCAAACGTGTATGTGGGTCTCCTGATAGAAAGCAATCACCACCGCCCATGGACATCAGGAACACGAAAGAATCGTCGATCCGTTGTCACCATATACTCCTTCGTTTCTTTCTTTTGCAACTTTTCTTTTAGCAAGTTGCACCACGTGCAGGTGAGGTTCGCTTTGGCTCTAAGATGATGATGAACCAATTCATATCCATTTCTCTAACTTTGGTAGAAAGGCATCCATGAGACTTAAGAGCATTATTGTTAAGAACATCAGAGCATCCAATATGACTTTTTATTATATTCCTGGACCAAATTATACACGGTCATCTAGTCCCAAATTAAGCAAAGCTTGTAACCAAATTAAGTAGACATCGCTACTAGATAACTGATATTATACTTAAATACATTTTTTTTTTGTAAATACATACATTATAATACATAGAAAACACCCAGACGACAAACAGATGTGTTTATGTACACAAATATTTGTCTTGTGCGGGGATCGAACCCGCAACCTCGGAGACAAAATGGCCATTGCTAACCATTCGATCAACATAACCTTAGCATTGCAAAATAATAATGAAGGAATCTTGTTTTTATAAATCGGTGTATATTATTTACGCGGACGTAATAATTAATTCAGACATAGAATGTTGTGGGGTTGGGAAGTGTGGTATTACTCAAAACTGCGCTTATGTGCGAGTCACACGGCCGAGAAAAATGGCAAACGTATAAGCCATACGTTATTTACAGAAAGACTATTTGATTTAAATTGCAGCTGCTGCTGAAAAATTGCCGCGTATGTATATTGTCGTAACCCTTGTCTGTCCCACTGCTGGGATATAGCTTTCCCCTTAATCGAAGGGGTTTTGAGCACACTACGCTACTCAACTGCGAGTTTGCTGAGGCCGGTGCTATTAAACCGCCGACGTATATATTAGGTACAGTACAATAAAAAGTACTTTATTCATGGATAAATATTTTATGAAATATTTCAGTGGTTGTATATTTTGTATGCACTTACATGTACATGACATTCACTCCAATGTTAATGTATTTGTTGATCAATTCTATCACCACCCGTGGAGATCAGCAACACCAACGGATCGCCGATCCGTTGCCAGCCTTTTAACGGAAATATAGACTCTTGTTCTTGAAGTCAATTACGACATGGGAGCATGGCGTAATTGAATTAAATATAAAATAAATAAATATTCCAGGACATACGAGTATATACACTGCCATCTAGTCCCAAACTAAGCAAAGCTTGTGCTATGGATACTAGATAACTGATATAATACTTAAATACATTTTTAATTAATATATAGAAAACACCCAAACCAAAACAAACGTACATGTTCATGTACACATTTTTTATTTGTAATAGCAGGACAAAAATGAATGAATGTGTTGGTTACTTGAAAACTTTACTTATGGACTTTTTAGAATAATTAAACAAATTTAGGCTAAGCTAGATGAGAAGTCTCACGTCAATAGAGAAGAGCGTAAACTTGTTCCTTATAATTCCCACTAAATACGTTATAAAAACAAAAGTTGAAAAAACAACTTGCGATTTCCGATTGGTTAATAGGCATGACCCTTTAAATCTATAAGGAAAATATGAACAAACATACTGACTTTGTCGAGCTCGGTGGTCGAATGGCTAGCAATGGCCACTTTGACTCCGAGGTCGCGGGTTCGATTCCCGCACAAGACAAACATTTGTGTGTATGAACATGTCTGTTTGTCTTGGTCTGGGTGTTTTCTATGTATTATAAGTATGTATTTACAAAAAAAATGTATTTAGTTACATTTATCAGTTGTCTAGTACCCATAAGCTTTGCGCTTAATTTGGGACTAGATGGCGCTGTGTAAATTGTCCAGAAATAATTATTTATTTATTTACTGATTCGTTGCTTTTCTTATCTGTGTGTACTCAGGTAACCTAATATCTGTAGCCAGGGTATCTAGTGCCCCGCCGCGCGGCACAATGCCGCGACATGCCGTAATGGCTGGCTTTACAACGGGCATTAGATATCGCCGGTTAATTTAATAAAGCATTTAATTGCCCGTCAGCTTACTCGACGGGCTTAGGGACTGTGTGTCACGCGATTATGGACTCTAATGGGTTTTTATTAAGTATCTTCTTTACAAACGCTATCAGATGCAACTTTGGTACAGTGATCGTTATTGAAATGCAACTACATAATAAACAAAAAATTATTAACTTGAATAAAAAACTCGACTACAATTTTTTTTTCATATTATTATACTAATTTTTTTTATTATTGCGTGATGATGTAAATCAATTATCGTCGCCATATTAACGCTAGCTCGCCGCAATCATCTCCGCTGCCAACGCAGCAACTCCTTAGTTTCTTGTCTCCTCACTCATTCGCAGGAACATGACATACCTAAAGAAAATTGTTATTTGGCTGTGGTATTCAACCAAAGCCTACTTCACCTGCACGCGGTGCACCCTGCTAACTGACATACGAAACTCTGGCGAAAAGAGAGGTAGGGAGCGTAATTGTAAGCTACCCGACTGAGGAATGTACCTCCATCTCACAGAATACCGCAGCCAAATAACAATTCCCTTGAGGATTGTTGTGTTCCTGCGAGGGAGTGAGGTCACCAGAAAGATAGGAGATGCTGCGTTGGCAGCGGCGGTGGCGGCGCGTGAGCGATATTTTATGTTCTGAGCTTTAATATGGCTACGGTAACCGCTTCAAATCAAGCGGGCCGTATAAAAAAATCGACACACATTCATTTGAAAAACACAGCCCTCCATTCTTCCATCAGTTCCGTCTGTCGGGTAAAAAAAGAACAAATAATTTGAAGTCTACACTCATTTTAAACCTCGACTTCAATGATAATTATGCAATGAATTCCACTAAAACAATATAATCTTTTTATTTTCTGATCCCAAACACCAAAATCCGTAATGTGTTTACCAAAAAGATAAACCTAATGATTAAACATTGGAATCATTAGTTGTGTAAATAATTAATAAATATTACGTAAAGAGTATTGTTTATCTTTAAATTAATGTTTTAATTTTAATACACACAATGAAATCTATGTACACAGGGCTGGGCATCGAGATCGGTCAGTAGAGGGAAATACATAATAGATTGAATATAAGAGATTGAACAATATGTACCAGGCAAGCAGGCACCAACTCATAATCATCCTACTGTCGGGATACGGGTCTCCCATCCATAGACGGGTCTCAACTGCGGGTTCGCAAACACCAGTGTTTTCAAACGCCCAAAGACCACTGTCTTGGCCTAACAACTGTCATCTAATAACAAGAACCGCAAACGAAGACTTAACGAGCCCTCCGAAGCACGGAGGAGATCGAGATACATAAATCCATCCATGGACAGGCTACGGTCGATATTGCTTAACTTGCCTGATCGATTAGACTGGCACGCGCAACGATGCCATCGAGCTCTTCCTATGAAAAATATGTACCACGGAACAATGTAATCAGTTTTAAATAAGAAAACTGCCTTCAGATTTTAAAAAAATACTAGCTCATTTTTTTACACCACGCTGGATGCCAAATAAGCGTACGACTCGGCTGATGTAAAACGATTATTGTTGATCTACAGGTGCTTGCCTTTCAAGGAGCTTTGTTCGCAAGCTGACATTCCCACCCATCATAAAATCTATCTATTCTGTACCCCCACATTTTGGTCAGCTCTCTCACTGGAACACAATATTACCTAAATACAAAATTAAACTTATATTTCTCTTTCAAAAATAACATTTTTTTATTTTTATCGCGCGGCCACACGCGGGGACATACTCCACGTGTGTTATTTTAGGAAGCGAACGGGTTAGGGTTGCGTGGTTGGGGTGACGCGAGTTTACTTTGAAATACCACCAATAAAGTATACTCGTGTTTATTACAATCTTGTGCGTATAAATAAATAAATAAATATTCCTAGACAAATTATACACTAGTCTTGTCATCAAGCCATCTAGTCCTAAACTAAGCGAAGCTTGTACTATGGGTACTAGATAACTGATAAATATACTTGAATACATTTTTTTGTAAATACATACATACAATACATATAAAACACCCATACCAAGATAAACAAACATGTTTATGCACACAAATGTTTGCCTTGTGCGGGGATCGAACCCGCGACCTCGGAGTCAAAGTGGCCATTGTTTACCATCCGACCACCGAGCTCGTCAAATTATACATTTGATTCTATTGACTTTTAAGACTAACAGGCTGATAAACGTCTGCCTAAGCAAACGGCCACATCTGAAGAGTCAGTAATGGCAGATGGAGAAGAAAGTTCTAGAACAGAATCTGGGTGTGGGGGCGAGGAAGCGTTGGACGCCCGGCCCTCCCCTTTATATACTGATGATCCCAAAATTGCGGCTGGAAGTGACTGAAAGTTGGGTAAGGCCTACACTGCCATAGTCTCAATGCTTTCCACTAACGCGATCATCCACTTTCAACTCAATCAGTTTTTTAATCACTGAGGTTGCAAACGACAAACAAGCGTAAAACCCGCGTGATAATATTTTAAGAGTTCTACATATATTAAACCATCTTGGAAATCTAAAACTCTACTCAAGTATCTAATTGTAGGGCACAAGAGTTACTAATTACCTGCTTCCAATTTACCTTAATTAGTTAACAGAATACTTGAAAATTATGTACAGAGAAAATTCAAAATTATATAGTAGCTACGCATAAGACGTAGCTAATCATATGTCTTCTTACATTTATTTATGACATATATTATACATAATATTATATATAAACTACTTATTAATAGTAATAAAAATATACAATTAAATTAAAAACTTCTTACATTATTTTAGGTCGTCCGCCCAACCACTTGACTACCCGCGTTTTTTTTTATTTTTATATACTTAATAATAAATATTCCTGAACAAATTACACACGGTTATCTAGTCCCAAACTAAGCAAAGCTTGTACTATGGGTACTAGATAACTGATATTATACTTAAGTATATATATTTTTTGTAAATACATACATAAAAAACACCCAGACTAAGACGAACAGACGTGTTCATGGACACAAATAATTGTCTTGTGCGGGGATCGAACCCGCGACCTAGATGTTATAAGAACCTACATACTAGATGTAGTCCACAACTTCTTTCTGGTGGAAATCAAATCTATCTCATGGGAACCATATACTTTCCGGGTTAAAACAGGCTATGTGCTTTTTCGAGCCAGATCCATTCAGCCGTTCTCTCGAGATTGAGTTACAAACATTCATCTATCCGTTCGCATTTATAAGATAATTAGCTTCCACCCGCGGCTTCGCTCGCGTTTATTTGTTTTAAAATAAAAAAGTATCCTATGTCCTTCCTAATACCTTCGAAAATATATGTACGACAAAGTTTCATGATGATTGGTAGAGTATTTTCGGCGTGAAAGCGTAACAAACAAACTTACAATCACATTTATAATATTTGTAGGGATTATCTAATAGACAACCCTACATCAGTTTGTTTTCAATGCACCTTCTAATAGACGAATCTAATAAACATTTGTAAGTGTTGTCTGTTTGTTTGGGCGGAGGGATCTCGTGTATTCCGTTTGGATAGCTTGATTGAACGCCGGAAATCTTATGGGGTACCATTTGGGCCAAGGCTGGAGTATTTCAGGATTTACTGGCCGGTTGTTTGAGGATAGGAACAGCTAAGTTATACGTACATACGTATAAATAAACATAAATAAATATTTCTGGTCAATTTACGCAACGTCATCTAGTCCCAAGTTAAGCGCAAAGCTTGTACTATGGGTACTAGACAACTGATAAATGTACGTAAATATATATATTTTTTGTAAATATATACTTAAAATACATAGTGTAATATGCAATATTGCTGTCTCTCAAATTGCTAAGAGGGGAAGTCAAATTTCAAAAGTTTCTTCCTCCTACTAATTTCTTCTGATGAAATTCGTTGTGAGTTCCAAGGCAGCTATAGTCTTACCACCGGGACTGCAATGAACTTCACTGTTCACTGCCTGTTTTGGTGGTCACCGCAGTTACTTCTGGCTACACAGGAGACATAGCGGTGGGAATGTGTGTCCCTTTAATCCCGGGTAAGGGCATATTCTACCTTTTGGCGAGATAATCGACATTTACGACGCACAGCTAGTTATTATTTGAAAAAAAAAGACGTGTGGCACTCGGGGACTGCCGCGATAAAGCTATTGCATAGCATTTTGTATCAACTTATTTGAACTTCTGCAATTATAATTTTATTTATTTATTTTATTCATGCAGTATTGCTTTTTCTTTGATATTAATTCAAGTTACACTTTTTGAGCGTGGTGACCGATAAGAAAACAAATTTTTCTATTATTAAATAAATAAAACGAGTTTCGTAGAGTCGTACAATACGTCTAATCGCACGCACACAACGCCGTGTCGAAGACTGCCGAACTGAAACGACGTTAGACGATGCACGGCCTTCAAGCCACACCTCCTTGCCCGTCGGAGTGGGGAGCGTGAGGTTTTTTCGTTACGGAATTTCTGGATTCGGTCCCCGCGCTCAAGGCCCGCGATAGAAGCTATGCAATAGCTTAATAAATTGGAATGTCATAATCAACACATTGTACAAATTGACTTAATCACGAAGAGTTCATTTGATCCGTCGCGTAAGGACATTTGTCTGTTTACGTAAAATGTCCAATTATTTTCTGTGTTCATTATTTTCGCTTCATTAATTCTCTCGATGCCGCTGTAGCTGGAGGGTTAAGTACGTACAGGGTTGCTACAAGCCAAATATTAACCGAAATTTTATAAGTCTTATTAAAAACAATCAAAAGATCCATTATGAGTGAACATTATGATCTTTATGAGTCATTTTCACCATCTTCGATTGGTAAGCGCAAACATTGCAAGGGAACAAAGGTTCTTTCTTATACTAATAAAAATAAATAAATAAGAGAGGTAGCGAACAGCGTATTTGGAAGCTGCCCGTCTGACGAAGAGAGATATTTCATGTCGCGAGCGTTTATGATATGATATGATTACCGTAACTGCTACACATCAGGCAGGCCGTATGCTTGTCTGACCTGATGTGAAGCGGATACCGAAGCCATATTAACGTTCGCGACATAAATTATTGCTCCCCCCCCCCCCCCCCCCCGCTGCCAACGCAGCATCTCCTATCTTTTCTGGTGACCTCACTCACTCGCAGGAACACAACAACCCTCAAGGGAATTGTTATTTTGCTGCGGCATTCTCTGAGGTGGAGGTACATTCCCCAGTCGGGTAGCTTACAATTACGCTCCTTACCTCTCTTTTCGCCAGAGCTTCGTTTGTCAGTCAGCAGGGTGCACCGCGTGCAGGTGAAGTTGGCTTTGGTTCAAAGATGTTGATGAACCACTTACACCCCATTAATGCAATGGACTCAAAAACTACTAACCAGATTTTCATACCTTTTTAAATAAAGAGCAGAGTGATTCATGGCCAAGGTTTAGTATTGAATTTTGATTTGAATACGTTTTTAAAATTGCTTCTAAGGGGAGGCAATTCAAAAATACAAATGATAACAAAATCGGGGGATACAGTTTGATGTTGCAGCTACAAATCTATCATCTCCATACAAAATTCAATCACCACTGGATTGATGAAGGATCAAAGAATATATTACGCTAAATAAAGACTACGGAACATCGCATGCGGGAAGGAGGAAGCGATGTCATTTTGAGATAATTTTAGTGCGTATAACGTATTCACGTACAACACACAGCCGCGTGCATGACACAGACAGACACCATTTTTTTGCGTAAATTAGCTTAAGTATAACAATGACTGTTGAAGATATTGGTGAAAATCACGATGAGTAAAAACGACAGTGAGATTGGGTATAACCTCCAAATCTAACTATTCAATTCACTTTCTGACAACCTCAAAAATGTATTTTGTCAGCCCTATTAGCCTCTTGGTACAGACAAGCATTATGGTAGCCTTCCAGAAGTCACGACCTCTATTATTTAAGGAGTCGGAGCGGCATCGACCTCCCGCCCACAGGAAGACCACATATTGCTGCTTCTATTTGCAAGAGCCGTTCTTGTATTACACTTTATTGGGCACATCTATTACATAATGTACAACAGCAGTAAGTAAAGTAGTATCATAGCTCCGATCACTGACACAGATTCTTCACAGCCTTTCGTACCCGTGTTCCAACCACAATGCTCATGTTGTGTCTGATGTAGACTACGTAAATAAAGGAGGCTATAAGTGAAAAACGTAAAATTTAATGGAAAATGCAAGTGGTCCCAGGGACGGGAACGCTGCCTTTTCCCCTATAGATCACTGTAAGGTAAATGATCTTATCTTATGTTATAAGATAAGGTATATGATGGTTATTAAAATAAAATAAAATGGTTACTAGATAACTGATACAATACTTACAATTTTTTTTTTATAAATATATACTCGTACATGTAAAACAGACATGTACATCCACGCAACTGTTTAACTTTTTTTTTATACTACGTCGGGTGGCAGACAAGCCTGATGTGAAGCCGTTACCGTAGCTATATTAAAGCTAGCAACACAAAATATCGCTCGCGCGCCGCCACCTCCGCTGCCAATGCAGCATCTCCTTCCTATCTGGTGACCTCACTCACTCGCAGGAACACAGCAGGGAATTGTTATTTGGCTGCGGTATTCTGTGAGGTGGAGGTACATTCCCCAGTCGGGTAGCTTACAATTACGCTCCCTACCTCGCTTTTCGCCAGAGCTTAGTTTGTCAGCCAGCAGGGCGCGTGCAGGTGAAGTTGGCTTTGGTTCAATGATGTTGAATGAACCACTTACATCCCAAAAGACTAACTTGTGCGAGGGCGAACCCACGACCTCGGAGTCAAAACAGCCATTCGAACACGGGGCTCGTTATTACGCATTTTTTTGTTCTATCACTTATTTCGTGTTTGGATACTGTTCATTTTGTACTGTGTTGTCAATATTGTGCCCTGAGGCAGTTGTGTATATTATTTCTGTACTTCATTAAAGGCTATGAGGACACCAAATACGAATAGTATATATGTCCTTAAATACTAACTATCTACCTATAAAAGACTACTGTAAGACTATTAGCTGCTGTGGAGTGTTTTTCTATACCATTGTTTCTTTGCTAGTCCTATTTATAAAAATTAAAATGGAATACTGTAGTAATAAATCAGAAAACAGAAGTAACCATAGGGAAAAATATAAATATAATTTGTGTCTTCCATCTGTGAACAGTGATATGTATTACAGAAGTGCATTTGTTCAAGGTATATAGATGAACATATAAATTAAAAACCTGGCTTCATCATAATGTTTTTTATAATGTAAAGGAATATTATGACAATATAACTGACTAAATAAGAATTTATTATGTATTCTATTGTGAAATTGGAATTTATAATTTAATTTGTATAAAATAATCATAGAATTAAGTACCTTATGACATATTGTTGCATACTTGATAGGGTTTAACTGTGAAACTATCATAAATTTTACATTAACATCAGAATTTGTACTCACTTTGCAATACAATTTATTATATTCTATTCTATTGCTCTACTGGTCTTGTAACAGTATAATATTTTAATGTGAAACAAAAAATGTTATGTGTACAGTGTGTCCCGGGATATAATAGATAAAAAATTATCGACAAAAAAAAAAAAAAAACAATGAATATATGTCTCTATTTTTTTTTTCATGAATTAATATTTTTAGCTCGTTCGTTCGCTCAATCGTGAGCGAAATAGTTTTCTGTACCAGAAGTCATCACTCGCAATACACATACTTTCGTCTTGAGATACATTGAATGAATAGGACTATTTCATACGAAACATACTTTTATATGAAATATTCATTGTGTTTATTTATTAAGTGGACACGACAATACTTTTATAAAACAATAAACATAATAACCAGCAGTTTTATCACAGGCGTCCGCAAGTTGAAAGCCTCCACGGGGGCCCTCCGCGACACAGCCTTAAGTTCCTTGTTTAACTAGGGAAAGCTATCACTTAGACATTATTTGTGCTGTACTTTTCCTCTGTTGGGGGCCGATTACCAGTGATAGAATGGGGGGGGGGGGGGAGTTCTATGTCCAGAGATCAATCGAAACTATTTTTACCGTTTTCAAGGACAACACTTTACCAAAAAAACTGTTATTTTATGGTGATTAAATTGTTTAACGAGATTCCCAGATCAATTCGTGAACTGCCATTAAATCATTTCAAAATAAAATTAAATAAATGGCTGTTGGATAAATGTTTTTACACTGTGCAGGAATTTTTAAATAATAAACAATCTAATAACTAGAAATCAATGCACCTAATAAAATTTTATATTGTATGTCAGAAAAAGTTTGGACGTGAATGTTTAGTGGCAATTTATTACTTCTAAATCAAAGTTAAATTTTTAATCAACTACATTTTATTTACATTTATAATTAAGTTTAATTTAATTCCAATGACATTTGAATGTAATTGTACAATAATTTAATTAATAAAACTAGTGATGTATGATTACTGACAAATTTAATGTTAATTTATCAATTTTAAATGTATTGAAACAAATATTTTTAATTAGATAGAGATTAAAATTAAATTCAATTTGCATGCTATTTTAAAATGGCTAAATAGGCTGGTGATGTATTTTACAATAACATCTGTTTAAATGTTACCCAATTTATTGCAAATAAATTATTTTGTATGTAAATTCTCTTAATGGAGATGGTACATGCGTTTCAGGGATAGAAGTTGTTTGTGTGTGCACAGGTTTTTATACTATTCTGGATGCCGCATACTGATCGCCTGATGTAAACCTATGGCGTGTCTATATATACAACGTTATAGACTTATGTACTCTTACAATACATAGAGTATTGCTCGAATACTGGTACCCTCTCATTAGGTCTGATGATCCACTCACGACGTTGAACACAAAAGTCCCCAAGGGTATTGTTGTTTGCCGTGTTTCCCCAGTCCGGTTCGATATGCCCTACATCTCTTTCGCTCAAAGCCTAGTTAGTTACTTCGAAGAGTGTAGCAGATTTTTCAAGCCAAAGTTCTAAAGAGATGGTACTAAGCCCTTATTCAACCATAATTCTTCCCACTGCTGGGGTCCGGGTCTCCCCTCAATCGAAGGAGTTTCGAGCGTACTCCACTACGCTGTTCAACTGCAGGTTGGCGGAGAGTGATCCCTTAACAACCCAAATAAGGTACATAATTATAGATTTCACCCAGAGTTCAAACGTCTTATATTACAGAACTCTGAATTAAGGAATGACGAATCCATTTTTTTTTTCATTAATCACTGTCTCATTAAGTCTCGTGACGAAACATTGTCCTTTGTAAACGACAGTTTGATCCCCGCCACACCTTGTGTTCGGGAACAAAGGTTCTTTGTGCTCTAAAAAGGACGCAACAAAATTAAGTTTATAAGCGGATGATCCTAATAGCTATTACGGATTAGACGCTCTCAGAATACTTTAAAAATACTTTTTAAAGTACTCGCTATCGGATTAGTTCCTCCTCACATATTAGAACCAGAATGGTCGCGTAGTGTGCGGTCCGACAGGATCACAGCCCCCTTACCACCAACTCTTATTGCGATTCCAATAACTGAATAGAATGCTTATTCATACCAATGAATAAGCGACTCTATTCAAGGTCTCACTGGATTGGACTCTCTGCCGAGATTTTCCCAAGAACCTAAAACAGTATGAGAATTTTCAAGAAAGACGTAAAGAGATTTTTACAGGAGTGAGTGATGCCACAGATGTTTCTAACGCCCATGAGCAGCGTTCCTTCGCGATATGAAAAAAACTGCTCTGTTTCACGATTTAATTATGACAATTTATCATTATGTACAACAATAAGCTATATTGAAATTGTTGAAGCTTCAATTTCTATTCAATTCCAAACCGCCACGTCTGAAAATTCGTACAAATGAGATTCGAGTATCAACTACCTTTGATAAAGTAGCACAATGTAATATATTTAGCACTTATATCGACGTCATATACAGGAGGCTCTGCTAGCGACAGGCTCACTGTGAAGGGTACTCGAAAGGCAGCTCGAACAAGAGGAAGGTACTCAGACGGTCTAATGTATCGACACGATCTCATGTAGCTTTATATATATGAGTGAGTTTGTGAGTTGTGAGTGACTGCCTGCAAAGCAGAAAGACTACAAAAGCAGAATAACTGAAAGTACATGCTTATATTGTTCTAAAAGACAACCTGTTTAATGATTATTTATGGCTATACTTATGGCAACAAGTTTAGTCATAAATAATAATCATTTATGACTGAACTTGTTGCCATATTTTTGATGGCTGCGAGTAGTTGTCGTCACCCTTTATTCATCCCACTGCTGGACTACGAGTCTCTCCTACATCGAAGGGTCTGAGAGCATACTCCACTATGCTGTTGCCGCAGGTTGGCGGAGGCCAGTGTTTTCAAGCCGCCTAAAGACTTAACTTACTAATTGTATCTATAATTGTATTATTGTAATATAAATGTACTAATTGTATCAGCCGTGTGGTTTCCGGCAGACTAGAATAGAATCACTCCGTTTCTTCCCGTAGATGTCGTACAAGGCGACTAAGGGAAATACATTGTCAAATATCGATCAGGCCTCCCCAACCCGTCTGGCCAGCGTGAGGAGTGTAGGCCAAATTCTCCTTCCGTCTAGGACGGACGAGAGAGGGTCGTGCTCCTGTAGTGGAGACTAAAATGGACCTGATGATGATGATGATGATGAATTGTATTACGATAACGTAGAGATATAGGTTAAGTAAGCTTACTTTTTTGTCCCTACTACTTACTTTTTTATAGCTGTCTACATACAATATGTCATTGGTAGTGATCCGCACTTTTACCGTCATTCCATCAATTTACCGTCAGTTCGCACTTTGATCGGACTTTTAAATCGAGAAAAAATGTTGCTACCGATTTTAAACTTGCTTCATAACTTTACATTGTTACTGTCGACACCCACAATAACATTTTTTGTCGTCATTTCGGCGACGCGTTTGATCTCGACCGAGATTGCAGCGATAGTATCACTACTACAGTAATAGCAGTTCAGTACGTCAACTCTACAATCACTATAAAACATTTGTACCCACCACCTTTCCAATATTTACGGTAATGTCGCTAGTAATAAATGGAGATGATTAGATTTCACGGGAAATTGTTTGAAATTTCATAACTGCTACAAATACAAATCAAGCAGTCTCAAATAAAAGGTAGTATTACGTAGTATGTACTATTACTTATACTGTGGTAGTATATAGTATTCGACAGCTCATTTAAATGGATAATCCATGCATATGTTATATGTTATAATAGTTTTTGAGTTACCGAGAAAAGTGGAACTTTATAATTTGGTGAATTCCTAAGGAGAAAGAATAAGGTCACTGTTTTGGCACAGTCTAAAATCTAAGTATAATGTATGGTCGGCCAAGAATGTAGTTTATCAATTTGACAACATTTCCTAACACACGTAAATGTTGCTAAGTTCGATATTCTATTATTTTTGAGAGCGAAACTAGACCTTCTTAATTTGAAAAAGTAGAAACGAATGTCAACCCTAAAGTGGGAGACCACTTATTTGGCCCACTGTACCCCGTACAGTACCACTCCGCCGACGTAGCTCTCTCTCTCTCTCGACTACCCTTAAATCAATTACCATTAACCAGTTGTTCAACGTGACTTGTAGGCACACACAAATACTCCGTGCATAAACGTTATCAGTTGTCACATATCTTCAACAACATCGAGAACAGACTTTGTTGTGCACATCCCAGTCACAACTCGGAACTTCCAACTGTAACTGAGGTGCGTACAGTAAAGTTTAGTTACTGTAGTTACATTTACTATGGCAACGATACCAACCGTTGTACAATGCGACAAAAACAATGTTACGCAACGATGTTCCGTTAGTACGCACTCCAATTGTGGCGGCGGAGACCACGGTCGTCGCCAGGCACGACGCTGATGTCGCTCACTAAACGGAACATTAAGATTATCTCCCACATCTATTTATATCTAAATCTCTCAAAGTACCGACTCGAATAATTCGATTTGTTCGCTTCGTCGTTAACCCTTATACATTCCACTGCTGGGATACGGGTCTCCCCTCAACTGAAGGGGTTTAGAGCTCTCTCTCTATACCACGCTGCTCAACGGCGGATTGGCGAAGGACTCGAATAATTAGGTGTACGCAATTATATATTTTTTTCACTACATCGGGTATATGTAAGAGTAATTGTCTTATAATTGTCTTATTTTATTTTATAGGGATAATCTAATTAAATTTATTAATTCGGCAGCAAAAAATTTAATTTCAAAATTATTTTTGTAACTGTGGTCGTTCGTAAGTCACTACAGCAGGTTTCAGCTGAAAATCGGCGCTGCACGATAGTGTGGCATATGTCGAGCCTTTAACCCCTAATTGATGTATTTATTAGAATAAGTTTAATTATTGTTATTGTGAACGTGATTTTTTTCTTTATTGTGTGTTATTTATGGGTTAATAAATGTTTCTTCTTCTTCTTCTACGTACGTCCCGCTTAACATAAAGTGAAGAGCGGCTAACTTGAAGAAATATCGCTCACGCAAGTAGGTCACCATCTACTCAACCCAAGAGCACATCATTAAAAGTTTTCTTGTAGGTAAGTACTATTACTATCGGTTTTTACAGGGTCGGCAATGCATGTGTGTTACAGGCGATGCCCATGGTGTTACAGGCGTCAATAAGCTGCGGTAAATGCATTCATCAGGCTAGCCCGCCTGATGAATGCATTTACCGCAGCTTATTGCTCGTTTTTTACCTTAGTGGTATAAAAAAAACTTATTACACTGTAGTTCTGGTAATCTTACTTAATCGCAAGCAAGGCAAATATTATACGGCTAATATAAAATGATCCCCCCCCCCTCGAGAACCTACACCCGTGTCACAAGTCTCGGGATCTGCTTGGGGTTTCTCTCTCTGCCACACGATGGACCCGGCACCCGCACGAATCCATGGAAGCTAAGAAGTTCGTCTCTAACGTAACATCAAATAAATACATTTCAAACCTAACTTATTTTGTACATAAAAAAATATTTATTGCACAGCAAACGCAGGAATTGATGTGCCATCAGATTAAGTTCATGTGCGAATCAGGTTTTTTTTTGTGGATAATTTAATATTTTCGTTTTTTTTTTGAGTTAAAGCCAACGTCACATGCATGTGATGCACCCTGCTGATTAACTAATAAGGCTCTAGCAAAAGAGCAGTGTTAGTCTGATGAGGAGTTGGATGGCGTCGTTGCGCGCGTCAGTATAATTGCTAAAGGTGCTAATACAGGTTTTTTTTTATATGAGAGGGGGGCAAATGTAGTGGGTCACCTGGTGGGAAGCAATCACCACTGCCCATGGAGATCAGCAACGCCAAGGTGTCACCGATGTGTTGCCTGCCTTTTAATGGAAATATAGACTCTGTTCTTGAAGGCTCCCCATTTCGTAATTGTTCGAGAACACCGTTGAGGGAAGTTGATTCTACAATTTCATAGTTCGTGGTAAAAAATGTCTTAGAACTGTACGTACTGTGGTAAACGTACTGTGGTAGAATGCCAATTATCAAGATGATATTATGAATGAAATTTGAATTTATGGATAGTTGCACGATAGTGGAACTCAGCGGCTGGCAGGTACTTGTTTTTTTTCTTTTATACTTCTTCGGGTGGCAGACATGCATACGGCCCGCCTGATGTGAAGCGCTTACCGTAGCCATATACTCGCAACATAAAATACCGCTCGCGCGCCGCTACCCCCGCTGCCAATGCAACATCTCCTTCCTCCTTTCTGGTGACCTCACTCACCCGCAGGAACACAACAACCCTCAAGGGAATTGTTATTTGGCTGCGATATTCTGCGAGGTGAAAGCATATTCCCCAGTCGGGTAGCTTACAATTACGCTCCCTATATACCTCTCTTTTCGCCAGAGCTTCGTTTGTCAGTCAGCAGGGTGCACCGCGTGCAGGTGAAGTTGGCTTTGGTTCAAAGATGTTGATGAACTACTTATACCCCAAAATTATTGGCTTATTGATATAATATTTGTTAACATGTATTGAATTATTAAGCTTCACGAAAACATACGACCGATGTATCTATATTTTCCTTGAATCTTAGCACATCAAAACGTTCACGTACGAGTATAATCAAAAATCAATTGGTGCCGAGCACACCAAGGCGTAACGCAACAAATGTATGATCGTCTCGTATGGCTTGCCTCGCATCTGCTGAGACGCGCCTCGTCGGTGCAACAATGCGCCTTGACGCGCGCAGTTACTCGGGAAAAATGGATGTCAACCGTGGCGTGACCTTACCGACAGCAATGTAAGGCTGTGCGCTGATCTAGTTCCGATTAATAATCATAACCGTTTTATACGCAGCGACGAGTTCGGTCGAATGGTTAGCAATGGCCACTTTGACTCCGAGGTTGCGGTTTCTATTCACGCATAAGACAAATATTTGTGTTCATGAACATGTCTGTTTGTCTTCGTCTAGGTGTATATGTAATATATGTATGTATTTACAAAAAAAAAAATTCAATATAACTTCAGTTACCTAGTACCCATAGTACAAGCTTTGCTTAGTTTGGAACATTATGGC
The DNA here is from genome assembly GCA_937001555.2 of Hypsopygia costalis. Classification (NCBI taxonomy): domain Eukaryota; kingdom Metazoa; phylum Arthropoda; class Insecta; order Lepidoptera; family Pyralidae; genus Hypsopygia; species Hypsopygia costalis. The sequence goes on from OW443346.2 coordinate 23,567,224, forward strand.
GCGGTGTATTTTGTCGAGGAATATTTATTTATGTGTTGACTGTGTTATACAACCGTCTTAGCAGCTCATATCTCAGACGGGATGATGTCTGTCTGCATCAAGGCTTAGCTTCCAGGCTTAGCTAATCCAGCTACAGCAAAGGATGTCATCTCCCCGAAACGATTCACTGTAGCACTGGAAGACATGTTTATTCTGCTGGTCTAGAAACGGAACATTCGTACTTCAACTTAAAAGATTTTTTTTTTTTTTTTTATACTACGGCGGGTGGCAGACAAACATACGGCCCGCCTGATGTGAAGCGGTTACCGTAGCCACATTAACGCTCGCAACATAAAATATCGCTCGCGCGCCGCCACCCCCGCTGCCATCGCAGCATCTCCTTCCTTTCTGGTGACCTCACTCACTCGCAGGAACACAACAGCCCTCAAGGGAACCGTTATTTGGCTGCGGCATTCTGTGAGGTGGAGGTACATTCCCCAGTCGGGTAGCTTACAATTACGCTCCCTACCTCTCTTTTCGCCAGAGCTTCGTTTGTCAGTCAGCAGGGTGCACCGCGTGCAGGTGAAGTTGGCTTTGGTTCAAAGATGTTGATGAACCACTTACACCCCAAAAAAAGATAGCTCTGAAAGTAAAAAGATCGAGCTTATTTCACACTTGTACTAATTGTTAAAATCCGTGTCAGCTGGAATGATCTCAATATCTTACATGAGGCACTGAGATTACCGTAGCCATATTAATGCGCTCAATATGAAACATTGCTCGTGCGCCGTTACCCAGGCTGCCAACGCAGCAACTTTTTTCTTGGTGACTTCACTTACTCGCAGGAACACAACAACAAGGGAATTGTTGTTTGGCTGCGGTATTCTGTGAGGTGGAGGTTTGTCCTCAGTCGGACAGCTTACAAATACGTTGTACCCTACCTTTTGCCAGAGCCTCTTTGCCTAGTCGGCAGGATGCACTATGTGCAAGTGAGATTGAGTCTAGCTCTAAAGATTTAACCTCAAGAGACACTTACACCCCAAACATTAAAAACTATTACTAGGCCGGATTCTAGCCCACGGGGCCGAAATCGAGGTTGAGTGGATAGTCATTCCTCAAGGACATGATCGATCTTAATTTATTTTCGACACAAACCTCAAGCATGTCGAGGTCTTTAATTTTGACAAGTTTCATCAAAATTAGTTCAGTCGCTTTGGAGCCTATTTTTTTCCAAAAGTGACTTTTCGACGTATAAAAGTAGTAATGTGTACGCACTCTTACTCATAGATTGTATGGTAATGTCAGTAATACAGTTACAGGGTCGCGGCGCACAATACCAACTAACAGACGGACGGGACATTAGTATTGGACTTTATATGGCCATCGTTTGTTTACACTTTATGGGAAGGTTGCCGCGGTGACTGCGCGCATGTAACTGCAGCGGATGTCACGCTCTGTGCACTCGTATGATGTTCGCTGTTATAATGTTGTGCCGTCTTCTGATATTGCAGAAAGCAGCGTAAAATAAACAAAATTATACTAAGCATGGCTTCTTAGATACGGGTATTCAATCAATTGAAGGGGTTTAGAGCGTATTTCACCATGCACAACGCGAGATCAACTACGGGTTGGGCAGAAGCCTGTGTTTTTATGCCGTTCATTAGGTCACTGACTTGACTTAATGGTCATCTAATGATAACAGTCGGAACTGACTGCCTAACGAGTAGTCCGAAGCATGGACAAGTTTGGGACAACAAAAAACATCTGTAAACTGGCTACGATCGACGTTGCTTAACTTACGCGATCGAATTGACTGACGTCCAACGACGCTATCGAGCTGCTGCATAGTAATAAGTTGTAGAATAAACTCCCTGTCGAGGTTTACCCGGGAGCATGAGGTTCTTCAAAAAAAGTGGGAAGAGATTTTTACAGGCCTGACGAATTAGCTTAGCTACCGCAGCCTATGCGATAACTATTCATCAGGTGGGCCATTTACTTGTTTGTCACAATATTGTATAAAAAATTCTATCGATACCAATCAACCACAGTTCAGATATTTTTTCGGCCATAAATAGCTGTACGGTATAAACATATTTGTTTATTTAACATTTAGCGCGTGTCCACTGTTTGGTCGGCATTGTCGTGGGCAAACGAGTTGTGGAGCCTGTGGACAACTCGTCGGATGTTTGTGTAACATTACATCTGTGCTCGCTCACCAAATTATCGCCTTTATGCAACTCGGAACTTGACCTACTGACTATGACGTTTTGTACACGGTATTGGGTACATATTTGAATGTCCACAATTAATACGTCACCAGTAAAAATATCGATGATCTAATTATTGAAATTTAAATTATAAATGTCTCAAAAATTGGTCGACACGTCCTGTCACCAGAAAGCTGGTGACCTTGCTCAGAGAACTAGTATCGCTATCCAGCGAGGTAATGCTGCCAGTCTTCTGGGGACACTGTCGACAGGCAACGATCTTGGGGATATTTTATATTTGTAAGTAAATTTTTGTTTATTTTTTAGGGTTCCGTGCCTCAAAAGGAAAAACGGAACCCTTATAAGATCACTTTGTTGTATGTCTGTCTGTCTAGACCATCTAAGCCGAGAATGCGTGGAGGTATCAAGCTTAAATTTGAACTGTATACTCAGGTCTGCGGTCCCATGACGTTGTAAAAAAATCAAACTGCTAACTTTACGTAAAAAAAAGATACGGCCGTTTATTCCGCAAAAAACGCATATCTCTAGGGAATCAAAACTCATAGGGTACTTCCCGTTGAGCTAGAACTATGAAATTTGGCATGTAACATCACTATAGACTACAAGTACAGGAATAAATCTCAAAACTATACATTTGTAATTAAATCTTAAAAATAGGGGGTTAGATTCCTGAACTATTTATAATGATCCTACGTACGGAACCCTCTGTGGGCGTGTCCCACTCGCACTTGTCCGGTTTTTTTTATCGCGTAACTTTTTCTTTTGATTATAGATTGATTTAAAATATCACTACATTGAAGTCTAAAATGTCTACGATTGAATTTTCTATCCTACATTTATGATTTTAACATACAGTGTAACACAAATATGATTGTATTTTTTTTTATAAATAATATAGTATAAGTAATACAAGTGTTACAAGTATCACTGTGTCGTTCTATTCCATGATATACAACTGGACCAACCGCAAATTGGACCGATTGCGAATGGTACCACGAATTGGACATTCCGAGAATTTGACCAACCACGAGTTGCATCTTTTTTTGACAATTGCACCAAACGCGCCTAAAGGAATATGGAATATATAAAAAATCGATTAAATTTGGGGTGTAAGTGGTTCATCAAGATCTTTGAACTAAAGCCAACTTCACCTGCACGTGGTGCACCCTGCTGACTGACAAACGAAGCTCTGGCGAAAAGAGAGGTAGGGAGCGTAATTGTAAGCTACCCGACTGGGGAATGTACCTCCACCTCACAGAATACCGCAGCCAAATAACAATTCCCTTGAGGGTTGTTGTGTTCCTGCGAGTGAGTGAGGTCACCAGAAAGAAACGAAGGAGATGCTGCGTTGGCAGCGGGGGTGGCGGCGCGCGAACAATATTTTATGTTGGAAGCGTTAATATGGCTACGGTAACCGCTTCACATCAGGCGGGCCGTATGCTTGTCTGCCACCCGAAGTAGTATAAAAAAAAAAAAAAAAAAAAAAATTCATATGGCGCTTCAGCACATAATATGTATTTTATATAATGAGTACGGCCTCAGTTTAAATAACGGTATAACAGTGAGTTTTAAAACTTAAGGTAAGAAAATGAGAATATCGAAACTAACTAAAATTATTCGCGTGATCTAAAACTGCTTATAGTAAATAAGCAGTTTTAGATCACGCGAATAATTTTATACTTTATTATACGAAAAGAAGAAGTCGATATTTTAAGTTTCGATATTTTGAACACGAGAAATTTTGACAATAAAAGTTTTGTATGGAAGATATTTAAGTAAAATTGAAGAGGCAATAGTAACAGCAGTGACTCTCCACCATCTTCAAGCGAAAGCCAACTTTACTCATATTTTTTGAAAAAAAAAGAAAAAAAAGAATCATTTCTTTGAGTCGTCTCCTGTACTAATAATAGTCGAAGAGCTCACAGACGACATCGCGGGTGGTGATTGACAATTGACCTTAAGGCGAAGTCGTTCACAATCAAATAAACATTCGAAGCCAGGAATTTGGCCTTGTTTGAAGAGGATAATAAAAATATTGGTAAAGGATAAACAAGCTTGTTTACCGCTTTAGTGGTATTTACTGATTGATTTGGTAAATATTGAAGAACTTGAAAGCGAAATATGAATAAAATTATACAAATTTTTTGTACATTTTTTCGCAGTTATTTTACCGAATCAAGCCATTGGAATGGTCGACCTAAATGTAAGATGGAGAATAATATTAATGACTAAGTATACCTATTGACTGGAAATGTTACCACACTTACCACGATGTGGCTTGCTTGCTTACTGTAATATTTATTGTACACAATATCGAATATATTGTGTACAATAAATATTATAGTAATGTTTCACATTTCCGTCTCGCGACAACGGTTGAACTTTTCTATGGAGAACATGATTTTTTTGTTATTCTCCATTATCTAAATAATAAAAATACTTCCCCAGATAAATTTAAAAAAATCTAAAAGCACATGCGTATATACCACCAAACCTCATCAATTTCCAGGGAATAGATTTCAATTGCGGGAATAGACAAAAAGAAATGTTCCTGCTTGGCCTTAACGGAACGTCTGATTTGTAATTCAAAACTCGCGCGCATTCTTCGACGACAGCCATTGTCATGAGATCTATGATCGTTGACATTCTAGGGTTGGAAATGGAATTTAAAATTGTGACGTACAGTTGGTTTTTTTTTTTCTTTCCCGATGTAGATGCTTTGTGTGACCTCACTTACTCGAAAGAACACACCTATGCCACAGTATAAGTAATAGTACTAACGTACCTATGCTCAAGGGAATTCTTAGTTGGTTGTGGTCATCTGTGAGGAGCTACTCCCGCACATGCCGACAGTGCAGTAGATGGCACAACTAGGCCGATTTTGATTTGAACTTTAACATCACTTAAGACTAGTTCGCATTAGTCTAGAAGCGAGTAATTTAGTCACTAAACGTGTCTGAACAATAAAAATTTAGTGGAGTAGTTTAACAAATAATTTAGTCGAGTTGATCCATTTTATTCTATTTAAGCACCTCCCACCACGCGTCCGTGATCACTGGTTCACTGACTAAACAATGTGAACCTGCTGAATTAGTCGAGTTCATTAGTTGCCGCAAAAATGTTTCGTTTCGCTTCCAATGCTAATTCGTTCAGAAGACAATTACTAGCTCCTAGTTTAACTCATGTATCTGTCCATTTTTACACATAGCTTATTTTTATTAATCACACAAATTTCCCCGTCGACCTCTTCTAAAATAGCCATTACGATGGTTTAATCACTTTATTTATTTTATTGCGTTGTTGGCTATTCATCTTACAAAACATCAATCACTTGTAAACTGTATTATAGCAAAGCGCGAACGATTTTTGGGTAGAAGCGAGTATTGGTACAATGTATATTGAACGTGTTAATCTGTAAGCACGTTCCCCCGTGTATATAAAGAGTTGTATAATCTGTAGTAAGCGAGTTATAATGTAGACATCGTTGTATCAGAATAAACATACTAGCAAGTGTATACGATATTTAATTCCCCAGTTATTACCTTCGGCTATATTTTAGTTCGGCCTTACCGAACATAGTGTAGACTACGGCTTATGTTGAGTACAGCCATGTTGCTTACCTGCAAGAAACAAAGTACATATTAATTACTTTGTAAACTCAAATCACTCAAATCTGGCCGTGTGGTTTCCGGTAGACTAGAATAGAATCACTCCGTCTCTTCCCGTGGACGTCGTACAAGGCGACTAAGGGATTTTTTTTTATTTATTTATTTTATTTTATTCAGGACAACCAACAGCGTGTACAATGGAACGTTAATAAACAATATGTTCTTATAAAATATAAGGTTATTGTACGGCCAACATCGTTATCCACATAGAAGTATGTATATCTACATAATTATATATTTATACAGAGACAACAGAATACATTTTTGGTAGAATAAATAAATTGCAAAGAGAAATTTTACAATTACAGGGAGTTGAGAAATACATTATAAAACATCGATCAGGCCTCCCCAACCCGTCTGGCCAGCGTGGGGAGTGTAGGCCAAATCCTCCTTCTGTCTGGGACGGACGAGAGAGGGTCGTGCTCCTGTTTTGGAGACTGACCTGATGATGATGAGTATTTTAGTTACTAAACTAGCTTTCGCCCGCGGCTTCGCTCGCGTGAAATTCGGGGCAAACACGTGTTTACTCATTTTTCTATAGAAGTAGTCGTGTAAAGTTTAAGATAAAATAGTCAATCAATCTCGTTTCCCCATAAAATTGTTGGAACTCCGTTTCACCCTCGTAGGGGTAAAATTTGAAAAGTCCTTTTAACTAATTTTATGTCCACTATGTTATATTTACATATCGATGCCATTTTCGTAGTTAACGTTCCAGAAAACCATAGAATCAACACCCATATTGGTATTATGGCATTTCAACCCGATCGCACTCCCACATGGGGTGATTTTATGTCACGTCGGCTATGTTGGATTATAAAATAGTTATTGTTTCCGTAATCAGCGACCCGATAGACTATAAAACAATACCCATGACGATTTTCAGACTTTTTGACCGCATTTTAGATATTTCAACCCCATCGCACCCCAATAGGAGATGATGGTCACGTTAGCCACGTTGAATTTTAAAATCGTTGTTGTTTTCGTAACCAGCTACCCGATAAACCATAAAAACAATACCCTTGACGTGTTTAGTTATCTATAGAAGTACTCGTGAAAAATTTAGAATAAATTAACCCAACTAAACTCGTTTCCCCATACAAACTTTGAACCTCCGTTTCACCCTCTTAGGGGTAAAATTAGGAAAATCCTTTTAAGTAATTTCTTGTCCACTATGTTATATTTTCAAATCGATGCCATTTTCGTAATTGACGTCCTAGAAAACCATAGAACCAACACCCATATTGATATTATGACATTTCAACCCCATCGCACCGCCACAGGGGGGATTTTATGTCACGTCGGCTACGTTTGATTAGAAAATAATTGTTATTTTCGTAATCTGCGACCCGATAAACCATAAAAAGAATACCTATGATGATTTTCAGACTTTTTCACCCCCTTTTAGACATTTCCATTCCATCGCACCCCCACAGGGTCGACTTTTTGTCACGTCGGCTATGTTTGATTAGAAAATAGTTGTTATTTTCGTAATCAGCGACCCGATAAACCATAAAAACAATACCCATGACGTTTTTCAGACTTTTGGGACCCATTTTACCCTTTTAGGCGTTGAATTTTGAAAAATTCTGAAACACGTGTTTAGTCAATTATCTATAGAAGTACTCATGTAGAATTTAGGATAAAATAGTCCAACTAAGCTCGTTTCCCCATACAAACTTTGGACCTCCGTTTCATCCTCTTAGGGTTAAAATTTGAAAAATCCTTTTAAGTAATTTTTTGTCCACTATGTTACATTTTCAAATCGATGCCATTTTCGTAATTGACGTCCCAGAAAACCATAGAATCAACACCCATATTGATATTATGACATTTCAACCCCATAACACCCCCATAGGAGGGATTTTATGTCATGTCGGCTACATTTGATTAGAAAATAGTTGTTATTTTCGTAATCAGCGACCCGATAAACCATAAAAACAATACCCATGAGGATTGTCGGAGTTTTTCACCCCATTTTAGACATTTCCATCTCATCGCACCCCCACAGGGGCGACTTTTTATCACGTCGGCTATGTTTGATTAGATATTAGTTGTTATTTTCGTAATCCGCGACCCGATAAACTATAAAAACAATACCCATGACGATTTTCAGACTTTTTCACCCCATTTCCCCCCTTTAGGGGTTGAATATTGAAAAATCCTGAAACACGTGTTTACTCATTTATCTATAAAAGTACTCGTGTAAAGTTTCGCATAAAATAGTCCAACTAATCTCGTTTCCCCATACAAACTTTGGACCCCGTTTCACCCCCTTAGGGGATGAATTTTGAAAAATCCTTTCTTAGTGTACCCCTAGACATCATAAGGAACCTACGTGCCAAATTTAGAATCTCTAGACCCAGCGGTTTGGGCTGTGCGTTGATATATCAGTCAGTCAGTCAGTCAGGACTTTGAATTTTATATTTATAGATAACTTTTTTTTTTTATACCACCAGTGTGGCAAACAAGCATACGGCCCGCCTGATGGAAAGCAGTTACCGTAGCCTATGAACGCCTGTAACACCAGAGGCATCACACGCGCGTTGCCGACCCTGTAAAAACCTTTTCACGCCTTTTTTGAAGAACCCCATGCTGTAGTCCCCTGAGAAAACCTCGACAGGCAGTTCATTCCACAGCTTGACAGTACGCGGGAGAAAACTTCTCTGGAACCGCACAGTACGTGACCACTTAGGCTCCAATGTGTGAGGATGAATTCCCTGTCGATGGCGAGCGGTGCGACTGTAGAAGGAGGCCGTTGGCATCATATCAAACAACTCCTCTGAACACACCCTATTGTACAGACGGTAGAACACACAAAGGGACGCAAAATCTCTTCTCAGACTTAAAGGTTCTGTTCAACCGTCTGTTAGTTTGGGATCGTCGACAATCCTCACAGCGCGCCATTGAATCGAGTCACAAGGTGCAAGCTGGTATCTAGGCGCTCCCGCCCATAGATGGCAACAGTACTCCATATGCGGCCGTACTTGAGCTTTGTAAAGCATAAGTCTCTGCCGCGGAGTGAAGTACTGCTTCCCCCTGTTGAGCACACCTAGTTTCTTCGACGCCAGCTTGACCTTCCCCTCCAGGTGACAACGAAACTGGCTACTAGACTAAAATACTAGCCTAATGCGAACAAGGCTTTAGTTCAGATTGTTACATAGGTACATCGATTTACCGGCTTCTCCTCAGATACTGTGATTTTTTTTATTTTTTCAAAATCAATTTACATATTCTCAGATTATTTTGAACATGTTATTTTCCTCGTTCGCGACTCGAAAAGGGCGGAGAGGTCAAAATATTATTAAAATTTAGATGGACGTGATAAGTCACACCATAATAATTTCGATATAATTATAGTGTTGCGATGTTTGGCAAAAAAGCTCGTATCCAAATGCCAACGAAACAAACGAGTTGCTATAATTACATAATGTCTGAATAATTACTATGATGTTCAGTCATTATCTTATATATATACTTAACCACTACATACCTACTAGTACTAGCTAAAGCCCAAGGTTTCGTGCGCGTGAGCTTTCAAAGAAACTTTTATGTGCATCCGATACTTTAACCCTTTAGGATAAATTTTAATCTGAATTAGACAAAAAATATCACATCTCTCATTTAGGACCTAACATACAAATTAAACACTAAATTCAATTACTTAAATAACTTATGACTAAAGACTTCAGTTCAACCAGTGCGTTCTCTCCGCCATGACATACGGTGCAGAGACTTGGACTCTAAAATTTGGGCTAGTCCACTTAGGCTACGACGGACGGGCGGACGCATAGCTAGTGATGGAAAGAGCTATGTTTCCCTAATGAATCGAATCCAAAACGAAGAAATTTCATGGACAAACAAAGTTCTAGCCCACAAAATCACCAGGTATACTTACACGATTCGGGGAAAATCCGTTTCTTTTAAAAACACCGAGCAAAGGTCGGTTGACCTATGATATGATACTAATATTCATATTTTATCACATATATAAAAAAAGACATTGTTCTCAAATACAAAGCAATAAAACACATTTTATATCAAATACGATTTCAATATTTCACAACGGTGAGTGGGGTTTTATTGTACATCAACTCACACGTACAACAAATTGACGACAGTAAACTTGCCACTCAAAGTCAAATAAAAATAAATCTTATCTTGAAAAAAAAACATGAAAAAAATTCAAAATGAAATTTAATCCAATTTGCAGTACACCAACGTGATATTATTACAGTAATGTAGACTGTGACGCGCGAGGGTTGCCCGCGCATAAAAGAATAAACGAAGCGATAAATCACAGTGCAATACTGAGGTTGGTGTTGCCATAAAACGTAATTGAATAATGCCTGCGGTTCGCTAACCGAGAGGGATAAAAGGTAGTGCTCGTAAAATTATGCAAAGTGGCCAAGTGCAGGCCGCCATTGTTAATTGGGGCCCGTCACTCAACTGTTGCGCTCGTGATGTGCGTTATTGGATATGCGGGACTTATACAGATATTTTTTAATTATTAAAATTTGACAATGGGGTGTGGTTCGTCACCAGCCAACTAAAGTCAATTTTGCTTGCACGTGGTGTAATCTGCAGTCTAACAAGCGAGGCGTTCTTAGGCGACCGCGATCACGGCCTTTGAATGAAAATTCAATGAAAGAGTTACGTTGTTATATGCAACGTGGCGCACTACGCGACCAGTGATTCGATACCCATAAACGTTCAACGGCGACGTTATCGCAGCGACTGAGTCGCTGAAGCACTTTGGATACGTTCTCATGACAACAATTCGATTGGAATTCTTCACGTTTACCATTTCTCCGTATACTCGATACTCATTCACACAAGGACCATCAAATTCAATTGTTTAATTTGTACTTTACAATTATAACTTATGGAATTATCCTTATGTCAATGATCGTTGAATATAGTGGAAAATAGAATATATGAAAAATTCTAATCTAATAGTCATCGTGTGAACGCAGTCAGCGACCAAGTCATCACTCATTTTAACAAATACATCAATAATGGCAAATCGTATACCCGTTTTTGTAACAAAAATCTCAAAAAATAAGTACCACACTAAGAGTTTCTTTTAAGAATTAAGAATTTTTAGGGGTGTAAGTGGTTCATCAAGATCTTTGAACCAAAGCCAACTTCACCTGCACGCGGTACACCCTGCTGACTGACAAACGAAGCTCTGGCGAAAAGAGAGGTAGGGAGCGTAATTGTAAGCTACCCGACTGGGGAACGTACCTCCACCTCACAGAATACCGCAGCCAAATAACGGTTCCCTTGAGGGCTGTTGTGTTCCTGCGAGTGAGTGAGGTCACCAGAAAGGAAGGAGATGCTGCGATGGCAGCGGGGGTGGCGGCGCGCGAGCGATATTTTATGTTGCGAGCGTTAATATGGCTACGGTAACCGCTTCAGATCAGGCAGGCCGTATGCTTGTCTGCTACCCGACGTAGTATAAAAAAAAAGAAAAAAAAAAGAAAATAATTTTGAAGTTAACGTTTATGTCATAGTGTCATGTTCACCATTATAAAAATGAACCGTCGTCTTAACATTTTAAGACGTCATTATGTCATTTTTTGATAACATAAATATCAGGTGTTTGATGCAGAATGTTGCTATTTTCCGAACCTAAATTCTTATTTTATTCATTTTATTCATTTAATTCAACATTGCATTACATATGGGCCTTAATTAAATTAAATTAATTAAATCAGATACATATGCACCTTGTCAGGCATCGCAATATTCGCAATGGTCGAGAGAGAGGTTAACATTACGAATTTAAGTATTCAGCGACCGAGTAGAAGGGTTTCCCTAATAAATGTTTTACTAGATTTTTGTTTCTAATGACCAACACTAGTATGCTGCCCATTACTGATACAGTTACCTTAGTTGGTCGCTGCGGCCATGAAGGCGGTGGCGGTCGTCTAATGCGCGGAGCCTGCAGGTCTGAGAGCGAGTACCTCCGCCTCACAGAACACAGCCAAATAACAATTTTATTTATTTATTTATTTAAAATCTTTATTGACCACAAATTATTAATAAGGGTACAAAAGGCGGACTTAATGCTAAAAGCATTCTCTACCAGTCAACCTTCGGGACAAGCAGAAAATCACGAATGCGGTTCTGAAGAATCGAAACAAAATCAGACAATGCCCTTGAGGATTGATATGTTCTTGCGAATGAGTGATATCACCAGCGAAAGAAGATGCTGTGTGATCAGTAGCATACATAGAATTTATAAGTTTGTAGAATAACAAAATTGAGCGCACTTCACGTAGGGCTGCATCCCTATCGCTGCAAGCTGACAACCCGAAGAACACCTTACCTTTTGATATATTGCTGTTAACGTAAAGGTTAATAATGCACTTTTACTTGCGAACCGATTATACATCTTTGATAAGTCATTACCCTTCTTCTTCTTAGGCAATCGGGATCTAGTAGTAATGGTAAATGAATTATTCGTCTGTGAATCCTTAATTTGATTGAATAGTGCCTTAAATTAACGTAAAGTCAAATTTTTGATCTCGATAACAAAAAAAAAATAACATGGATGATTTAAATGTAAAGTGTTTACTTTTGTTACCTAAAATAAGAGCTTTTAATTTTGTTAATAAAAGTTTGTAAAATAAACTCAATTTTTTGTTTTATTTTATTACATAAAAAAATGTTCGAAACTACTCATAGCTTACCATTTGAATTTTTTACACAACAAATAACATAAACTTATGTTATTTGTTGTGTAAAAAATTCAAAAAAATACTTGATACATGTATCAAGTATTTTGTTTACGGATTTGACAGGCTCGCCATGAGATTTTGACCTATCTAGCCACCCCAAGGTAATATTTGGTCTCCTAGGGACCTAGTAGTAATACTCTATGAATAGATTAATTAAATGCACATATTTAAGGAACCCTAATAAACAGAAATATCTCCGGTATGGGCCGACAGAGGCATTCACTGCGCCAATTCGCCGAGATTTAACGATCAGTTAAATTAACAGCCATGCGCGGCATTAATCGGAGGTCAGTTACAAATTAAAATAACTCATTACATTCAGCGTGCGCAAGGAGAGTTCGAAAGCATTTTAAATACGCTTCTTGGGAGATCATTGTCTGATATTTATCTGTGGTTGCAATTCGAGTGGCAAAACTGTCACATAATCTTGTGTCAGTCCGGCACTCACGGCGATGGGGTTTTTTGGTAGGACTCATAGATACAGTGCGATATAAGAGATATTATCATTTACATTAAGCACACAGACCCTACAGAAGTATACAACATAATAAATCATTGTACATAATTATGTAGTATAGAAACACGTCTATCTAAAACTATCAACATCGTCAGGTGTATCCTGCCATAACATGCCTAATTTAAAAAGATTTCACTCAGTATAAACCACGGCGTGAGCCGGGCACTGATTTTCAGTGAAACCCATCAGTGAAATACGGGCCACGGACGGCCAGAAACCCATTGTGCAGCTAATCTAATAATAATGATTTGAAACAATAATAATGACATATCTAAATACTGAGAATGAAACTATAGTATACTAAGGACAATTTGAATAATTACTAAAATAATTAAATAATTTCTCTGAATATGTGCGCTGATTAAATAATAATAATATATATTAATTCACTATGTGTACAACCAATATGAATAAAATTATAATAAAATTTCGTGTCACGTTGTTTGTCCGCGATGGAATCCTAATCAACTGAACCGATTTAATAGAATTTTGCACACGATTTTAATAGAGTAATGCAACCTGGCTGTGGTAAAAAAGAAGATAGGGCACAGTGTCCCGGCTTGGATAGTATCTCCACCCTCGCAGAAGACCGCATCCAAATAACAGTTTTCTAGAGACCTAGAGGGCTGTTATGTTCTACGAATGAGTGAGGTTACCAGGAAGGTAAAAGTTGTTAAGATGGCAGCGGGGGATGGTAGCGAGCGTTGTTCGATAATCAAACATCGACAGGCTAAGGTTTCCGCTTCACATTATTAGGCAGGCCTTATGTTTGCACGTAGTTTATACTACATCGAGTAGCCGGTATTCACTCAAATTAAGCAAAGTTTTAATACAAAATTTGACAGCAAAATAAAAGTACGTTTCCACTACCTAAATTCCAAAATTGTAAATATTCATCACAATACGTTCCGAAACATCCATATTCGTCACTACAATGCTAACGCGGACCGCCAATAACGAGTTATGTTATGTCACATACTTACAACTTGTAACGGTGTACAACATAGCTCAATAAATAGAAAACAAGTCGGCAGCGCGCTTGTACACACTATCAAAGGCAATAAATTATAGATCTTACTGCATTGATTTAAGAACAAAGTGCTAACACGCCGCTGACTGTACCGCTGAATACAGTGCAATCGTTACGTAGCGCGTGCGCATCCAAGTGCCGGCTGTCGTAATCGAAGTGACATCTTGGCAAGGCAAGGCGTAATGGCGGTCATTTGAAGTGTGTTTCTGTCAGCTATGACCAGAGGTACAAGGATATTGTACACCTACACGATTGCTTGCATATTATCTTCTTCTTGTTACAAATTTAAAAGTGGACTAATAGACTGATCGATCAACGTATGGCTCAAACCACTAGACGAATTAGGTTGACAAGTAACTATTATCACGTTGATAGTAATTAGGAAAATATTTTTGAAAATACACGCAGGATACAGGTATACACGCATACGACATCGCGAGCGAAAGCTAGAGTCACACAAAAGTCAAATAGGGTTTTCTAAAATTGGCTATTTTGGAACTTGAAATGAACTACATCAGAAGAAAATAACTAGACTAGCAAAGTAAGAAGTGCTATTTAACTTCCGACTCGATAGTGTGAAAGACAGTAATGGTACCGTCTGTTCTATTATCAAAATAACAAACTTTGTACGTTCTACTGCAATATACACAACAACAATCACAGTGGACGATATGATTAAATTACGATTGGTACCACATTTTTTGAACTAATTATTAAATATGGACAAACAACAGTGCACATAGAATGCATGAATAAAATATTTTGTGTCGCATATTCCAGCCGATGGAATCACGTCTTTAAGTGGACTCGTAAATAATTTGTTTGCGCTCGCGATGTGTAATTTCGCTGTCGGCCGGCTTTGTGGACGAATAATCTGTTGTCGAGTGACGGAGTGACCGTTTCGGGCCCGTCGCAGATATTGATGGCGTATGGACACAATAAATTATCGACTATGTCAAAGTTTGTGTATTTAAATTTGCCTTGAGGTGTTACGTGACCACGAAATACAGCTCAAGGCTGTGATGCAAGGCTTAAAAGACTTTACTAAAAATTATCAATATATTAGTAACTTATTATATTAATCAGTGTTTTGCTCTCTGAGCAAGTCCAACACTGAGTTGTTGCCGTTTGTATCACGTCAACACACGCCGAACAACGGAGCGGGGGATGGGGCTTCGGTTAATTTGTGAGCACTAATATATATAAGTTCTGTTTTATTATTAGAAGTATTTTAAGTTTCTGTATTTTGTGTGTTTCAGTGTGCAAATAAAAATGTTATCTATCTATCTATCTATCATATTAAATAACTAGCTTTCTATCATATCTATCATATTAAATAACGACTTCGACCGCGCGGAATAGTTATATCTTCTATTATTTATTTATATTAATAAAAATAAATATTTTTTCTAAAATAAAAGTAGCCTAAGTTACCTCTTATTACTTCAGCTAGTGAAAGTTCCAGCAGTCGGTTCAGCCGTTTCAGAGAATAGCCGGAACAAACAGACAGACAGACAGACAGATAGACAGACAAAATTGTAAAAAATGTTTTTCGGTATATATATAATATATATAAATAAATAGCAGCAACAAAAACTATTTTATTGGATGTTTTTGTTTTTGTCACGATAACTTTCAAACCGCTACAAAAATTTTAGTAGCAAAATCGGTTCAGTAGTTTTCGAAATCTTGTTGAAAGTTGCAAGTTCCAAAGACAGTAGTCATAATTCTGATTACGCGGGATATGTTGAACATATCCCGCGCGGAACATATTATGTTCCCGATCCAAAAGATCCAAAATACCACAGTTTATGAAATAGTACTACCACAGTATAAATAATAGTACTAACGTAGTACTACGTACCAAGAAAATTGATATAAACAGAAAGCAAGTGGCTAAAAAGACAGCCTGAAACGTATCCTTTTTTCTTTTTTTTTATACTACGATAGGTGGCAGACAAGCATACAGCCAGCATGATGTGAAGCGGGTACCGTAGCCATATTAACGCTCGCGACATAAAATATCGCTCGCTCGCAGCCACTCAGGCTGCCAACGCAGTATCTCCTTCCTTTCTGGTGACCTCACTCACTCGCAGGAACACAACCCTTAAGGGAATTGTTATTTGGCTTATATATTATATACACATTTAACTAGGTATCATTTAGGTATATTTTGGGGTGTAAGTGGTTCATCAACATCTTTGAACCAAAGCCAACTTCACTTGCACGCGGTGTACCTTGCTGACTGACAAACGAAGCTCTGGCGAAAAGAGAAGTAGGGAGCGTAATTGTTAGTTACCCGACTGGGGAATGAACCTCCATCCCACAGAATACCGCAGCCAAATAACAATTATGCCCAAAACTAGGCATTTATTGGGCATTTACAGGTACTTACTGGGTATTTATTGTAAATGCCTGCCCATCTCTAAGCGGGGACCGACAAACTAAATATTTTGTCTACTCTATATTCAAACAACATTCTCGTCTTTTTTTTTGGGTCTTTGACTTTGAACACGGCAAACATTTATAATGAGATTGCTGATTAGGTACTTTTATTTATTCATAATTTACCTTATATGTACTGTTTGATCCTATTCCCGAACTCTTATGTAAAATAGAAATAATGTAAATACTGTTCATTGAAGTGTAATTTGTTCTTATGAGTAATAAAGATATTTAAACCGAAAAGTATCTGCACGAAGTTTATATTTTTACTATAGCAACTTTGTAATTATTATATATATTATATTGTGTTATAATAATATTGTGTGTGTATAATTATATTGTGTTAAGTTGTTTCTTTAAGCACGGAGCTCTAAACATTTCTTGCACCAAAGGGTACTTTAATTAACAGCTAAAACTTACACTTCACATAATAATATAAAGGTAATAATCGTTATAAAGATGCGTTTACAATGAACAAAAACCTTTAACACCCGTGTACTTCGGCGCGAGGTCGCGCATCGCCGGTCACCACGTATTTCGACACATAACGAACATTCACGTATCAATTATCTATACATTGAATGTCTCTATTTACATCGGAGTGCTAACGCGAGAGCGTGACGTAGTGGTCAAATGGCCCGAGATACAGCAGATAGCGAGCTTGTGGACGAAACAGAAGAAAGAAACAATGTGACTTAATAGTAAATTTATATCCAACTCAATTCATAGTTCAATTGAACAGAGGTTAATATTTCTTTTGTAGTACTAGGCTCTATCAATTGAAGAACCACTACATAACATGAAAGACAATTTTCCTTTTAGGGCCACTGCAAAACTAAGCAAACGCAACAAATTACAGCCATCTGAGCCATTAGCGAAAAGGATGCCTCGTAGTGGATGAGAAAAAAAGGAAGAACGATGAAATGTAGCGGTAGCTCCTTCGAAGGGAAACCAGCTAACACGAGAGTGTGACGTAGAAGAGAAATGGCTAGAGATATAGAAGATAGCGAGCTTCCAATCATAATAGAAGGAATAAACAATATATCTTAAGAGACAAATATGTATATCTGATTCACTCTTACCAGTTGAACGAGATCAGCACCGCCATCGGAACTAAGGTCTTGAAGGGAAAATGTTCAACTCGTTTAAGCCGCTAATAGGCATACTGCAAACTTAGCAATCATTATTAGAAATAGTATTTTATACAAAATCCATCCAGCCACTGAATTGGATACTATGACATAGTGAATTATAGTGATTTTAAACTGTAGCTAATTATGCACCTTCATGTAAATATTTCTTATGCATCTAGCATTACAATTACTCTTTTTACACAAAAAATAAATACTTCAAGCTACAACAATACGGACTGCGACATATTATTACTGACACGTTAGCCTAAAATATGTAAATATATTTTCTGTCGTTGAAATGTCATATTTTTAATTAATTAGATAAATAAATGAAGCCGTTGCTTTCATTATTCTTATTTTCAATGAATAATATGTGAAAAATTATATATACATTTTCATTTGAATTGAAAAAAATATTAATGCTAATATTATTCTTAATTTCAATATTTCTGTGCAGCTCTGAAAGTGACATGCGTTGTAATGCAAATACGGCAAGCATAAATTTACAGTTCTCTCACATCAGCATTCTACTGGACCGCAGAGGAATTTAATTCAACAATTCGGGCACAAATCGTAAATTGTAAAACCGACGCCGTATCAAATAACGTACATGCCGAGATAATGCCAGAGCAAGGATTTCCCAAGAAAAGTAAGATTCCAGTGAAACCGCATTCAGTTCCCTCGAGAACATTCGTAATTGTATCGACAAATAAGGCGAACAATGTTAAGTTGCGGACGACGAAGCACGAAATATAAACTTAAAAGTTTATTACAGATTGAAACATATCGTTGGTTGTATCAATTCACTGCACATAGTATTAGCTTCAGTCGAGAACACAACAGGGCATAATCTTTACATTATTATTGTAGCTCAGGAAGGCGGAAAACTTACACGGCGCAAGCACTTACGTAAACTACTACGTTTTATTTAACAAGAGCCTCTCGAATAGCTGTTTTCAAAATGTCAGAAGAAGAGATTATACTGGATATAATATACCAAATGTTATGACTTATAAGTCAAGAAACGGTCTAGCATATATAAAAACTATTTTAAATAATTAAAAATTAATTTTAAAGTATTACATTGACTTTACGAATTGTTACTTTTTAACACTATCTTACATAATCTGGGCACTACAATAAGCAGTTCCGACTGTGACATGAACCACAGACCGTCGAACCGTGGATAAAGGTGACCATTTCCGAGATTAAAGTGTTAAAATGCTAAACCTGGACGCACGAGGTCGCACGTGTGGGGAAGGCAGTAGAAATATTTTTTTCAAAACTTTATGAAATATTACACGTTATGGAGTAGAGAGAAAGATTGTTGTTTGTGTTGTGCCTGTGTTTATACTAATTTGCGAGATCTCTGACCAGAACTTTATTTGTACTACTTATTGACATAACTTTGGTTCGGTTTATACTGAGTGTGAATAGTTCTTTAATATGTCATCCGGAGGAGCCCAGAATAAGATACATAACCAGCATTTGATATTATCTGCGATATCTAAATAACCAAAAGTGAAAAGGTAACAAACTATTCTTTGCATTTTTGACACCACTCAGTTAATAACGAATACAATGTTAGAAATTTTACACATTTTGAGAACAGATAACAAACATATTAGACCATAAAACTCACTACAAAATAGGAAACACATAGTAGAAATAGTATCAATAAAAATAATTTTAAAGCGAACGAGTAAAATTTGACTGATATATCAGTTTATAGTCGCGACACTCGACAATAGACCGCTTCACTGCCTTCACTAGCTCTCTCACTAAACCGGTGATTTACGTCGCTGCCAATACTATTGTTGGTTTGCTTAGCTACTGAAAATCTATTTCATTCCCAGTCCGAACATTTACGTCAACTGTTTGAAATATGACAAGCGATTCTAGATTCAATATTACGAACTCTAAGTTTGAAATTAGTTTGAACAACGGTTCTAGCTTATTTTCTGCTAGTGCGAGTAACATGGAATTGTGCTTTATAAGCAAACAGATAGAAGTAAGCTAGAATCTTATATTGAATTTACGGTTTGTGTATTATATTTGTGGGACTTTATTTACATATTACGTATACGACCTATTATTCACTAATTATTCATACACTACCTACTTAGTTTCTATGAGCGTTGATTGATTAGCAATTACATACGACTGTGTCATTTTGAATCAAATAAATTATATTATTTTGTGGGGCTGATCCGCAGACAGATCGCAGAGCGTGCAATGGAAAGACTCGGGGTTTCTCTAATTCTAAGGGATCGAATACGAAATGAAGAAATTGAATGGAGAACCAAAAATTGTAGACATTATCTTTGTCATATCTGCAAAGTCAGTAATAGCAGATGGGGGATGAAGGACGCCCCCGTTCTCCCCTCAACCCTTTAAATAGACTAATGACCTTATAAAAGGAACTGGATGAAGAAAGCCAAGGATTGCATTTGGTGGAAACTATTGGGGAAGGCCTTTAGGCCGCAGGATAATGATGATGAAATTACATTATTGGATAATTTTTAACACAAATGTTGCTTGAAGATATTAAACTATTTATCAAAAAATATTTTCCAAATGCTGATTGTATTTATTTGACATTCTTTATTATCTTCATGATTTGTATCTCATATTATTTATTTAATGAAT
The DNA here is from genome assembly GCA_937001555.2 of Hypsopygia costalis. NCBI lineage: Eukaryota > Metazoa > Arthropoda > Insecta > Lepidoptera > Pyralidae > Hypsopygia > Hypsopygia costalis. The sequence continues at coordinate 23,587,616 of OW443346.2, forward strand.
CTCTGAGATTTGATCTATCAGTTCAAACAAAGGATGTTTTACTTAATAGTAGGATAATTCCTTTACCTACATTCTTACTATCAAGTTCTGTATGTACTATCACAACTGTCCCTGACACGAGCAGGCACTACGTAACATTCTGCGAGTTACCTACACAGCATTATGTTAAGTTCACTGACACCGCACTGACACCATCCTAGATTCGAACCGTGGAATGCGAGGTTTCATTGTCATCTTTAACATATGGTAATTACCATATGTTACACACTAAGATTACTAAGTTTGCATACCTTTCGTAATCTTACTGAGAGCCGTAAGACCGCTGTGATTGACAGAAAGAAAAATTACTATTACGACTATTTGTTCAGTTAGGCAATTGTTTTTAACGCGAATACGTCTTTAAAATTGCTTACATAAGAAAGCAATTCAAAAAAACGAATGATAACAAAATCTGGGGATACAGTTTGGTGTTGCAGCTACAAATCTATCATCTCCATCCAAAATTCAATAACACCACTGGATAGATGAAGGATCAAAGAATTTATTACGCTAAGTAAGGATTATGGAACATTGCGCGCGGGGAAGGATAAGCGCTGACATTTTGAGATAATTTTAGTGCATATAACGTATTCACGTACTGTATTATGGATATGTACATATCCATAATACAGACCAACCCATTTTTAAATAAACATTTCAATAGTTTTTTTTATTAACAACTAGTCGTTAATAAAAATAATTAAAAAGTTTTATAATACTTACTGTAAACCAACCCTTTCATTTGCTATCAACATATCATGGGGTTAAAATGGAAATTTTAGTGACCGCCACATTGGAACGAAAACCAAACGAATGTGCCAAATTCCACCTCAATCGGACACTGGGAAGTGGGTCACATTTAACTTGCAACATTTTATTTGATTACTGACACCGATGTGAAACGAAATAAAAAAATGTAAGCAATACACTTGAGGCATATTAACGAGACTATGACAATAATAAAAGATACATAAATTGTACAAGAAGCCAAGTCTATTATGCAAAACAAAACAAGAAGTGGAAATAAATGCAGTCGTAGCACTCAAAATAAAATTAGTCCACGCGTTGAACCTGTAAAACGCATAACAATCAAAATATTACTCGCAGAAGCAGTAAAAGTAATGCATTGCGTAACGAAACATTATTGACGAAATGCGTTCGAGTATTGCATACTGTTACCGAAGCGGGTCGGTGTCATCGGCCCAAATGCCTGTTCACGGCGAACAGTGGTCGATTGTGAATCGAGGAAGCGAGTTTTTTGACGATATGGGTCAGCTTTGCCAGCAATAGTGAAGTGAACAATATCGACAACTTGTAGTCTATCAATTGTTATTCGTATATCACTTTTAGCTTTATGTTATCCTGGTAAAATAAAATAGTAAGTGAACTGTAGATGAAAAATATGTTAAATATACGTCCTTACCGAATATAGTGTAGTCTACAGCTGATGTTGAGTACGACAATGTTGCTTACCTGCAAGAAACAAAAGTACATATTAATTAGTTTGTAAAGTCAAATCATCTGTCGTCAACGGTGTTGATTGCGCAATTATTGTTATAATATTCTCGTAAACCATTCAGTGTTCTTGTGATTGTGGAAATTTGTGAGAATGTTATTTTTCATGAAACATTATATTTTCATTTAATTTGTACACACCACAATATATACAAGACATACAAACTTATAAACTGTATTGCAGCGTTTGTAAAAAAAAAAAAATTTCGCTTTTTTATAATATTATTTTTCCACTTTTTTTTATTTTTTTGGCCGTGTGGTTTCCGGCGTACTAGAATAGAATCACTCCGTCTCTTCCCGTGGATGTCGTACAAGGCGACTAAGGGAAATACATTAGAAAACATCGATCAGGCTTCCCCAACCCGTCTGGCCAGCGTGGGGAATGTAGGCCAAATCCTCCTTCTGTCTGGGACGGACGAGAGAGGATCGTGCTCCTGTAGTGGAGACTAAAATGACCTGATAATGATGATTCTTCCACCTATTTCGTCGGACAACAGGAATAAATTTTCCGGAGCCAGACATTTAATGCACTTGTCTGTTTTAATTTTTCAAGTTTTCGCTTATTCAGCCCTCATTATGATGAAGTATAATGGAAATGGAGAAGTTTAGTCCACTTATTAAAGCATCGATAACTTCCAAGCGGTCCCGCACTGCCCGCAGCGCATTGCATCACAAGTGGTTGAGATTTAGACGCAGTTGCGTCGTTTTACCCAATTTTTCTTTGTGGTTCTTTGAAAGACATTGTTTCTTTTAACAATAGTCGCGTTGGCGGAAAAATATTAATTGAGGACAGCGACCGTTTCCTTTGTGGTTACATTTTAGGCTCGGTCTAGTTTACTACTGTAGTTTTTGAACACGCCAGATGGTTGCCATTGGTGCGATAGACTTTAAAACGTCACCTGTCACTTTATGTGAATGTAATTTTTCAGTCTCATCATTATCAGCCTGTACCTTTCTCATCGCTGAATATAGACCGTCCCTAATACCATCCACCACATGCGATCCACTTTCCGCATCCAGTCGCTTTTTAGGCCCAATTTTCAGTCTATTTAATAAGTTCAGAGTTCAAACTGGGTCTAGCCGTAGTTAAAATTTGGGTTTATAACTAATTTAAATCAGTTACAGCTCCTCTCGAGAACATTCGTTTTGTTGTTTATACAAATGCAATTGGAGGAGTTGCCCTATATAACTGTAGATACAAGATGGTTCATTTTTGCTTATTGGCCTTCAACTATTAATTCAAATAATTAATGTTATCATTATCTAGTTAAAAAATATGTAGGCTTGAATACATAGGTGCTAGTTATTATATTTGTGACTGAAGTTTTGGTTTGGTTTAAGATATTTTGGACAACATACACCTCAATAATTTATTATAGTAAATTACCCATGTTTGGAATTAGCATATTAAGTAACAATGAATATTTCTTTGCACACTGCAATTTAACATTTAGTCTAGAACAAAGAAAAGTATGTTTTATGTGTATTAAGTAAACTATTTAAAAAAAACGTAGATAACTATTTAAACACATACTATATCTAGTATTTCTTCCACCTGCCTCCTCGGGAATTTCAAAAAATCCGACCTTTTCCTTGTCTACTTTTGAAATTGTGTAAAATTTCATCTTTAAAAGTCTAAGCATTTTAGCTGATAGTTGCTGGTGGTCGTTGGTCAGTAAGTGTATCAGAACTTTCATGTTCGTAAGTATATTAAACAATATCTAAAAACTTTCTAGTAACTGTAAACTAAAGCATAAAGAAACAAATTGCCTAGGCATTGATACGTACTTTACCTAAAGTTTGCAATTACCTAAATGTTATTTCGCTTGCAACAAAGAGGACGAATATTTACTCTGTGGCTTACAAGTTGAATTTACTAAACGGCACTGTCTAATTCCTCATGTACGAGTATGATAAACAGACATATTCAAGGGAATGTTTGTTTTATGTAGGAATCATTAGCCTCTCGACTAAACGCTAATATTTAGTTTGCTTGCAATATCTATTCTAAATCGTTTCCTATATGATGTTTCTATTGACCTAGGATCTCAAGAGTATGCAAACGTAACGACTCGTTCGTAGAATAAAGTCTGTATTGTTCTTTCATTCTGGATTGCTGGTAGTTTACTTCGTCCATTTTATAGGGATGATAGGCTGATGTCAGATTGAACATTATTAGATTCTAAATATCGGAAGATAATAGAGATAAATACATCTGCAGAATTCATATTCCTTGTTTCGTTTATCTTCGTGTTATTTAATTCATTTTTGTTTCATGATCGCATCGGTTTCTGTTCTACGGATAAAATAAATAATATTTGCATTCAATGGTCTGTACATTCGTTGCAATGCCTTGCTCAGAACATTCCGACAGTATTAAGTTGCATCCGGCGGTCTCATCTCCCAGAGAGATACATGTGCGTTACGATTCAAAAATAAACACAAGTGCACGTGTTGTTAAGGATGACCCAGATACCTCCAGCACCCATCATCGCTGCTTGACAGTTTTAAAAATACTTGTGTGAAAATATTGGGAAAGGTCTTGAAGACAGTTCAAGAATCAAGTGAACCGTCGTCTCATTTGCATACCTATTTCTGGTTCCGTTGAAATTAACAAAAACATTATTTAAAAATAGCAAGGCTCATTCAAAGGTTTTGAAATAAAATATCAACAACTGATATTTTAATAACAACTTGAAATAAAATATGAATAGCTTCCATTCCAAAAAATATATAACGTTGGAATACAATAGACCTCGTAAAACATTGAGCGAATGTGAATTAAATTTCGCATATAAAGGACTTTTAATATTATGAAGGAAAGTTTGTGAAGATCGACGTTTTTTTATACTACATCGGGTGGCTAACAAGCGGTTACCGTAGCCATATCAGCGATCGCAACATGAAATATCGTTGGCACCTTGCCACCCCCGTTGCCAACACAATAATGTTTGTTACCCTCTCACAGTCACACGTAAACAGCTCAACGAATTTGGATAAAATTCACATATATATAAAATGTAATCTGAACACATAGTAGATATACTTTTTACATGGGTACTAAGTTTACGCGAAGCAAGTTTAAGATGAATCAAATGAAATGAAATCAAGGAAGGAGATGCTGCGATGGCAGCGGGGGTGACGGCGCGCGAGCGATATTTTATGTTGCGAGCGATAATATGACTACGGTAACCGCTTCACATCAGGCGGGCCGTATGCTTGTCTGCAACCCGAAGTCGTATAAAAAAAAGCAAAGTCGCAAGCAGAAGCTAGTCAAGCCATGTATAAACTAAAATAAACCCCAGATGCAAGCTGTTTATTCATGTATGTACATAAAATGATAAGTTGATATTGTATGATGGATGATGACAAGAGCTAAAAGGTTCGAAGGCGAATTCATTTACAAAATCCGTAGTAAGATAATACCAAATAATTTATACAAAAATGATGAGACTACTCAAATGTCTGACGAGAAAAAAAGTTGCCATGACAAAATGGTAATGATACCGCCATTGCACAATATTAAATTATAGATACAAATTACAAAATAATTGTCTGATACAACACTGCTTATTGATTACAGTGTCACAGTTACAGCCACTCAGACTTCAAGTCTAAGTATTACTAAACAGCTATTATCCCCACACTAATCTTCGGTAAGCACCGCAATTTGTCATGATCGAACATAAATGTCATCTTACGAAACACGTAGCAAGTATACGTTAAAATATTTCGTAGCTACGTATTGTTAGATTATATCGAAGTAACGTTATGTGATATTGTTGATTACTAGTTGCCTCTTAGAGCATCGTTTGCCATTTTCATTTTATCATCACTCATATGAACACTTGCCATAGAATCGGTAAGAGCTTTGAGCATATCAAGCTGTTGTACCATATTATCGAAAAGGGTATCTTACTTGACTTTTTGTTGATATACTTTGTATTACAAGACTGGGCCCAAGAATGATGCCCTGAGACACGCAAGCAATGTTGAAATAACTCCCATGGTATATGGCAGAGTATAATATATACAGGGAGAGGAGGCCTACGTTCGAAGACGGACGCAACAAGGGCTGTTATAGATAGATCTAGATAGATTGTAGAGTATGCCCATACCCAAGCGTAGGGTCAGATAATGTGCTTGATATATTATATAGATGACAAGCATACTCATTATTACTCATACGCCAAGTTTGCAAACTGAGTTAGTAAAATTTCAAGTGAAAACTAAACTTCAAATACGTAGGTAGATGTGTAAGCGAAGACATAACTTATGTACTATGATAACTTAATGACTTAACCACAACTTGTCTCAATCAACCTTCAGACTCCATTCATTGCAACAACTGTGCTAACACACCATGACGACAAGACATGTTTGTTCTGCCATCTGCGTACATACGTACTTACGTACGTATTTCTTGCGACCAAGAATTATCTCGGCTCATTTTAGTTTGAAAAATTTTCAAGCAATATAAATGATAAAATCATCACTCAACCAAAATCATCAAACTATTTTATTATTGTACACGCGTATGTTTTTTTCGTGATGAGCGTACACATATAGACAGACATACAAAAATCTAAAAATAATTGGCTTGGCTTTTATTGCTATATACATAGTCCTAAAAAAAGATGGCGGAGTATTACATATGGTGACAAGCATTGGAGATGGGTTATCCAGCAGTGGCTGTCCATTCAAGCTTCATTCAAGCTGATAATGATGATGAAAGTGATCATAATATTATCAAGTTACAACGCGATCTGGAATAAAACACAAAAAATGAGTCACCAGTAAAAGTAACAAGAAATAAATTGTAATACAAACAAAACAGGGCCAAAAAAAAATATCTTATTGGTCGCAACGTTCGACCACTTTCGCCTTTTTATGTGTTTTGCTTAACCTTTAGCTCTTGCTTTTATCTTTCGATGAAAATAATAAAACGATTAAAGCTATAACATTTAAGGTCCGGTTACTTCTTTTTGTAAATCTCATGACTTAATCCAACCTGGATTGACTTTGCTTGTAAACGGTGCTACTAAAATATCTTCAACTGCAGATTAGTGGAAAAATAAACCTGAAATACGAAACATATTTCGATCTCTTTTAAGCTCTGCCATTAAAACGTGTTTCTTAGAGGAGTAATCCAGACGTTTATATTTAAGTACACCTATGAGAAGAATACAACATTTCATTAATTTTGTATTATTTTTGTCTATTAACTTTTAATTTAACCCTTCCATTTATCATTATTTAACAAAGTTTCTCTTATTAAATATCAATGAATTGTATGTCAGATTTGCCTTAAAGTTACTTGAGTAGATCTAGCTATCCCGTCATCCCACTGGAACATCCTAAAATTCTGTCTTAATGTTTACTTTCTACATTTCACGCATTCAACTCGGCCCATTGCGAATAAGTCGTTTAATGGTTTCCCATTTTTATGTTGTTTGGGCTAAACAATGTTAACGTCTCCAGAGTTATTAACATGCCTCTCGTTTCTTATGTTTTTAATTTTATTATTCTCACGTAAAACATTATGATCGACACGTGGCCGTCGTGTGTGGTACACATGAGAGACGGCTGCTATTAGTGCGGTGATAAAAATATATGTCCACTATTTCTTTGGAGTGGCGTAACGTTCACAGGCTGTACGCTGTTTAATTGATCGCTGGCTATTAATTGAACGGTCGGATCACAGATTTTAATAAAATTACGATGTTTCAAGGATCGTTTTCGAACACGCGTTATTAAGGATTACTTGGTGGCTGGTCACGTTTTTATTACAAATTCGTTTTTATCTTTACTCCGCGCCTCTAGTCCAATATTTATATTATGTTATTATTACCCTAGCAAATTTTATTCTCGCTAGATAACTTCGTGAATGTAGGTAATATTTATTTAATTTATAATTTTTGTGATCGCCATATAGTTTTCCCACGTTTTTACAAAATAAGTAATGGAGTGTCTCTGCATGCAAAATCTCTGCAGCGATCTCAAGACGTCTTCTTCTCTCTCTTCTTAGTAACTTCTTAGTTCTGCCACACACAGACCGACAAATTGTGTTTGTCGGCAAGAGCAAAATACAAATAAACAAATGTGATTTACTTTCACACCGTGCACAAACATGGTCGATTTAAACAATCTAACTACTAATAAAAGCATTAATGTGGAGTCTTTGTGTAACACTTCGTCTACTAGGGGCCACAGTCTCAAAGCAGATATATCGAGACTGGAATAATCGGGTTGTGACATCCACTAGTACTACTACTCCACTATACTGATGCTTGAGTGCCTTGTTTCCATCAAACTAATTTTCTAAGCTAATACTAATAAATTCACATCACTATATTATAGTGTCGATGTGGAGTACGCCTGGTACCTTACATCGACACTAGGAACAAAACGTGATTAATGACATTCAAGAATTTGTTGAGAACATATTATGGTGACGCATTGATGAACGAAATATTTCATACTATTATTATATACCTATTATTTCATACGAAAACACGCCGCTCCTGGATTTTTCCTCATAAAAATATCTTTAACCATTTTAATAAATCCAACTGTCGTTAGGAAGTGTGTGCTTAGACTAACCTATATAGGAAATTTAGAACAATCCCGCTATTATGTATACCTATAAAAACAAATCACTGTTTAAAAAAGGAGTTACCTTGCAATTTCTTTTCTGCTATAGAAGTTAACAATTCGAGTAACGGCAACTGACAAAATGCAGCTCATTCCATAAACTATTTGATGGTCAAAAAATGCAGTCGTATGTTTTGTAATCGTTAAAAAAAACCAGGTCCCTGCACTCAAGTCGTCAGGCGTCGTCGTAAGCTTACATTATGTATTCTTATGAATGCACCGTCATATCTTAGAACCGTCCGTTTGTTCCGCGCCATTTATTGATGTATGAGGTTTTCCAGGAAGGTTAACTCTATTATAATTGAACGTCGCCGTTCGTTAATTAATGGGTGCACATAATTGTCATGCGCAGACGTAGGGCCAAGTAACAACAGCAGTAGTAATACTTCATGTAAAGGAATAGATTAATGCATAAGGTACAGGATTGCTAATTCCAAATCCTTAATTCGAAGAATTGTAAAGTTCCTCTACCACCATTCACTGCCTTCTCATTAAAATTATTATTAGACTGTGCTCCAACTACATCTTTTTCAGCACATAGGAACTTTGCGGTGATATCATTAATACCCCTCTATAAAGAATTATATATATATAATGAAGTTGTTTTCAAATATTACACTACGCCATTTAGGACGTATCTTTCACCGGGGCCTAATTTGCAAGGGTCTTATTTCTACGATGTGTTTCTTCCATCCTTTTGTAATCCAACTGCTCCAGAAACTTCACAAATTCATTATTAGATCTGTCTTTACTGCTTCCATCTTATATATTATAGCAATGGACTCCACTAGTTCGAATGTTTATGAGCTCAGATGTCAATTGACACAAGTATTCAGGTCGTGTGACGTTTAACAGCTATCCTACTATTGACATTAATATTTACAATTGTGCTAGCTTTTAGTAAGGGTATGTTTAACTAAATTCAATAACTGAAGTGCCTACCATGTTTTTGGACATGTAAGATATCTATCAATCGCTAGTTATTCTTGAATGCAAGCTAGACTGGAAATTATTATTCAAAACCTGTTAATAGAAATGAAAAGATAGAAAAAGGTGTGTCCCTGATGTAAAAGCTTTTGTTTAACGGAAAAATAATCGAGACTACATTAGATCATGTGCCTGTATAGCAATAAAACACATTGAAACATGTTTTATTAAAGTGAACTATACAAAGAAAGAAAAGTAAATCTGAACGTAACGGGCCTAATTTCAGATTCGGAGAACAAATTATCGTGGTGATATAACAGAAATCGTTACTTCAACGTACTCCGTCCTTACATGAACCAATTATATTTTCTCTAAATTAACCGTATAAACAATCCGTATTTTTTATATTATACAAAACAAGTTTCTCTTCATGTCAAAGTCAATATTTAACAAGTCAGTTTGTACTATATTTCTTACTTCATTACTATGTTGGTGTTATAAACTATCCAAAACCATACCACATTTTGGTTTTCTAACTCAAATAATATCCAAATAAAATGGTTGTAATATGCAGACATATGGACAGATATGACATTATGGGTAATGGGTTCCTTGTTGACTATGAAACCCTGAAAAGGAAGGTGGTCACCCAGTGGTCGAAATACCACCATAATTAATTTAAATGATGACTTTAACAATAAACAAAAGAGTATATATGCGTGTATGTGTCAAATACATGGTATATAGTGTGTGTAATGTGTTTTTATTGATTTAATGTATTTTTATGCATAATTAAAAAAAATGCATTCTGCACTCCTTCCGCGCTATTTTTGTAACAAAGTGTACAAAGTTTATGCTTCACGTATTATTATATAGATAATTTTATACAAAACAAGAAATTAAAACAGCTTTCCAAACCTATCTGGTGTCCACATAATAAATTTGCCAAAACATAGAAATGCGATGGTAATGGCCTGAATCAAATAACACTTAACATCTTAATGGCTATTTGCGAAAAAGTAATACAATAGAGATATTTATGTAGAATATCCATTAACATACACAACACACGGGTGGCAAACTAGCTATTTGTATTTAATTAATTATAGAAAATAAAAAGTGTTAACTTTTGTAATTGAAAAGACCAAAAACAGTGAAGTACAGTTTAATATTGTTAATTTGTGGCATAAATAAATTATATGAAAATAAATTTTCATATGCTTATTTTTCAAAAAAATTACCTTACTCTCGACTCTAAGAACTGGATTATACAGTTGATTACTTCCATCATTTTAATATAGTATTAATAACTGAAGGTAGATTAGCTTATCCTAATAGACATCTTTCTTGTTTCATCATTTAAAACCAATATAAATAAAGTTGATAATCACGTGCAACTATGCAACTAAACTGCAAACGCTTGCCGCTTACAAATCGACACATTTCAAATCGATGCAATTTTACGACTGGAGAATCGAACACTCGAATTCTAAATTTTAAATCCTGAGAAAGGAACATCCATAGAAATTAAACTTGTAAATAAAAAGGTAGCTTAACTGGAAACAATAAGGTTTAAAATGACAATAGTGGGAAGTTACTTGTAATAGGTTCTTATTGGCAGGACATTTAACTTGCAAATGCAATACTCAGACGCGAGCCGTTAAAAGGCGCCCGTGTATTGAATAAAAACCCAGGTCCTGTTATTGGCGTTTGCTTTTCGATAGAAAGCTTTGCGGGACGTGGAGTGGCAAAACGATAAGAAAACGCCATTTGAATAATTTGCATTATTTTACGTCTAAGTATTTCGCTGCACACTTCACCGATGCCTCGTTTACACTAAGTGCAAAGCTAATAAAAGATGTAAAAGCCACAATATGCATAATCTCTCTCAAAGTTTATTTTTAAATAATCTCACATACCAGAATAACACTGTACGTACAGACATTTCATATTTCTATAGTCCAGCATGATGAACTTCTTCCGTTAGTTGAAAATTAGATTGAGGATGTTCAATATGACAGTGATGATGAAATAATCGTCTTCTTTTGATGTTATAAGTAATTTTATAGCCACCATTGATAACCTTAATGCCAGATGTTAAGATATTTTTAAAATATCTTAACATAGTGTAGTTGTTGTTGCGTATCTGAAAAACTGAAAAAAATTTCCACGACCGATTACATAATCGGTGACTTAATGTACCGTAGAAGCAATATAATCGTGGTACATTGTTACTGCTGCTTAAAATCTCCGTTACCATATACAGTGTTACCAAAACAGCCACAATCAATATTGAAATAGCAGTAAATAATACTTATCTTAATGCAATAGAACTGCCTATAAATCACTGTAATCAAAAAGCATAAATTACAATGCAATTTGGCACAAACGCATACCTCAAAATGTGTTAGACGAATACACGCCGAGTTTTGGTACTAGAAATTCTTGCGACTAAAGGCCGGATTTAAAGCGTCCTAATATTACAATTTGAGATTTATCCTATGTTTACCTTGTTTTCCGTAATCTGATGAAAACCTTAATAATAAAAAAAATCTTTGAGCACGGTACTTGACGCTAGTGGATGGTTTCGTGTTATCCTTGAAGATGTCTTAAATGGTATATTTGAAGGGAGCAGACAAAGGGATTCTAATCCTTCGTAATGTTATGAAAAATGAAGCAGATATTTTTGCAGAGTGACGGTATCCTCTAATCTTTTTTGATATAATACAAAGGATATTTAAGTAATCAAGACAGGAACTTTGATGCGGCTGACGGCAGCTCTTTGTCAACGCTATATAATTTAAACAGTCCATTTACGTTGTTGTTAAATACATTACAATTATTGGAAATTGTGCCAGGTAATTGTACGTACGGTTAATAGCTTTAGTCGGAGCATTTTCGTCACGGGTATGGGTTATTGAGCAAATTACTTCTCAAACACCTTAGTTACATAAAGCGGTGTGACAACGTGGAAAGCATCGTAATTACTATGTTAATGTGTGTGATCGACTTATTAAGATACTATTATTTAGTATTTAAGTGATCAAAGATCTAACCCGGTACTGAAAATATTTTCCTCCCGAACTAGCGCAATATAATATCATGCATTCATTGCATTGTCTAAATTCGTTTTGCTTATTCGTAGTATAGGTATTTAAAATAATATGTATCTCTAAAAGGCAACCGTTACAGTCTGATCTATCAACACGCGGGTTGTTTGGCACACAGGTAAATAGTATGACGTAGGCATTCGTCGTTTATACAGCGGTGAGTTTATCCCTGTAAGAGATTAATTTTAAGAGAGAGGTAGGGAGCGTAATTGTAAGCTACCCGACTGGGGAATGTAATGTACCTCCACCTCACAGAATACCGCAGCCAAATAACGGTTCCCTTGAGGGCTGTTGTGTTCCTGCGAGTGAGTGAGGTCACCAGAAAGGAAGGAGATGCTGCGATGGCAGCGCGCTAGCGATATTTTATGTTGCGAGCGTTAATATGGCTACGGTAACGGCTTCACATTAGGTGGCCCGTATGCTTGTCTCCCACCCGACGTAGTATAAAAAAAAAAAAAAGATTTCTACCAGCCAGCCTTTGAGGAAACGAAAACAATGGACTATATGAGTTATGCAGTTTTGTGCATATATTCATACACATACCACGTTCATAAATCTACAATTTCATAACTATTTTAGTAATTTTCTTCCGTTTCAATATTATTATTGATATTTGTTTGTACAAATACCAATCTTCTATTTTATTTCTAAATATCTAGATATAATCTTTGATAACTGTAAAAACTCCAGACACATCTAAAATGAATATCTAGTAATTAATCGATTATAACATCAAAAATAATTATCACTGAATGTCAAAGTCATTATTTTAACGACATTGGACTTTATTTTATTTTTATTTATTAACAACATATAACATTATTACATAATATTCTTAAAGTACAATATGCTAAAAATAAAAAGCCTTTATCTCTCGGTTATTGCTTAAATTGCGTTGCAACAATAGCAATCTATTATCTTTTTTTTTATTTAAACAGCAATTCATACAGACTGAAAATTAAGTAACAAACAATATTGTAAATCACATTGCATTGCCAATTTCGAAGGGACAAACTATTCCAAAAATAACTAACTTAGATGTTAGCTACATCTATAATATACTCCAAAACAAATCTTTAACATAGATATTTAAATATAGCTGAAATTGTAATAAGAAGAATGATTAAAGAAACAGTCAGGCTGCCAGTGAAGTATGTATATGGGCTTTGATTTGATGATAAGCTCTCATATTCGGCGAAATATTTGCGACCACGAAAACGAGTTCAGTGACATTCCTCACGGGCAGTTAACCTTGAAATAGTTATTCATGGATTTATGGATACTTGTACCTTTTCCTCCTGACCGTACAAACGTGAAAGTGTTTGTTTGTTTTGAGCACTCAGTGTTAATAAGTTACCCTAGCGATCTACAGGGAATAATAGAAGCGATAGATAAAAATAAATTTGAAATAACACTAACGAGCTCAATATTATTGCAGAGATTATAGCCCAACGTCTTCGCTTGCTTGGCCATGGTGAAAGATGGGAAATTATCGAAGCGTCAGAAAAGCATATAGAGCGGCGTTCTAACGGTAGACCAAAATATCGCTGGAAGACAGCGTGAAGGCTGACCTGCCCCCTTATCACAATCTCTTATACCTTTTGAAATAGAGTCGCTTATTCATTGGTATGAATAAGCATTCTATTCAGTTATTGGATCGCAATAAGAGATGGTGGTAAGGGGGCTGAGCGAGCTTATTGCCAGTAACTGGCTAGAGATTGCGCAAGACATTGACAAGTGGAAGGTTCACATGAGGCCAAGACTCATCTTGTTTCGCTGCGCCAGAGAAGTAAGTAAATACTACAGTTTTTTTTTATACTACTAAGGTGACAAACAAGCATACGGTCCGCCTGATGGAAAGCAGTTATCACAGCCTATGGACGCCTGCAACACCAGAGGCATCACATGCGCGTTGCCGACCCTAAAACCTCTTCTTCTCGTCAACCATTATTCATCCACTGCTGGAATACGGATATCCCCTCAATCGAAGGGGTTTAGAGCATACTCCACCACGCTGCTTAACTGCGGGTTGGCGGAGGTCAGTGTTTTCAAGCCGCCTAAAGGCCACCAACTTGGCTTAACGACTGTCATCTAACGACAACAGCCGGAACTGAGGGCTTAACGTGCCCTCCGAAGTACGGAGGAGGCCGAGGTAGATAGACGCGTCCACGGACAGGCTACGGTCAACGTTGCTTGACTTGAGTGATCGATTAGATTGTCACTCGCAACGATGCTATCGAGCTCCGCACTACTACACTCATACTCATCAAGTACTACAGTTTACAAAAACGAAATTTAGAAGAATTGTCGTACCAAAAATACCTACCTATATAGAAAATTGATTATATGTAATAGGAGACTGTTAGTGTTGTTTAGACACCTAAACATCTTATCCACAAAGAAATTAAAGATTCCCTCAGTTTCATCGATACAAATCTCAAATAGATCTACGATATAATTTCTCCAACTTTTTCACTCTGAATAAAAATCGTTTCCTGGCTTTTACAAAGAGCCTTTAGATTAATTCGCCTTTTATAAATCACCAAAAATATATGACATCTTCTTGAATTTTTGATGTCAATCAGAGCCCCGTAGACTTTATTACAGATCCCAGAACTGGCGGATTTTCTTCGACAGATAATAAAACGGAATTATTATGAGATCTTCCTTAAATATCATCGTGATAATCCTGACGTTGCAATTTATTTGTAATATTGATAATGTTGGGGATTTTACAAATCGAAAATCAGCCGCCTAAATCGTATAAATTGTGTATTTTCATCTGTTATATCGATATAATCATTGTTCGTTATTTACTCTCCAACCCACAAACACTGGCAAAACCTTCACATTTGAATAAGAAATGGGTCAATTTCAGTATAAATACCAAATAATACCCTTGTGCCGTTTATATGGACAAAACATTGTGGAAATCTAAAAAAAATGGCTATGTTCCGCAAAGGAGCTCATTAAGCCGAAGTTATATATAGACAGACAGATAAGTACCTAGTTTCATACACATACAAGAGATTGCTAACTTAAACATAATTATTAAACTAGATACATAGTTATATGTAAATTATTAGCAGATTATCTGCGATAGTAAAAGCAAAAATAAAAAAAACAAGTACAACATCATTCCAATCAAAAATCTGATTGCATATACGATGCAAATGCACGTTGGACTTTATTTTTTTCTATCCGTCGATCCACTATAGCTTTAAGAATATTTTTAATTACACATGATAGTACATTAATTCCACCTGCCGGCTCCATTTTATAGCTTGGCTTGTTTACTCTAGTTTTAGTGGCCATAAACGCAATCTTGTTAGTAGTGGATGCAAAGGTAATCCCTCATAACCATTAAAAGGATAATTATTAGCAAAAATCACCCGACTTCATCCTCTTGATTAAAAGAACAAACTTATTATTTACCTGTGTGTTCAGTATATTCTTGGAAATTCCATCAAATTCATATTTTAAGTTGTTTATGTCCGAGTAGATATGAATAAGCAGACGTGGTTTGGGCTTCGCCAACATATTAACCTAAATATTTCTTAATGTCTAAGATATTTCACTATATTCTATTCGATTTGTGTATGATTTGGCATTGTTCTTCATCTACGTGTCTTTTTATACATCCGATGGCAGACAAGCATATTAACATTCGCAATATGAAATATCGCTTGTGCGCCGACACCCTCACTGCCGATGGAGCGGCTTCTTCCTTCCTGGTGACCTGGTGAGGGTTGTTGTGTTCCTGGTAGAAATTGTCTACCAGGAACACAACAACCCTCAACGTTATGTTATTTAGCTGCGGTATTCTGTGTCATGTGTCTGACTTAGTATGCCGCTATAGAAAATTTCTAATATTATTTCATGGAGGAATGCCCACACATAAGTAACGCTGCAAAATTTCAAGTTTTAACAGCCGTTTAGGTTGTGCAATGATTGCACTCACTCGGCCTCTTCATACTAATACCATAAATAAGTACAAGTTTGTTTTAAAATGGGGGTAATATCTGGAACTACTGAACCGAATTGAGAATTTATATACGATGCAAAATATGGTGTAAGTAATTTACTATCATTTTAGTTCATCAGTTCCTGTCTTAGAAAAATATCATATTAACCGAAGCGAAGCAAGGGCTAGTCGTTAGTTATCCGTTATATTATAAATTTCCCAGCCAACACCAATAACCATTAAAGTTTTTGTTGCATCCTTTTTATTTGTTCTTTAATCCTCCATCAATTCATCTGTATCTTGTACCTCATTAACAATATCCTCAACTTTATCAAATAGCTTAGGTTAAGTTTTATAGTCGTAATGCTTACTGGTTTTTACTTCACATAACGCGAACTTGTTAGTTTTAACTTTTATGCTCGAAGGTAATTGGTGAGCGGCGGCGACTGGTTTGCTGTGCTCGTAATATTATGGTGTTATACACAGGTCACTGCGCTAATGTGCTCAATACGGCAAATTAAATCTTGTACGGGACGTGCAAGGATATATTTGATGTTGTTTACTGATACTTTGTACAAAACAAAGAACATGGCTGTAAAATATTATTCACAAAAAACCCCGGGCAGTTTATTTCACTGATATCAATACTTTGTTAATGGATCTAGTTATTCAATAACCGTACTCTACTAATTATCATATAACAAATTTCACCAAAAATGCTGTTTGTGAAGAAATATTAAAGGAAATTCAAGCTACATCCTGTAATCAAATTTTATCTAAGTAATCAAATTTTATGACGACAGTGTCTACAACTCTTATATAGTATGATATTGAGTATTTGATAATAAAAATTATGAACCAATAATAAAAATACTATGGGAATGTATGGAAGAAATCTATATATTTCTTTCTTTAAATGTACAATTTATAGCATGTAACTGTTAATTACCTACTAGAGAATAGTTAATACTTGACGCTCCTAAAATTAAGCAATCTATATCCCCATTATCTCCATTAAATATTCTATAACTTAGCTTTAGTTAGCCAGCTTAAGCTTTATTTCAGAGAAAAATATTTAAAATCGCCATATTACAAAAAGATAAACAATTTCGATTTCAGTCTTAATGTTTAAACTGTAAAATTAGATAAATGCTATGCCCTCAAATTAGATGTGTAAAACTTAATAGTTCGGGAAGAAGTGTCGTTGGCTTTATGAATACTTCTGACATCACACATAACAAAACAGATTCATCAAAAAGAAAAGTGAAATCGACTAACGAAGAGAAAAAAAAAATGAGATATTAAAAACGTGTAAAGCACACATATATCAGTTGGTCTGTCTGAGATCATTTGCTCCAGTAGGGCAGTGTCAGCGCAATTCTCACGCCACTCCGTACATGGGCGCACAATGGCGGCTTTAATCTGCGCCGGACTCGCCGGAGTGGATGCGCGTGGGCCCTTGCAACATTTAATGCGCACTACACATGGTTAACATCATTATAGTCTCGCTAGACCAATCTATGCTCGGTCTGGTATTATATGGTAAATTTTTATTACAAAAACAAACTCACATTTTATTATCATTACCATCTTAGCCATGGTTTGAGGAGTTGATTCAATATGTGCAAATATTTGCTGGGAGTTTCACGATTGCTATGACGTATGACACCATGATTTATTAAAAGTATGATAGTGTACATACTTTACAAACTGCTGCCTGTCTCGAATTCGCATTGAGGTAGGCAGTATGAAACAACTTTTTCATTTTTTTCATTAATTTATGCATGCTCATTGGTTCCTGGTGCTTTTTAGCTTGACACTTTATCAGCATAAAAGTTATTATTTTGAGGACGATGGTCATGACATTTATGCCATTAAGAAATATTGATGAACATGTATAAATTCTGTCATTATAGTCATCCGACACCAAGCTGCAGTCAAAACAATTATAGTGAAAGATGAAAGCATTTCATAACGTTTAATTGCTAGAAATGAAACTTCTAAAAGACACGTTTATCTATATACTTATACTTTAATAAGACTGTAGGTAGCAAGAGTATTTTAGCTTCACTGTCATATCCAGTACTGCAAGTCGCAACTATATACACCACAACCACAAGTACTACAAATGTACAAGTTAGTCAAAGCAGATCATAAACGAAGGCAGCAATCAAATAGAGTGCATAACGAATACGCAAAAGCTCCTTATATGAAGTAAAAATAAGTGTACAATTTTGATCTTACTTAAGATTTAACTAATTTAAATTAAGGACAGCTTCTGTAGATTTTTTTTTAATCTAACTAATAAAAGCAATAATAAATAAATTTAGATCCATTCCAACATATTGCGATAATAAACAAAACACGCTTATACAAATTTAAACTATTACTACAGCAGACTATAATGACCCACTGTGAGCGAGTGAAGTATCGCTTTGAGTGTGAAATCGATTCAAAGGATGTGAGTAGGCGAGCAGCTCCGTAATTTTCTTGACCTTTAAACATCATAGGTAACTTAGATTGTTTTTAAAGATGTTCAATATGTGCAGAAAATAACATAGAACATGATGGAAGCATTGATGCTTTACTTCAAGGTTACCTTCAATGAAAACGATTGAGTGCAAAAATTGGAACAGGATTGTGGTAAATATACTAATTGTCTAGTAAACAGTAATGTAATTTACTAGTCAGTCGATATGACATTGCTTTATTGTGCATTCATTAATGAGTAAATAATCATTAAAAGTACTCTGTTCAGACACATACATATTAATACTTGAAATAATCAAGATTTGCGTAATAGATGAGTAGCATTATATATTTTATATGTTATGTATTTAAGTCTCTGTGTTGATAACTATTTATATTGTAAATTACTATTTATTTATAATGATTCTTTAACTATTTCATATTTAAGATTTCATTAATTTACATTTAATATTCGTCTTGTCGGCTGGTAGAGAATGCTGGTATAGTATAGTCCGCCTCTGTACATTTTCTTATGTGCCTGAAGATTAAATAAATAAATTAATAGTATTGCGTATAAGGTCTAAATTACATTACCAAGGTCGAAGATAGTGATGAACAAATCCGAATGGACCTTCGACCTCACCGGCTCTTATTTTATATTCTCAAATAGAATTCAAATTACACTAACATTGTAAATATATATCGAGTAATAACTATTACAAAATGACTAACCGACGCACAAGTTCACATGTAAATTATTGAGACTATAAATAGGATTTTAGTAACGAAGATAGATCACGTAATCCACTCAAACAGAACAAATAGCATAACAGACGGTTCGCAACATACACATCAATCAGAGGTTGCGTGCGGTGAAATACCAAACATCACTGAGGCCAAACGCAAAGAAACAGAACAACATGATACCACATGCTGACTGACAATCTCTCAGAACAAAAATTTTGTGAAGATTACCCTTAGTTTCATACGACAGGAAATTGACGATATCCTTTGATTGTATAAAATTTGTGCAAATATAGATGATTGTTTAGATGTAAGCAAAACAGAGCATGTTTTTGTGCAAATATAGATGATTGTTTAGATGTAAGCAAAACAGAGCATGTTATAGTATAAAATAAACAGCTGTCTTGTCGAGTGAAGTATTTTACTAACTTTACACAAGTCTAAATCTATATTTTTCTATCGCTTGACTTGTATATAAATCAGAAACATAGAGCTCTATCATTGTTTATACTATAATATAAACAAAACTAAGATGGAATTAAATATATGCCACATTGTAGCAATAAAAAACAGTCTAGCCAGATGTGTGATTTAAAATTCTTACATTTGTTTATGTAATTACTTCTCTGCCAAATAACAAGATAATATACTTGCTAAAAGCATTAACGATAGGGAAAACAACTTAAACACATTTCCAGCTAGCAAACAATCCAAAGTTAACAGACGTGTGCTGGGAATCGAACCCGGAACCTGCAATGCGGTTTATCTCCGGTAAACACAATGTCCTGAATGAGTCATTGTAATGCTGCACGCGTAGATGTGCACCATGCCGCAATTATGTATGCAAAAGCTACTCATATTGTGTGCGTTTTGAATTCTTGCATTTCAGAAACACTCCTACTTAGACAAACTATGCTAAGAAGATCGTAACTTAAACGTCGTAGTTTTTTTTATAGCAAATTGATTTGCCTTCTAGACTACAACTACGGTAAAATGAAGAAGAAGAATGAATCTAGAACACTTGGGATATGTCTAAGTAGCATGGTTTGGCTTATTATGTCTTTAAAACAAAAGCCTATTGCTATTATTGTGAAGTAAAGTCAACGCGATTTTGAAAATTCAAACTAGCGTTGATGAAAATTTGCATTGAAATTTAAATGATTTAGCACTTATAAATATGTAATCAACTCAAGAATATAAAGATAAAGATAAAGAATTTATTTATTTGCACAAAACATGAGTAGATTACATACATTTGCATGCAAGTGTCTTTGAAATTGTGAATTTTAGTTCGTCATGTCTTGCCTTGTCGGCGTACAAACATTTGAGAAAGAGCAGCTAATTACAATATTGTCGAAATTTTGTAACATGTCAAACTTAAATATTAAATAAAATATAAAAAGAAATTAACACAAAATAAAAATAATAGAAAATAACCAATAACATATGTCAAGGTAGAGAAATTAGATCGAATTGAAATTAAATAAGTAATTAAAATATGCATTCATTTTAGAGATTTGTCTTCAATAAAGTCATTCACAGTGTAATAACATTTCTCTGTCAATAGATTTTTGAGATGAATTTTAAACAATTTTACATTTAAAGTCTTCAACCGGTCTGGAAGTTTATTGAAAATTATTGGTGCCATACAGATTATACTTTTTTGCATCAGCGCACTCTTAGCGAAGTGAAGACACAATCTATTGTTATTTCGCCTATTCCTTGGAACAATATCACATAGTTTTGGAAATAGTTTAGGGTTTTGTTTTACAAATAATGCAATTTCTAATATGTAAAGTGACGGAAGTGTAAGAATTCTGTGCTTTGTAAAATACGGTCTACAGCTATCAGTTGATTGAATTCCAAACATAGCTCTAATACAACGCTTCTGCATTTTAAATATTAACTCTCTGTCAGTTGAATTACCCCAAAAGATGACGCCGTATCTTAGAGCAGATTCAATTAACCCATAATATGCAGTAAGGAGGGCACTAGTATTTAACGTACGACTGAGTTTGTAGAGCAAGTATGTCAAAGTTGAAATCTTTTTGCAGGTTTGTTCAATATGGTCCTTCCAATTCATTTTTTGATCTATAACTATACCGAGAAATATCTCCATAGATTTGAATCAACTATAAAAAATAAAAAATAAATCAAAAATAAAATAATAATATATAACTGCTAATATATAAGTATTATTATATCTAACTGCTAATAATGAACACGAGAATACGCAAGTTTGCGAACTAGATGTTATATAAACCAATTGAAATATCCTGCGAACATTACTGACATTCTCAGTGATAATTGAGATGCCAAACATGTCTGTTTTGATATTATGCTCGCTGTTTACTGACGGCACATCGTTTGTATATTCTTCATCATATAACCAACCAACCAAACGGCTGCGGATATTTGCGATGTTATCTCCGAATATTTGTCATCTTTATCGGCTAAATATTTATTGGAGTGAAAGGATATGGTTATATCGTTAGAACGGATTATATTAATCAGGTTAATAGAAATTAACGATAAATTGGTAATGCTAATCAGTAAAACCAATATCATAAACATTCGTAAAATAATTAAACCTGACGAACTAGTCCAACGTGGAATTAAGAAATGTTGAGATAATTACGTTAATTAGTCCAAAAATGCATGGTTCAGTGACCTATGATAAAATTTCCGGTAGCTTATCACTTATCTTTTTTAAATTTGCTCGCCTTTATCGGCGCCGGCAGCACTACTGCACTACGGCAATCAGGCGCCACACTGCAGCTGACGACATCGTTGCATAATGTAGTTTCCACATTCATTCCTTAAATTTGGTATCGTTTTAAGTAAAAGAAAAATCTTCAAAATTATAACTTATAGCTGGCTCGCCGTCGTAAACGTGAGTTGATTATTCAACGTCATGGTAATTATGCGCATTAAATCGACCCACCTAATATATTTAAAACGAAATATTACGCACTGTTGATGTATATTTCCTGGAGCATCTTTATTCCTTAATGCGTAGACGTCAATACGGTACAGAAATATTCTGCTTCGTATTCTTTGTCAACCCTTATTCATGCCACTGCTGGGAAACGGGTCTCAATCGAAGGAGTTCAGAGCATACGCCACCAAGTTCTATAACTGCGGGTTGGCGGAGACAGAAATATTATGAATACAGAAATAATAATAAATGATAAATATTCCTCTACAAATTACACTCCGCCACCTATTCCCAAACTATGCACAGCTGGTACTATGGGTACTAGATAACTGATATATGTACTTAAATTCATTTCTTTTTTTACAAATACATACAATAGAAAACATCCCGACTAAGCCATATGGCAGGGATCGATCCGCGATCTCGGAGTCAAAGTGGCCATCGCTGACTATTCGAGAGATATAATTATTACATTATTTAATAAACAAAAGTAAGTAATATAATTTAATCTATCAAAGTATGTTGTTCTAAGTAAAACGTAAAAACCAAGTTTAAGTTCCAAGAAATGGTAAAGATAACTTGTGTTAACCACAACATTTTATAATACAATGCAACAATAACTTATAATGCCTCCTTTATTTGTGTTATCTAAATTAATAACCTTCTGGCCTTTTTTGTTCCATTTTATAAAATGTACCTTTCATTAGCCGACGACTAAAAAACACAAAGAGGTTTTTGTTTGGACTAAAAGGATTTGCAATATAAGGACTCCGCAAAACAACTGCCGTATTGTCGGCGAACACGCCAAGTTAAATTAAATCTTCGACTTTAGCCAAAGCACATAAGATTTACATTTAAATGAAATTCCTCAGTTTAAATCTAGATACCATACAATCAAGTGTATCATGATTAAGTTTATAATAACATCGAACCAAGTACGATTTGCGCGCGGCAAAGTTCAAATACGAGCTAATACCAAAGTATTAAAGTTTAAAACTCAATTATCTGGAGGTAGTCTGTTTGCATCCCGACAGTAAAGCTAGTGAATAGTTAATAACAAGTCGATTGACAGTAACGCTTCCTTGTCGCGCTCCTGATTTGCATAATCTTTTGTCTCGTTTTCTTGTGGACTGCGGTTCGACAGTAATTCCTTCACAA
The DNA here is from genome assembly GCA_937001555.2 of Hypsopygia costalis. Taxonomy (NCBI): domain Eukaryota; kingdom Metazoa; phylum Arthropoda; class Insecta; order Lepidoptera; family Pyralidae; genus Hypsopygia; species Hypsopygia costalis. Next base: position 23,611,134 of record OW443346.2, read on the forward strand.
TGGAGATCGTGACGATATTGGAGTCTTAACTTTTTGTGTGTTGATTCATTCATGTACATTTGGGAGGCTTTGCGGTGCCACCTCACGTAGTGTACTAAAATGACTCACGGGTTCTTTATAATTCCGCAACCCGCAATTATGAAAATCCAACCTGCGATAAATAAGGCATTCAGGAAGTAAAAGACATAAACTCCTAAATTATTTGTACGTCATTTAAGAAGCATTAATGGATTCTTTAGAAATTCACTGAATAGGGAAATGTTTTGTATAATCAAGATTTGTTCCGCACAATAATAATCCGATTTCGATCATCAAAACTGAATTTTTATTCGATTATCACAAAAATTGCTTATTAATGCAATTGAATGAAGTTTAATTTAATGGAACATGTCATAATGGAAGAATCAGAATATAAAATCAGACAAGGCTAATAACAATGAATGACTTTAATCTAAACTAATAGGTGATATACATAATACAGAACAAAACTTACATTCCAAAACAAATGAAAAAAATATTAAGCCACACAATATTGATTCCAATCAAACATAGATGCTCGATGAAAACAGATTGAAATCAAGTGTTACGTAACAATGTAAATGTAAAAAATAATCTATATGGTAATATTGCAACAATCTATAACTAAAAGATTTCCGAGATAAGAATCGGCCACTAGTAAATAAATAGAGTTCGTTCAAGGTCCATTAATGAGCCAGAAGAGATAATAACTGTTACAAAAGCTTTCAATGTCGGTGTTTCATAACACGACGGATCGTGCGGTCGACTGACAGGGAGGCCGAGAACTACGAGTGTTTCTTAGAAGAAACAGGCTACGTACATACTTGATTAAAATGTATTTATCATCACACATTGTAGGTATATGTACTCGTATATAGAATACACCTCATATGAAACAACATGCTGTGAAGACTACCATTGCAGCGCCCATGTTGATCCTATATATGTAGGTATATACGTTTTTTTTTATACTACGTCGTGTGGCAGACAAGCATCCGCTTGAAGTGAAACGGTTAGCGTAGCCATATTAACGCTCACAACATGAAATATCCTTCGTTCGCCGCCGCCCCCGCTACCAACGAACAACTCCTTCCTTTACGGTGACCTCACTCTCTCGCAGGAACACAACAACCCTCAAGGGAATTGTTATTTGGCGGCGGTTTTCTGTGAGGTGGAAGTGAGTGTACTTCCCCAGTCAGCTCTCAAATATGCTGCACCCTACCTCTCTTTAGACGACTTATAATTAATGTTAATTACCGTAGGTATAATGATTTTTTTTCAAATACTGACCCAGCCATTTGACTTTGGTGTATAATACTTTTATGTGGTCTGGAAGTACTCAATTCTTTAATCGATGTAATTGTTTCTTTAATTCTATTAATAACAATATTTGTGAGTCGTTATTCAAAACATAGAATATAATCATAATTAAACAATATTCGGTAAATATCGGGTCAACAAGACAGTGTAGATAAATTATAGTCTATAAATAGTTTTTGTAGCCTTTTGACTTACAACGTAACTTTATACCGATAAAAAATGTATAATAGGTAGTCAATGAACGACATACATAGTAGAAATAATAGCATTAGCACAATTACTTTTGATTTTCAATTAGTAATATTTGACCTTTTGACACGCTATACCCGTATCAATAACTTTAACAATATCATTGCCTCGACTTAGATCTGTTAGATGAGCAATGGTGGTAGTCATATATGATTTACAACTAAAAATAGATAACATTATCATTATTGGCCTGACCTTTACACTTGTGGCATAATTTGATTTGCATCTCGCAATATTGACAGAGGTTATGTTTATAGTTATCGTATCTTATATTACTAGCAATTTGTAACTGATTCCACTGTTCTCGATGTTTTCTTTGAAATTTTTGTTACCATGCTGCTGATAATTTATATCAATGCTTTACGATTACAGTATCTTTAAAAATATCTTTCCTTCAGAAAATACTTTTTTTACGGTATTCTGAGCTCACGTTTGTTCAATTAGATTTTTAATTATATCAACAAAAAAAATTTCTTCTTCCAGTAGAGTCAAAGTCACTCAAAAAATTGCATTTTTGGAGTAAATTTAGATTTATTTCATAGTCTAAATTAATGAAGCAGTAACTGAAGTATCCTACCAAATCGTAGAGACATTCTTGCTTAGTTTACCCATTTAAGACGTAAGACAGGTTTCGACCTAGTTCAGACTCCAGACTCTCACAAGGATTTAATTAAAATTGAAAGTTGTAACAGTGTCTGTATACCTTGTGAGAAGTGAATAAATAAATTTAAAATAAATAAATAAATTTAGTATTTGTTTAGTATAAAGCTTAGTGATTTATTGTTCTGATTCAAATTTCGAGTGTATCATATCCTGTGTCACAAAGTTTTACCTGTGCTGTGCTATCCTGTTCTGTTCGCGGTTTGCATGCACCTCCGTATACGCTTGAGCTAAGTCGTGCATATCGCATATTACCTTGATTTTTTTGTACCTCGACACTCACATTTTGAAAATTGTTTATGATAAAATCAGCAATCATATCATTTAATGTATACTTTTATAGAATTGTCAGTCTTATCTGTTGTTACATTCAGTGCAGATTGTAGTGTAGGAGCAATGACTCACGTCTGTTCTGTGAGTAGGTGTCTAATTTGTATACATATTATGTCTGTTGCCTGGCATATGCACATCAAATACATCACTAGCAGTTCTAAATTCCACGTCCCATTCTGAATTTTATAGGCACTTACTATTTCATTTAAAGATGCTCTAATATGTTTGAATTGCGGGTTTATTTGTGGTAAATAAAGTTTCATAATTAATATTGGTGGTGTTTATGTGGCTCCCCATGTAAAGCCAACATCACCTGCACGTAGTCCAATATGTTGACTTACTAACGAATCAAAAGAGAGTTAGGACACACAGCGTATTAGGTAGATGCCTGACTGTTCCCGGTCACTTTCAACTCAAAAAAGACCGCAGTCAAAAATTTCCTAAAACTCTAGATGGCTGTTGTATTCGTACAAGTAAGTGAGGTCAACAGAAAAGAAGGTCTCTCTGCGTTGGCAGTGGGGGTGGGTTGTGGCGCTAAAGCAATATTTTATGTTGCAGGTCGCAAGCATCTACAGGTTATGTTCGCTTTACATCAGGTAGGCCGTATGCTTGCTTACCACCAGATGTAGTATGAAAAATAACTGTCATGATCATGTATATTAAGGTATATTTATATTCTGAATTATATGTGTAAAATACACTGAAACTAGTAAATGACACTATGTAATTATGCATATATAAGAACTCATATCATACAACAGATTAAAAACAACATTATCCCTTCATGATGATGATGACAGTTTAATACTGCAGGGCATTAACAGCAGCGATGATGTTTATAAGTGCAACACTTGGTAATGGCGGTAAGGTTTCGCTTTTCACGATTTACATAAATATAATGATATTGTAATGCAGCACTCCGACATACGCAGCGTCGAGCACTTTCGTTGAACAAACATCGGTCACGGTGGATGCACACGCAAGTGTTTGTCTGCGCATGCGTTCAAGTGAAATCCTCTATTTTTTAACGTGTGAAAATTGCTTTTCTTTTTAGCTTTGTTTAACGTCCACACCTTGTGTATTCATTAGACGGTGAAGGGACTCCAAACTGAATGACGAGAAATTGTGCTGAACTATTCAATGGGAGAGAGTGTTTGGAATGGGTGTTGGTGAAGAAACGGTTGGTTTGTGTTGTACGAAGTGGGACTTACACACCTCCGGAGGAACTTGAGCACAATTACACTTTCTGTGATATGATAGAAGTATTTTTAAGATTTTTTTTGTATGCAATATCGTGTTGATTTGCCTTCATTTTGGCAGTATGTTCACATATTGACTCTAAGGATAGGTACAAAGGATTCTAAGGATTTTCTATTTTTTCAAGTTGTAAAATTTAATAAATCTACCATTTCTTGTTTATTGCATAGATAAATTAATATAAATTGGGTTACATAATGGGTGTACAAAGGTGAACTTTTCTCTACAAAAGACCTCTTACAACTTTATGGTATTATAATATATCAGGACGATATATAAAAGTTTTTTTTTTATTTTTTTTATTTTAGCTCAGCATATTGGCTCCACTTCGCCTGATGGTAAGCGAAAAGAGGAGCCCCAATGCATCGGCAACGGACAAGAGACCTAAATGTCTTGTCAGTTGACGCTTCCATGCTGGCCTACAAGATGCTTCTTCACGCTTCGCTTGAAAGATCCCATATTGTATAATTGAGGAAATACACATGCCGGCAACGCGTTCCACTTTTTAATAGTGCGACATAGATAGTAGTTGCCAAACTTTTTAGTACGCGATGATATGATACCAACGGTGAATTTGTGGTACCGCAAGCCAGTACGTGTTGTTCGGTGACGGAAAGGGGAGGAAGGGATAAGGGAAAACAGTTGTTCAGAGCACTCTCCGTGGTATAGGCGGCAAAATACGCATAGTGAGCCAATATCTCTCCGGAGTTGAAGAGGTTCAAGATTCTCAAAAGTGTATAAACAGAACATATTAACACAAAAATACAAAGAATTTATCGGTACCAAGTCATATATACACATATATAAAGATTGGCACCGACGGTACTACTTATGGTAACATAATGATAGAAATACAAATCAAGAAAAAAAGAATCGTAACAATAAAGGCTTTGTATACGAAACAGAAAGTCATTATAAAAACAATAACTTATTGTACGAAGTCAACCAATTGTATGCAAAACGATCAATTTTGCACAATGGGTTTACCTGTGAAGATGATGTTCAATAGTTTTTGCAAGGCTTTATCTTTACTATGAGACGATTTTGAAAATTACCAACAGAAAGCCACGTTATTTGTGTGCCATAAGCTATATATTATTTGGAGTGTAATTGGTTGGTGAATGGTTGTAATCTTTAAATCAAAGCCAACTTCACCTGCACGCGGTGAGGTACACCGCCGACTGACAAACGAAGCTCTGGCGAAAAGAGAGGTAGGGAGCGTAATTGTAAGCTACCCGACTGGGGAATGTACCTCCACCTCACAGAACCGCAGCCAAATAACAATTCCCTTGAGGGTCGTTGTGTTCCTGCGAGTGAGTGAGGTCACCAGAAGGGAAGGAGATGCTGCGTTGGCAGCGGAGGTGGCGGCGCGCGAGCGATATTTTATGTTGTGAACGTTAATATGGCTACGGTATTCGCTTCACATCAGGCGGACCGTATGCTTGTCTGCCACCTGACGTAGTAAAAAAAAAACCGGACAAGTGCGAGTCGGACTCGCCCACCAAGGGTTCCGTAGGTACGTAGTATCATTATTAAATTTCATATTTTTCATTATAAATAAGAAATAATGCGTCGAAAAAAATAAATAAAATATATTTTGCAATGTGTACATCAAGCCCTTTCATATGATACCCCATTTGAACTAGTAGTTTCAATTTGAAATTTCGACACCCTATAAAAAATATAGACCCCCTATTTTTTAAGATCTATTTACAAATGTATAGTTTTGAGATTTATTCCTGCACTTGTAGTCTATAACGATGTTACTTGCCAAATTTCATAGTTCTAGGTCAACGGGAAGTACCCTATAGGTTTTGATTCCCTTGAGTGTGTCGAAATATGCGTTTTTTGCTGAATAAACGGCCGTAACTTTTTTCTACGTAAACTTAGCAGATTGATTTTTTTACAACTTCATGGGACCGTAGACCTGAGTATACAGTTCAAATTTCATCTTGATACCTCCACGCATTCTCGACATAGAAATTCTTGACAGACAGACAGACAGACAGACAGACGGACAGACAGACGGACAACAAAGTGATCTTATAAGGGTTCCGTTTTTCCTTTTGAGGTACGGAACCCTAAAAAAATAACCCGAAAAGTTAAAAGATTTTTTGTCGGGTCAGCTAGACCTAAAGAAGTTTTCTAGCTAGTTCATTACTGTTATTACGGGTGATTTTAACATCGGTACATTTTCATAATTGTCCGTATTACTGGTATTACTGAGTTCATGTTTTTCCACAGAGAAATATTTGATATGGATCCTTTTCCCAGACTTTACAACTTTAGGCACAGAATCACAAATATCAATTGAAATTCCTTTAGCGCCAATAACGACGAGCTCGGTGGTCTAATGGTTAGCAATGGCCACTTTTTTTTTTGTCGCGAGTTCGATTCCCGCACAAGACAAACATTTGTGTGCATGAACATGTCTGTTTGTCTTGGTCTGGGCGTTTTATATGTATTATAAGTATGTATTAAAAAAAAATGTATTTAAGTACATTTATCAATTGTCTAGTACCCACAAGCTTTGCGCTTAATTTAGGACTAGATGGCGCCGTGTAAATTGTCCAGAAATATTTATTTATTATTATATATACATTTCTATCGGACCACCCATTTTACGAGCATCCGCCTCACATGCTTTGCTATCGTCAAAATGTAATATAATAACAATAACAGCCTCAGAATCCGCTTTCCTACACTTACATAATCGTAAAGCAACTCGCAATAAACAATACACAATAAAATTTGCACATTCTTTTCTATTTCTAACCACAAACGTCGTATAAACGGAGAAATTTGCACAATTTCTCCTTTGAATTTCAATTTGTTCTCTTTTCTATAAATTTTAGCACCTGATTATTGTCGCGCTAATTGATAAAATAAACTTTTTGACAACTTCAAGGTTTCTTTTCTTATATTCTTTATGGCTGCTTTGACAAACATTGCAAAGTTTTATGTTTATGGTTTCTTTGAAACATGCGGTTATTTTTTCTATTAACACTTTACAATCGAAAGCAGTATATTACAGTAGTTAACCAACGGAGGTAAAATTGGAGATCTATTTTAAACTGAAACTGATTTCTTCTACTACTTACTGTCATTAATGTACCCGGGCAAAGAGATCTTTTTGGGGTGTAAGTGGTTCATCAACATCTTTGAACCAAAGCCAACTTCATCTGCACGCGGTGCACCCTGCTGACCGACAAACGAAGCTCTGGCGAAAAGAGAGGTAGGGAATACCGCAGCCAAATAACAATTTCCTTGAGGGTTGTTGTATTCCCGCGAGTGAGTGAGGTCAGAAATGAAGGAGATGCTGCGTTGGCAGCGGGGGTGCGATATTTTATGTTGCGAGCGTTAATTATGTTCGCTGCGATAACCGCTTCGTATCCAGCGGACCGTACGCTTTTCTGCCACCCGACGTAGTATAAAAAAAAAATCTTATCTTCATTCAAGACGCTCAACTCAAACCAGTGTCTAAATTTTTTCAGCATGAGGTCAGTCATTTTTCAGTCTGCCTGTCTTCGTCGACCTCAACAACTTCTCAACTATCCTTTATTAAATAGAGGTTGACATGAAAAAAATTTTAGAAATTTTACTATTATGTGATTCCAGAGAAGTTTTCTCCCACGTACTGTCTAGCTTTGGAATGAACTGCCTGTCGACATTTTTTCAGGAGACAACAGCATGGGGTTTGTCAAAAAGGGCGGGAAGAGGTCTTTACAGGGCCGGCAATGCGCATGTGCTGCCCATGGTGTTACAGGCGTTTATAAGCTACGGTAACTGCTTTCAATCAGGCAGATCGTGTGATTTTTTGCCATTTTAATGGTATAAAAATGCTAAACAGCGTAAATATTTTAATCAAACTGTAATCATACAACAATGCCACCTCACAGCCTGCCGTGACGTCACGGTTGCTAAATTAAATGCACAAACGCAGAACAAGAGAACCTGTTTGCGACCACGACCTTTGACAAAGTCGTGTAAATACCGAATTTATTCGCCGCGATTTTACAACACTTGTTGTTCTCATTCATGATTTTTCTCTCGAAACTTGAAATTAGTTGAAATACAAAAGGTAATGAAAAGTTTTATTATTTGGCGTGAATAGTCAAGATTTTCCATCACACAAATTTATTTTATAACCTATTATATATTTGGTAATAAAAAGAAATCTAAACATTATTTTAGACATTTCGTTTGTCTGTCTATTTACACGCGAGTCACGCAAAAATTACTTTACGAAAGCGAAAATTCAATTTTGCGTGTAAAAAAATTGCATGTGAAAACTGCATCATCGTCATCGGGCGTAGTTTTCACACGCAATTTCCATAATTGAATTGCTGGGTCTAACTTAAAAATTCGTGCAGATCTCACCTTGACACGCCGAGTGGAAGCGAACTTATTTACAAGAATAATAATTTACCTCATTCATGAGTTCCATACCAAGTCATATCAAGTCGCAGGCGGTCGCTAGTATGAATTTCAAGTATGTAATGACTTAAAAATAATACTGGCAATGACAGACTATGCTATTTTTGACGAATATTTATATTGGTTAGTTTAGTGTGTTATTATAATTTGGGATGTAGCGTTTACAAAAAAAAGCAGGTTACTCGTATTGAGTATTAGAAGACGTTGTGTAATTCGTCCAGGAATATTTACATCACTACATACTGTTAATTACAAATACATCCACATAAGTGTCATAAGAATGTGGCAACAAAAACATTTAGGAAATCGATATACATAAGTTAACAATGCAGTGAATTTCAAAAGGACAACAACAACGAGCCATAGTGGACGTACTCGTCCGAATCCAGACCAACGGGTCGAGGCACAGCAACTGTGCCAGCTATGCCATTACCTCCAATTACAAACGGGCACGTTGCCGTCACCACGGTATATTTACGAACCAACGGACAAAATGACCACATGATTTGAATTCGAATAGCCCGTACGCCAAACAATTTATTATGCTTACCATTCAACATTAAAATTTTAGAGGACATGGAAATAAACCAACAAGCTTAGAAACATTTTAAAATTTCGAATTGTCCAAGCTATCAATAGCAATTGATATGCGATAACTAGTTTTGCAACACTGTAAAAACACAAGCGTCGATATAAAAACTCAGTCGATCGTGGAACAAAATTAATATATTGAATTGACTCGTAATGACATTATGAGCTCATGAATAATGCCTCTCAATTCGACGCATGAGTTGAACGGTTTGTAATAATTATACAATGATGTAATGCCAAAACAAAAATCATACGATTCGGAACGAATAGAAGTCGTAGTTTACCTATTAGGAGATAATACTGGTCGTCTAAAAGTGGTAAACGAAAGTATGTTTGCGGTAAATGCCAATTATTGTGAGAAATATCAATTTTGTGATCCATCTCTCATACTCGCAGCCATAACCGACCATAACAAGAACTCGAGACAATCGTTATGCCATAAAAGCGGGGACAGTTAGGCAGGAGCCTTTTGACCGCACTTTGAATATTCCGTATGGAGCACTCGAACAGACGCCCGCAATGGCAGATCACGATTTCACCATAACCTCCACTGATTTTGTTCAAATATTTGTTATATGGAAATGGCGGCTTTACTTTGATATTGTTTTGGATTGTCTTACGTTAGAGCCAAAATTAAGCTATCTAATCTCTGTCCAGTTTAAAACAACCTACGCCTTCCTTCCCTTCCATAAAGTGAATTGCTGTAACCTTTACTAATTACACGATCAGGCTGTGTGTATTAATTGGCAATTAAATGCCTCAACGTGAATGTCAATATTTTAATTATGCAACAAATCAAGTTTGTTTTGCGTTCTTCTTGTTGCGCGAAGGGCTTTAGATTAACATGTCAATTTTACTATTAATAAAACAATATAATCTTTATTAGTTTTTGACTAAATTTGGTTAATAGAACCGTTAAATTAAATATTTTTTTATTTCGTATAGTAGGTAATAAAGTTATGGATTTGCCTCAAATTACAGAGAAACAAAAGACAATATTATCTCGGGTGTAGTCCTCGTCATCAGATACGAATCATAATTAGTTTTATCTAATAGTTTAATATTAATTACATTAATATTAGACTATTCTGTTTCATTGGAAATATTAGCTCATCGACTGTGTGTAAACTACGATTAAAATTGGTAACTCTAAATCCTTGTTCAAATAAAAAAAATCTTTACGACATCGTTAATATCTAACTGTTCAGGCTCAACTATCCCGATTTATGTACCAGTTATTTGATCATGGTTATGTTTAGCTGTGCTGCCACTACTGTTTTATGTCACTGTAACAGTAAGCCACTTTGTTTTATTTTTGTCTCCTTCACTTTATTACTCTCGTTTCAAACAGCGATGTTTTAGCCTCTCATTTATTTTCATTTGTTGCTCGACTTCGTATTGAATCACACGTCTTTGTAATTGATACATAAGCTTTCCATATTTAAGCCGTGCATTAATTTTACATCAGTATTTTTGTCAACGATTAGTATACAGGTTTGTCTGATATGAAGTCATAAACGTAACCGTCGGCTGACTTAACATCGTCTTCATTATCTTCTATAGAATTTTGTTTTGCGAGTATCATCAGTTTCTTTAGATATAGCGTTGTGTCCTTTTAAGTGAACAAAGTATCTTACTGGTTTTAACTTTATATTCGAAGTACTTTCTTTAATCAAACTAAATTATTATTACTCATTTGCATAAAGTTTACATTACAGCAATTGCCGTAACAGTACGCTTTAAATATCTCTCAAGTACAAAGCGTGGCGTATCGCTTACATTTTAACGAGTGCCATACGTTTATCTAATTAAAACCGGGGTCACTACCCGTCAATAAATAAAACTCGATTCAACATCGTAACGACGTTACACTTTTTGCATTATTTATCTTTGTTAACTAAACGATGATTAACTAATTTATCGTTTGGAATGTCTTATTGGCAGTTGCGAATTCAAAACAATTTATTCGTTTCATGTAACATTATGTTAATAAATTATAGTGCCTGTTACCGGAATATGTTATATTAACGTAGTATATGTTACAACTTATACTACGTTAATATAACTGGAAATTCCAGTTATATCTTATTTTTTACTAAGTAACTAGGCGACAGAGGTTTGCTCGGTGTTTAGTTTTTTATTAGAGTAAACGAACTGTTTCAGATCTGAGAGTTAGCTATGTCGATTTTAAGCTTCCTTAAACCAATAGAATTAAAATTTTGCAAATGGCTTAATAAACAAAATGTCCTCGTTTAATAATATACGATATCATCATTGTTTAAAATTGATTGTGTTCAGAGGAGTTATTTGACATGATGCACATGGCCTCCTTCTACAGTCGCACCGCTTGCTAACGACAGGGCGTTCATCCTCACACATTAGAATCGAATAGGTCGCGTACTATAAAGTTGCAAAATGAAGTGCTTGTGAAGGTTTTTCCAGGAGACTACAACATTGGATTCTTTAAAAAAGGTGAGAAGAGGTTTTTACAGGGTCGCGTTACAGGGTTTTACAACGCACGAGAATGCTTGTTTTTAATGATATGAAAAAAATCTTCTTCATTTCAGTTTATCTCAAGTTACTACTAAAATCAACGTAGATACATTCTCCGACAGCAATAAAAAAGAACTTTAGATACGCCAACTGAGTTTTCCATTCACCAGACCAAGTAAAATAAGAAAATGACCATTGTTCTTTATATACGATAGCAAAATGTTAAGATACTAGAAACAATTGCCAATGGAAAGCGAGTTTCCCATTGAAGGAACACGATAGACTCTGAATGGGATGTGGAGCACGCCGATGAATTGTTCTATTTTTGTTGCGACGCGTCCGAGGCACGCACCACGCACCGCGCGTTATCAGCCCGCATTCCTCGCCGTTGATTGATAACTGCTTATGCAATATAACGTAACATCAACGTACATAATAACGTCACGTATGTCTCGTTTTATGGAGTTTTCTGCTTTGGTACAATAGCTCAGGAGCTTCTGAAATTAGGACACATAATCTCCTGATTAGGTAGAGGCAGCTGCCTAGGAAATGTTTTTTTTTAATTCTCATAGGACGCATGGTCATTGCGGCCGAATAATTTCAAACCTATGTACATTTAGTGATTTGTAGCAGAATCAACGACAATTTTTGATTTTTGCTTTCCAGTTTTGCCATAGAACAAACAGCGATGAGGCAGTGATATCAGGCCTCAAATATGTTTAATCGATTATTGACGTATTAATTCGATGTCAAAACTTTTACTTCATTTAAAAAAATGGTTAGGACATCAATTTTGTAAAATTATGGTACCTAGTCACAACTTGGTACCCAAGTATCACAGTCGCGAGAAAATTTCATAAAATCCCTGGCATTTTTCGCAAAATTCCAGGTTGTAAGACTGGGCGTTGAAAATTTAGGAGATGATAATATTGAAGCTGATTATTGAAACTGAAGAAGCAGTCTTTCAGTATTTCGTTAGATTATATGTAAAACTAAATAGTTCCAAGTTTTTCATTCATTCTACATTCGTTTTGGAACAACAAAAATGTAGTAAAATATAAACACTACAAACCATTCTAGTATTATAGTATATATTATAGTAGTAAACTAAAACCGAGCTGACATTTATAAAAATCATAATAACGGCGTAAATGTAATTGCAGCCATTAAAATCCATTTACCTGCAGCAGAAATCAAATTACTTCGTACACTGAACATTGCAGTGACGACCACTCGCTACGTAATTATACAGATACAGCAATGTATGTGATTGCCCGCAATTTCTTGAGTAAATCAGCCATTACGCACAGATACCCTAATGCCGTAATGTGGAAATGCAAGAACATTACAGATGCGGTCATTAGCGCGGGCCGGCAGCTTCACAATTTGAGTCCATTACGCGTCGGCCTACAGCACTCCTTAATTACCAGCCCTAGCACAATATTAATCGAGACTTGGCCGTTTGCTTCCATGACTAATACATCTGCCTTGAACCCACTTACACGACATGGAGTCTAGCTACCACAAGGCTTAAACATGCGCTCATCGCTCATAATGATAATGTTCTGGACGTAAATATAGCTATTGTAACGGTGCTTGGCAATTATTTGCTGCTCTATAACATTACATACAAATGTGAACTACCTCAACTACATAGTTGTAGCAAAAAATATATGGTGGTGATCCACATAGACCTATAACTACACTGGGCCGCAATGAAAGCGGGTCGGTAACAAAAACATCAATTTTTAAAATCGTCTTTATTTTTTATTTATGGTTTAATACCATCACCAAAAAGAAATAAAAAGATTTTACTTCTGCCTATATTTGTAAGGAAATATACTTTAATTCAGTATTTATTTCATAAAGCTAGCTAAAATATTTTGGAAGTTATTGATGTTTTTGTTACCGGCCCGCTTTCATTGCGGCCCAGTGTATATCTTCTATACATATAATAAAATCGTAACTGTACATTAAGTTTAAAGAAAAATTACGATACTTTTTTTTTCTTATTATTGAGAAACATTATAGGCTATAGACTTTTGGTATCGTACTTTTTGTTTATCATTTTTTAAAGCATACATAAATTAATTAATCTCAGATACCTACTACTTAGCAGATTATAATGTCGTCTTCAGTAATATATTGTGGCAAGCTTCTCCTAACATTTAGTGTTCGTTAAATTCTAATTGGTTCACAAACAAAACGGACAACCTTTCCTAACAAATATTCACGCAGCGAACGGAGTCGCAGACATAGCTAGCTTAAACCCCGGCCATTCCATACAAATGTCGCATCGTTTACTACTTACATAAACAATGACGTTTGTGCAGAGTGTGAATGAGCGCGTGTGCGTGCGACGCCATACAAACTGTTCCAGATGAGTCTCAGAGGGGAGGTGAGGTCGACACGAGAGAGCGGCAGGGATTGGCCATACTGTACATAGTACTATTATTGATACTGTGCTTCAACATAAAAACATGCATAGCAACATATCCATGGTGTTCTTAAACCTTCTCGTCTAAATCCATGCTCATGAATAAACAGACGTTATAATTAGCCGAAAGACTGAACTTCATAGGTCATGTTATCAATATATAGTTACTTAAACATCCATTAAAACAAGATCTTTTGGGAATACCCACAAGTCGAAGTGGATCGTCTCATGTTAAAATCATACATTTTAACATTACATATACGATATAAAAGTTTTTACTCATCACCACTGATTATGAGGTAGTAACAGCCTTACACTATCCATTATTTTGAACATGGGCTATCCCCATAGAATGTTTATATTGTTCATTTTGTATAAAAGTATTGTGTTTGCTATAAATAATTTTAAACCTACAAGTATTTTTTATAAATAAGTTTCCGGGAGACTAGAATATAATCACTCCATCTCTTCCCGTGGATGTCGTACAAGGCGACTAAGGGAAATACATAAAAAACATCGATCAGGCCTCCCCAACCCGTCTGGCCAGCGTGGGGAGTATAGGCCAAATCCTCCTTCTGTCTGGGACGGACGAGAGGGTCGTGCTCCTGTAATGTTGACTAAAATGACCTGATGATGATAATGATGAAGTAATCACAACTTTATTCCAATTACAGGTCAGTCAATCTTAGAATTTCTAGCTGGATTTTACAGGCATTTATTAATAGTTTAAATTCTGCCTAACATCAATCGATTTGCAAGCGATGAAACCGCGAGTAGAAGCTAGCAATAATGTAAACAAGAAAGTATCTGCATCAATCCATATTCATCCCACTGCTGGGATACGGGTCTCCCCTCAATCGAATGGGTTTGGAGCATACTCCGCCACGCTGCTCAACTGCGGGTTGGCGGAGGCCAGTGTTTTTGAGCCGCCCAAAGGCCACTGACTTGGGTTTACGACTATCATCTAATGACAGCAGCCGGGACCGACGGCTTAACTTGCCGAAGCACGAACAAGAAAGTATCTCGGTAAAACACAAGTGCTGAATCAAAGTTGAATGAAAATTGATATAAAGATAGCACTGCTGTCACATACAGAAAAGGCGTAATGAATTCAAAGGTTAAGTTAACTCTCTTAGAAGGTGATAATTTTCTCAAATGCTTTGACAAAGTTACGGCCTTCTTCATTATTTATTTGAACTTTGAGGAAAAGCAGCTTCGGTTTTATCGAAAACATAAATGAAGTATACATTATTTCGAAAAAGTGAAAGAAAGTGAAAACTTGTGATCAATTACTAATTATATCAACATATTGACGGCTCGATGATCGAATGGTTGCCAATGGCCACTTTGACTCCGACTCCGAGGTTGCGGATTCGATCTCCGCACAAGACAAATACGTATTTGAGGGCATGTATGTTTGACTTGGTCTGGGTGTTATCTATGTATTATATACTGTATTATATCAATATGTATTTACAAAAAAATGTATTTAAGTATAATATCAATTATCTAGTACCCATAGTACAAGCTTTGTTTAGTTAGGGACTAATTGGCCGTGTGTAATTTGTTCAGGAATATTTATTTATTTATATTCGTTATCTCGAAAACAAATCAGTTTATTGCAAGTTGTATCATCGATTACAAATTGTTGCGAGTTATGTGTAACAAACATCACCGGCATGTAGGTCAAGAAACAAATGCTGCGCGCGCTCGTGTTCCGCTCGCTGTTATCTGTGTAGTCTCTGCTACTGCTACTATTCATGCCGCACCAGCCTTCTGGGTCTGGATACTCTGGATAATGATATCATTCGATTGATTTCGTATCACATATCATAGTATCAACATATTCTTTATACGTAAAAAAATCTTACGCTTATTTTGCATTGGTCGTGTGATTTCCGGCAGACTAGAATAGAATCACTCCGTCTCTTTCCGTGGATGTCGTACAAGGCGACTAAGGGAAATACATTATAAAGGGAAATACATTAGGCCTCCCCAACCCGTCTGGCCAGCGTGGGGAGTGTAGGCCAAATCCTCCTTCTGTCTGGGACTCTGTTCTCCAGTAGTGGAGACTAAAATGAACCTGATGATGATCATGATGATTTTGCATTTACACGCACTCACATAGACAGTCGCCGTCTTCTACGGAGATTTTAAGTGCTAAATGCGGTTTGTTATAAATCTCGCATCATGTAATGTGTATTCTTCGATTTTTGATATTTGTGTGGCGTTGGTTTACTACAAATAATTACTGGGATTTAGATATGTCAGTTAAAACTCGTTTTGTTTCCACTAAAACTCCACTTTGCCAATTGTTATAAGTTTGGACTTTAATATCGTATTATTACCATATAGATTCAATTCAATTAAATTATTCATTGAAGGCGACTCTTTAATCTCATTTAAATATTCTTTTTATTTCTTATAAGCCGATGAATTATTAAATATCCATTATGTTTTAATTTGAAATGATACGCCTAATTACGGTTATTCTTTGGCCTTGCTTGTAGACAATATTTATCACTACATAGTATAAAACAAAGTCGCTTTCTCTGTCCCTATGTCCCCATGTATGCTTAAATCTTTGAAACTACGCAACGGATTATGATGCGGTTTTTTTTAATAGATAGAGTGATTCAACTGGAAAGTTTATATGTATAATATATGCATAACATAGTAGAAAAACACTGATAATTTAGAGGTTTTTAATGTGATGTCGTAAATAAACACATTTTTTTGCTCTTTCATTGCAAACGCTGGCTGAACCCAACGAGATAGATCAAAATAAAGTAGTACAGTATTGTTCACCTTAAAATGGTCTACAAAAAAGTTCGCGATGGTATATGTCTATCTCTTAGTGGTAACACACAATAACCGTTATTTTATCCTTTGCTTTTTACAAGAAATAATGCCTTATTTACGAAGCGATTTTAAGCAATACAGAATTAATCCTTATCCAATTAAGTACCTTAAATACATTGCGCATTTAATATAGATCAATATGGCCCTTCACAGCATGTAATTTAAATGAATAGTTTAGAAGATATTACACATTTAAAATGCAGGGACATAACGGCTGTGGCGGTACCGGCCGCGGAGCCGGCGGCGTGTGCCTATAACTGGGGAAGGACTGGATAGGACAAAGCGCAAAGACCTTCTGTAGTACATTTAGTATCAGCATTGCACCCGTGCGAAGCCGGGGCGGGTCGCTAGTTAAGTATATTCTATTACTTGTCTGATATTATGTTTGGTAATAAGCTAAGCTAATTATTTAGCCTTCGTCATTTAGCACAAATATATTAATGAGGCTAATGATCACAATCATCTATTTTGTCAGCCCACGCCTCAGCGCCTGCTGCTGAAAAACGAGTCTTGAATCTTGCTCAATCATTCCACCGTTGTTGTTGGAGATCTTTGACGAGCTCGGTGGTCGAATGGTTAGCAATGGCCACTTTGACTCCGAGGTCGCGGGTTCGATCCCCGCACAAGACAAACATTTGTGTGCATGAACATGTCTGTTTGTTAGTTAATTGATTCAGGTGTTATTTTGCGGAAGTCAAATTTACAGGCAATTTGATCTACACTACTTTGCGTGCTTCCACCACCAATTAGTTAATGCAAACTACTGCCGGCCGGCACCCACCCACTACCGTTAGTAGTTGCGTCTCGGCGAATCTCCAACATCTGAAACAGAAGATACATGCGACCGCCACGGCAGTCGCATGTATCTTCTGTTTCAGATGTTGGAGATTCGCCGAGACGACCACAGCAGCTGGAGCAGAGACAACCAAAGCAGCCACGGCAGTCGCATGCAACTACTAACGGTAGTGGGTGGGTGCCGGCCTGCAGTGGTTTGCATGAACTAATTGGTGGCGGAAGCACGCAAAGTAGTGTAGATCAAATTGCCTGTAAATTTGACTTCCGCAAAATAACACCTGAATCAATTAACTATATAGTTATATAATAATTATATTATATAACTATATAATATAATTATTATATAACTATATAGTTATATAATAATTATATATATAATTATATCTAATATTCACAGTATACTTTATTGTGTATAACATATAATTTATTGCGATTTGAAGTAGGCAATTAGAAAAAACACTTATTTTTTTAAGCGAAGCTGTCCATTTCTCACGTAACTCATTCAAATTGATTCACTTTTGGTTGGAATACAGAGTATGGTTGGTATTTAATGATACATAGTTATATTTTACATGATTCAATTTTCTTGGTCCATCTATCTATATCTAATTTGAATGACAAACATAAGGACTTCAAGGGTTTAAGAACGTTTGGGTTTTTTGTCTTTAACAAAAACAAATTTCCCTTTCTCAACAATTACGTTTATTTTATGTCTAATCATTGTCGGTAAACATTCTGATTCTTCTCAATAAGCGCTAATTACTGCAGTTTAACGTTATTTAAGCGTGTCCATTGATCTCTTCTCCAACAGATGGCCGACACATTCCGACCGGCGGCTTCCAGTCCGTAACATCGTGTCCCACTATCATGAGACATTTGTGATCCTAGAACTTAGCTTCATTTAATTTTACGTTGTTATCCATTGCTGTTTCATTTGCGTTCTTTTTTCTGATAGTGTAATTTAAACAGCATCGTATTTCATCAGAAGAGGATTATCATTGTCGTATTTTTTTGTGTGAAGTTCACTGTTTACTATTCAAAGTGTGTATGAGTGTCGGGTCGTCATCGCAGGCGGTGTAACGATGACATCATCGTGACACTGAGCCGATCGCCAGGTTTGTTAGGATACTTTTGCAATACAATGATCTATTTTATGTTTGGTTGTTTCGTTATTGGCAGCAGGCTTACTGATTTACTTCAGGTTTTAAAATCTCCTTAGCTTTTTTGTAACTGAAAAAATCTATCAGAAGTATACTAAACTAGTACTTATGTAACTTATTTTATTAGCAGAAGCTTCTGTTGATACAAGTTCGTTATAGGTATACATACAGTATACTATATCAACAATACTTTTGTTTGGTATTACATGAGCAGATTTGTATATTACACTTCAATCACTAATACATATAGAACCTAGACAATATCCTGTGCTATCAAAGGAACAATTCTTGTACTTAAATACGCCAGGACGGTTTTGCAAATGACTTCCTTGGGAGGACAAATTGATCTAGAAAAAAATATTTTTTAGGTAGAACATACTACTTATTATTAGTATTATTCTATATCAAATACTACTGATACTTATTGTTATACCACACACAATCGGATTACAAATGTCAAGCTAGCATTTGACTGACACAAGTCTCGACACCTCAGGCAAAATTGCTTATGCGAGAAAATAATTATTTTCCGCTCACGACTGCAAGAAATTCCCTCAACGACGTAAAGTGCATACTAGATAATTTCTGGGGGGCGTGTGACCTGCAACTACATAGTTGACTGGCAGTAAACGGTCGATAGAGGTTTAACTACATGGTTTCCTTGTCAGCATACAGAAGGGGTGGTGCATACCAGCCTAAATAACGCATGAAAGAACAAGTTCGTCTTGAGAGCTGAGGAATTTGACTCTTGCTATTGACGAAAGGACAATCGACAAGAATGCCTAAAAATTAGTACCGCCCCATTAAACTTAAGTTATATGTCATTGCAAAAATTATTATCGTACAGTTGAAAGATCCGTGCTCAAATTAGGTATCTATATGATCCATTCCTCCCCAACCCGTCTGGCCAGCGTGGGGAGTGTAGGCCAAATCCTCCTGTCTGTGACGGACGAGAGAGGGTCGTGCTCCTGTAGTGGAGACTAAAATGACCTGATGATGATGATGATCCATTCAGTCAGTCAAATTAGCATATCCGTGATAAAAATAGAGTTACAAACATAGCTTTAAGGATCAGCTGGTGGAGCAGGAGAGTGCTGGAATGGCAACCAAGGACCTGAAAATGAATTGTAGGACTGCCACCCACTAAATGGACGGATTTGATAAAAATTGAAGGGAGCCGCTCTGGATGCAAACAGTACTAAACCGAAGTGTATGAAGAGGATCTATGTTCAACAGTGAACGTCCTATGGTCAAAATGATGATCTCTTTTGGTCACAGATTAAAAATACGTAGTATGACACGTTATTATTCTAAAATGATAAATGATTACAAGGGAGAATTACGTAATTTTAATCTGGGACCAAAAGATCATTTCTCGATTAAGTACCTACCTATTTTACATTGCCGAATGAATGTTGACTAAATCGAAATAAAATTTGTGATTTAACTGAAAATTGTAAACTTGAACTCATTCATTACTAATGTCAATTTTTATTGCGAGCAGAATATCATTATTAGTTTGTACTAGTTTCGGCCCTATTTCAAATAACCATACGACAGACAGAATATGTAATACCTGTAGTTAAACTCTGGTTAAACTTTGATGTTTCATTTTGCGTTACGATAATACCAAATGTGCCATTTGGGAGGTCTAGACTTGATCCCAAAGAGTGTGGTGGAGAATAAATAAAGTGATTTTTTATTAGTTGGTAATAAAAAAACATAGAAAATCCCAAATATTCGTAGGCACATTCACATTCATCTACACAAATGTTGGTCTTGTGCGGAAATCGAACCCGTGACGTTCGGTGCCAAAGTACACTATTGCTGATCATTCGACCACCAGACCCGTCATCGCGGACGTGAAATATTTAACCCTAAAACACAATACTGTGTTATACAATAATAAGTACTATCGTAGTACACAATAGTTTGTGTCTAGCTAGTCTAAATATATGAATGAAATCGATATTTTTTTATACTAGGTAGACAAGCATACGGCCCGCATGGTGTGAAGCGAATATCGCAGCCATGTAAACGCTCGCAGCATAAAATATCGCTTGCATGCGCCCTCGCTGCCAATGCAGCAATTCCTTGCTTCTTGGTGACTACATTTACTCGCAGGAACACAACAATCTTCAAGTATTTGGCTACGGTCTTCTGTAAGGTTCAGGTGCTTCCCCAGATAGGCAGATCACAAAATACGCTGTGCCCTAATTGTCTTTTTGTCAGAGCCTCGTTTGTCAGTCAGCAGGGTGCACCATGTGCAGGCGCGGTTGGCTTTGGTCTGAAGATGTTTATGAACCATCCTAAAATTTATTTGTTCCTGATTCCTCACAATACGACACGATACAGTAGTGCTTGGCCAAGCATAAAGTAACAGTTCTTAATGTTGCTTGACCTAGGTAAACGTGCAGACTAACACAGGCAGCGAGGTCGTTGAGCTCCACACTCCACATCTCCTAGATCTATACTTAGGCAATTAAAGCTGCAGTGCTCTAGTCATCATCATTAACTTAGGAATTCCAGTCAATTGAGTTTTACTATCTACACGTCGAGTATATATAGCGAGTGGAAATTATATTTAAATTATAATTTTATGACAGAGACACAGTATACGTATGCTACTTCATTAATAATAAATATTCTAGTGAAAACTAAATATCTCTTCGGAATTGCATTAAATTTAACAAACTGTTCTTCTTTACAGACACAGACAGAGTAAACTGTAGACAAATTGGCAGTTTCCATTGCATTGAAACAACAATAAACAAAAACAATTGTAAACATGCTTGACTTGTTAACAAAAAAAAATAATTAAAAAGCTAAATTAAATAAACAAATTACTTCCTGCATTTCGACGATGACGAGCTCGTTAGTCGAATGGTTAACATTGGCCAGTTTGACTCCGAAGTCGTCGGTTCCATCCTCGCACAAGACAAATTGTGCATGAACATGTCTGTTTGTCTTGCTCTGGGTGTTTTCTATGTATGTATTTACAAAAAAGATGTATTTAAGTATAATATTAGTTATCTAGTAGCCATAGTACTAGCTTTGCTTAGTTTGGGACTAGATGGCCGTGTGTATTTGTCCAGGAATATTTACTTATTTATTTTCGTCCTTTCATTTAACATCGAAGTGGAAATTATAAATCACCATTTTGTGGTGACCGCCATATTATTAATACTAGCGGCATTTACATAATTGTACATTGTCACGAAAACCAAACGAGTGTGACAAATTTCAAGTCCGTTTGAGATACTGGGTAGTGGGTCAAATTCAACTTGCCAAATTTGATTGCAGACGATGCAACTAAATAAAAGCTGGTAACTTAAGAGTAGACTTATCTAGAATTGACATTACATGTCTCAATTGTTAGATCCCCTTGCGGGACACCATACAACTCATACAAGAATTTCTCATTTAATGGTAATATGATTATGTATGTATATCATAGACTTGCACAAATGTCGCTCTCGTCACATTGACACAATAGCTTCGTCGCTGCGGGCCGTCACCCGGATTCCATTCATGTATTTAGACACCCACGTGAGGCAAATATTACGGCCACAAACAAACGCAGCGAGCGGCGACTTGCACGAAAAAACTGCCCAACATGACTCAATAGCTGCGCCGTGTCGATGACATGACATTCTATCACAAGAAAAACTGAAAATGTTAAACGATAAAACGATTCTGACACAAAGCGCGAGGACCAACGTCTTCTAGAAGAAATTGATATTAGATTCACAATTAGCATTATTTAAAGAATAATGCTCCGCTCCTCGGACAATGGACTTCTTAAAGGTATTGCAAGCGACGAAGACAAAGAGGTATTAACTTAATCTCGTGAATATTAATTAAGGTACCGTACAGCCTTTTTCACAGAGAAATAATGGCTTCAGTGAAATGGTTTCTTGCGTTTCACAATCTATTATTAAAGATTAGACGAAGTCAGTCAAGTACAGTATGCTGTTTGATTTGATTTGATTCACTTAATAGTAGCAATTATGATTTTAAATGTAATAAAAATATAGATAACATTTGGGTCCTATATTTATTAAGCGAAGTTATAAAGGACAAAGCTATGCAAATCAAAGAAGAAATAAGAGTACCTATTAACGAAGATTTTGTCATGTTTAACATATGGCTATCGAACATGGACATCAAAGGAACTATTATTATTAAATAAAACTAATGTATGTCAATACGGAATAGAGAGTAGTGTACTTGAAGCAAAGCGATGCGATAAGGTAAGATTAAACAGGATAAAAAGTGAAACCACATTTAAAGACGCGAAAACAATATGCGAAATATTTAAATAGATCGTCAGGGCATATATTACGAGATA
Organism: Hypsopygia costalis; assembly: GCA_937001555.2. Classification (NCBI taxonomy): domain Eukaryota; kingdom Metazoa; phylum Arthropoda; class Insecta; order Lepidoptera; family Pyralidae; genus Hypsopygia; species Hypsopygia costalis. Next base: position 23,634,097 of record OW443346.2, read on the forward strand.
TCGGGATGACAAAAGAAGCAAGAGGAGCAAACCAAGCGTTAAGAAGACGATTTTAATTAAAAGAGTAGCTAGATCAGAATGGATTAGGATATAGTGAAAGATAGAGAACGGTGGAAGGTTTTAGAGGAGGCCTTTGTCGATGACAAGTTGTTGACCGAAGTTAGACAACCGATCCTTAATAAGAAATTATATATAATTAATTTGGCAATTTGTAATTTTGTAAACAACATAAAGGTTTTTTGTTTATTATTTATTTAATTATTTATAATAATAATAATATACATATATCAACCAGTTGTAATTTGCACCGTACAAATCCATAGAACATCCAATTGTGATCAAGAATGTGACATTCTTGGTTAGAATGAAAAATATGTTAGATATTCACGTCTTTCTTGTAATGAAATTGTCTGTCTAAAAAATTCTAGTGACCAATACACCTACAATTTAGGAAGGCAAGTCGAGCAAACAATAGTCACAATTGCATCCAGCCTTGACTTCGACGGCCTTGCTTCTGACGTCAAACAAACAAACAAAAACCGTTTGTGTGACGTTAACTGATTCCTCTTGTACTTCGTTTCGCTTTTTATTTTAAAAAAAAATCGCTAGATAACCGTAATTATATATTTTGCGAACACTTTTATCTAATTTCAGACTAAGTGTGCGATTTGTTTCCAAAATGTAACATTTTTAACGTTGGCATTACATTATGACTCTTAATGTTTTTATGGTAGAATTTTTGATTGACACAATATTTTGATTGGTGGCAAGAATAATGGTGTGATCGCTCTGGCGCCACCTAAGCTGAAGCCAAATCCCATCGAATATTTTGATTCCCTAAAATACGTGATAGGTTTAAGTTATTGACCTTTTTAGCTTAATCGGTAGATCTTCATGGTTTCTTCCAGCTATTAATCTAAGCTGAAGTTTGATTTTCGCAATCAAAAAATCCGATGGGAATTGGTTTCAGGTTAGTCAGTAAGGCCCCTGGTTGGACCTTAAAATTAAAAACATAACATCTGTAAGTAAAAAAGAAATAGTTCCGTATTCGACGTTTCGTTGATCGATTTTCATCGATATCTATGTATACGAGATTCTTTGAAAACTATTAAAAACCTATGTATGTACATACTTTCTATTGATTCGATTCGAAAGTATATATTTTGAATGGGTAAAATGCAATAAGATAGGGAATATATTAGAGGAAGTTTGAAAGTAGCATATGTGACGAAAATGATGAGTGGAAATCGCCTTTCAGGGCATGGGCATGGGCATGTAATGCGGAGGGATGAAACTCAGGTGACAAAGAGAACGAAGATGAATTGAATATTGAATGGAAATCATGAAGTGGAAGATCAAAAAGAGGTAGTGGTATTGTGTGAGAGATGATATGGGTAAGAAAGGAGTAACTGTAGATATGACGACTGATAAGGGTGAATGGAAGAATAACACATATGGACAAACCAATATTGATTATATAATGATAAATTTCTCGGAATTATTTAACAGTATTATGAAGGGAGAAAAGCGCAGGATCGCTTATGGTGGAAAGCATTGGGAAACGCCTATATTTAGCAGTGGGTAGATACAGGCTGATGATGATTGGGGGAAAAATAACAACATTGAATTTTTATATAAACAAAAAGTTGTTGATGATTTCCTGTTCCACTATTAAGGAGTTTTAAAAAAATGTCAATCATCAAAAAATATATTCGTTTAAGACGAGAATAACTTTTTGCGTGTCATTTTCAATGTTATAACTGTTTCGCCAAATTAGGCAGTTATCCAAGCGTTTCAGGAATTATATTTTTTAACAGACTTCTGGTTTCACTGCCTTGTAATTATATAACAGTTTCTGTCTAGCTAATGTGCAACTTATTTTTTGTCAAAAGATCTGATTTGATAATGTCCGCCAGCATTAATTTTATTAAGCTTGCAGTCACCTCTGTATGAGTAAATACGATAGGTATTGGACCATTGTTTGACAAGTGATTTTGTCTCCCTTTCTGTGTTCTACAACTTGTACAGTGGGTTCCTTTTACAATTTTACCGATCGCCATCGGCATAATGGTAGTAATGGCAATAAAACTATAAAGTTTTATTCGGCAGGGAATTCCAGCTCTCACATTGGTACTGCTGTTTTGAAAATTTTAAGGCGCAATCGGCAATTTCAGACATAGCGCAAGTGATGGTCCTAGTTTTTTTTTTAAAAAACAACGTTTAACATTAATTATCATCACGGCGATGACACACCCTGTTTTCTTGGAGTAAACTGCGACACGTCACCGCCGTCGCGCCGGCACAGCCTCTCGACAATACTGTCGTGTAATGAAGTCCTCAAGCAAAATAAACAGGCGAGCCGGTGCAGGAATCTAGCTCACCTTGGCTATTATTTCCTACTCACTACTTACCGTGCGGTGCCGTGCGCGGGCGCAACTGACCTCCACCACGACACCTCGCGACCCAACGACAACATCGCAACGTCTCGCAGTACCGGTACAATTTAACATCGATAAACAGATTTTGGAAACAAATCTTTAGCTTTATTTATCGACACTCACCTGCGATTTGTTCGCAAGGAATTCCAATTTGTTACGCCATGTTTGCGGATCGATATTGAAATCGATCGTGTTATTGCTTGTAAAACCATAGAACTAATTGTTACCTTTACATTTTCCTCGGTTTATTTATGCAGTCTAATCGCGTACCTATTTAAATGCAAACCAGCCGTTGATTGTAATTCAAATTAGCGAGTAATTAAAAGAGTCGTTTGTAAAACAACACCATGGCATAGAGTGTAATTTGCCTCGCACGGAATAATATACAGCGAGTTCTAGCTAGGACTTACCGTGATAGGAGAGTAAGAGTTCGTCGTCTTGCAGCCATCGCAGCTCGCTAATTATAGACATATCAGCGTGGAGCGACATTAATACATGATAACAGCATAACAACAAACACAAACAACAACAGATTACTGATTAGTAAGCACTCGGAGCGCGCCGGCGCGACTCGCATCACAGTACACAGCACAACACTGGCACGACGGCTTGTCAAAACATTACGCGAGTTCCATACAAACAGCAGCACAACACGCTATTACAATCGGAAACAGATATTATATCGATATTAAATTCACTCCTATTTACGGAACGTCAATTTTGACAGCTGACATTCGATCGTAAGCTCGGGGTGAACGAACTGCGCGCGCAACACTGCGTACGCGGCGCGTACTAGAAGCGAACTGACTGAACTGAACTGGCCCGAGGCCCGACTCGATCCATCCCAGTCGAGTCGAGTGGTCTCGCCCGCGCCATACCGAGCGGGGGGCACGATGACACGTTCTAAACGACACCTTATCGATAAGTTTGTGAAAATCGACAAATTGTGCACCCACCACGCGCCTGCAAGGCCGCCAATGTTTTTATTACTCGAGCGCAAGTGATAATATTCGGTAACCGAATGGCGTATTACTGTTTAACGACCGGGTTGGCTCTCACCGTGTGTTCGAATATGACACTTTAATAAAATACTTTGTGGAAATGACACATTTGTGTTTTATGATTTTTCTCAGATTAGCTCATAATGTTTTATTAGGAATCGTAAAACCTTTTTACAATATTTGCGAAATGTTGGATCATCTGTAGAGTTACCTAACAAATACAAATTTACAGATTACCTGTGCAATTATTTCTCAATAGACACTTTAGAAATGCTGTCTCCAATTACATAATTAAATTCCTCGCAGAATTGATAGCTCACTGATAATGCTTAAGTGAAAGAGATGGAGGACAAACTCTTCACGAAGTTTGTCAAAATTGCTATAGTTAAAACACATTACACACCACAATAGGCAAATGTTACACAAAATGAAATTCGATAACTTTTACGCCAACTCTCCGACGCATGTATAAACAATAAGCTAAAGCTATCAAAAAAATAAAAAAATAAATAAAATAAATAAAATTGAAAACTATCAAACAAGAACCTAATCATAACTGGATTCGTACTTACGCTCTCGTGTGCTTAAAGCTTCCCTATCTACAACTAAACCTAATCATAATTTACTGGATTCGTACTTACGCTCTCGTGTGCTTAAAGCTTCCCTATCTACAACTAAACCAGCTACTTTTGCGATTTCATCAACATCATCACCAGGACATTGAAGGTCGCACACGACAGAAAATCATTCAGCAATCGTAACCACACTCGAGTCCACTTCACATCAACCATTGCAAAAATTCAGAATGATGATGTCACATATTTGGGACACAAAAACTGTATGGATTTTACCCATCATACCCATATTATACACATCATACTAATTTTATATCATACTGAATCGTAGGTGTTGGGAGCCGCTTGTAGATGGACCAATAACCTCAAAAGAGCGACTGGAATTAACTGGATGTAGGAAGCATGTCTTATACCCAATGTTTTCCAACACATGTGATCTTGGATATATTCATCAATGGGTTTAGTCAACCAAATTTCAGTTCAATCCGACACTGACAAGTGGGTGAAATTGAACTTGCGAGATTTGATTGCAGACACCGGTGAAATTATTAAAATCTTATGAAAAAGCTCTAATCGTTAGTTCTTTAACAAGGTAGTATTCAACGAATTAGATCCCAAACCAGTTTCAGAAAATTGTATACGATACGTGTTTCCCTTCAATTAAAGAAAGGGATTTCAAGCAAGAGAGAAGAGGAAAGCAGTCTCTTCAATGCAACCATAAAGAGTAAATAATTTCTAAATAGAATGGGTAATGTTGATACACGTAAATTAAGTAAGTTACACTTTTACGTAAACAAAGTAGGTTATAGGGGTAACAGCTGATAGCGGGCAACACCGAGAAGATAAAAACATTAGTCGGAATCTAAACAGTGTTATCGGACGTGCTGTGATAAAGGAGCCTCACTTGAATCAGTGCGGCTTTGATCCAGGAAACGAGCAGACAGCTGGCTTGTGGCAAATATTATTCTTGTAATATAAAAACTTGATACGATCCAACTAATTAAACAATGTCTTTTTATCCGGCAAGTTTTTTTTTTTATGTAAAACATGTAATAGGATAAGGTCAGACACCCTCGCTTACTAAGTCACGCCGGCTGTTTAATGACCACGTGTTTTCATGAGTTCTATGCGACAGGTATGTAGGTCGCTGTCATCTTTGAACCAAAACTAACCTCTCCTGCCCGTGATTAACCCTACCGATTAAGTAGAAAAAAGCTTAACTGAAACTTAACTACACTACACTGAACTTTTTCATACATATAAAATTTTTCATACACATGGTTACTAAAACATTTCCTAAGAAAGGAAAGAAAGTGCTATGAAGTCGCGGCTACAATTTATAAAAAAATAAAATTGGTAACAAATCATATTATTAATAAACTTAAATCAAAATCGACTCTACCTGACTATATAAGATTTACATTCACATAAAGTGAGAACTATGACTGTTACTCTGTCAATAACAAGCGACATATCAAATTATGTTAATGTTTTGCATACAGATGGACGACTTAACACATATTTTTATATATTTATTATATCGCAGCGTCGGACTCAGGAGGGGGCCGTGCAGCTGTCGCCTTGTCATCGTAAAAATAACCACAACTGTAATTTATTGTTAGCTATAATATGGCAACATTTATAATAGTAAATCAAGGTTTTGGCGGGAAATGGAATCAAGTTGTACTTTTAATTAAATTTTATTTTCTTTGATGTGAAACATATAAGTAGCGGCTAAGACTACCTATTGACTTGGTGACACATCGCCACGATTATTGACAAATTTTTAACCGACTCCAAAGAAGGAGGAGGTTCACAATTCGGCTGTATTTTTTTTATGTTCGTTACTTAATTACCTACTCCGTGATTTATAAACAGATTTGAAAAAACTTTTTTTTATTTGAAAGATTACTATACTTCCAGATTGGTGCCATATTTTTTTCATCATCATCATCATCAGCCTGTATCTACATACATAAATGTAGAGTAATATTTGGAGTCGGCTTTTTTTGTTAAAATTTTTTTAGTAGATGCTACTCCTCCACTGGACTCAACCCGTGTCAACCTGCTTTAATGGTAACGTCCAATCACACCTAAACTCACAACTAACTATGTGGCTATGGCTAACCATGTCCACTTGGACTACGGGGTCGCGGGTTCGATCCCCGCACATGACAAATATTTGTGTGCATGAACATGTCTGTCTTAGTTTGGGACTAGATGGCAGTGTGTAATTCGTTCAAGAATATTTATTTATTTATTTAATTCTTCTGCATCGGTGTCTATGACCCATGTCTTTTGGTGTCGGCTCTCCTTCTTGTTACAACATTCAGATGGTGACTGCATCGTATCAGGATATACTCCCATCTTCTTCATATTCAGCGAAATTTATCGAGTTTATAAAATCGTCCGGTCGTTATGTCTGTCCGTCCTGAAACTCAAAATTTCGAAATTCTGACTTCGGATTCGTGTAGAGCATCAAAAAGTAGTAATGTTAAGTGACCTTGGTTTTCCGATATCAATTCGGTAAAGTGGCCAAAATAAATAAATATGTCTGTCCGTCCGTTGCCATGAAACTCAAAATTTCGAAATTCTGACTTCGTATTCGTGTAGAGCATCAAAAAAAGTAATGTAAAGTGACCTTGGTTTTCCGATATCAACTCGAGAAAGTAGCCAAAATAAATAAATAAATAAAATAAATAAATTTCGCTATGGTGGCGCATGCTGCGCGTCCGATGTGTTTTTTACAATAGCTCAGCATAATTGCTACACGTCTCATGGTGTTAAGTGAGAAGAGGATCCCAAATCGCATCGACAACGGACAAGAGACCTTAGTGTCCTGTCTGCTGACATTGCCACGCTGGCCCACAAGATGCTTGTTCACGCTTCGCTTGAAGGATCCGCTATTATATGAAGGACAAACCGTGTGCCGGCACGTCACGAAATTAGAAGATTTTTTTATGTGAGAGAGTGGGACAAACGAGCATGTGGGTCACCTGATGGAAAGCAATCACCACCGCTCATGCAGATCAGCAACACCAAAGGGTCGCCGATCCGTTGCCAGCCTATACTCCTTCCTTTCTTTCTGTCTGGTGACCTCACTCACTCGCAGGAACACAACAACCCTCAAGAGAATTGTTATAGGGTATTCTGTGAGGTGAATGTATTTCCCCAGTCGGGCAGCTTAAAAAATACGCTATGCCCTACCTCTCTTATCGCCAGTGCCTCGTTTGTCAATCAGCAGGGTGCACCACGGGCAGGTGAGGTTGGCTTTGGTTCAAATATGTTGAACACTTACTTTCTCCACTTTATTATCTTTCCCACTTCTTCTACGTACTATCAAGCTGTGAACTGCTTGTCGAGGTTTTTCCAGGAGACTACACAGCATGGAGTTCTTGAAAACCGGCGCGAAGAGGTTTTTACAGAATCGGCAATGCGCGTGTGATGGCTCTGGTGTTTTAGACCTCCATAGTAGTAACTGTTTTTTATCAGGCGGGCCGTAGGCTTGTTTTACAACCTTATTGGTAAAAAATATATATTGCTTGCTGCATCTGAATCCGACTACGATTTGAACCTTTTCCGTTGCTGTTCAATTAGAGCAACGGAAAATGTTCAAATCGAACTCGGAAGTACGAGTAGAGTCATTTTCCTTTCGACATAATTTCATCCTTAAAACAAACACATGCTTTTGTTTGTCATTCGGTAGATAATAAATATATGGTTCATATAATATGAAGTGGTTCATCATCATCAGGTCATTTTAGTCTCCACTCTTGTAGAGCACTACCCTCTCTCGTCTGTCCCAGACAGAAGGAGGATTTGGCCTACACTCTTGGGTTGGGGAGGCCTGGGGGCTGACTTTTGAATTTGATTTGATTCTGATTTCGATTTTGATTTGAGTTCGATCTGATTTCAATTCGATTCAAGTTTTGTACTTTTGAACGGAATCGAAATCAAATCGAAATCGAATTTAGGATCGTATTAGCATCAAACTCTGACGTAACTTCCGGCATATGGGCAAAAGTTAGACTGTTTTCGTTGACAATTTCTTGTAAAATAATTTTATCGATTTACCGAAATTAATAATAATTAAATTGTATTAATACGTATTTCTCTAGACTCGAAGAAAATAAGTTCACCTAGAGTGCATAAGTCACGTAAAAGCCTTTTATATTCGAAAAAAAAAATGTACAACACACGGAAAATGTGAATTAAAAACAAACAAATGTCATGTTACGAAATGTCAAAATAAAGTTTCTTTCCCGCGAAATTTTAATTTCTTGTTTGTTTAATGTTTGGTACAAGTGTATAGTGAGCTTTTGTAAAAAGGTAATTATTTAGTTATGATCTCCATTAAACTTTTAAATTGGGATATCTTCAATGTTAATATTTCAATAAAACATATGTTTTTTTGTAGAAAATGCAACTCACCACCCACCCAGATACAAATGCAATCTTTGCTGGAATGCTTGGAAACAAATCCAGGAGTTTCTAAAGGACATTTGCGCACCGCGATGGGAAATTAAGAGGCAAAGAGGGAATGGCAAGAGTTCTCCAAGGTCTTGAATTCATTAGAATGTGCAGTGAAAAATGGGGCGAAGTGAGCTAAAGTAAGTTCATTTAGTAAAGACTATCATATTTCTCTCCATTCCAAATGGTAGACTAAAACAGAATGCAATTACCATATCTTCGTCTATCGTACAGTTGGTTCCCTAAGATAACTGACTAGGATGGTGAAGTGGTCCGTTGTCTTAGGGAACCAACTGTATTAACTGACTTCGGTTAAAATAATCTGCAAGTTTAATGAAATCTATTAAAAGTGTGCGAGGATGGATGAATCCACTAAAATGATTGAATGAAACTTGGCGCATAGAATGAATATACTCTGGATTAACATGAAGGATCCTTTTTATCCCAGTAGTGTCAAAAGGTAGTTAATATATATTCATTTTTATTGAACATAATCCTAAGTTAAAGACCGCTTTCCTTTGCAGTTTTGGACCAACAAAAATTATGCTGTAAACTGGCCGAGGAAAGGACTTTCTTCCCACTATAAGCCCAATCGAGGAGCGGATGTTAGCTTTGTTGTGTGGCAGTTGCTTTGCCACTACGTGATATGGGATTTTCTGTTCCTCTTGTTGTAAGTAACTCATACTTTTTAAGGTATAATATTTTTTTTATGCTTTTCTCTTTTTTCTTTATCTTTTGATACATTTAAGTTTCTATTTATTAGAGCACCCAGATACAGAAGATATTATTCACCTGTAGTTCCTTTTGAGGAAAACAAAGTGATGGAACTCTTGGAAGGCAGTTTTTTTAAATTTAATACAGTGGAAATAAAAATAAGCAATGTAGCCTGTCCATGGATGGGTATATTGATAGCGAGCTCCTTCGTGCTTCGTAGGGCACATTAAGCTGTCAATCCCGGCTTTTCTTTTAATGATAGTTGTTTCCCCCAGTGTGTGAGTTACCAGGAAGCCTTCCTGGAGGAGGTAGCATGATTATGTTACATGTAAACTAGCATACTTACAACTTTATATTAATAGTGGTACTATTAATAGATATTTATTTTGTTAACAGATTCTCAGCCTGGTAGTTCACAATGAACTGTCGACTTGTCTACCAAGACCTTTACAACCCTTTGGGTTCACCAATTCTTCCATTTCTCAGCAACGCATCGACACCATCCCATCCTACACATATTACTCGACGTCTTCGGCAGCCCAACAGAGCACAGAGACCTGCTACATAGTCAAGAGAAAGGTCCAGACAAGGGTGTGAGACTGGTAGACATTATACATCAGTGGCCGCTCACATCAGCAAGATGAGTGGGATCGCCTAGTAGATATTGAGGCGAAAATAATAATCGCATGTGCTTAGTGTGTTATGCACTCAAAATAGTGCGACTACAAGGATAAGAAATAGTAATTTGTTTTTAGCATAGTAATTTTGTTAAATAGTATTGATTCTATCAACAACTAAGATGTATGATTGTTAATATGAAAATAAATAATGCTATTACAAAAAATATTGATTCTGTTAAAGGGTATATTAAATGAGTTAATAAAAACATAACAGTAGTTTGAATATTTATTTATGTATTAAACCGTTTGGTCTGCCATAACGGGTCCATGTATGTGCTCTAGCAAGATTGACACTTCTTAACTCATCAGTTTATCTCTGCTGCTGACGCAAACCGCTTGCATGACATATTGTGTGCGACTCCTGTAATTCTTGCATATGTACCTCTTTTTATGCAACACAGTGCAAGCATTAATAATTTTTTCCACTCGGTCTGGCTTATAATGCATTACGGTTGTTTCAATAGACATCACCGAGCATTAAGAAGATCGATGGTCCCCTTCACTCTATTACAAGCAGACAAGTAATGCTTTTGTGTGATGCTTTTGGGATCATCATAAACTCTCTTTGTGCATAACCAGAATCACCTGAAATGACAAAATTATTTTTGTTAGTCAAGTTAAATATTCATTGTAAACTTTCTAGTTTCAGTTGTAGGAATAAAATAAAATTTTATAATGAAGATTATTAAACAAAATACACATTTAATAAGAATTGACTGATAAAAAGTATATATATATAACACATAAACTCACCAAATAAACACACCATTTCCTCTTGACTGCAATAAACTTTTCACTTCATGGTTGATGGTAAGTATGAATCATGCGTGACACCAGCATGATATGTACCTATGCTGATTATATTTAAATCAAAATCACATCTGTAACAAGAAACAAGTTATTAATAAAAAAAAATTAAAACTGATGTTTAACAAATTCTAATCCAAAAGAATTTTGGGGGTTGATGCTACTCACGTCCGCAGGCTTTACCCTAGTTTCCCTGCACGTGACCCCTGGGTGGTGCTAAACGAGTAGCCTTTTTCCTGAGTGGTAGAGCCAAGCTGTAGTCGTTTAGTGTCTAGAACATGATCGCGGTCAAGTTTTGGACATTGAATGAATACAGCTCGTAATTGGGCCGGCTCGTCCGGGGCAGTACCACTCTCACGCAGAAGACCGGCGTGAAGTAATAGCTCGCGCTATTGCGTTTCGTACGGTGAGTGTTGAAACCCGGAGCCCAACCCAAACACCCCAACTCTAAATATGGCAGCGGTAGTAAAAAGAACAATACCCCAGGAGGGTACCGTCACCGCTGGTGACGGAGAATCCCTCCCTGAGCACCACTGCTCAGGCCGCCCGACGTATTCTGGGGCGGGCATTACGCCGCTCTATATTTCTGCCGGGAGCAAACGCAAGAAGAGTGTGGTGGCACCTCCCCCTGAGCTCTGCGTTGAGCTGTGTAACGTTAGGGGACTTAACTCCAACATCAATGCTGTCCACCATCATCTAGAGACGGCTAGGCCGGCCATACTCTTTTTGACGGAGACTCAGATATTCCCCCCTGCTGACATCTCATATCTGCGTTACCCAGGGTACAAAGTGGAACATCACTTTGTGCCACGAGCCGGTGTTTGCGCGTACATTCGGGAGAATATCTGTTGTCGACGTCTTGGCAGTCTTGAAGCGAGGGACCTGTCAATTATGTGGCTGCGCGCAGATTTTGAGGACCGCACTCGCATTTACGCGTGCCTCTACAGGTCCCACAGCGGAAATGTCGAAACGGAGCGTCTTGTGGAGCACATACAAACGACGACCGACAGTATACTCCAGCAGATGCCTTCTGCAGAGATTGTGGTACTGGGTGATTTTAATGCCCACCACGTCGAATGGCTAGGGTCTAGATCAACTGACCATGCTGGAAGAACTTTCCATGACTTTGCCTTGGCATATGGTCTGACACAGCTGGTTTCCTCGCCCACGCGGGTGCCGGATGTGTCGGAGCATATGGCGTCCCTTTTGGATCTTCTGCTGACCTCCCACCCTGAAAATTATCGTGTGTCTGTTGGCGCCCCTCTTGGGTCTTCGGATCATTGCCTCATAAAGAGTATTGTGCCACTCACACGCCAAAGGCGACCGCGCACAGCCAGCACACGTCGTGTGTGGCATTTTAGGTCAGCAGATTGGGATGGGCTGCGTAGTTTCCTGGCCTCCTACCCTTGGGGGCGGATTTGCTTTTCGCTGGAAGATCCCAGCGCCTGTGCTAATGCTGTCGCTGATGTGGTTCTGCAGGGCATGGAACTTTTTATTCCTAATTCTGCGGTGCCCATTGGTGGCAAATCTCGACCATGGTTCGGAGGGTCTTGCAAAGCCGCGTTGCGTCATAAGCAGGATTCTTACCGAGCCTGGTCCGAGGCTCAGGCAGCTGGAGATGCAAATACCGGTGTCCTTAAGAAGAATTACAACGCTGCGTCAAGATCCTTTAAGGGCTGCATCGCCAGGGCAAAGTCCAAATTCGTTAGCAAAATTGGCGAGAGATTAGTGCGCTTGCCCTCTGGGTCTCGTGCGTTCTGGTCGCTCGCCAAGGCTGTTCAAGGTAACTTCTGTCGGTCGTCGTTTCCACCATTGCACCGAGTGGATGACTCACTGGCCCATACTGCAAGGGAAAAGGCCGATCTTCTTGGACTTCTCTTTGCGTCTAACTCGACTCTCGATGATCAGGGAGCAACACCGCCAACCATCCCACGGTGTGAGAGCTCTATGCCAGACATTAAGTTCTCGCAAAGAGCTGTCCGTAGAGCACTCTTCTCCCTGGACATCCATAAGTCGAGTGGGCCGGATGGCATTCCACCTATTGTTTTAAAAACATGTGCTCCAGAGTTGGCTCCGATTTTAACACGCCTATTTCGGTACTCCTACTCACTTGGCGTGGTCCCCTGCTCATGGAAGGAGGCTTTAGTCCACCCGATCCCTAAAAAAGGCACTTGCTCAGATCCGTCCAATTACAGGCCTATTGCGATAACTTCCATATTTTCCAAAATCATGGAAGCTATCATTAACAAACAGCTGGTAGCCTACTTAGAGGATCACCAGCTGATAAATGATCGCCAATATGGTTTCCGCCATGGTCGCTCAGCTGGTGATCTTCTGGTATACTTGACTCACCGTTGGGCGGAGTCAGTGGAAAGCAAGGGCGAGGCATTGGCTGCTAGTCTGGACGTAGCAAAAGCTTTTGATCGGGTGTGGCATAAAGCATTACTTTCCAAGCTTCCTTCTTTTGGGCTACCTGAGAAGCTTTGCATATGGATTGCCAGTTTTCTATCTGAGCGTAGCATCAAAGTTGTAGTTGACGGAGCACGCTCGGACCCACTACGCTTGAATGCTGGCGTACCACAAGGCTGTGTATTGTCCCCCACGCTGTTTCTTCTGCATATCAATGACTTGCTGCTTATACACAATGTTCATTGCTATGCGGATGACAGTACAGTGGACGTAAGATACACTGGCCAATGTAATGTTTCTCGGGATTGCGTCGATGAGTACCGAACAAAACTTGTGTCTGAGATTGAGACGTCCCTTGGACACGTCTCGGATTGGGGTAGATTGAATTTGGTGCAGCTAAATCCCTCCAAGACACAGGTTTGTGCGTTTACCGCTAAAAAGTCCCCATTCGTCGTAGCTCCTAGTTTGGAAGGTACTCCCCTTAGTGTAAGAACTAGCATTACCATCTTGGGTGTCGACATATCGAGTGATGTTCAGTTTCGCGGTCACTTGGAATGCAAGGCCAAACTGGCTTCCAGGAAGATTGGTGTGATTAGTAAAGCCAGGCGGTATTTTACACCCCGACACCGCCTTCAACTATACAAAGCCCAGGTTCGACCTCACATGGAGTACTGTTCGCATCTCTGGGCCGGTGCGCCCCAGTACTTGCTTGCTCCATTTGACCGCATACAACGAAGAGCAGCTCGAATCGTCGGTGACCCAATGATCTCGGATCGATTGGACTCTCTCTCTACACGCAGAGATGTAGCGTCTCTTTGCGTTCTATACAAATTATATCACGGGGAGTGCTCCGATGAGCTGTTTGATTTGATACCTGCCGCTGAATTCCACTATCGTACAACTCGCCATAAATTAAAATTCCATCCATATCATCTTGATAATTGGCGATCTACTACAGTACGTTTCCTAAGACATTTCATACCACGAACAGTGAAACTGTGGAATCAACTTCCCTCAGCGGTATTTCCGAACAACTACGACATGGGTGCCTTCAAGAACAGAGTTTTCATTTTCCTTAAAAGGCTGGCAACGGATCGGCGACCCCTTGGTGTCGCTGGTCTCCATGGGCGGTGGTGATTGCTTTCCACCAGGTGACCCACATGCTCGTTTGCCCCCCTCTCACATAAAAAAAAAAAAAAAAAAAAAAAAAAAAAAGCCACACAGAAAAAATATACAATCAAATAACAGATGCAGTTAGATTTGTTTAATAAAATTTAGTGACTCTGTTAGTTCACAAGATAAATTTTATAGCCCAATAAGGGAGTTGCAATACAAAAATAATTACTTACAATTTGAACATTTCGAGACTGGTAATGTTGTTTATTGAAATACCACTCATCATTTTCTGATGGCCGAACCATAGCTACTTGGGTTCCATCAATACACCTAATAGTTTCTGGCAATTGGTATTTTTCATAGAACCTGAGGAATAAAGCAAAATAAGAAAAAAATAAATATAATTACTTAATATAAAGTGTAATTTTACCAACTTCTTTAGAAAACATTATAATTACTTAGTAGACTGAAATCTAATATGTAATAAATCAAAAGGTGTAGAAAAAAATATTCTTATAAATTAAAAAAAAAAATAGAAAAATTCAACTCCCCCGTCTAGGTGGAGATTTTTCCATTTAAAAAAATATTTATAAAATATCCTGGCCAGTTGGCCGAAACAACTATTTAAAATAATAAGAAAATGATCTTACTTCAATTTAATTGCATTGTTTTCTCAAGTGCCAGGAACCTTAATAATTTTAATATATCAGAATGATTTAGTGCAACCGTAACTTCTCTTGTGCATTTTGAGACAGATTGCAGAGACATTGTAGTGCCATTGCTGCCTGCCTGTGGCTAAAATGATACCTGTAAATAAACAAGAAATATCATGAGAGGTTTTGACTAAATGCTGCTAGATTACATGAAGCTCAAAAATGAGACTATAATGTAAATTACTAGAAAGTTACAAAAACAGAGATTTAGCTATTCTATTCCTTGCTTAAAAGCATGCAGGTACAGATACTATTTTAATACGTATCCTATAGCAAAAGTGCTAAAACTTACTTTGTACATAATTGATAGATCACTTGATATTTTCGGTCATTGTAAATAAGGCGTCAAGTATCTCACTAGAGTCCAAAAGAGGCTTTTGTTTAATCTGTAATTCTTCACAAATTCACAGTCATCCATCCAGTCCAACACGCTCACATAGTGAGCTATAATCATAGCCTTCCTGCGATGTCGTTTGTCGAGACGACTAGCTTCTTCAATCAAGATACATACTAGCAAATCTTGCCATTTTAATTTTTAACGCTATATAAATACACTTTACTCAATAAACAAGCAAAAACTTAATAAACTTTGAGAAAACTATGAGAAAACCACACAACACGACACCAACCGCGGAATCGAAAATTTTGACAGATAAATTCGATCTCATTCTCGATTTTGGCGCGATCTCAAACTTCAAAAGTACCATTCAAAAGTGACATTTGAGTTCAAGTCGATTTCATTTCGATTTGATGCTGATTTCAATGTCAAGAGTACCATTTGACATCTATTCGATCTGATTTCGATTCGATTCTATTTCGATTGCGTCAAAAGTCACCCTGCTGATCGATGTTTTATACGAGATGTATTTCCCTTAGTCGCTTTGTACGACATCCACGGGAAGAGACGGAGTGATTCTATTCTAGTCTGCCGGAAAACCACACGGCTAGTATGAAGTGGTTACCGTAGCTTATACTTTGTTGTAACATAGAAAGTAAGAGATACTCTACTAGAAAATTGAAAGAAAATCGTCGCATGAACTGTATCATTCTGTATCGAATTTGTTGAAAGTCTGGGAAATATATTGTATTGTATCTTAATCGCTGAAAATCTTTATCCTGGCCGGGGGGGGGGGGGGGGGGGGGGGGTAGTTGGTAAAGCTCTAGGGTTTCTTCCAGCTGAACTAAACATAATAACCAATAATCTAAGCAGTAGTGTCATTTTCGCATTCAAGAAACACCTTCAGCTTCGGCGGTAGGGCCCCAGGAGAATGGTTTGTACATTACCTGGGTGAGCGAGACGTCTTTTTAGTAAAAGCGATTTTTTCACGAATCGTGCCACACCACACACTGTAGTCAACTATTTAGAAGGACCGCGACAGGCAGTCATTCTACAACTTAATAACGCTCGAGTGAAATCCAAATCAAATATGCGCATAATAAACGTATTCCACATTGCAATTGTTGGACACTATTTTATTACATACTAGCTGTTATCCGCGGCTTCGCCCGCGTGGACATTATTTCTATGAAACTCTTATTCCCATGGGAATGAGATGTGTTGTCCGGGATAAAAACACTTTTTTCAATAACTTTTTACTCAGACTTTCCACAACAAGTTTATGGTGCTTGTGGCGCACTACCATCTTTGAGCCAAAGTCAACATCACCTGTGCACCCTGCTGACAGACTATCGAGGATCTGGCGAAAAATTTGTAGGGCATTGCGCATTTATGCGTACGGTCAAGCTGTGGAATGAACTGCCTGTCGAGGTTTTCGCAGGAGACTACAGCATGGGGTTCTTTAAAAAGGGTGTGAAGAGGTTTTTACAGGGTCGGCAACGCGCGTGTGAGGCTCCTGGTGTTACAGGCGTTCATAGGCTACGGTAACTGCTTTCCATCAGGCGGGCCGTATGCTTCTTTTCCACTCTAGTGGTATAATAAAAAAACATATAAGCTGCCTGATTGTCGAAATACCTCTACCTCACACAATACCGCAGCCAAATAACAATTTCTTTGAGAGTTGTCGTGTTCCTGCGAGGCAGTGAGGTCACCAAGAAGAAAGGAATTGCTTGGCACCGGGGTTGGCGACGCGCGAGCGATATTTTATGTTACGAGCGTTTATATGGTCACGGGAACCGCTTCACATTAGGCAGGCTGTATGCTTGTTTGGCATCCGACGTAGTAAAAACATATAACCGGGACTTTATTGATCGACCAGGACTACATTGTAAAACCCCCTAAAACTTTAATGTTACAAAGGCGGAACTACACAAACACCGCAGTTGGCAAATAGGCGGCTCACATAACAGATTGACCGGGGTGAATTACACGCCTGCCACGTCATAAAGGCCTTTTATGTCAACGTGTTGTCCTTTTGTGGTATAATATATTATGTACTAATACAGTAAGTTTACTTTGAAAAATCACTTGATTCAACGCTACTACTGATGTAGTTGTACATCTATGTCGATAAGTGTGTATTCATCCAGAAATATTTATTATTTATAAGTGTAGCCCTGACATAATTTTTTTTGCTTGTTTTACACGACTGTACAAATAAAGTGTAAAGTTTTTTAATGTATTTATGTAAAATAATATGACTGTGTTTTTTCACAGTATCTTCTGAACACTTAGTGTATTTCAAAGTGGCATTGTTAATAACCTTATGTCATTCAACTCAAATATCATAGGGTAGCTAAACTGTCATAAGGTCGATAAATGTTATCACAGTATCTCATTGTATATAGACAGAAAAAAAAATATTAAACGAAACAAAAGATCCCGACTGTAAAATTGTAACAATATTTTTCATTATTGTTCTTCTTTTTTTGTGCAGACGCCATCTTGAAATAATATCGCTCGTTGGCTCCAATAAGGTCACAACGTACATTTATTTATGTCGTTGTTGCACGTAAATCACTTTTATGATTGTCCAACCAAATAACAAAAAAAAAATTTGGTCTTTAAAATAATATTCTAAGTTAAGAAGAATCAGGAAGAAGAATTAACATATTAAAATAAATACCAATTATAGAGGTTCGAAAAATGCATGGCGACTTCGATTGTGTCGTAGTTGCACCAAATTGAGCGATATATCCAATGTCACTCCTACAGCTTAGACGAATCTAAAGACACCTCAAAGTCAAAGTCAAAGTCAAAATATTCCTTGGACTTTATAAAGCACTTAGAAACGTCATACAAATTAAATATAAGACATGTATCTAAATCATTACTATCTACTTAAATCCGCAGAGCTTAGATGCACTTTCATCACACTATCTGTGAAAGTGAATTTAAGTGCCTCATATATTGAAATCCGTCGAGCGGTTTAGGCTGTCGAGCGTGTTAAAGAAATCCACACACATACACATGGAAAACATAACCCACCCAAATTCTTCATCAGTCGGGTATAAATTTCGTTTTATGTTGGTAAAGGCAGACATAGTTTTTTCAGTTTCTAGACCTTTTCGCGAGCGAAACTGAGAAAATGAATGGTACATTTGGTCGACATTTTTTTTGCTCGCGCATAGCGTAAGTCAAACTTCAGCTTAAATTTATGGTATTTGTGTTTTAACTTACCTGTAGAGACTCCGGAACTCTCCTAACTAACTTGAACTTGTTTGTCAATAACTTAAACCTAAGATCTATATTTCGTATAAGAATGTTTTGTAGAAACACAAATATCATCTGTTTAGCTTGATAATGCCTTAGCGGGGACCGGTCGGTAAAATTAAATATAATTAAGTGGAACAGTACAAGTGTTTTATTATAACACCTATATTTCGTATCCAAATATTCGATGGTAATCGGCTTCAGCTTCGGCGGTAGGTCCCCTGGTTCCTGTCCATCTCTTGAAGGAAATGCAGTCACACTGTAGTATGATGTTTACCCACTGTTTCATAAGTAAATGTAATAGAGCTACACATAAGCCGCGCGGGCACGTGAGCGCTGCCAAATTGTTATTCCAAGTATCCTCTGGAGGCGCGCGCGTGTGTGGACGTGTTTTTGCTTTTAAGGAAATGTAACTTTATTTTTGTTCAATTTAGAAGCTACGGGGGCAATCCCGAGGTTTAACATTATACTCTGGAATTTGACAGTAACTGGCTAAGCAATTTTTAAAATCTTACGGTATAATCATTTTCACAGTCGAACTGAAAATATGAAAAAAAAATGTTTCCCTTACCATGGGCGGTGGTGATTGCTGTCCACCAGGTGGTTGCATTTGCATTGCATCCACATGTTCGTTTGCCCCTCTCATATAAAGAAAATACGATTTTAACAAACAAGCATAAGGCCCGCCTGATATCTAGTGGTTAGCTCGCGCGTCGACCTCGCTCACATGAAGGAACACAACGACTCTCAACGGATTTGTTATTTGGCTGTGGTATTGTGTGAAGTGGCGGTACCTCCACTGTACTGTACTTCCCCAGTCGGGCTGGATTTCGATGAAAATTGGGCACATCCTGTCTAACACATATAGTACTTAGCGGAAGAAAACTAGTGTGATTAAAGGATTATAATCCAGGACACATACAAGATTTTTTTCAATTAATGATTTAGGTGTAATTTTACATATATACACCTTATATATAATATGTATTTTAAATATATGGGGGCGAAAAAACCAACATGAACTAACTCATGTTGATTTTTCGCCCCCATATATTTAAAGTTGGCGATCATCTGACGATGATACATAAAAGAATTTCCCCTATAACACAGTTGTATAACACAAATTTCTTATAAACCTATTCGCCTACTATTACACTGTATTATCCTCTTTGATATAAATTATTATGCTTAAAAGTAACTTTGCCGAGGCAGGTGGTTCGAATTCTCTTCGCAAATATACTCTTACTTAACAAATTATTCCCCTTATTTGTAACTCGGGGACGATGTAATTAAATTACGAAGGAAGTAGGACAGATGGTCCCGGGAAGCGGCACCAATCGATCTCGGCGTCAAATTTCAGCAGGAAACCGAGTCACTCGGCTCGTGCTGGGAATCGAATCCGCACTACACTGAGTCACCGAAACCTGCCATAAAGCATAAGAGGCAGCGGATAATTCATTCCTTGGCATAATTGATTTTGTACATAAATGAATACATTTGTAGACTCATTTATTTATTCCTAAGTATAAATAGTGCATCATTGGAATCGAAATGGAATCCCGAGATTTTTCCGACAACTCTCAGTTTGTGAACTCTCTGCTGAGGTTTCCCCTTGAGATTGCAATGGATTTTTTCAGAAAACGACTTTTCTTTATTTTCTGTTACGACTAAAATAAATAAATATAAATATTCCTGGACAAATTATACACTGCCATCTAGTCCCAAACTAAGCAAAGCTTGTATTATTGGTATTATATAATAAATACATTTTTTTTGTAAACTACGTAATGTGTTTACACATGGAAAACATCCTGACCTAGTTATTGAAGACTATGAAAATAAATATCGACTGACTGGAAGCTTTACTGGTTAGCGTCGCATCAACGAATAGTGTAGTATAGTATAGTAGTATACCCGTATGAAGTTGAGACGATTCACAAGTTATGATACTTATGATCATCATCATCAGCCTGTATCTACCCACTGCAGGATATAGGCCTTCCGCAATGCTTTCCACCAAATACGATCCTCCGCTTTCCGCATCCAGCCGCTTACTTAAGGTCATCAGACAATCTAGAAGGAGTCCAACGATTTCGTCGTCCTACATGTGGCGGCCACTATGATACCTTCTTCCCCCATCTGCCATCACTTACTCGACTGATATGACCGGCCTACTGCCACTTCGGCCCCGCCTTTATCTTTTAACTTAAACCTTCATCTCGTAGACGTAGCACAGTAGCTACTGTGCCGAGAAACAAACAAAAGACCAAACTGCCCTTATTGCACTGCATCGACGCCATATTGATGGCAGGCAATCACGTCCGCCGGCTCGCTCTATCTTATTCAATATGATAGAGATGCCGACAGAGGCTGCAGTTAGTCGCAGACTCGGGATACTTTTCTTTTTTCTGTCGCCCTATGGGCTGATATTTGATAGGGTATGGCAGAGCTAAGAAACTTGTGGAGACATAATTATTTTTTTAAAATTAAGCTACTTTATAAACGCGAAAGTTTGTGTATTTTTTTCGGGTCAGAAGCAGATCGTCCCATTCGCAACTCGTCCATATTGCTACTTGTCCCATTCGCAACTTGTCCCATTCTCAATTAGTCCCGTTCGCGTCTCGTCCCATTCGCAGCTAGTCCCGTTCGCGTCTCGTGCCATTCGCAACTCGTCCTATCCTCTATTGTTTTACGCAACTCGTCCCATTCACTACTTGAACGTTCTTTGCTCGCATTGGGTATATGACTAACTAAATAATAAAAAATACTGCAAATCATTTATTTTCTTAAAAAATATTATTAAGGTGAAAAGCAATGACTTTAATCAAAATTACCCTGAATTATCTAAATTACCTATATATAATAAAAAGGCAAACAAAATTATTTTTAAAAATACAACAAAAATCCCCATAGGTGCCCGTGCTTACACAACATTTTACAAAATAAGAATATTCAAATTCTTTAATTCATAAAAAAACCATTAAGCCGCTTACCCACAACAAAAATCCCCATAGGACCCCGTGCTTACACAACATTTTACAAAAAAATAATATTATTCAAATTCCTTAATTCATAAAAAAAAAAAAAAAAACTTTAAGCCGTTTGACGAATCACTTCCTGGGCTATAATGTTACGTCAAACGGCTTAATGTTTTTTTTTTTGCTAACATTCAAATTAACATCCTGGTAATCGTTAACGATACCACAAGTTGTAATAAAATAAAAATGGGACGAGCTGCGAATAGGACGAGATGCAAACGGGACGAGCTACGAACGGGACGAGCTGCGAATGGGGCGAGACGCGAACGGGACGAAATGAGAATGGGACAAGCTGCGAATGGGACGAGTTCCGAATGCGTGACGAGTTGCGAATGGGACGACCTGCTTCTGACCCTTTTTTTCCTCTTCACTGTAAAAAAAAAGGTTGGACAAATTTGTCTGTTAGTCTTAGTATGGGTGTTTTCTATTAATATTTTTTAGGGTTCCGTACCCGAAGGATAAAAAGGAACCCTATTACTAAGGCTGTCCGTCCGTCCGTCCGTCCGTCCGTCTGTCACCAGGCTGTATCTCATGAACCGTGATAGTTAGATAGTTGAAATTTTCACAGATGATGTATTTCTATTGCCGCTATAACAACAAATACTAAAAACCGGAATAAAATAAATATTTAAGGGGGCTCGCATACAAAAAACGTGATTTATTTGCTCGTTTTTGCTCGCAATTCATAACGATAATAGGTAGACGCTTAAAATACTCACATAATATTTAGTTATATATTCACTTTAAAAATAAATAATTAAATTAAAATAAAACAAATATTTAAGGGGGGCTCCCTTAAATATTTGTTTTATTATACAACAAACGTGATTTTTTTGCCGTTTTTATAGATAAATTTTGGGGTGTAAGTGGTTCATCAACATCTTTGAACCAAAGCCAATTTCACCTGCACGTGGTGCACCCTGCTGAGTGACAAACGAAGCTCTGGCGAAAAGAGAAGAGGTAGGGAGCGTAATTCTGTGAGGTGGAGGTACATTCCCCAGTCGGGTGACTGGGGAATGTACCTCCACCTCACAGAATACCGCAGCCAAATAACAATTCCCTTGAGGATTGTTGTGTTCCTGCGAGTGAGTGAGGTCACCAGAAAGAAAGGAAGGAGATGCTGTGTTGGCAGCGGGGGTGGCGGCGCGCGAGCAATATTATATGTTGCAAGCGTTAATATGGCTACGGTAACCGCTTCACATCAGGCGGGCCGTATGCTTGTCTGACACCCGACGTAGTATAAAAAAAAAAAATGGTACGGAACCCTACGTGCGCGAGTCCGACTCGCACTTGGCCGGTTTTATTTTGTACTACGTTCCAGATTCGTCACAGACAGAAGGTGAGGTCGGTACGAGTAAGAGAGAGCGGCTGCGAGTGGCCTTAGTGTACGTAATACTATTATTTATACTGTGCCTATAGCGTTCCTCGATAAATGGTGCTATCCAATCACTAAAAGATTTCTTCAATTCGAACCAGTAGTTCCTAAGGTTAGGGTGTTCAACGAAACAAACAAATATTCAGATTTATAATCTATATATATATATATATATATATATATATATATATATATATATATATATATATATATATATATCGACGGTCCCTACGTATAAAGCGACATGTCAAAAATATATTCCCAATTAAAGCTAGCAGCTTTTCAAACTTTTTTATCTGTGACATCACCGCAAGATGACTCTCTGTGTTAAATAAATCCAATTTCGTCACAGCCTCTCCACGGTTTTGATTCGCGAGGCGAGGCTCACTCGCTACAAGAGTGCTTTGTATCTAATTACTCGAGAAATCCGACGATCGAAGGGAGACCTTCAATGATAACAATATAATACAACCAGCAGTATCTCCAGTTTTTATAGAGTCATTCAGTGAGTTGTTAGGACCTATGCTGGTTGTTCTGTGTGATCGAAATGAAGATTTTCGAAGTATTCCTTAAAGAAAGGTAAGTAAACTAAAGTGGCAGAATTGACAAACGCTGGATTAGAAGGTAGGCATTAAAATCAAATTTTATTATTGGTCTTCGGTAATTACGAACTCTACTTACTTATCTCCGACTAAAATACACAACAAAGCTTTTATTTATTTATAAGATGATGATGCTAATCAGCAGAGCTATTATGTATTTATTTGATAGGATGATAATGTTAATTAGCAGAGATTACCATCTACTTAAAAATCTTGAGACAGACTTTCGTCTATAATTATACTTTGTATATAATAAGAGGATGAAATACTGATAGTGGATATCTTTTTACATGACAAATAGAGTAGAGTCTAGAAGGAGCAAAAACATGTATCTTTCTCTCTCCTATTTGCTTCGGTTTATACTGTTCAAACACCTTCAAAATCAACAGTTCATAAACTCTACCACTCATATTTTATTTCAGATACTGTACATAGGTACTTATTAATATTTTGCCGAAGCTTAGTTAAACTTCCTAGAGAAATTCCTTTCTAATTTTTTTCAGTAAAGATACCGTTTATGACAAACTTTATATAATAAAAGTTTTATTTGTTTTAAGCCAACTGCAAACAAAAAAATGTAGACTCATATGATACAGACAGACGAATCAATCGACACTAATAGAACAAAATTTGTCAAGCTATAGAGCATGCTAAGGAAACAGACGTACTTACATCTCGAATAGTATTACATATTACCGTCATCGAACTTTCGTGCAAAAAGGTATCAGCCGCTTGATCACCAGATTTATGAAGTTTAGTTACTCCTTATTCAACATATTTGATGCCACTCACAACCATGAATGGGAAAGGCGCAGATTCCTGCGGATCCCATTACAGAACAATACGTTCGCATTTGTTAAAAAAACAATTGCTAGACTGGAGCTCCACCGCATCGCTAGCTAATTGGTCCGACGCGGCAAACAATCGGTGGGAAATTCCTGCATTCTCACCGATTCATTATTTTGGATAATGTGAGTTTGTGCTGAGAATTCCTTTGTGAAATACTTGTTAGTTGTAATTTAATGTAAAATGAAAAAGACAGTGGAAAGGGAATACCTATAATGCTTCAACAATTTAAACCCTTGAAATCTAAATAACCTGGGTTGGGTGCATTCCCTTTATATTATAATTCCATTATATTATAATGTATACAAATGTAGAGTCAATGGCCATAAATACAGTGTACAAATAAATAAATATTTCTGAACAATTTACACAGCGCCATCTAGTCCCAAATTAAGCGCAAAACTTGTCTCTAAAGATCCATATGTTGGCGAGTTTCTTTCAGCATTTCTTCTTCGCTGTTGGTCAGTTCCGAAATGCTAGCTGATTAAAATAAAATACGACTTTTTTTAGATAAAAAATATATAGTGTGATACATATGTCTAAGTGCCCATTAGAGCCCAATGACAGTATAAAGATTTCCATTGCATTTCAGGTGACATCACTTACTCTCAGATAACACAACAATCCTCGAGAGTATTGTTATCTGCCTGTGGATTTCTCTGAGGTGGAGGTACTTCCCTAATCAAGCTCGTGATGTCTTAGCTTTCTTTCGCCAGTGCCTCGTCTGCTAGTGGGCAGGATGCACTACGTGCAGGCGAGGCTTTGGCTCTAAACTCTGAATATTTTCTTCTCGTTTCTTCTAGTAGCAGGAAAGTAGTAGGGGCGAGCCCGCCGGCTCTTTGATTGATACTCCCGACTTTTATTACCTTGTTATTTACATTTTTGTGCCCTTGACCATAGGGTCATCAACCCGCAAGTTCACGACCCTGTTATACATATATGTGAGTGAGATGGTCCTGGTTTTGTAAGCGTCAATATGCTGCGATAACTGCTTACCACCAAGCACGCCATAGGCTGTTTGTCACGTTAAAATAATAAAAAACAAATATATAATAATATGTCGGGTGGTAGGTAAGCTTACGATCCATCCAATTTAAAACCATAGCCTATAAATGCAACATAAAATATCGCTCTTTTAGCCGCCACCGCCGCTTCTATCGCAGCAAGTACTTCCTTTTTTGGTAACCCTACTCACTTGCAGGAACACAACAACCTTATAAGCTTCTAGTATCCGTTCCCTTTCGGTTCGTTTCGTTTCATGTCATTTGACAAAAGCTGCAAGTCCTGCGCAAGACCGTATTCTCTGTCGAGATTATACCGGCGACGTGTTTTTAAGGAGTGTTCGCAACAGCTGGATATTAAACTGACTTCACGAAGTTCACGTGCAGACTTGCAGCGAACTTGCACTACATTATTTATAGTTATAACACCGTACACTTCTCCCATGTACTGTTATTAAAATCTAATCTTGGAAACTTGAAATTTCTAAGTTAGGACCGTACATTTAATTCAATTTAAAACAAGACAAGACAGGGAATGTACATAGTATATTATTAAATTTATGTAAAACTAATTTCAACCCGCGGTTTCGCTATCATATATGTTAATCCAGAACATATTCTATATGTATGACTTTCTTAAACATGCATACGGGGCGCCTGATGGAAAACAATTACCGTAGCGCATGAACGCTTTTAACACAAGGGACATCACACGTGCGTTGCCGACCCTCTACCTCTTCACGCCCTTTTTGAAGAACCCCATGCTGTTGTCTTCTGAGAAAATCTGGACAGGCAGTTTATTCCACAGCTTGACAGTACGCGGGAGAAAACTCATCTGAAATCGCACAGTAGGTACGCGACCACTTAGGCTCAAATATTTGAGGATCAATTCCCTGTCGACGGGGAGGGGTGCGACTGCAAAAAGCGGTACAGAAGGCAGGGCCGGGGGTAAGAAGAGTAATTTATCATGTTAAATTACTCTTCTGAACACACCCCATTATACAATCGGCAGACACACAAAAGGATGTAAAATCTCTTCTTAGACTTAAAGGTTCTAAACCGTCTATCAGTTTGGGATCAACAACAATCCTCAGCATGCCTTTGAATTGAGTCACAAGGTGCAAGCTGGTATCTAGGCGCTCCCGCCCATTGATGACAACAGTACTCCATATGCGACCGTACTTACTTTGTAAAGCAGAAGTCTTTGCCGCGGGTTGAAGTACTGCTTCGCCTGTTGAGCACACCTAGTTTCTATGACGATACCTTGACCTTCTCTTCCAGGTGGCAACGAAACTGGACGTCGCTGGAAATTCAGTTTCAAGAATCCCAATACTTTTAGCGATGAGAAGGGTGTGTTCTGGAATTGAGGAGCTACAGTAAAAGGGGTTTTCTTAGCGGTAAACGGTCTGATTTCTGCCGTATTGGAGTTGAATTGAACTCATCAGAAAAAAGGAGAGTTTACATACTAAAGTTTTAGAGCTCATCCAACTAACCTAATATATAAATGTGATAGTTTGAAACGACGTATGAGTGGATGGATGTTTGTACTCTTTCACGGCTTAACGGAATTTGATGTCTAAATCTAGATCCCTTAATCCGTGAAAGAGTAACAAACATTGAAACTGGAAGTACATACACCTCAGAAAAGGCCGCAGCCAAATAACCCTCGAGGATTGTTGTGTTGCTACGAGTGGATAAGGTTACTAGACGAGGAGACGCTGTATTTGAATTACAACCGTCTGTACTTCTGTAGGCTATAGTAAACCGCTTTACATAAGGCGATCCATATGGCTGTTTCACACCCGGTGAGCGAGAAGAGTCTTTAAGTGGAGGCCATTATGTATGGAAGATATGACGAAATATGGGGTGTTCCCTTTCTACATGAAACGACGTCCCCAAGACGATAACCGGAAATCCCTAAATGAGGAAAAGAGAACTGCGTTTATAGGCTACTACAGATAGCCGCATCCAATCAAGTGGGCCTTAGTAGTAATTGATCTTTACCACAGAAGTTAAAAAGTTAGGATAAGTAACAACACGTACGTACATATAACTTATAGAGATCTCATAAATTTATAACTGATAACACTTCTGTGGGGATGCTGCGTTTAAAGTAAAGGTAACCGTATTCAAACGAGTAGTGTAACAATTTGTCATAGTTCCAGAAAGAAATGTAACATGGTTCATCGACTTCTTCCTGTATATGATAATTTGTATGTTCAAGTACACTATTACGCGCATTTTGGCCGCACCCAGAGCGGCCGCGGTGCGCCGAATTGATATGTCAATTATAAGTCGCCGATTATTATGTTAACTGTACATTAAAACCAATTAGCGGTGAATGTTCATGTCGCTGGTAAAATTTCCATTCGGGATAATCTGTATAATATGTGCACTAGTGTGAGTACTTCTGGAATAGAAATCTGCGGAATATTCCAATCAACTTCCTTAATTTTTTGTTTCATGAGAACCTTCTCCTGACAATGGATAAATTTCGCTTTTTTTATTGTGTTTATTACACAATAAAAAAAAGCTAAATTTATCCATCCGTTCGCGTAAGATACGATGACCAACGAAAATAGAGATTCTTTTATAAAAAACGTTTTATGACATTCGGCCAGAAAAAAGTCGCCAACTCATTGACGTTTTAAAAATTTAAAACTCCAATCGTATGTAATAACTTAGTTTCCACCCTTGTATCACAACACAATCTATTATTTATTGGCCGATTGGCCTACTGCAAAAGTTTCGCTAAGGCGAAATCGGTCAGTAAACGTAAAATTAATTCCGCAAACGGCGTCAACAAGGTATTTAGATGGTCTTCGCCATAGATGTAGGATTGTAAAGATAGGCAATCGACAGAACAAAATGAGACCAAAAACGAAGTGCACTAGTGTGAGTACATCTGAACACATATGCTTAATTTTAGACCAAAATGGGGGGAAATTTGTACAGAAATTTAATAAATTGCCAGTATGAATTTTAATATTCTGTGCATGTTGTAGGTCTCATAATTATGATTCCGTGTTTATATGACTGTGGGCATGCTAAGGCGATTGATCC
Organism: Hypsopygia costalis; assembly: GCA_937001555.2. NCBI lineage: Eukaryota > Metazoa > Arthropoda > Insecta > Lepidoptera > Pyralidae > Hypsopygia > Hypsopygia costalis. The sequence continues at coordinate 23,662,555 of OW443346.2, forward strand.
TAGCAGCTTGCTCATACATACTTATATTATGTTTCGAAGGTCTTTTATTAAACAAATATTTTGACTTAGACGCAAATTAATTTGTTTCGTTGATGAATTGCTGCCGGAAAATAATAAATTTAAATTTATTTAATATGAAAATAAAAGTTTTGAAGGTAATATGTAAATGTTTGTTTAACGATAGATCCTGCCTAACAATTCTTTCCTTCCTAATGTATGATCAAGCTACTAGGATCAATCACCTTAAGTATAATTAAAGCCTGGGGCATTACCTAAAATATCTGACAATACACATTGCCCACAACATGATAATTTTAAATGTATATGTCGTAATTATATTACAATCGTCAAATAATCTATAAAAGGTAAAAAAGTGAACAGAAACAGTGACGACTTTCGTGGACGGAACTTGTACCGCTCGCGATACAAATGTATCGCAATTAATACAGCGATCGAGGTGATAACGGACGATGGATGTCGGCGGCTAGTACCACGGATTTTGAAGAGACTAGATACAGCAGTCCAAGCATGTATCAGCAACATAGCGGTCTGTTAAATATCATACGAGCTTAGATCTGACGTCTAAAAATCATTTATAATTAATTTGATAAGTTCTAATGTGGTAAAGATCGTACCATTATGCAAATACTTTTATGCCGCTACATAATTACACATATTGTATGCAATAACATACATAATGCTGTATTACATATATCTAAATCTATAAAAGAAGAAACTGACTGACTGACTTATATATCAACGCACAGCCCAAACCGCTAGGTCTAGAGATTCCAAATTTGGCAAGTAGGTTCCTTATGACGTCTAGGGGTGCACTAAGAAAGGATTTTTCAAAATTCTACCCCTAAGGGGGTGAAACGAGGTACCAAAGCTTGTATGGGGAAATAAGATTAGTTGGACTATTTTATGCGAAACTTTACATGAGTACTATTGAGAAATGAGTAAACACGTGTTTCAGGATTTTTCAAAATTCAACCCCTAAAAAGGTAAAATGGGTTGTATAAGTCTGAAAATCGCCATGGGTATTGTTTTTATGGTTTATCGGGTCGCTGATTACGAAAACAACAACTATTTTGTGATCTAACATAGCCGACGTGACATAAAATCACCCCTGTGGGGATGCGATGGAGTTGAAATATATAAAAGAAGAAACTGAGTGACTGATGATATATAGCCATGCACAGCCTAAACTGCTGGGTCTAGAGCTTCCAAATTTGGCACGTAGGTTCCTTATGATGTCTAGCGGTGCACTAAGAAAAGATTTTTCAAAATTCATCCCCTAAGGGGGTGAAACGGGGGTCCAAAGTTTGTATGGGGAAACAAGATTAGTTGGACTATTTTATCCGAAACTTTACACGAGTACTTCTATAGATAAATTAGTAAACACATGTTTCAGGATTTTTCAAAATTCAACCCCTAAAGCGCTAAAACAGGGTGACAAAGTCTGAAAATCGTCATGGGTATTGTTTTTATGGTTTATCGGGTCGCTGATTACGAAAATAACAACGATTTTAAAATTCAACGTGGCTAACGTGTCCATCATCCTCTATTGAGGTGCGATGAGGTTGAAATGTCTATATATCAATGTATGTGTAGTATTTACGGGTTTTCGGAACGCCAATCCATACTAATATTATAAATGCGATAGAATGTCTGTTATCTCTTCACGCTTAAATTTCTGGAGCAATTTAGATGAAATTTGGTTGAGAGATACCTGGAGTCCTGGGAAAGGACATACCTAAGATAGTTTCTATCCCAGAAATTACCTATTATTGTTATTTATTGTAACCGTAGGGCGGTAACGTGACCATCATCTCCTATTGGGGTGCGATGGTGTTGAAATGTCTAAAATGTGGTGAAAAAGTCTGAAAATCGTCATAGGTATTGTTTTTATGGTATATCGGGTCGCTGATTACGAAAAAAGCAACTATTTCAACATAGCCGACGTGACAACTCTGTAGGGGCACCCCTGGAATGGGGTTGAAATGTTATAATATCAATATGGGTGTTGATTCTATGGTTTTCTGGGACGTTAATTACGACAACGGCATCGATTTGAAAATATAACGTAGTGGACACGAATTACTTAAAAAGATTTTTTTAATTTTACGTCTAAGAGGGTGAAACGGAGGTCCAAAGTTTGTATGGGAAAACGAGATTAGTTGTCTATCCTAAATTTTACACAAGTACTTCTATTGATTAATAATGAGTAAACATGTGCTTGCCCCGAATGTCACGCGAGCGAAGCCGCGGGCGAAATCTAGTATTGTATAAATAACTGCAAAAAGAAAAAGGTATTGCATCAGACAGACGTCTAAATGACGTTTGACACCGACATTTTTGAAAACCGAAACAGGCTGTAATTAAAACGATTCTTTTTTAATTGTATGTGATTTTTTAAAATTTGTAAAAACAAGAAACAGCATTTTCATTTTTTATACTTTTTATACCGTATGATGAATGTATAATTTATTAAATTTGGTCCAGGCACTCACTAGCAAGAGCACCATAGGCTAATAGAAAAAACATGAATTTCGCTTCAATCCGGTAGTTATGTCTCATTTAGTTTTTTCTTCACACCATGATGGGCGTTAAAAAAGCGCACGGCTCGTCTGATATAAAACGGTTACTGTAGCCTATAAACATTTGTAATTCAATGGGATTTCTCTCACGCTGATATCCAATCCTCGAAGGTATTGTGATTGAATGCGGTCTTGTTTGATATGGAAGTGCTCCCTAGTCAGGATCAACACGCCCTACCTTGTTTTCGCCAGAGCATTTTGTCAATACAGCCAAAGATGGCAGGGTGCACCATTGAGACGAAGAAACGAGATTGAGAGGCTTGGCGCTAAATATAACGGTGAGCGACTTACACCTCATAATTTTTATATTATTTTAATCAAGAAAAGATGTCTAAGCGAGACCAAATCTGCGGTCACTGATTACTCTCGTATATTAAAATACAGATCAAAGAATTTGCTTTCCGTATTAAAAGTGAAATTGCATTTTGTAGATAAAGTTTTTTTTTCGACTGCCTAAAAAAGGAGTGTTATGTGTTCATATGTAGTACATAGTATGTATCAATGTATGTCTGTGAGTTTATTTATGTAGATGTATATAGAATTCTTATGTCATCCCTTGATAGAATTATAGTACTTATACTATGATGTTATATTATCTGCATCCTAGTAGAGTAGAGTAACATGGACGTGATAATATAACAACAATATTGCGAATGATGTACATCAAATTGTAGAGACTGAAGAGAAAATTTATACAAACAAGTCATATAAATGACGTTTTGGGATGTAAGTAGCTCGCCACGATCTTTATAGCCAAATCCAATCTCAACTACACCTGATGCACCCTGCAGACTACCAAAATAGGCTCGGGCAAAATAGAGCTAGGGCACAGCGTATTTGTAAGCTTCCCGACTGCGGAAGTACCTCCAACTCTCAGAATACAACACCCAAATAACAATTCCCTTGAATATTGTTGTGTTCCTGCGAGTGAGTGAGGTCACCAGAAAAGAAGAAGCTGTTGCATTGGCAGCATGGGTGGCGAACGAGCAATATTTCAAGTTGCGAACATTAATATGGCTACAGTAACCGCTTCATAACAGGTGGACCATATGCTTAAAGTAAATTAAAAATGAATGTTGACATCAACGAAACTTTCCCACTTTCTTCTATGTTTTGGGGTGTAAGTGGTTCAACAACATCTTTGAACCAAAGCCAACTTCACCTGCACGCGGTGCACCCTGCTGACTGACAAACGAAGCTCTGGCGAAAAGAGAGGTAGGGAGCGTAATTGTAAGCTACCCGACTGGTGAACCTCCACCTCACAGAATACCGCAGCCAAATAACGGATCCCTTGAGGACTGTTGTGTTCCTGCGAGTGAGTGAGGTCACCAGAAAGGAAGGAGATGCTGCGGTGGCAGCGGGAGTGGCGGCGCGCGAGCGAAATTTTATGTTGCGAGCGTTAATATGGCTACGGTAACCGCTTCACATCAGGCGGGCCGTATGCTTGTCTGCAACCCGACGTAGTATAAAAAAAAAAAAATGTTTTAGTCTATAGCTTGTACGTTGAAACTTTTTCAGAAACGCTACATCAAGCATCAGGACGGTCCCTACGTATATAGCGACATGTCATTTCAGACATGTCTGCTTATACTACGATATAGTAATTAAAGAATATTGTTATTGGATAAATGAGTTAATTTCTTACTTTTGAATTATATACGATCAATAAAATTCAAAAAGAAAATGTTCTATAGCAATTTATGCAATAAAAAAAAATTGCCATTTTTGACATGTCGCTTTATACGTAGGGACCGTCGTGTGATGGAGTTTGCTCTAAACCCCTTCGATTGAAGGGCGACCCGTAGCCCAGCAGTGGGGTGGACAACGGTTGACGACGAACAACAACAAAATATTTAAAACAGAAGCCACCTACAGGATGTAGAGACGTACGCCATTGTCAAAAGATATCAAACAGTGCCTAAATGACAAAACTTAATTGAAAAATTCCAGTAAAACAAGGATAGTTGGAATCTTTGAACCTCTTTGAAATCGACACCAATGAGATAATTTCAGATGTAAATACGGCATTTAAGTATGTTTGTGCATAAATAGCAAAAAAAATTGTATCATTCAAATTAAATTATATTTATTGTTACATCTATAGCAATCAGTGTCTTGACCTGCAGCCGACTCAGATCGAATTTATGGATTCCGAAAATCCAATATCGGTTTAAATTTGTGACAAAGTTCTTCAACTCATTTAGGTCCAAGTTCCGTATCGGCTAAATAAAACATGATTAGGGACCTCTAACTTAAGTCTAACCTAATTTGAATTTTGGAATAAAAAAAAATGCAGCTTAGACGTTATGAATTAGTAACAATAAATTAAGAGAATTGTGGAAAATAGAAAAGCTCAAATCGCACAACGAAATGTACTCGTAGAAAAAGAATCACTTAAACCACTGTCAAAGGCAAAGATCTCGACTTCTTAAAAATAGTTCCACGCAATTCACAAAAATATCTTTAACACAGCTAGTGGACATATATTTAAGATTGGGCGACGTCAGCTTGTCCGAGTTGGGACTCTGCCTGATATATATTTACCTCACCGAGTTTCTCTGTCCATTCCCAAGCGAATTGTTCTTCAAATTGATTGCATATGGGTAACACGGCTGTCTGTCTGTCCGTCCGTGAAGTATGCACATGTCGTAGACAGACGTTTCTTGACTTAGATCTTAAAGGAAAAGTATATTTTGATATTCAGATATTTTTCTCTGGGAGTGTGCTCTTCGGCAGCGGGAACGGGACGACATGTTGAATTCATTGCATGTCGCATCCGGGTAGTATACTATTCTGATTTGGTAGCAACAAGGGAGATTTACCAAGCGTTCAGACAATTTTGCAATTCATATTATTGGAATCGTGTAAGGTAACTACTCAATGATTTAGGTCCACAATAGCGTTAGATACTTAAAATCCGTGGTGCACGGTAGTTGAGCTTCACTAGCCTTGTCACTTGACTAGCCATTTCTATAAGCTTTTAATGCCATAATTGCCATATTGCTGTCTCTCACATTGCTAAGAGGGAAAGTCAAATTCCAAAAGCTTCTTACTCCTACTAATTTCTTCTGATTAAATTCGTTGTGAGTTCCAAAGCAGCCGTAGACTTACCCCCGGGACTGCAATGGACATAATGTTTCATTGCCTTTTTTGGCGGTCATCGCTGTTAATCCTGGCTACACAGGAGACACAGTGGTGGGAACATGTCGTGGGCCTTAAAATCCAAATATTTTTATACGACTAACGACTGAAGTAAAATGCGGAAACCTCTTTGCGTTTAAGGAAACGTTATTATGGCGTATATATGGCACCTCTTTTATATGTAATAGTATAGTATAGAGGTGTACAGGATGGATTTTTATTGCCACCTGAAAGGTAAAGTGCCTTCAACAATGGAGATAGCAAATTCGGGAAGCTTAAAAAACACGCTATGCCGTGCCTTTCTTTTCGCCAGAGCCTCGTCTGTCAGTCAGCACGGTGCACCACGTGCAGGTGAGGTTGACTTTGGTTTAAAGATGTTGAAGCACTTACACCCCAAAATTAGTAATAAATTTATATATCTAACATGGGGCTCATGTCAAAAACATTTTTTTTTCCCGTTCAATTAGATTTAGATTTCGAAAAAACGTTGTTTGTGTTTGTAAGTGAATATGTTTGTTTAGTAATAACTCTCGAAAAAGCACCGACTTTGATGAAATTTGGTAGGTATACAAGAAACGTAAATATTTTTTTAAGTTTCGTTGGACTACCAACTCGGTTTAGTAGTTTTTGAGATATTCGAGTTGACATAAAAATAAATAACCTATCTCAATATTACTCGTAAAGGACTCGTTCAATTTTAAAGAAGCTTGATAGATAACTAGATTACGTACATGTAATTCACATGTTTATTATGCTAAGGTGGCGAGCAAGCATACAGTCCGCCTGATGGAAGGCAGTCACCGCAGCCTATCCATCACAAGCGCGTTGCCGACCTTTTGATAGTTCTTCACGCCATTTTTGAAGAATCCCGTGCTGTATTCTTCTGTGAAATACAGGATAAGAAGTAGAATAAATCCTATATACTCTAATACGTTAGCTCAATATTATTATTATTTATTTAAACGTGAAAGAAAGTCTCTCTGAAACCGCATGGTACGTGACCATTATATCGATGCCTTACAGCCGAAAAGGGATAAGCGCCATTTTTTGGAGAATGGACTTATATATATGGCCAGAATCGTCTTTTTTTTCTGCGTCGTTTGGTCTGGGTTACATGTTTCTAAGTGACACTTTATGTCGCTTAGGCGGTAGTAATAATAGGGTCATGGGCTAAATTTATTCGCTGTAAACGACAGAAATTTTGAAGTTTTTTTTTTTTTGGTTGTTGATCAAAGAATATTTGAAAACAAAATAACTTATGCTTTTTGAGCTCTCTGTAATATTCAATCACTAGAACCTTAACCTATTTTTGCTGGAAGCAAACATTCAGAAACATACGTTTATGATATTTTGCTTAGAAATAATTATTTGTTAAATTCGGGTTAGTATTTTATGCCTGTTCCTATAAAAAATATATTGGTCGTTTATTGTAATTAGGCCACATTTTTGAGACTTTATTTGGCGTTTAGTATATTTTTCCCGTTTCATAAATAGAAAGCAAAAAGGAGGTTATTACATATAGCCCCTGTAAATATTTAGAATTAGTTTGTCGCTTATCCTTTTTTTCCCTCCCAATAATTAAACGATTCCGGCGGTTAGATAAAAAGGTAGAACTAAAAGTTATCCTTATACCAGTCCATTCTCAACGTCTTTGTCGTTTACCTGTTCAATAATAATTTTCAAATGTCAGTTGTCGGTATCGTTTTATTGAAACTACTGGTCCAAGCGACAACAAGACGAACCTTCAATTATGATAATTCTATAAAGATCAAATTATATTTTTGTTACACTCCTATAGTTGATACTTTAAAATATTTTATGAATAAAACAAAGACTTGAGACAAACAATTGTGATATTAACAGTGTACTAATCTTACGAATACTTGTATATACTTAAATTAACGTTGTAAACTTCAATTTCATAATTACCTAGCTTTCGCCCGCGATTTCGCTCGCGTGACATTCGGGGCAAACACATGTTTACTCATTAATCAATAGAACCATACAATACCCATGACAATTTTCAGACTTTTTGACCCCCATTTTACCCATTTAGGAGTTGATATTTTCAAATCGATGCCATTTTTGTAATTGACTTCCCAGAAAACCATAGAATCAATACCCATCAATATGGGTATATCAATATAATTATGACATTTTAACCCCACCGTACCCCCCACAGGGGTGATTTTAAGTCATGTCGGCTATGTTGTATTAATATAGTTGCTGTTTTCGTAATCAGCGACCCGATAAACCATAAAAACAATACCCATGACGATTTTCAGACTTTCACCCTGTTTTACCGCTTTAGGGGTTGAATTTTGAAAAATCCTGAAACATGTGTTTACTAATTTATCTATAGAAGTACTCGTGTAAAGTTTCGGATAAAATAGTCCAACTAATCTTGTTCCCCCATACAAACTTTGGACCCCCGTTTCACCCCCTTAGGGGATGAATTTTGAAAAATCTTTTCTTAGTGCACCCCTAGACATCATAAGGAACCTACGTGCCAAATTTTGAAGCTCTAGACCCAGCAGTTTGGGCTGTGCGTTGATATATATCATCAGTCACTCAGTTTCTTCTTTTACATATTTCAACCCCATCGCATCCCCACAGGAGTGATTTTATGTCACGTCGGCTATGTTACATCATAAAATAGTTGTTGTTTTCGTAATCAGCAACCCGATAAACCATAAAAACAATACCCATGATGATTTTCAGACTCATACAACCCTTTTTACCCTTTTAGGGGTTGAATTTTGAAAAATCCTGAAACACGTATTTACTCATTTCTCAATAGTTAGTAATAGTACTCAATAGTTAGTAATAGTTTAATAATAGTACTCATGTAAAGTTTCGGATAAAATAGTCCAACTAATCTTGTTTCCCCATACAAGCTTTGGAACCTCGTTTCACCCCCTTAGGGGTAGAATTTTGAAAAATCCTTTCTTAGTGCACCCCTAGACGTCATACGGAACCTACTTGCCAAATTTGGAATCTCTAGACCCAGCGGCTTGGGCTGTGCGTTGATATATAAGTCAGTCAGTCAGTTGCTTCTTTTATAGATTTAGATAGATAAATGAAAATTGATTTCGACTAGATATTTCAATTGTGATAATTCTAAGTTGATTTGATCTCGGGTAATTATGACCGTAATAAGAGCGTTTATTACAAACAATTGTTAAGTATTACCTATTACATTTTAGTATGGGGATTTCTTTTCTGTGTCAAATAAAGACTGATTTGATTCATTTTTAGGGTTCCGAACCTCAAAAGGAAAAACGGAACCCTTATAAGATCACTTTGTTGTCCGTCTGTCTGTCTGTCTGTCTGTCTGTCTGTCTATCTGTCTGTCTGTCAAGAATTTCTATGTCGAGAATGCGTGGAGGTATCAATCTGAAATTTGAACTATATACTCAGGTCTACGGTCCCATGAAGTTAAAAAAAAATCAAACTGCTAAGTTTACGTAGAAAAAAGTTACGGCCGTTTATTCAGCAAAAAACGCATATTTCGACACACTCAAGGGAATCAAAACCTATAGGGTACTTCCCGTTGACCTAGAACTATGATATTTGGCAATTAACATCGTTATAGACTACAAGTACAGGAATAAATCTCAAAACTATACATTTGTAAATAGATCTTAAAAAATAGGGGGTCTATATTTTTTATAGGGTGTCGAAATTTCAAATTGAAACTACTAGTTCAAATGGGGTATCATATGAAAGGGCTTGATGTACACATTGCAAAATATATTTTATTTATTTTTTTCGACGCATTATTTCTTATTTATAATGAAAAATATCAAATTTAATAATGATACTACGTACCTACGGAACCCTCGGTGGGCGAGTCCGACTCGCACTTGTCCGGTTTTTTTTTTCATTTTAGTACCCCTAAGGCGAACCTGAAATCTTTTCTACACGAAAAAATATTTTTTAAGAAGAAACACATCGAAAGAGTATTCTAATATGCAAATTATTCCTATTAAAAAAATCTACTTAATACAATTTCGCATTCAGTAAATTTTCATTTGATAGCTGGTTATACCATATTTCCTCAATTTTATTTCCAATAATCACACACTTGTGCTATTTTAGTTCAATTATAATGAAAGATGAGGTGAAGTTGTATCATTTTTGCTGGAAGCGAATAATTCTTGTATTTTCATTTACGACATTTTGCCTGTTTGTGAAATGAGATCATTTGAGGATTACCGACAGTAAATAGGGGTTGCAAGTTGAATTATAAAAAAATAACACTGTAATTCAATAGATAGTATGTTAAATACAACATAAGCAAATTTCCAGCCTCTCGGGAACTAAACTATAGTTTTTATGAATTTTTTTCATAAAATTTTAACTTTAAATCACTCTCCTGTAAAGTTTGAAATATGGCGCTTATCCCTTTTCGGCTGTAAGGCATCGATATTTAATGCCAGCGGCAGTCTATGAGCGAAGTTTTAAAATTAAATAATGTGACACGTGGGGCCGCTAGCTGCGAGCCTTGCCCAATATATTTATCAGTAAATTAAAACAAATTACGTTTAATTAAGGACGAGTTAGATAAATTAATTTAATTAAGTGAATGGCATCTACGCGGTTAGAAAGTTGCCGCAAAAATTATTGTCCATTTCGTTGGAAATATATTGAACAGTAAGTCAATTTTGATCAACTGTTGATTGATGAACGTGACAGATGCAGTCATTTATAAACCATATGTTTCGTTATCATTTACTAAGGAAAATATAGTATTAAGTTATTGAGAACTCTTAATTCAGCTAATGTGCAACAGCTTGTTGTAATGTGCAGCCATTCAATTTGAATTACCTCTTTTAATTTCAGAGTTATCTCATTTTTCGCTGAGCAATAGTAAAACTGAAGATCGGAAATCTATATGAGGGTTGAGCACTGACACCTGTAACACAGGTTTTCCTACAATAGGTGTCAGTTTCCACTTTCCATTGGGCAACCCAGTAGATACTATAATTTTTATTATGTACAAATTGTTACACTATGTAATAATCTTTGTGCCTCCTTATTATTATGTGAAACAATGTGTGTAACAATAAATAACAATATACTTCTATATAAAACAAAGTCGGGTTACCATTAATAACTCAATAACGGATGGACCGATTTTTATGCTTACGAATTTTATAACTATAATATGAAGAAAATGATTGTCTTCATACATTTCGCGAATCATCGCGAATTAGCAGTAATAGATGAAAAAAGAATGGTTATATACACATGATTTATAATTTTAGATAGGTATAATTTTTCAAATTTCAGCTTAATATTTTTTTAACTATTCTATTATGTGAAACAATGTGTGTTCTAAACTATCCTAGCATAATCTAAACTAAATATAATTATAATTTCAGCCCAATTCCTACGCATAGCAAGCGGAGATATAAAACATTGACCAAACGTTCCACTGCCAATAGTAAGTCTGTCACAGCGCAATCTAGATCATTAATGAAATGACACTACTGCATTATAAATTTACTATCTGACAGTGAATCCTCGACCAATTGTAATTTATGTTTTATTAGCCTTTAGCCCCGCATCGATAGATCGCTAATTTGTTGCCAACTAGACTTATTAATTTACCCGGCGTTTCTCTCTCGGTCTCTAATGGTCCGCCGATGAGTGATTGCGTTCCGCTCGATACATACAAATAAAAACTAGTTTCTCTAATATTTCTCGACGATTTATCAACGACGGAAGATGGCGGAGTTCCTTACAAGCTTGTTAGGAGCGATTCGCATATTGATATTAAATCAACTCTAAATATGGCTCGCGGCCAGTGAAATTACGTGGTGTAATAAATACTTGATATCTATGAATATATGTAAAACTGTGTTTTATACAACAAATATTAATTTTGCTGTAAATAGTTAGTGTTTTGTTGGCAGTAATTTGATTCCTGAGCCACATCAACATACTTACTGCTGCAGCGCAAAGACTCATAGTGGATCTTGTTCTCTGACGCCAGCCGACGCCTTGCGATCCTGGGTCTGTTCTCTTCAATTTTATTGCTAATGCAAATTTAAATGGAATAGAGTCACTTATTCATTGGTAATAAGCGACTCTATTTCAAATGGAATAGAGTCACTTATTCATTGGTATGAATAAGCATTCTATTCAGTTATTGATGGGGTCGAAAGGTTCTCGAGTGGAGACCACGTACCGGCAAGCGCAACGTAGGACGTCCACCCACAAGGTGGACAGACGACCTCATTAAGACTGTAGGATCACGCTGGATGCAAGCCGCTTCCAACCGGTCTTATTGGAGATCTAGAGGGGAGGCCTATGTCCAGCAGTGGACTTTCAATGGCTGAGATGATGATGATTCAGTTATTGAATCGCAATAAGAGATGGTGGTAAGGGGGCTGAACATAAGGAGTTGCTGTGTTAACAGCGGGGGTGGCATCGCAGTAGAGGCATGTTTTTGTCTAGCGTTAAATTTGCATTAGCAATAAAATTGAAGAGAACAGACCCAGGATCGCAAGGCGTCTGCTGGCGTCAGAGAACAAGATCCACTATGGGTCTTTGCGCTGCAGCAGTAAGTATGTTGATGTGGCTCAGGAATCAAACTACTGCCAACAAAACACTAAGTATTTAAAGCAAAAGTAATATAGCGTAAATTGAGTTGACTGGATGGAAACACGGACCCAACGATTTTATTATTTTGTCTGATCAATGCCTTAGACTGATGAGGGAGAGGGGTGTGATCCGTGTGATGACTGAAACCTCCGACCTACCGAATTATTTTTTAGCTTTTAGTACACTATTTTCAATAAAACCGTTTAAGTTAAAAGTTTTTTTACATAATTTTTATTTTCAAGTTTTTAGTTTCTAATTTCATTACATAGTACTTCTCGTTCTATTAAGTTTAGATTTGACTTTTGTCATTATTTTTTTTACTTTTAAATTTGTCTTATATTCAAATGAATACCCATATTGAAAAAAGGGGTATCAAATGATACCCATATTGAAAATTGAGAAGATACTCGTATGTAACCGCGCCAACCGGCCATTTTGTTGACGGCCATCTTGGATTTTATAATATTCATCGTGAACTGTGTTCTACTAATTAAGCCCTTTCATTTGATACCCATATTGAGGTAGTCGTGACAAAATTTGTAAACCACCATTTTGTAGCGGCGGCCATCTTGGATTTACAATGAAACAGAATTTGTTTAATTGTATTGTCACCAGAACTAAAGGTGTGTACCAAATTTCAGATCAATCTGTCAACAGGAAGAGGGTCAAACCTCACGGGAGCAAATGAGGCTCCACAGGGCTCGTCGCGTTTATTCTAATAGAGTGGAAAACAAGCATACGATCCGCCTAATGACAGCCATCGCATCTTTTGGATGCTTGCGATATCAGAAAAACTACTCACGCGTTGACAACCCTTAAAAACCTTTTTACGTATTTCTTGAAAATATCCCATACTGTAATCCAGCCTGGCGCAACTCAAGGTAAAAAAACGACTCTATGAATCGGAAGCGAATTTGGTACAAATTCTGATTGTTTTCGCTCCCATTTCATACATTTAGAATTTACGCTATTTGTATGGCACATCCGTCTCTTAAAACATAGTGGTTACATTCTCTTTGCTGTAATCTCCCGAAAAAACCTTGGCAGGGAGATCAGCCCCCTTATCACCATCTCTTATTGCGATTCAATAATTGAATCGATTGCTTATTCATACCAATGATAAGCGACTCTATACCTTTTGAAATAGAGTCGCTTTTCATTGGTATGAATAAGCATTCTATTCAGTAATTGAATCGCAATAAGAGATGGTGATAAGGGGGCAGTTCACGACTTGAAAGCACGAGCCAAACATATTGTTACTTACTATGTTGATGGTGAGGGCCAAAGTGATTCTAAAATGTGTGTTTTTTTTATATGAGAGGGGAGCAAACGAGGCATGCGGGTCACCTGATGGTAAGCAATCACCACCGCCAATGGAGATCAGCAACACCAGGGGGTTGGCGATCCGTTGCCAACCTATACTTTATATCTATACTCCTTCATTTCTATCCTTTCTTTCTATACTCCTTCATTTCTTTTGTGAGCAAAGATAATTATGTTAATACTAATAAATAATAATTACGTGAACAATCATTAAGAGGGAGGAAAGATGACAATGACCTCGATATCATTATTTGGACAACGAGATACGTTTATCATTGCATGTGAGGATAAATCATCAACAGACCGATAACAGAGCAGACTCGTCGTTTACATAACAAGAACTATGACAATACTGATTTATTACAAAAGCAATCGATTATAATTATATATCGTCAATAAGATATTATATTGTAATGACACCCTTGGAGTTGCACGCGTTAATAGGCTGCGGTAACTTTTTTCCATGATTATGGCCGCATGATAGGGCCGTATGATTATTTCTCATCTTAGTGGTATAAAAATGGTAGAGTGGGATCTTGGCTAGCAATGGCTACTTTGACTCCGAGGTCGCGGGTTCGATCCCCGCACAAGCCAAACATTTGTGTGCATGAATATGTCTGTTTATCTTGGTCTGGGTGTTTTCTATGTATAATAAGTATGTATTGAGAAAAGAAAATGTATTTAAGTAGTTTTATTAGATGTCTAGTACCCATAGTACAAGCTTTGGGCTTAATTTAAGGCTAGATGGCGCTGTGTAAATTGTCCAGAAATATTTCTTATTATTGTAGATAATAAAAGAAGGCAGGGGAGCATTGTTGGTTTTGGCTCAAGATCGAGATGAGTCACTTACACACCATCAAGTGCAAGGGTTGACCGTTAAAATATGACGATCACTGCCCAGAGATGATTCGACACTTCCCCATTCAGCGCTGTATATTGATCCCTAGAAGTACAACCAGTAGGGATGCCAGCACGTGCTGCGAATCCACGACGCTCATGCAGGTTCCAGGAACCGAGTGACAACCCTTCCGACTCGGGATCACGACTGGTCGACGCATGCAACGATTACCATACAATGTGTGCGTGCCCCTGCGCACCAATGAGATCAACATGCAGCGAATAGCAAACAGTACGTTAATTTTAAATAATCGGTTAGGTTTTTATACCTATACGATTATTTACATGTAGTGTGTAATAGACGACAATTGCCACGAAACTACGTATTACTCTGCTTTGGGCTGTAGATTTATAGCTTCTAAAATAGCTCAGTTATATTAGCCTTGTATAATACATCCATCAGCACTTAGGAGCAGCGTGACGGAGTACATTCTTCAATTTAAGAGAGCCGCACACTGCAGTATGATAATGCGTTGTTGATGAAATTTAGGCCCATTACCGTTTGATTATTAAATTGCGGTACTGGTTTTCGACCATGGTATATCTTCTGCGCCATATTTTTTTGTAATGGAATTGTGAATAGAATTATAATAGGTCGACAATACATAGCAATGTAACCATCCCGACGTCATCTGGTCTAGGTTGAACTAAATGCAGCATAATAATACCTACCTTACAAACAAAATAGTTGAAATGTGATTTTTTTTTGTTATCAGGTGGGTTTTTTTTTGTTATCACAAAAGTTTACACGTTCACATACACATAAACCCAATGCAGTCACCTGAGAAAACCGCGACAGGCTGTAAACTTTCATATCTTAATGGTGTTCTTGTCTATTTTGTAAATGAACTCCAAGCAAGTCAATCACTTGCTCAATGGATCTCTATACGCTAATAATGAAAACAAAAACGTTAAATTAATCCAAAGCGCATGAGTATGAATGTTATGTACTGTCTAATATATTTACTGTGCGCAGGGTCACCATCACACCCAAAAAAAAGGAGATATTGCCCTTTGGTGCTATCCTTTTTGGGCCCTTATTGTTTGGGTTTCTGAACATGGTTTTATATTTTTTTGTGTGGATTTTTTTAATATTTTGTATGCCGTTGAACCCTGGACATGAAGTGACCTGAGAAACTTTAAATATTGATTTTGTATTTATAATGAGACAAATATTCCTTTTAACCGACTTCGAGAAAGCGTAGTTCCCTACTAATAGTTATTTTTTTTTTTTCAAAATATATACATTTTATTTTATTATTTCTATGGAGATGATTTTCAATTTCATTTAACAGATTAGAAACCAATATTTAGTAGATTCGTTTCTAATTTGTCAAATGAAATAAAACTTAATCCGGCGTTGACTTGTTGGTTGTTGGTTTTCAACGTTTAAGCATTTTTATAGGTACAAACGATATGTAAACAAGCTCAGATCACAGCAAACAAGGGAGATTTGGTACGCAGTACAAATTGTATCGAAACCAGATGTCGCCGATTCTCCTACTACCTGCCACTCCTACAGGCATATAACAATGCATAAACTACTGCACACATGAAAAACTACCCATTTATTGGTTCTTACCCTAAAAGGACCGCATTGTACTATTACGCTATTACTAGTACACATTCAAACAATAGAGTATTCAATTAGCAAGACTTTCTCAGTATCGATATCGATGAAGTGTGTTAAATATTGATTCTTTTATTAGTAAGTACTCAATTAATTTTAAGACGACTAAATACGCGTTTATGAGAAATTCAATAGGCTATTTCACCAACATTTTTTTCGGTTTGATATGAAAATCACAATTTTGGACTTTCCCGAAAACGCTCCGCACAAAAGGGTACTGAGTTAAGACGTCAACCAGTTTGGACCTCTGCCTGTAGCATTTATCCATTTTTCTTTTATTTTTCCATCCTTCGGATATATAAAAATTGTGTTTAAAAGAAGCAGCAATAAATAGTTATTATTATTAAAAAGTACTTAAGTACAAGAATAATTGAATACTCAATAATAACATATATTATAAAGATGTTTACCATTAATTCAATCGGTAATACATAGTAACTAATTAGGACTTGTATTAATATGAACAAGGACTAGGTTGTTTTATAGATACGACTACACCTCTATTTCACGGCAGGCGAAAGCGGCCGCACTACATGATTATCATTGTATTGCGAGTATCGAAAACACACAAATCCATTGCGCCGTCGGAAGAAACGATTCATTTATTATTTTTTACTAAAGAAGCAATGAATTTTGTTTTACACGATATGATTCACTAGGTACTCTCACAATAATAAAATAATATTTTTCGGTTTTAAAAGAAGATTAAACATAAATATTGTAAATAATTGTAATACTGACACGTGAAATAAGATGCCATCTTTCACGTAGTTCACTTTTCTGCTTGTATTTTTGCAAACAATCACTGAACAAGTCGCCATTTTGTCAAAAATCGAGAGATGAGACAATGACGCATAGTAACTATCGACTGGCAACAGAAATTTACATCAAGCCAAAGTATGGTCAGATGCGTTCGCACGAACTGAGCCGCCTTAGCAAATCTCCCTTGTTTGCTGTGATCTGTGCAAACTAGCATACGACTATCTGATATAATGCGGCAGTCATACCATATTACTACATTAGATACTCACACACAACAGCAAATCGCTCATGCACCGCCACTCCCGTTGCCGACGTAGCAACTTCTTCCCGGTGACCTCATTCCCTCGGTCCTACGAGGGAATGACTCTCTAACTCTCCACTCTAATAAAATCACTGGGCTACGGTCTTCTATAACAATCGCGCCTAGTTTAAAATTCAGGCAGGCTGTATGCTTATTTGCCATCTTACTGATATAAAAAATATGCTGAAAACATGTCCTAGGAATATTACGACCGCATGGTCCCATTAGTGGCCGATACATGGGCCTTCCGCCCCATTTGTTTACCAGCAGCTTACGCTTTACTGTCTCTGTGTGCTCTGCATCCTAATGCACCGCACTTGTGTTACTGGCAGCTTAGATGAAAGCAGGGTCAGCCGCAGGTCAGCGCTATATTAAAATATGAGAATGGCATGGAAAAAACTCCGGGAATAATAAAAATTGACACTGGATGGCAACGCATGTCATACCATCCAATAGGACAGCAAAATAACTTGCCGCCATCCAAACATTATTGAATTTAATTAATTGAAGTTATTTTTAATTTGTATATTGGGTAATGACATATTTAATTATTGTATTTAATTGGTATATCTTGTTATGACATTGAATTTATTGTGATTATTATAATGATTGAATTAATACTAACCCCTTGATATATAAAATTTGTATTACTAACATAGCTATGGACATGTTCCGAAATAAAAAGATATTATTATTATTATTATTATGTATCTCTTTTCAATCACGGGTCAAGCCCGTTTGATAGGCGTGCGCGGGGATATGGATCCAACGCGTAGAGGCCCCTTTGAGAAGTTTGATGTAATGTTGTAAACATTACATCAAATTATCTTATTATTATTCTCTTTATTCAATTTAATACATCTTTGTCTATATTGTTATTATTAAAATTACATATAAAAAATACAATGTTAAAAATAACAATATAAAAAAGGCATACAAAACCGAGGCAGGAAAGCCCTAAACCTATTCCTGCATCGGCTAGGACTCCAAAGTAAGGAACCGGCGTACAATACGAGCTGTATCGAGTACGACGGCCTTCTGGATTTTACTCTTGATCCAGGTGCCAAGCGAAAGCTTCTTAAGGTGACGATCGAAGCTCTTCGTTATTAAGCCGTGAACGGAGATCACCACCGGAACAATAATCGCTGAATCCACATGCCACACGTCGGCAATCTCGAAGGCCAAATCGCGATATTTCATCAGCTTTTCATTTTCGGCCTTAACAAGATTACCGTCATGTGGAACGGTGATGTCAACAATTATTGCACGTCGCGCCGACCAATCTACTATTACAATATCAGGTTTATTCGCCAGAATAGTCCTGTCTGTAATAATAGATCGGTCCCAGTAGAGTCTGGCACGGCTGTTCTCAAGAACTGGCAGTGGATTGTACCTGTAGTATGGCACCTCAGATTCGACAAGACCATATTTCAGGGCAAGCTGTTGGTGTACTATCTTGGCTACTTGGTTGTGCCTGTGCAAGTACTCGGAGTTAGCAAGCATAGAACAACCGGAGATAACATGTCTGAGTGACTCTCCGGGACGGTGGCATGCCCGACATATGTCGACCGTACCGTCCTTCAGAATGTATTTCCTATAGTTGTTCGTCTTAATAACCTCGTCTTGTATTGCACAGACAAAACCTTCGGTTTCCCCAAAGAGGTCCCCGAAGCGTAACCAGTGTACAGAAGCTGCATGGTCAACATCCGGGTCAGTGAGAGCCCGGTAGAATCGACCATGCTTATTATTATTATAAAGTTAAAATCTATGTAATATATTGTACCAGCGCCCATTCTGGCTTCACTCGTGTGGCAAAATGTAACATTATTTATATTATATATTCTTGAGCGAAGTACACCTCGCCATCTAGTACCAAACTAAGGAAAGCTTGTAATATGGGTACTAGGTAACTGATATTATACTTAAATACATTTTTTGTTTTTTTTTGTAAATACATAGAAAACACCCAGACCATGACAAACAGACATGTTCATGCACACAAATGTTTGTCTTGTTCGCATTGCTCTAAACACCTTCGAGTGAGGGGAGACCCGTATCCCAAAACGTTATTATGACTTGAATGCTTTTCTGAGAGATCCACAACCGTAAATGGTTTACGTAGAATTTTAATATTAATAATTGAAATTGAATATCCAACATTTTCAAATTAATATTTTTTCCAATTATTATCTATTTATTATATAAATTAGTAATAGTAATTAATAATTTAATCGTCTGTAATAGTAAGTTAAGTTAAGTAACTATTGTTAATTAATATTTGTAAGCCCATAATGTAACAAACCGAATGTTACCCATTATGGGCTTACATGTTATGTAAAGTTACAACTATGAAATGTTGTTGTTTATGCGTAACTGTAATCCTAAAGGCAATTGGTGTTATTTGCTGATGATACCAATACAATTGTTTCAGCAAATAATTTGCAGGAATTTGACTTGAACTTAAATGAAACTGGTTTGGTTCTAAAGGCCTCATAATCAATGTCACGAAGAGAAATGTAATTCCGAACGAATGTAAAGAATGACGAATGTAAATAATGATTCTAAGATGAACATTACACTGAATGATGAGAAGGTACATCTCGTCGAAGTCGTTAAATAACTTAGAATACATATCAACAGCCTTTTAACCTGGTAGCAGAACTAGTAGCAATCGAGAAAAAATAAATTCTGCGTAGTAACGCAACAACCTTCAAGGCAATTGTAATTTGGCTGCGGTATTCTGTGAGGTGGAGATACTTCCCCAGTCGAGCTGCTTATAAATACGCCGCGTCCTACCTATCTTTCGCCTGAGCTTCGTTGGTTTACCAGCTAGGTGCACCACGTGCAAGTGAGGTTGGCTTTGTCTAAAAGATGGTGGTGAACCACTTACGCCGCTCATAATGTATCACTTACATGCACACGCTTGCAGACAATGGGTATAATGGGTACAAATATTTTTTCATTAGAGCCACGTTCGCGCGTCGTTCGTTGGCGCGCCACGTTTCGATCAGCGATACATAATTATCGTAACAAACACGCCACCACCCAGGGAGCCGCGTACTTCATAATGTTTGTAGTACAGCAGTACACTCACAATACTGTATATATCTACTACATTGTGGACAAAAATAAGCGCATGCATTGCATGATTGATTGTTTGATTGAGTGTATAAATATATATAAATGTATATATTTACAAAAAAAAATGTATTTAGGTATTATACCAGTTGTCTAGTACTAGTAGTAGCAGTAGATGGCGCTGTGTAAATTGACCAGGAATATTTATTTTTTTATTTATTAATAAACTAAATATTTTTTTGACACCAGCTTTTATTAGATGTTAATAAAATAAAATAAATTTTATGTTAAACAGTTTTATTGAACAGATATTAATGTACTAGCAGCTAAAAAATAATTATGTATATACTGTGCCAGTCATCACACCACTCTCCTCATCAATATGAGGCATAAAGAAAGGTGTTCTATTTAATTTTCTGTTAGTTATTGTAATAATGATAATGTTCTATTTAATTTTAAAACAAACCTTTTATTGAACTATGTATCTCAAAACTCTTGGAAAACTTTTGGAAAAAATTTGGAAAACTTTTGGAAAAGCCAACCTCACCTGCACGTGCTGCACCCTGCTCGCTGACAAACGACGCTCTGGTAACAGAGAGGTAGGGCAACATATTTATAAGCTGAACATCTCACAGAATGCCGTAGGCAAATAACAATTTTCTTGAGGGTTGTTGTCTTCCTGCGAATGAGTGAAGTCACCAGGAAGGAAAGAGTTACTGCGTTGGTGGCGGGGGTGGCGGTGCGGAGCGATATTTCATGTTGCAAGTGTTTATATGGCTAAGTAAACGGTTCAGGCGGGTTATATACTTGTTGAGCATCTAACATTGTATAAAAAAATTAATTATAATCATAACATTGCTAACGCCTAGAAGATGTTAAGAAGCAATAGCTTTTACGATCATATTCTTGTGTTAAACGCATCAAAGGCGTTCTAGTAGTTCACATAAAACTACTAAAATTTCGAATAATTTTTATTACACCACTCGGATTTCAAACAAGCATACAGCCCGCCTGATGGTAAGCAGTTATTATCTATAATAATAAAAGGCTTTGTCCTCACTGACTGACTGACTGACTGACTAATCAACGCACAGCCCAAACCGCTGGGTCTAGAGATTCCAAATTTGTCAAGTAGATTCCTTATGACGTCTAGGGGTGCACTACGACAGGATTTTTCAAAATTCATCCCCTAAGGGGGTGAAACGGGGGTCCGAAGTTTGTATGGGGAAACAAGATTAGTTAGATTATTTTATTCGAAACTTTACACGAGTACTTCTATAGATAAATGAGTAAACACGTGTTTCAAGATTTTTCAAAATTCAACCCATAAAGGGGTAAAATGGTGTGAAAAAGTCTGAAAATCGTCATGGGTATAGTTTTTATGGTTTATCGGGTCGCTGATGAATGATTACGAAAACAACACCTATTTTATAATCCAACATAGCAGACGTGACATAAAATTACCCCTATGGGGGTGCGAGGGGGTTGAAATGTCATAATATCAATATGGGTGTTGATTCTATGGTTTTCTGGGACGTCAATTACGAAAATGGCATCGATTTGAAAATATTACATAGTGGACACGAAAATAGGTACTTAAAAGGATTTTTCAAATTTTACCCATAAGAGGGTGAAACAGAGATCCACAGTTTGTGTAGGGAAATGAGATTAGTTAGACTATTTTATCCTAAACTTTACACGAGTACTTCTATAGATAAATGAGTGAACACGTGTTTCAGTATTTTTCGAAATTCAACCCAAAAAATAGGGTCAAAAAGTGTGAAAATCATATCCTTGATGATTTTCACACTTTTTACTCCTTTTTTTTTGGGTTTTTATTGTTTTTATATTGTATCGGATCGCTGATTACGGAAACAACAACGATTTTAAAATTCAACGTGACTAACGTGACCATCATCATGTAATTTTTTTAAACTTTGATTTATTTATCCTTTTTAAGCTGATGGAATAAGACTTGAGTGTTATCCTAATAGGTTTTTAAATTAGTATTTGGCGTCAATCAGTGCTTATATATACAATCGCGGGCGGCCGGCGCGGCGTTCTTGCATCCGTATTTAGTACAATTAAAGGTACTACTTGAAGGTGGTTGCGTTGCGTGTTAGACTTGACTTGGATAATCTAAAATGCGCGAATTTCACGCGAGAGAAGCCGCGGGCAAAAGCTAGATAGTAAAAGGCTTTGTCCTCACTGACTGACTGATTGACTCACTAATCAACGCACAACCCAGACCACTGAAGCTAGAAACCTGAAACTTTGGATATGTATTCCCTATACAATGTAAGCGCGCACTAAGACGGGATTTTCCGAAATTTCACCCCTAAGAGGCTGAAAAAAGGGGGTTGAAAAAAATCCCTCTTTTTGGAAATCGATTCACCTATGATTTTGAGACTTGGTGGAATAGTTGTTTATAAAAAAGGGTTTATGGGTTTGGTTACTAATGTTAATCAGTAACCAAACCCATAAACCCTTTTTTTATGAGCTTTTACTTAGACCAGCGCCCAGCCAAGAAATGTCTAAAAATGTTATATTTATATTTTAATTAACTCATCACTAGATGGTGCTATACCTAGCATTTGTACAGCGCGTTATGGTTTCGATATACGAGAGATTATTTCAAACCATGACGGTTTATCGCTCACCTCATCCCAGTAGTTACTCCGGAGGTTATCCATCGCGCGTGTAGGGCATAAAAAAAAATGGGTTCTACAAATGAAGCTACATTTGGTGCAGAAAACTAATTGAAAACCCTATTCTAAGTACCGACTTAATTGGGTATACCTACTTAATATAAGAATTTGGGTACTTTTCAAACAATGACGTCAAGATTGACTAAATTTATACTTGTGGAAGGTGTGATGATGCTCCATACCATTATAGCTGTGGAAGGTGATGGAGCTGGCCTGTTCCACTTCATCTCCTACCACTTGCATGGAACGGAGGTGTATCATCAGGAGGTTCGTGCCACCATTGTACATGGCTTTTTCTTTCTTTATATGAGAGGGGGGCAGTCTCTAAAGGTCGCTGGGGTTGACTTGAGACAGGACTGCTTCTCTCATGATCAGTTGTATGTAGCTTGCTCAGGAGTAAGTTCTCCTGGAAGCCTTGCAATTTTGGCTCCTGGTGCGAATGCCAAAAATATTGTTTACCGGGACGTCTTAACCTAAATGGTGTATGTTTGTAATAATGGTCAATGCGAAACAGTCCTTCATGGGGAAAAAATGAAATATATGGAATCTTAACAAAAATAGACGCAAATCAGGAGTGTTCCCGTAGCGAAGCACGGGTACTTTGCTAGTACTTAATAAGCTATGTAGGTTCTATTCAAATGTGTCTATAATGTCACATGCTCTGGCCATAAAAGTGGCAAATATAGTCACACATTAATTAAAATGACGGTGAGATTATTTAGACGAACCCGCTGGTCGAATGGCCTGCAATGGCTGCTCTATGACCAAGACTCGCGGGTTCGATCCTCATAAAATACACATTTGTCTGCATGAACATGTCTGTGTGAGTCTGGATGTATGTATTATATACATGTACAAATATATATTATATTAATATACTATTTTTTTTTTCGGTTGCCATAGTACAAGGTTTGCTTTGTTTGGGCGCTATGTGTTTGATTCAGGAATATTTATTTATTCCCCGACGATCGAGCATGCAACAAATATCTTCGATAAGCTAAAATTTAATATCTATAAATCCGTATATGTAAAGCTTCGCGTACACGGGTACAGTAATTGGGCGAGTACGAATACAATGCAGTCGGTACCTCCCGACACGCTAAGCTAAGTCACCCAGGCCTAGTAACGCTAAGCCTAGTGACACAAGCTATACAAGCTATTTTGTAATTTAAAAAGATTTAAAATACGATTCGATGCAAGATGCTTGACTGAAATGGCCATAATTATAGTTTTCAGTTCGCACTGCGAAACTACTGATATTCTATCTTAGCCTGTAAAACTCGTGTTTATTGACAGACAAGTAGAGTCTACTTGAACGACAAAATCTAGCTGTCCTATAGAGCCTGACTTTTACAATACCTCTTTACATTTATCCTGACTTTAGGGACATGGATACTAAAAAAATTACCCCCGGAATCTTTCCGCTTCTTAATTTTTCTGATAGTGCAATTTGACTGTTGTCTTGATAGAAAATCCTAGGTATGTGGTCATCTTATATGACTTTTTGAAGTAACTACTGCCATCTACAGTTATTTTCAAAGATTCCACTAATTTTACGTACAATAATGATCATTTGCGGCATAATAAGTACCCTATCGTTGTTACATAGCAAATCAATAAACAGTAGTTTATTAAATTTTATTAGAGGCACAAACAAACGAGTTTCCGCCAAAATATCGAAAGCGGTCTTTCAATGAATGTACATGTGGTTTTACCCCATGATCCCCATCATGGGGCAAAACCACAAATGCAATTAAGTGGGTAAAACGCCATCTTGACAAAATTATACCAAGAAAACAAACTGACTGTTAGGTTCCTGTGTACTGTAGCAGTTTTAAACAAACAATCGATTCGTGGACGTCGTAAAGTCCCGCATTTCATACTTCCGTCTGAGTTTCCGATTGACGCGCCGCCGCCCGCCCCCGCCGCCCGCTGCGCGCCGCCCAGAGACATCGCACGTATGAGTCGACATACATTGTATGTATTACTCATCAATTAACTTGTAGTAGGCTGACCTAACTCAATGTTATGGACATTGGACATATCAACTTTTTATTATTAGCTACGCTTGATCACCTGTCAAAGCAACTATTTTTCTACGAAAAATGTGCTAAAACCCACTAAAATCATGAGACTACAAAGATTTACTATTTTAGACAATTGCTCAATTGAATTGTTTTTTCGCCAAGAGTGCCAATAATATTTAATCGATTTGTATTCGAAATAACAACTCGTTTATCTAAACGAGATTTGAGATATAAAAGCTCATAATCATCTTTAGAGCTTTTGTACGTGGCACAACCGCCGGCTAGCGAAGAAGGCTCTCATCATAAAGAACATCGAAGCCAAAAAACAATTTCCTAGTGGCTTAGAAACCTATTGTGTTCTCGTCATGTAGTGAATGAGGTCACCAGATCCTTCCTGGTTCGATAGCAGCAGAGGTGACGCGAGCGATATTTCATCCACATCGGGCGGACCGTAGGCTTGTCTGCCATCTGGCGTACATAAAAAAAAAGGTTACGATCACCGTATATACACGCTATGTAGTATAAAATAAATTCAGCAAGTGTAAGAACTTAATTATACTTAGATACACGAAATGAAATTGACTATTCCCGAACGTTGCTTAGGCAAATTTCGTGGGTAAACAAACATCACAAGTGCAGTGTCAACAGACCCGGCCCTCGACGCCGGATTGAGGAACTGGAGTGAGCGACGTGCAGATGGGCACTATTAGTAGCCAGGAGTATACTCTTCAATTCAGCTGACGTTTAATACAGCAACATTTCAAATAGTTGTAGAGATATTGCTGATGTGCACTATGATTCCATAAGAAAATTTTATAGATCTATGGTTGATCATTTTTCACAGGTTCGGTAATATAATGAATGTAATTATGAATGGTATTATCTACTATTATTGTTGTTTTAAAGTACACTGTGTTGTTAAAAATTTATGCTGTAAACAACTTCTGCATTATAAATATTTTTGAAAAATGGAATAATTCACCTCCCCCCCTAGGTGGGATTTGAACCCACGACCTCTCGATGACCGGTCGAGTGCTCTTCCAACTGAGCTACCAGGAAGGTTTGTGGTTTTGGAAGAGCACTCGACCGGTCATCGAGAGGTCGTGGGTTCAAATCCCACCTAGGCGGGAGGTGAATTATTCCATTTTTCAAAAATATTTATAATGCAGAAGTTGTTTAAAAATATTTATAATGCAAAATAATTTCACACGAATCGGTTTATTTATCAGTATAAAAGTACTATCATTTATGTGGTAAAATACAATATCCATTTATTGCTATCGTACACAAACATGACAATATATCTATATATATAAAAGAAAGTCGTGTTTGTTACAACACTTATAACTCGAGAACGGCTGGACCGATTGCCATGGTTTTTGATTTGTTGGATTTGTCTCCGCCCAGAATAGCAGAATAACTATTAAAAATATTGGAAAATTTACGAAAAAAATAAAATAAAAGAAAAATCATTTTTCCATACAAAATGTTCGTGGATGTCGGACCTGTCAAACGTGACGTTAACGTGCGTACGTCAAATGTATGCGTGCGTTCAGAAATGTGGGTATAGGATAATAAGTATTAAAACATTGACAAAATTGTCGAAAAATTAAATTTGAAAACGGATTGGAATATTTATTGATTTTCAATTAAATGTCAAATCGATTGGTCTAACTTTTACGTCGCGAAAGTTGTCCGTTGTTGTTTTGAAAATTGTTTATGAATGAATGCTTGAAAATGAATATTAATTGGTTGTCAAGTGTCATGGTACTTTATTTTGTGACATAGTAAAATACTGAACTTAATATTTACCCACTGCTGGGTAATATTAAATACGGGTCTTCCTTCAACTGAATATGTTTCGAGCATACTCCACCACGCTGCTCAACTGCGAGTTGGCGGACGCCAGTAATTGCAAGCCGCTTAAAGGCCACTTGGCTTAACGACTGCCATCTAATGATAACAACCAGGACCGACGGCTTAACGTGCCTTCCGAAGCACGGAGGAGCTCGAGATAATCTAATGATAACAACCGGGACCGACGGCTTACGTGCCTTCCGAAGCACAGAGGAGCTCGAGATAATCTAATGATAACAACCGGGACCGACGTCTTACGTGCCTTCCGAAGCACGGAGGAGCTCGAGATAATCTAATGATAACAACCGGGACCGACGGATTAACGTGCCCTCCGAAGCACGGAGGACCTCGAGTTGAGGAGCTCGATGGCGTCGTTGCGCGTGTCAGTCTAATCGAACACGCAAGTTAAGCAACGTCGACCGCAGCCTGTCTATGGATGGGTTTATTCATCTCGAGCTCCTCCGTGCTTCGGAGGGCCCGTTAAGCCGTCGGTCCCGGCTGTTGTCAGATGACAGTCGTTAAGCCAAGTCAGTGGCCTTTGGGCGGCTTGGAAACACTGGCCTCCGCCAACCCGCAGTTGAGCAGCGTGGTGGAGTATGCTCTAAACCCCTTCGATGAGGGGAGATCCATATCCCAACAGTGGGATGATTATGGGTTGATGCCGATAAATTTTGTTCAACTAATATGTATACCACGACATTCATTGACAATTAGGCGGTACGAAGTTCGCCGGGCCAGCTAGTATAACATTAAAAATAAACAGCCGGAGCAGGCATACAATTTCGCCGCGCGGTAGAAAGAGAGGGGGATATTACTTCCTCTCCTACGCAGTGCCGGCGGTCAACGCTCACTCCGTCTTACGAATTTTCGATCAGTCCATGTGTGCTGAAGCGAGTTTAAAATTTTTTAACCCATCCCAAAAAGTGCACAACGCCGCTAAAGAAGTTCACTCCAAAAAAGATCCAACGTGAGCATTCTGTGACAAAACAGTTCAAGTTACATTTGGTAATCTTAACAAATCTTGATAGGCAAATATTTTTGATTTCCTACACTGGACTGCTACACTTAACTAGAATGCTTTATGACAACAACAACATCTTACTTTACAACCCCCACTTTTATTTTATTTTAAGGGATCCTTGACGACAGTCGTAAAGCTAAAGACCAGAGCTGATAAAACTCAGACATAAAAAATTAATCGCCATGTTGACGGGCGGCGGCCGGCGAACAGAGCAATCGACAATAAACAAACGCCGCATTAATCAGCGAGGGTTGCTTTTGGTTTTATTGTTATTATTCATTTTATTGACTTCCACTTGTCAGGGAGCCTGTGTACCGAGGTTCAAATACGCAGTTTCGGACGAAGTTCAAGTTCTTGTTAAAACATTTTGAAGTGTCTTTTTATACTACGTCGGGTGGCACACAAGCATACGGCCCACCTGAAGCGATTACCATAGCCATATCAATGCACGCAATATGAAATATCGCTCCGCAACCCCCGCTGCCAATGCAGCAATTATTTCCATCCTAGTGACCTTACGTTAGTGAGGTGAGTGCGAGTGATCGCAGAACCACAACAACCACCAAGGGAATTGCTATTTAAATAAATAAATATTGTCAGACAAATTACACAGCGTCATCTAGCCCCAAAGTAAGCGAAGCTTGTGTTATGGGTACTAGACAACTGATAAACATACGTAAATACATTTTTTTTTGTAAAAACATACTTATGATGTATACATAGAAAACACCCAGACTAAGACAAACAGACATGTTGATGCACACAAATGTTTGTCCTATGTGGGATTCGAACCCACGAGCGTTGGTGTCGAAGCAGCATCATTGACCGCTACGCCACCGAGCTCGTCTTTTATTAATTTAGCTGGGGTATTCTATGAGGAGCAAGTACTTTCCCAGTCCGCAGCTTATAATTTCGCTGCCCTACCTCACGTTGTGCCACCAGGGCCTCGTGACTAGGTGAGCCACACCCCAAATGTGTACGAAAACAACAAATGTAATTTATCAGGGTTATTGTTACTTGACAATAAATTAGGCCTTGCTGCTGTATTTCAATCTTAATGTCATCATCATCATTATGACACTGTATCTATCCACTGCTGGATATAGGCTTTCCCTAATGCATTCCACCATATGCAACCCTGCGCTTTACGCAGGGTTGCCGGCTACTGGGGCCATATGTTGTGGATGACTCATTAAGGAGTAATGCCAATCACTCGCCACACTGAGCAGGCGAGTTGGCGACTTCGCCAGAGCCTCGATAGCTAGTCGCAGAGTGCACCACGTGTAGGTGAGGTTGGCTTAGACTCTAAAGATGTTGGTGAACACCTCACACTTTGTACAATCTTATTTTATTTATTAACTGACATCAAAAAAGGAGGAGGTTCTCAATTCGGCTGTATTTTTTTTAAATGTTTGTTACTTAATTACTTCGTGATTTATAAACTGATTTAAAAAACAAACCTTTTTTATTTGAAAGAGTATACTTCCAGATTGGCCCCATATTTTTTTCATCATCATCATCAGCCTGTATCAACCAACTGTTAGGTTTGTTATTTCATTACTCCGTCATTTATAAATCGATTTGAAAAAACTTTTTTTTATTTGAAAGAGTATACTTCCAGATTGGTCCCATATTTTTTTCATCATCATCATCATCGGCCTGTATCTACATACATAAATATAGAGTAATGTTTAGAGTCGGTTTTGTTTTGTTAAAATTATTATTATTTATAAGCTTTATTGCCATAGAGTAAGGGTACAAAAGGCGGACTTAATGCTAAGAGCATTCTCTACCAGTCAACCCTTGGGAAAAGCAGATAACACTCAAATGCGGTACACAAAATAACAGTAATGAACATACACAGGATAAATACCTATGAAAACATTAAATTACATACATACATAGACATATGCTAATCATAAATGATATTGTACAATGAAAGTATTAATATTGCAAAGTACGTAAAGGTGCGAATGTTGAAAGTCCAGGGACACCTTCAACATGGCCATTTTGAACGTGGTCGATGAGGCACTTTTTTTATACTACGTCGGGTGGCAGACAAACATACGTCCAGCCTAATGTGATGCGGTTAACGTAGCCATATAAACGGTCGCAATATAAAATATCGCTCGCGCGCCGGCATCCCCACTGCCAACGCAGCATCTCCTTCCTTTCTAGTGACTTCACTCACTCGCAGGAACACAACAACCCTCAAGGGAATTGTTATTTGGCTACGGTATTCTGTGAGGTGGAGGTACATTCCCCAGTCGGGTAGCTTACAATTACGCTCCCTACCTCTCTTTTCGCCAAAGCTTCGTTGTCAGTCAGCAGGGTGCACCGCGTGCAGGTGAAGTTAGCTTAGGTTGAAAGATGTTGATGAACCACTTACACCCCAAAAGGCACCGTTCTATTGTAGTGCGCAGTGCGCCGTAGCGAGGTTTTGGCAATTAATTAATGGAATCCCATAAGACAAGTTGATTATTATTCGGCATTAAGTGAGCTTTCGGCAGAAGGGACGGATTACACTACGCGGGCTTAAGTGAGCGCGGCTCGCATACAATGTTCTGTCCTGAATCGTTGATAACGATGACGCTCTGGCTAGGCTGTACTACGTTAGTACTATTACTTACACTGTGGCTATACTAAGTTATGTAAACAAATAATACAATACTGTTTGACTAGATGTCTGCACTGCCTCCGCTAGTTTATATTTTGTACAATTTGTTTTTTTTTTTTTTCTATTTTTTTTACGTGGTAGCGTCTTATAAAGCGATGACCGCCGGCTGCACGCACGAAAAAGCACGACTCATCCGCCTGAGGCGGGCGTGCAAGAGTGAGCACGGAACAAACGACAGAGAGACAGAGAGACACGATCGGCCTATGTTTCTTACCCATCCCAAAAAGTGCACAGCGCCGCTGAAGAAGTTTTCACTTCAAAAACTGAAAAATTGTAAATAAACATTTGCACTTGCGGGAGTAAAATAAGTTGGACATGCAATTATGTAACATTTATTACATCTTATTTTCGCAAATAAATTATATTATCGCTCGCGCGCTGCGACCTCCACTACCAACGCAGCAACTTCCTCTCTCCCTGGTGACACTCACTCGCAGGAACACAACAACAATCTATAGGCTACTGTCACGCATCTGCCAACCGACGTAAGTAGTATAAATAAAAAAATAATTAATCCCTCGACAAACCACCGCCCGAGACTTTGTCCTTGCGGACTTCAGAAAATAAACGAAGTTAAAAAATATTGCACCTGTAAAGACCCCGCACATTTTTTTTTCTTAAATATCTTCTAAGTCTTAGACGTGGGCAGTTAGAAGTGGGGACACAAAGACTTGAAAATCCTCTTGGCCCCACAATGGAGCATAGTAATGGGGATACGAGGCCGGAAGGCAAGGCATTATTATGTATAGATATGTCATACGGTCTTAACCTTAGAGTATATATAACTAGCGTATATATACTCTAAGGTCTTAACTAAGAGAGCTCTACGAGGCAAACGCTGTATTATTTCGGCACGTGATTCACAGCCCGGCTAGCTCAGTCGGTAGAGCATGAGACTCTTAATCTCAGGGTCGTGGGTTCGAGCCCCACGTTGGGCGTTATTTTTGGCGTAATGTTTTTTTAGTGGATAAAAATTATATAACATATTTTATTTTTCAATAATAATTTTCTATTATTTATTACGCTGTTGATGTTTATAGTGGATTTTGTTTTTCATAGTATAAATTACTTTATCCAATTTTATTGCGCTTGTAAAATAATTTACACCTGAAAGTATAATTTTTAATTACTACGAACATAGTTTTTACACTCTATAAATATATATCACAACACAAATAACACCGCGCTCTATTCTTAGAATCGTACGATTTAAAAATACTCGTATCTGTAGTGACCCAATTACGTAGCGCTAATAAACTGTAAATATTAACTAGGTACTTACATCATATAACAAAAATTTTGTTAGCGAATAAATTAATTATTATTGGCCTATAATATATATATTTTATTTATTAATTTGTTGAAAACCTTGAAACTTACAGTTTTCGCAATAACGTCAAATAAAGACAAATAAAGAAAGGAAAATGTCAATTAAAGCGGCTGAAACCTCAGAAGAATGTTAAAATATTTAATAAATATATCCATGGTGTATTTGTTTATGTTTGTAAAAAGAGAAAAGGTCTTCAGTAATTCAATAGTATAAAAAAACCGGCCAAGCGCGAGTCGGACTCACGCACGAAGGGTTCCGTACCATTATCTATAAAAACTGCAAGAAAGAAGTCACGTTTGTCTTTACGGTAGCCCCCCTTAAATGTTTATTTTATTTTAATTTAATTATTTATTTTTAAAGAGAATATATAACTAAATATTTTATGAATATTTCAAGCGTTACCTGTTGCCGTTATCAATATCGAGCAAAAAAAAATCACGTTTGTTGTATGGGAGCTCCCTTAAATATTTATTTTATTCTGTTTTTTAGTATTTGTTGTTATAGCGGCAACAGAAATACATTGTACATTTTACAGTGACAGACGGACGTACATACAGCATCCGTCCGTTCGTTTGGGTACGGAACCCTAATAATTGTCGAGTAGGGGTGAGAATACATCTTAATTAAACTTAATAGATTCTACAACTGACCTGCAATCTTCCTCTCTCTCATCTTCCTCCAGAGCTGCTCGGCCTTCCTCATCGGCCAGTTCTCCACCTTGGCGCTGAACGACCTGAAGAACTTGTACTCCTTGAAGTGTGACATTCTCCGCTCCATCTTGCTGGGCGTCTGGCCCGGCGGCGGCGACGGCGCTTTCGGAGTGTTCGACGGAGACGCCATGCTCGCTAACTCCGGCACGCTTCGCGCTTCTTCCAAAGTGCGCGCAACTTCTAAAGTGCACGCAACTTCTAAAGTGTGCGCCACTTCTGTAGTGTGCGCCAGTTTTGCTGAATTATGCTGCTATTGAAGAGCTGAATTATTTCTACGTAGATTATACTACCAAATCAAAGTGTTCATTTATTTTTAAGTACTTTCAAATCGATATTCGCTTATGTACACATAAATTATAGAAGCAAATTCTGTCTGTTCACCGCTTTATGAATTTTACACGTATGCGGTGTTATTAACTTCGTCAAGTATGTGTTTCAAAAGTATACTCTGTGTTCCAATTCTATCGAAATGTTCACTACTATTCAAGCTCGCTACACTATACCATACTATGTCCGTACAAAATCTACTTAAATTCGCTCCTTGGACCTAACAGTTGCTTTTGAACTTCCATTTTATTGTTATGTTTGAATTGGTTAAATTCATGTTCACTTGCCGGCTCACAGTTTTAACACTAACATTTTTTTATTTAAGTCTTATTAACATTGTCTACACACTTGTAAATATAACTCTTCGAATAATTACTTGGTATATCTTATTAATTGTAATTATATTTATCTTTGGCATTGTAAATATATATGGTACTCATGTTTTATTTAATATCAACTACTAATATTAAAATATGTAAGTATTTATTTAAAACATTAATAATTTGGCTTTTTATATTACTGGGCATGTCAAGTAAACTTGTTTAGTTACTTCGACCACGTCGCTAATTTATTAGATAGTTGCTAAACTAAACACTGGCTCTGGCGAGTGTTTTAGTTGTATAACCTGTAACAAAAAAAGAATAAAATTAATCAACTTGAAATTAAACTACTAAGTGATTCTAGCTTTCAATTTCTATGTTCTTGATAATTGTCTAAATGAACTAACAAAAGGTGATTAGAAGACTTATATTCGAACACTGTATGTTTTTTTTTTTCAATTTATCTTTTTACTGAAAAGGTAGTGTTCATTTTCTATATATATAAAAGAAAGTCGTGTTTGTTACAACACTTATAACTCGAGAACGGCTGGACCGATTGCCATGGTTTTTGATTTGTTGGATTTGTTTCCGTCCCGAATAGCAGAATAACTCTTAAAAACATTGGAAAATTCTCGAAAAAATAAAATAAAAGAAAAAACATTTTCCCATACAAATGAAAGTGTCAGTTGAAAAAGGGATTACGATATTTATTAGTTGTCAAATATCAAAACGTCAAATCGATTGGTGTCACTTTTATGTCGCGAAAGTTGTCTGTGATTTGTTATGAAAATTTAAAAATGTCAAATCGATAGGGGTGAAAACGCTTTTCCCATGGGGTTCGAGCGCAAAAATCAAATCAGAGTAAACATCAAAAGAAATGACAATTACAAATCACCAAAATGAAAACCTATTTCAAAACTAAAAAAAATAAAACAAAACGTTTTTTTTTTTTTTAATTTACAATAAGGAAATCTTTATTTTTATGAAATCTTCAGTTTTTATGGATACGGCTCTTCCCTCAACCGAAGGGGTTTAGAGCGTACTCCAATACGCTGCTCAACTGCGGGTTGGCGGAGGCCAGTGTTTTCGAACCGCCTAAAGGCCACTGACTTAACTTAACGACTGTCATTAAATGATAACAACCGGGACCGACAGCTTAACGTGCCTTCCGAAGCACGGAGGAGCTCAAGATGAGCTAATGATAACAACCGGGACCGACGGCTTAACGTGCCTTCCGAAGCACGGAGGAGCTCAAGATGAGCTAATGATAACAACCGGGACCAACGGCTTAACGTGCCTTCCGAAGCACGGAGGAGCTCAAGATGAGCTAATGATAACAACCGGGACCGACGGCTTAACGTGCCTTCCGAAGCACGGAGGAGCTCAAGATGAGCTAATGATAACAACCGGGACCGATGGCTTAACGTGCCTTCCGAAGCACGGAGGAGCTCAAGATGAGCTAATGATAACAACCGGGACCGACGGCTTAACGTGCCTTCCGAAGCACGGAGGAGCTCAAGATGAGCTAATGATAACAACCGGGACCGATGGCTTAACGTGCCTTCCGAAGCACGGAGGAGCTCAAGATGAGCTAATGATAACAACCGGGACCGACGGCTTAACGTGCCTTCTGAAGCACGGAGGAGCTCAAGATGAGCTAATGATAACAACCGGGACCGACGGCTTAACGTGTCTTTCGAATCACGGAGGAGCTCGAGGTAATATAAACCCATCCGTGTACAGGCTACGGTCGACGTTGCTTAACTTGCGTGTTCAATTAGACTGACACGCGCAATGACGCCATCGAGCTACTCTATTATTTTCTACTATTCATTGTTTTAATTCCATAAAATCATAAATTTAGTTCAGCTAATATTCATAATCATACTCGTATTTGTACATTTAGCACATCTCATATAAATATTTTTAATGGTTATTATTTATACTTGACATTACTTGGACTGATGCGCACTCGTACCTCTGGGTAATAGCCGAAAATCAGTGTGTTGCTTATGCAACATTTCCACTGAGCTATGGCCCCTTTGTATTGCTGCAACACATACCTACAATGAACAATGTGTATACTGTCACCAATTGTAAAAGCTTATAATTGTACGTGTGTAACTGCTGTAATACAAATAAACTATCTATCTATCTATCTATCTATCTAATATGTACCACGACATTCATTGATTGTTAGGCGGTACGAAGTTCGCCGGGACAGCTAGTACATTTATAAAACGGGACTGCACAACACTGCGGTATGCTCGTTATTTTTTTGGAACGGTTGATAAGTAGTTATTATCTAAATGTAAACAGTAGCCCTCATTGAAAAGAAACCCAACTCCATTATCAACCCGTTGATGATGTAGAATTCCTTCATGAACCGCGAATGTTGCATACCACCAGTAAACAATGTAGTAAAAATGCCACGTTAAAATAAAATCACAAACACCTCTGAAAATATAACTCGTGTAGATTTTTTATGAAACGTAAAAAAGTATGTCACAGCAGCGATGTTTCAGTATATTTTTCATATAAATTGCCATTTCAGATATGACAAACAAGTTAAAAAATAAAAAGGAACGAAATGTTTATTTTCTGTACAAAATGACGTGCTGTGATCCACAGACAGAGAACATTATATACAAATTTCATAGACGTTATGATACTCTATGTTTTATAGACATTTGTCATACGTGGCAATGTAATAAGGCGGTGAGCGGGAGATGATGCAAACGTCTGAACATTTGGTTTATTCGTCGTTCAGGTTACAATATACGAACGTATGTATTAAATGTTATATTTAAGTAAAACGCCCTTTGAGCACAACATCCTAAAAGCAAAAGGACTTATAAGAATACGTTAGATTTTATATAGCGCTGTCATATAACTGGATAGCAAAATATAAATATTTAAAAGAACCAGCACGTGATGCAAGACAAAAAATGTAGCGACCAGCGAAAGAAAAAAAGTAACTATTAACGCTATCATCATTGATTGAAGTGAGACAGATTGCTACGACTTTCTTTTTTTCAAAGGAAAGCGCAATAATGTGTCACATGACACCTTACTATGACAGCGCTATATAAATTCTCAACATAGGTGTTTATAAGTGGCACAGGACCCGTCATATCTGCCTAGTCAGTGATGGCAAATGGTGGAAGAAGGTGGCATTGACTCTAAAGACCGCGGAGAGCCACTTACACCCCGAAAATATGTATGAAATACTCAGAAAGTGTGTATTTTCAGATAATCTAAAAATATACATACTGTCGGGTCGGTTAAATTGTTCAAAAATTTCTCTAGAAAAAAAGAAACATTTTAGTTTGTTCTCAGTACAAAATGTCCTAGTGTCATCGCATTTTTGTCATTATGACAGGTTAATTGAACATAGTTCGCAATGTGTCAAAGGGTCGCCAGCCGCCGTGGCAGATGCCACGGCGCGAGTCGTCTGTAAATGAAGAAGTGTAAATTTGTATTTGAGTAATTTATCACAGATTTCTGTGGCATGTCTAGTATATACAAAACATATAGAAAATTATGCATTTTTTACGTAAGTACATTTCATATGTTTTGTTGTTTTACACAATTAATGTTACCTAAATATCAAAAAAGTTAGATACGAAAACTTACTGCGTTCAAGACAATACATTATTCTTTAAATATGCAAAAATAATTATATATGACGTATAAGCCCGCGAAGGCCATTTGACAATTAAAGATTTTTAGATTTTGTAAAAAGGTAATCTTACAAACCTACAATAAAATAGCAATAACAAATAAAATAACAATAATAAATAATAATATCTGTATACATTCCAAAAAAAAGTTGTAAAGATAAACCTTTTTAAAAATAAAACGCTGGTATTGGCTGGCTACATGGTCTTCGATAAAAAAAATGAGATGAGTAATAGGCGGGCGCAGTAAATACTTTGGGCGGGAGAGAGGTATCTCGGACACAGTGCGCTGCGTATAAATTTATACAATACTCCTTGTGATTTGTAACGTGATAACAAAACATGTAACAGA
The DNA here is from genome assembly GCA_937001555.2 of Hypsopygia costalis. Lineage (NCBI taxonomy): Eukaryota > Metazoa > Arthropoda > Insecta > Lepidoptera > Pyralidae > Hypsopygia > Hypsopygia costalis. The sequence continues at coordinate 23,699,908 of OW443346.2, forward strand.
AGTTACACATCGGTACTCTTCAAAAACTGTACCAGGAAAATTTGATAGGCAGTTTAATTTCCGTGCGGAGCTGGTGTTAGTCACCTGTCGGCCATGATGGATGCCCGCCATCGCCAATTTATTTATAAAAAATAACCCGCGCCACCTGCCAATTACTGCTGATTTATGCTCGGCGAAAGTATGAACTTTTAATTTATTCCCCACAAAAGTAAACAGATTGTCCAAAATATTGAGGTTTATGTTTTGATTTGCGATCGCCGCGAACTGAGGAGCACATGACAGCTCCACACAATATGTGGCCAGTAACTGACTTACGAACACGCGGCCGACTCGATTAGCAGTATAAACACGCAAGGTGATGAAGTTTTGAAGGGTTTAGTCGTGCTAAGTAGTAACCAGCCATACGACGTCGAGAACGACCATTGCTTGCGCGCTGCCATGCCCGCTGACACAGCATCTTCTTGTCTGTGGTGGTTTTATACACTCTCAGGAAAACTGTATGGAACCCTACAAGAAAGGTGTAACGAGGTTTTTACTGGGTTGGCAAAGTATGGGTGTTGAGGATGGCAAAGGAAACCACTAGTTTCGTGTTTCATGTATATTTTTTGACTGATAAAATACAACAATTGTTTTCGAATATAAAAAGAAAATGATACTCAGAATTTGAAAATATTGGCCAAAAAGGATGTATGCGCTGTAGGTCGCCAACATGGCCCCCGACGGTGAGAAGCACCCATTACTATTGGCCGGCGACCAGCAGCGCCACCTTACGAGTAGGTCTGCGCAGCACTCCCCCTTTCGTAGCGACATCTACTACTCGCACTATGCCGTCCTTGCCTGGATATACTGCCACAATTCGTCCGCGAGGCCAACAAAATCTGGGAAGTGTTCCATCTGCTATGAAAACCAAGTCACCAATTTTGAGCTTGACCTGTTGAGCTAGCCTTTTGCGTGGAACTAGAGTTGGCAGGTACTCTTTTACGAAACGCTGCCAAAAATGGTCAGCAAGCCTCTGCGCTTTTCTCCAATCTACTCGCCTGTGAAGGTCATGGTCGTCAAATATCCTGACATCTGGCTCGTTACTGGAACTCCCAATTAAAAAGGTAAATGGTGTAATCGCTTGCTCGCAGTCTACGTCGACGGAAACGTGGGTGAGGGGTCTAGAATTGATCACACATTCGGCTTCGAGGAGCAGTGTATGTAGTACCTCCTCTTTTGGTGTACGTTCCTTCAAGGTTGTGGAAAGTGCAGATTTTACGGACCGGACTAGTCGCTCCCAGCAACCTCCAAAAAATGGTGCGGAAGGTGGTATGAACCGCCACTCGATCTTCTTGTTTGAGCAGAAGTTAAAAAGTTCCGGTAACATTTTCGCTGCACCGATGAAGGAAGTCCCATTGTCGGAGTATATATGTGTTGGGCATCCTCTTCTGGAAATAAAGCGCCTTAAAGCCATCAGGGCAGAATCTGAAGAAAGGTTCTCAACGATTTCTAAATGCACTGCTCTCACAGTCATGCATGTGAATAGGGCTACCCATCTTTTAGCGGTGCGTCTGCAAATGGAAACGTTTAGTGGGCCGAAGTAATCTAGCCCCACGTGACTGAAGGGACGTTGATGATGCGCCAGTCTTGCATTAGGAAGATCTCCTAATGGTGGTATCATGGGAATAACCTTGCGATTGCGGCAAAATTGGCATCTCTGTGATGTTCCTCTCACAGCAGGTCTCAAGCTGAGGATATAAAACTTCTGTCGTAGTTCATTGACTACCAGCTCGTTATTGCCATGAGCGAATCTGATGTGGTAGGAGTTTATTAATATTTTTGTAATCCGATGTTTTCCATCAAGAACGATCGGATAAGATTCTATGCCTTCAGCAGCGGCAGTGCGTCCAGAGAGTCGAAGTAGTTTGTCTTCACCGAATAAAAGAGAAAGATTTCTTAACCTGCTGTCTTTTGAAACAGGACGTGCTGCTTGAATGCAAGTCAAATCTTTAGAGAATGAATCTAGTTGTACCTTTTGAAATAAATGGATCTCTGCAACGTTGAGATCTTGAACAGTAAGCAAAGGTAAGTTATTACTATCACGAAGAGAATCTAAAGGTAATTTGGAATTTGGATGTAAAATCGTCCGAAATGCTCTGGAACACTGATGTATTCGAGCTGTGGCGCGAAGTAAACGTAACCAACTACTAAAGCGTTGGTGGTCCGCAACTACCGGTGAAGGAAGTTGTTGCGGTGTGATAACTATTTGTCCCACCGATTCCGAATCACGTTTTAGTTCTTCAGTCACCGGCGGGACGATGCGCGATGGTTCACATGGCCACTCTGATTGAGGATCTAAAAGAAACGATGGTCCCGTGAACCATCGTGATGACGTGGAAAACTTGTGGACATCTCGCGTAGCGTCATCTGCAATATTTAAAGCTGTGGGAACATATCGCCAATTTTGAATGTTGGTTGTTTCGGCTATCTCTCCAACCCGAAACGAGACAAATGCTTTAAATGTGCAAGCATCGCTACGGAGCCACTTTAAGACGGTTAGAGAATCCGTCCAGTAAAAAGTTTGATTAGGTTTTCGTCTGCGCGCATCGATTACATATGTGCAGAAACGAGAGGCGATAAGGGCGGCTTGCAGTTCTAGCCTAGGGATAGAAACTGGTTTTAAGGGTGCAAGCCGACCTTTTCCCCCAATAAAAGACAGTGTAACGCTATCGTCGTCGTATGTGAAACGCCAGTAGGCTACGCAAGCATATGCTCGTTCACTTGCATCGGCGAAGATATGGATCTGAACATCTTTTATATGCCCAGTGCTGTTTATGTAGCACCGAGGAATAGCACTATTACACAAATTCTCTAATTCAAGGAACCAGTTCTTCCAATTATCAATGAGAATGCTTGTCAAGTCATGGTCCCAGTCAATACCTAATTTCCAGGTTCTTTGAAATAATACACGACCCTTCATTATAATAGTGGTCAATAGTCCTAACGGATCGTAAATAGACATTAACAAAGATAGTACGGAACGTTTAGTAAATTTAACTGGTGCCTTAGGGAGAGACTTCATAAAATAAAGCTTATCCTCACTGACGTTCCAGGTTAGACCCAGAACACGAATTTGTGAAGGTGACGTGGAACCTAAACTAACTTCAGTTATATCACTCGCATGTAAGTTAGAAGGGATTAGAGACAACGCTTCTTTATGATTCGAAACCCAAGACCGCATTTCGAAGCCGGCTTCTTTATGAATAAAAACTATTTCAGAAGCGCGCTGAGCAGCCTCTTTGACACTATCAAAACTACCTAAGAAGTCATCCATATAATGGTCTTCGATGATAGATTTTACAGCATCCGGATACTGCAATTGAAACTTACTAGCGTTTTTGTTTTTGATCCATAAGGCGGTGCAGGGACTAGATGCCGCACCAAATATCATCGAGGACATTCGAAATTCTTGTAATGGTAAGTCGGGGCTATCTCTCCATAAGAAACGTTGAGAGTCTCTGTCCTCCGGGCTAATCTTGATTTGTGGAAACATCTCCCTGATATCCCCAGTCAAAGCAACGGAGCCTTCCCTAAAGCGCATTACTATACCTAACAGTGGCTGTAGAAGATCAGGACCAGTCAGAAGCAGCGAATTGAGACTAACTCCCGCACACTTGGCTGCTGCATCATGGACCACGCGTAACTTTTTCTTATGAGGATGAGTAATGCCGAAGTGAGGAAGATACCATGGAATCTGCCCTATCGGAGGCCCTGTACATAGTTCAGCGTACCCCTTACTAATCATACCTCGAATATTGCCTTTGTAGGCATCAGCATACGATTTATCCTTGGCCATCTTGCGCTCGAGGCTAGAAAATCTGGCCAAAGCTAACTCCCGGCTATCCGGGACAAAAGAGATATTATCGCGCCATAATAAACCCGTTTCATATCTTCCCGATTCTAGTCGTTTGGTAGTTTCCTCAAGAATTTTCAAGGCGCGTTCTTCACTAACACTACGATGACAAACCTTTACTATACCTATAGAGTCTAATTTAAAATATTCTTTCATGAGGGCGTCCAAAGGTAGATCGTGATGATCATCAGCGGCAGAGATATGGTTAAACGAATCAAAAACTGACCTATTTGACATATACCCGAATAGAACCCAGCCTAATGCCGTAAGAGAGGCGGCAGGTTGGTTACGAGTACCATGACGAACTACTTTAGGAAGCATCATTTGCCAATTATCGGCTCCTATCAGTAGCATGGGCTTTGCGTCGTCATAGCAGAGAACGTCTACTAGGTCTGACAAGTATTTAAATTGAATGACATCATCTAAACGAGCCGACTGATTATTTATACCTAAATTTGAAATAGACCGCGCCCTAAGTTCAAAAGTGTCGTCACTATGACTACCCTTTACTTTTATATCTACATAAGTTACTTCAGTCTGTTTTCGTAAGCCACCAATGCAGTCAATATTCAATCTACATTTAGGGCCCTTGGCTCCCACTAAGTCTGCTATCGATTGGTCTAAAAGCGTTACGGAACTGCCGTCATCAAGAAGGGCGTAAGTGTCTACGCTTCCTAGTGGCCCACTTATAGTAACCGCTATCACCTTTAAAAGAGGCTTGAGCCTAGACAGATTCACGGGAGAAGAGTTGTGAGCAACCGTGGCAGACCGTTGCTTGTCTTTAGTAGATGTAGTCGATTTCGGGTTAATACTAATTTCCGTTGCCGACTGTACTTCGGTTTCGGAAGAAATCGATGACGCCGACTGTACTTCGGCGTGAGCCGTGGTTACAGACCGAGGTCTGTGTAAGAGCTTATGATGTCGCCTATCCGCAGTACAGCCGTCTATACCACACCTTTTCTTGCAGGTTTTGTACTGGTGAAAACCTTTTTTTAGACATTTACGGCAAACTTTGTTCTCTAACACCCACTGCCAACGATCATCTAAAGAGAGACATTTAAAATTTTTGCAATCGCTAACTTCGTGTTCGTTCGACCGACAATACTTACATAATACGTCAATACTTTTTTGTTTGGAAGACGAATCGGAAGAGGTTGCAATTGAATAAATTTTATCTTTAGTAGGTTTGACAGATTGACTTTGCTGATTTTTACTGACAACTGTAGAATCTGACAAAATAAAACCGAATTTTATATGCAAATTTGCTTCATACTCGAGAAACTCGGATATAATTTCTAATTTGAACTTGCCAGAGCCAACCCTTGTTACCGCAAAGTCAGCCCATCTAGACCTGAGAAGTGGAGTTAATTTACCAATTATTGTATTAACTAGTTCAGGAGCTGCAAGATACTCCGGTTGGTTGAGAAGACGAATAACTTCTACGCAATTGCGTATACGGCAAGCAAAAACGTTGAGTTCCCGTGGAGACTCATATGCAGGGAGTCTAGGGAGACTACGCACTAAAGCCAATTGTTGAAGCACGATGTTCTCTGGCTGCGCGAACCTGGTTTCCAGAGCGCGGATGACTTGCTCCGGATCCGCTGCAGATACGAGCAGCATCGCGACTGCTTCCCGAGCGGCACCTTGAATAGCCGCCGCAATCCATGTCAAGTTGTCACTCGATGTGAAATTTGTTTTCGAGTGATCGAAGGCTTTTTTAAATGGAAGCCAGCTCAGCGCACTACCGTCAAAATAAGGAAGATCACTCACCCAAGACTTCTTCTTGCTTAGGTCTGCGATGGCGTTGGCTAATAAAATAAAGTTATCTTGTGTACCTACAGTTTGGTTATGACTTTTATTTTTGTAGCAATTACAATTCTCATTATAGTTATGTGTACCTAACTCTGGTGCATGTATAGTAGTCGTCGGTAGGTTTCTGCCACCGCCGCCACAGGGTTCCCGCACTCGAGGCATGGAGACATCTGGCATGGCGGGCGTAGCACCCAACACAGACGTGGTGACCTGGCAAGTTACGCCAGGGTTCCCATCATATCTTGTTGTCCTATCAAACGAGTGCACTGAATTAGTATGTTCTGAGACTACATTACTATCATGAGAACCAACTAACCATTCATTAACACGATCCACTTTAGAGGTGCGTGACGAGCTGCTGCCGATAGCCGCTAGCTCAGCTTGTAGTTCTAGATCTGCTAAAGCCTTTTCTCGTTCCAAGGCTAGTTTCTCTATTTTAGCCAACCTTCGTGCGTGATCAACTTTGGCAGCCAATTGTCGAGCCTTTACTGTATTGGTTGAACGTCGACTATGTGATTTCGTCGATGAATTCAAACTTACTAAGCTGCTTTGAGTCGTAAGCGGCATTGGAACTCTTGGTTCAGAATCAGTTGTAACACGTAACACATTTGTAGCGAGAGACAAATTAGTTGCTTGAGTGTGAGGTATGCTAGACGGAGCTGATGCAGGGGCACCGGAAATAGAGGCACTGTCTTTATGTAGAGCACTATCACAAGGCACTATATTTGTTGATAACTCGCGTATATTTTGGTTCCTTTTGTTATCCAGAGAGCGAGCCCTAGTTATCACGGGCATTATTTTTATACGTAATTTCTTCTGACACCAAAAATGTTGAGGATGGCAAAGGAAACCACTAGTTTCGTGTTTCATGTATATTTTTTGACTGATAAAATACAACAATTGTTTTCGAATATAAAAAGAAAATGATACTCAGAATTTGAAAATATTGGCCAAAAAGGATGTATGCGCTGTAGGTCGCCAACAATGGGTGATACCTCCGTCTGGTACCGCAAGCGCCCATAGGCACTATGACGCAGCTCGTATGTTGTTTTCCATTCTAGTAGAATAAAAAAAGTATTGCAATTGGGCTGCCGTCTTCTGAGAGGTGAAGATACTTCACCATGGTCTTTATATCTTTCTTTCGCCAAAGCCTCATTTGCTAGGCGGCAGGGTGCACCACGTGCGAGTGAGATTGACTTTCGCTTTAAAAATGGTTAACTACTTACACCTCTTTTTTATATCACAAGGGTGACAAACAAGCGTACGGCTTGATGATTGATGGAAAGCACCCTGACAATATGTACTTTATGTAAATGTGGTAGAGTTCGATACCATGTTTGCATCCCATAGTATCCCATATTCTTGTATCCCATAGTACCTACGTAAGGAAAATATATTTCCCGTGAAATGTTATTCCCGTTGATATTACGGTGGAACTCAGACTATTTGAGATTTCCGCGAGATGCGCTTCACAAACAGATACAGACTGACAACGTTTCAAATAAAGTTTATATTGAGTTCTATTTGCATGAGGCGTTTCCCAAGTAAAGCTTTTTCAAACAACTTTCAATATATTTACACTGTCGGTTTTCCTTACTGCTTTTTTATTATGTAGACACATGTATACTGAATCTGAAAATGATTTTAATACATATTTGGGGTGTAAGTCGCTCACTGTCTCTTTGAGCTGAAACTAATCTCACCTGTACGTGGTGCACTCTGCTCATTAATTAACGAGGCCCTGGTACAAGACAGATAGAGCCTAGCGTTACGCTAGGCTCTATATCTCTTGTTTTTATATTTGTATAATGTATTTAACATTAGTTAAGCTGAGGAAGTGCCTCCACCTCAAAACCACAGCGAAATAACATTATTCCACTGCTGGGATACGGGTCTCCTCTCAAATCGAAGGGGTTTAGAGCATACTCCACCACACTGTTCAACTGCGTATTGGTGGAGGCCAGTGGCTTAACAACTGTCATCTAATAATCCTCGAAAACATCCGAGACCGTTGCGATGGCTTAACGTGCCTTTCTAAGCATGGTCCTCCGTGCTACGGTACAAATAACCCAACTCGAGATAAATAAAACCATCCATTCACAGGCTGCAATCGACATTGCTTAACTTGCGTATTCGATTAGACTGAATGCATTTTGAATTACACTATTTTGCGTGCTTCTGCCACTAATTAGTTCATGCAAACTATTGCCGGCAGGCATCCACCCACTAACGTTAGTCTGTAGTTAGTTAGGTAGTTCCATTAGACTGACACGCGCAACTGCGCCATCTAACTCCTTTCATTTTTTTTTGTACAATACGAGTAACTTAACCGGCGTAGATAATAAAGTAGAGCCGTCGGAAGTAACCAGTTACAACAATCTCTTTCAAACAAACCCCTAATGTCTAATTGAGTTAGGCGATTACAATTTGAGCCGCGGTCTATTTCATTGGCATTTCCATAGACTAAAACGGTATTACGGGGCGTTCGTCCCGTCCCGCCCCCGCCCCCGCCCGCGCCCGCTCTGTCGCCGCCGAATTACACGGATTTACATTTTCATAGTAAATTCAATTGATTCATTCAAATTGTTTGCGATGATTAATTCAATTCAATTACTCCGGCTACAGTCATGGTTACTGCTTATTTATAGCTTGCTTTCGCTGGCCACTCCGCGCGCGTGTATCCGGTAGCTCATTACCAAGCTGTATACTGACTTAGACGCGTGCTGCTCTGCGATCGCTCGCAGTGGCTTTTGAAACTGAAGAGCTTACTGTTAAGAGTTCACCGGTAGCTTCAAACCGCGTAGCGCTCGCCCGCGGGCCACTTTGAAATGTCAACAGCTCTTTGATTATACAGCCTAGAGCAGTGTTTCCCAATTAGTGGTACGCGTACCCCCGGGGGTACTTGAGATTGCATCAAAAGCAGCAGTCACTTAACTAAAATATTAAATCCTTAAAAACAATAATGCAATAACAATTGCCAAAAAAATATTCAATTTAATTAAACGATCAGTCGTAGAAGAAACGTAGGTTAGTCAAACGTATGCATCGAGGGCTTTAGTGTGTCTTTAGAATGTCTTTTGATGATAATAAATATAAAATACACCTGATTTTATTTTTTATTTAACGTTCCTGTAATAAGGGGTACGCAAGGTCTTTCTTGAAGTGGTACGTAGAAAAAACTAATTGGGAACCGCTGGCCTAGAGGAATGATTTTGGTATACTTTTAAAAATTATTTTCATTTATGATATTACAATATTGTCAGCTTTTTTCGCAGATATTTTATTGACAAATTAAAATTAAAATGGGTATTCAGAATCTTTGGTGTGGTGATCTACGGTGTAAGCTATCTCTATTCCAAATTTCATCCAAATTTGTCCATTTGTTTCATCTTCAAGACCAAACACACATAATTTTGCATTAATAACTTGTGTTATTTGAAAGAGTTTTAATAACAGTATCGTTTTATTCAAACTCTCGCGACACGAGAAGCTTCGTTGTCGCGTGTTTCTTCTGCATCGATAAATAACGAGGCAACTTACAACATTTGCTGTTATATTTTCTTTGTAACCTTTTAGTTCAGTAGTAATCTCAGTGACAGAGTTTTTTTTTTACTTTTACTTAGTTTCGTCGCATTTGTACTTAGTTTCTGTAATCAAATCTTACAAGTTAGATTTGACTCCCATCCTAGTAGTCGATTGTGCTGAAATTTGGCACACTCATTCGGTTCTCGTGACAATTAGTGACTACCTAAATATGTACCTCCATTTTTAATGCAATATGGCGGCCGCCCCAAAAGAGCGACTATATTTCCAACATTAACGACTATGGGTATCATATGAAAGGTTTTATCAACAGCGAACCACCGTCAGTAAACTTTATTATCAATAACAATTAAAACTTGTGTCAAAACTGTATTTTCAGCGAGATTTATTGAGCTTATAAAATCGTCCGGTCGTTCTGTCTGTCCGTCCTGAAACTCAAAATTTCGAAATTCTGACTTCGGATTCAATTCGGGAAAATGGACAAAATAAATAAATGAATAAAATAAATAAATTTCGCTATGGTGGCGCATGCTGCGCGTCCGATGTTTTATTCTTGTTGATAACAAGATTTAACGATTAAAAAACTTTGTCAAAATGCTGATTTTAATGACACCTTCCCACAGAAACATAATAATAGCTGGGCAAGAGTATGTCGGGTAATAGGCGGGGTTGCAGCCACGTTTTTTTTATTTATACCACTTTTTTAATACTAGCGGTTACCGTAGCCACATTAACGCTCGCAACATGAAATATCGCTCGCACGCCGCCACGCCCGCTACCAACGCAGCAACTCCTTCCTTTCTGGTGAACCCAGTCACTCGCAGGAACACAACGACCCTCAAGAACATTTGGCTGCGGTATTCTGTGAGGTGAAGGTACTTCCCCAGTCGGGCAGCTAACTAATACGCTGTAATCTACCTCTCTTCTACCAGAGCCTCTTTCCCTAGTCGTCAGGGTGCACCACGTGTAGGTGAGGTTCGCTTTGACTCTAAAGATCGTAGTAAGTCACTTACACCCAATACACGTGCAGTTCAAGTTAACTTTGGCTCATTGGCTTTGGTAAATTTAAAACACAATAATATATGCTTCTACGAAACGCCTACGCCGCTTGCTACGAAATGCTACGGTTGGTTAAATAAATAAATCGAAAATGCTTATGGACGACATTTTAAAAAATATAGATCCTTTTTTCAGCGACATCTTTTTACAGAAACTTATTTATATATTTCAGGCGCACGGCCCTCGGGCCTGACGCCGCTGCATTGTTAATCACATTGTATTCATTCGTAGAATTGTGAAATAAATAGAAATATTTTTTCGTTTTTGATTTATTTTATATTTAGCATGTAATATTGGGTAATATTGAAATGTAAGATAACTCTTATTAATTACACTGAGCCTTGAAAAATGCAAAGAATAAACAAATATTTTTAATAACCCCGCTTCGCTTAAACCTGTAATCTCAAATATGTAAATCGCTCCAAATTTTGTGAAGTAGCTTTTGCGTGATTCGCGTACAAACTTGTAGACAGATAATTAATAATTTTAAATATAACTGTTTACCTGCACATGGTGCACCAAGCTAAAAGCAAAGTATGCTCAAAAATGCTACAATGAGAACCAACCCGACAAAAGTCCGCAGAAAAATAACAGTGCTCTAGATTAGAAGATTGTTGTATTCCTGCGAGTGAGTTAAGTTAACAGGATAGAAAGAGCTCAGTATTGATAAAGAAGTGGAAACATATTTCTTTGTATTACAGGCGCTTCAAATTAAGCGTACGGCCCGCCTAATATTTTTACGGTTCGCGTAGTCTTAGACGCTTGCAATACAAGGACCATTGCTCGCGCGCTGGTATCCCCGCTGCTAACGTAGCATTTCCTCGTTTGGTAACCTCACTCATTCGCAGGAACACAACAATCATAAAAGGTTTTATTACCTACTAGCTTATAGCCGCGGCTTCGCCCGCGGTAGCGCGATTACTTTTTTTCAATAAAAAGTATCCTATGTACCTTTATAAAACCTTTGAGAATATGTGTATAATGTATCACAATGATCGCTTTAGTAGTTTCTGTGTGACGCAATCACACAACACACAACCAACACACTCAACAACAAGCTCACATTCACAATTATAATATTAGTAGGGATTTGTCTGCTGTCTTCTGTGAAGTGTACTTCAGTAGACGATGGCTTCAATGAAGTCTTCAAGGCGAATCACATGCTTTTTTTGTCGCCTGCCATAAGTCACAGAACATAATAATTTTCTATGCTAAAAGAAATGTAAAAATAACACAGTCCTTCCTTGTTTCGTGTAAATAACATAAAAGTTGTTTGTTTAGCCTTTTGGACTAATTTTCTTTACGTTCATTAAAAGTTTCCCGTGTGTCTAAAAAATAGAACATTAATATCTCTGAGTACAACGTAATGTGTACTTTGTCACAAGGACGTAGCATCTAAAATGTCGTGCAGCTACAATAAGGGCCCGGGCTACCGGCCTGCTCGGGGATTAAATGAAGGGTATGTTTTGCGAGCGTTAAAAATTAATGAACTAACTTCCCGGCACAATATTAATACGTCACATTAATGGAAAGTTTCATTATGAATAAATAAGTACATATTACTATTATTTATGACGAGCTCCGTGGTCAAATGGTTAGCAATGGCCACTTAGACTCCGAGGTCGCGGGTTCGATTCCCGCACAAGACAAATTTGTGTCCATGAACATGTCCGTTTCTCTTGGTTTGGGTGTTTTCTATGTATTATATGTATGAATTTAAAAAAAAATGTATTTAAGTATGTGTTAATATCAGTCTGAAATATCTAGTACCTCTATGGGTACTAGATGACTGATATTACAACACAAGCTTTGCTTAGTTTGGGACTAGATGGCGCTGTGTAAAGTGTCCAGAAATATTTATATTTATTTAATTATGTACATTTATTATATATGTATTATATTTATTAAAACCAACTACAGCCGTATAACTGACTTCAAAGAAATTCTTCAAAATAGAGGTTCATTTATCTACAGACTTAAGTAAATATATTTTTTTTAGAAAATTTATGTATATTCGGGGCTGTCGGCGGCGTTATGAAAATATTGTATATATTACTGTATTTTTTTTTTTGTAACTTTTTGTATGCCAGATAAGTTTTTTACCACGAGCTGTCAGGTTCTGAAATGAACTCCCTGACATGGTTGTCCCAGGAGGCTACAGTATGTTTTTTTAAAGGGCATTTAAGAGGTTTTGCTGGGTCGGCAACGCGTGAGTACGCGTATATATATATATATATATATATATATATATATATATATATATATACTACTAGGGTGGGAAACAATATATATATATATATATATTTGTATTTAAAAAGGAATGCTCTCACTGCAATCTTTCACAAATTTAGGATCATTCACACTAGTTTAATAATATTTCAGAGCGAAATCTGATATTTTTACAAGGAGGGGGTCAACTACTCGTAGCATGGGAGATCACTCCCATTACCATCAGGTAAGCAATAATCGCAGCACATAGACACTGATAACACTAAAAGGTCACTGATCCGTTGCCAGGCTTTTCAGGGAAATATAAGCTCTTTTCTAGGAGATAAATAAATAAATATTGTCACACAAATTACACAGCGCCATCTAGCCCCAAAGTAAGCGAAGCTTGTGTTATGGGTACTAGACAACTGATAAACATACGTAAATACACTTTTTTTTTGTAAATACATACTTTATGATACATAGAAAAAACCCAGACCAAGACAAACAGACATTTTCATGCACACAAATGTTTGTCCCGTGTGGGAATCGAACCCACGAGCGTTGGTGTCGAAGCCGCGTCATTGACCGCTACGCCACCAAGCTCGTCAAGATGGAGATTCCCAAGTCGTATTTATTCTAGAACACCGGTGATATCCTCTTGTCTCTTCTTTTCTGTCTAATATGTAAATTGTAAAAAAAAAAAAAAAAAAATTGATAACAAAGTCGGGTTAGCCATTTATAACTCGAGTGAGAGTGAGGTGAATTGGTTTTTATGATTTTTGATTTGTTGAATTTGTCTTCACTGCGAATAGCAAAACAAATTATTAGAAGACTATGAGAAAATGAATGTTTTTCATATTGTTTGTTTTCTTTATTGTAATTTTTTTTTGGGTGTTTTAATAGTTATATGGAACGGGTTTTTAATATCACGCCAGCTAGTGAGTACTAAATATGCATATATATTAATTATAGTCTCATATTTCTCTTCCGCTAGAGCCTCATTTGGTTACCAGCGAGGAACTCGGTCTAAATAATGTTAAACTTTGGCGTTAAAGACGTTAGTACCGCCACACATTGTTGACGATCCCAAACTGACAGACGGTTTAGAACCTTTAAGTCTGAGAAGAGATTTTGCGTCCCTTTGTGTGTTCTACCGATTGTACAATGGTGTGTTCAGAGGAGTTGTTTGACATGATGCCCACGACCTCCTTCTACAGTCGCACCGCTCGCCATCAACAGGGAATTCATCCACACAACCTAAGTGGTCGCGTACTTTGCGGCTCCAGAGAAGTTTTCACCCTCGTATTGTCCAGCTGTGGAATGAACTGCCTGTCGAGGTTTTCTCAGGAGACTATAGCATGGGGTTCTTCAAAAAGGGCGTGAAGAGGTTTTTACAGTAACGCGCGTGTGATGCTTCAGGTGTTACAGGCGTTCATAGGCTACGGTAACTGTTTTTCATCGGGCGGGCCGTATGCTTGTTATATATAAATAAATAAATAACAAATAAATATTTCTGGAAATTTACACAGCGCCATCTAGTCCCAAATTAAGCACAAAGCTTGTGTTATGGGTACTAGACAACTGAAAAATGTACTTAAATACTTTTTTTTTGTAAATACATACTTATAATACATAGAAAACACCCAGTATTATATTAGATTCTCAATCGATGGCAATTTATGTGAGCCTTGCGTCTTTTCTAATTTCGACCTCAGTTGTAGTCTTTTGTTTTTGTTTTCTTCATATGTCTCTGTATTTATAAAATGCAACCACAATGTAACCGTCTGACTGATCTATCAACGCACAGCACAGCACAAACCATACATGCAGGGTAGTCCAGTATGGTCATCGACAGAACAAAATGAAGTGCGCTAGTGTGTGTAAATGTGAGCACACATGCTTGATTTTGGTTCGAAAACGGAGTATTAATAAACCCTCCGTTTTTGTCCAACACTAACAGGAATGTGAGTTCCTGTGGATCAGAGTATAAATTGTATTGAACGTAGTAAGATTTCGCATCTATTTATTCATTTTCACTTTTGTGACAATTACGTATATGTATATATTAAAATATGTGTTAGTTGTTCTTTTTCATCGATAAAAGATGTGCGTAGATATTATTGCCGAGCTCGGTGGCGTAGCGGTCAATGACGCAGCTTCGACACCAACGCTCGTGGGTTCGATTCCTACACGGGACAAACATTTGTGTGCATGAACATGTCTGTTTGTCTTGGTCTCGCCGCCCCAGAAGGGTGAGAGGGCACAAATAGGACTAACAAAATAGATTAAATAATTTGTAGAGAGTCAAGAATTGCCCACGGCACAAAAGAGCCTTAGAGCATCGGTGCTGCGCGCATCTCTCGCGATTCGGCTCATATGACCGCGAGGTCGGTGGAGCCATGGGAGGTGGTGGGTTAGATGTTTGTCTTGGTCTGGGTGTTTTCTATGTATCATAAGTATGTATTTTCAAAAACAAGTGTATTTACGTATGTTTATCAGTTGTCTAGTACCCATAACACAAGCTTCGCTTACTTTGGGGCTAGATGGCGCTGTGTAATTTGTGTGACAATATTTATTTATATTTATTTATTTATTTATTATATTTATAGGTATTTTAATACTACGTACTTATAATTAATTGTTGTTTGATGTATCAATATTTACTTGCCGTATTTATTTCTACTTGTTCCCTTCTTTGTGATTTCTCGTGTTCTATTCTTTACACACGAGGGCCCTCGGCCCTCCACAGTTTATATCCGACACTCGAAGGTCGGCTGGTAGAGATCTCTTGTAGAGATAAGCCCGCCTTTGTACATGTATGTTTTAAGTGTCTTATGTATATATATATATATTTATGGTCATTATGTACAATAAAGACATAATACAAACAAACAAACGTAACATTGCGTAAAAACAATTAAACATGTGATATCTACATATCGCGAAATATACATAATTTTCTATATTTTTTCCACTAAATAACATTTGACTAGACATGACACAATAAAACTTATATAGATAAATTACTTTTGTTTAAACACAATTTGGTTTTAAAAGTTACAAATAATTTAAAAATAAGCGAGAACTTATATAATGACAAAGGCCTTAAAAATATGGTTTCATATTCAATAATGAAATTACGAGTTTCATTTTCTAGCTCGCTTTAACATAGGCGTACACTCCTTCTTTCTCTTTTACATCGCCAATTTTCTGGAGCGTAGCGAAAAATCATGGGTTAGGTTGGGCTATAGCTCAAACCACTGACTGTACGGATCGAGTTGGTAGACAGCTACAAAGTTAGTAATACTAACGGAACACTAACTTACGGAATACATACGGTTTGAGCCATAGCCCAACCTAACCCATGATTTTTCGTCATGTTACGATCTATAAGTAGTGCTACAAATGCTACGTATGTCGCTCGGTAGCCCAGAGACATACGTAGCGTTCGTAGGACCATCTTAGGCTGGAAGTATTATGATCATCAAGATCGTACCGTCCAGCACGTAGTTTACGTGTGAGGTAGACACTACAAGTAGTGTGGAGTCTTCTTAGTTGCTGAATTAAACACGATGTGAAAGAGAACATATATTGTTCTGTTCTTAGTTGTTGTGTTGTATCTACTGTGCATATAATATTGTGCATACATATTTTATACCTAATTAGTCGCTGCAGTGTGCGCGAATTAAGATGCTATCTAATCACTAATTTATACAATGTTACGGTTAAGACCGTACAAAGCTGTTGTCGCAATCCACCCCTAGACGCAGATTTAGATCTCTTTTGGGATTCCTTGGGTCGCATTTTAAATAAATAATATTTCTGGACAATTTACACAGCGCCATCTAGTCCCAAATTAAGCGCAAAGCTTGTTGTATGGGTACTAGACAACTGATAAATGTACTTAAATACATTTTTTTTTGTAAATACATATTTATAATACATAGACCCAGACCAAGACAAACAGACATGTTCATGCACACAAATGTTTGTCTTGTGCGGGAATCGAACCCACGACCTCGGAGTTAAAGTGGCCAATGCTAACCATTCGACCACCGAGCTCGTCAATTTTACCTGGCATTTTGATGACAGAAAGTCACTTGAATGTAGAAGCAGGGGGTTCGACTCCGAAAAAAGCTGCCGAATTGAAACATTTTAATTTTAATAAACCTGAATCTTCGGAATTGGACCAGTTTAATATTTTATTTACTTTCATGACATTAAAAACCCTTATCGCAAACGATTATGTTGCAGCTTCACTTCATTATGGGACTATTTGATCACGATAACATATCACTGCGAGAGATATCTATTTTAAAATAGTATACATTTTTGTTTGCTTAGCCTCATTTCTGATGTGACCATAGCAACATACAAAATTGACTTTTTTGTGCAGAAATAATCCTAAAATCAGTATGTAATAGATGGCTACTTCAAACTTGTATCTCACGCGAGCGAAGTAATAACTATTTATCATTAAATTTAATTTCCTACGTAGCTTTAAAGAGAGGTAGGGTACAGGTTTGTAAGCTGCCCGACTGGCGAAGTACCTTCACATCACAGAATATCGCAGCCAAATCACAATTCCGTTGACGTTTTTTGTGTTCCAGGGAGTGAGTGAAGTCACCAGAAAGGTGATTGCGTTGGCAGCGGAGGTAGAAGCGGAAGCGCGCGATTAATATTCCATGTAGAGATCGTTAATTTGCCACGCCACGATATCCGCTTCGCATCTGGCGGGTCGTAATGCTTGTTGTGGCAGACAAAGTATAAAAAAATCTAATCTTACTAATGCTTAAATCAATTTAAAGATGAAACTGTCTGGCTGATTGATCGACCAACACAGAGCTGAAACCACTGCACGGATCGGGCTGGAATTTGGCACACAGGAGAGCTATTACGACATAGTTAAGAAAGGATTTTTGAAAACTCTCACGGGATATCGGGATACGGATTTAATGCGGGGCCGAAAGCTTATACACATTTTGATTATAATTACGTGTATGTACAGTTTCAATGTTGGAACTTGTTTCAGTGTCTAATTTAATCAAACTCGAAGTAGCAAGGTTTTTATTGAGTAGTAATTACATTCTCTGAAATCTTGTAATATGTAATCTATTACAATATTTCAGAGAATGTAATTACTACTCAATAAAAACTCCTACTTCGATCATTAATTAATAATCAAAGCCTTGCCATATGTTTTGTTTTTGATTACTTAGGATTTGCTGATATACGTTTAAAAATTAACAGTGTGAGACGGATAACTAAAACTTTAAAAGTGAGTCAATTATCTGTGGCATAATGTACAATCGACCACGGATCAAATCTTTACAGTTGGTCTTAAGACCGTCCTTATGTTGTTTTAATAGTGATGTTTTCTATACGCCTAATATTTTTTTCGACTAGGGTGACAAACAAGCATACGATCTGCGTGATGGTAAGCAGTCATGGCAGCTTTTCATACAACAAAGTTTAAATTAGCTATTAAAATTATTTACCTCACTATTACGTCTTCCATGTTCAATGTACACTTACACTAAGTTACACTACACGACACTGATCGCAAACACTAAACTACAAGCACTAGAAGGATAGTTAAGAAAGTTGTCGTATGGGACTTATGTTCCCAAAACGCGAAGAAGCGTCTTTACAACGCGCGCGAATCTACAGGTCTGGCCAATCCGCATTGCCACAAAATTTCCCGCGTCAACGCTAAACAGAGACAACTGACCTATTTTCCTTTATAACAGAGCAGGATGACGATATTTTCGCTATTGCAGATTTAAGATCGGAAAAGCTCTACAGCGGAAAATCTAGGAACGTGAGAATTTTCTTTGTTTGATTCTCATTACTGTTTATGTTACATCGGTCCAGTATTGTAATAGCATTTTAAACGGCAATGTATGCGAAGGAAAATTCAAATGTCGCAGATTTTCTTATTTGTGTATGTTTCGTAGTACCTGGGGCGTAGGTGGCAATAAGAGTAGGATATTTAATGCGGCGGTACACTATAGAAATTTGAATGTTTGCTCATTTTCAATAGGTGCTTAGTGGTTTGGAAATTATGGCGCAACGTACAAACATTGAGAAAGGTAAGCTTTTTCTGCAGGTCCGTAAGAAAGACATACAAGGCGGAATCGATAAGCGATCTCATTCTATTAAATAAAAATAAAATAAATATTTGTAAACCAATTAATTACACACTGCCATGTGCCATATTATACAACGGAAAATACATACGTCTTGGTGTATTCTTGTACAGAACAAGACAAACAGTCGTGTTCATAAACACAATTTTTTGTATTGTGCGGGGATCAAACCTGCGACTCTGGAGTTTAAGTGGATAATGCTCGCCATTAAATTATGTCTAAACTATAAAAGATATTAAAAACTGATTTATTCAGCGTATTTTGTAAGCTGCTACACAGAGGAAGTACCTCCACCTCACAAAATACCGCAGTATAACAATTCCCTTGAGGCTTGATGTATTTCTGCGAGTGAGTGAGGTCGCCAGGAAGGAAGGAGAGTTGCTGCGGTAGCAGGGGTGGCGGCGCTATTTCATATTGCAAGCGTTCATGTGGCTGCAATAACCGTTTCAATAACATTAGGCGGGCCGTATGCTTGTTTGCCACCCGACTTAGGATATAAAACTTTCTTATTAATTATTACTGATTCTGAAAGTATTTCAGGAGCTCTATCAAATAATATCAACAGTCAGTTTACAAAACAAACTGAAACTATATGTTTCCATCTATCATACATTTAGTGTGACGACACGGCACTCAGGTGTGTTTAATGTATGTTCGTAGTATGATGTATGTGTTTAATGTATGGGACTTAAATTGGACCTGCCATTTATAAACATTTTTAAAAACTATAATATTTAACAAATTTTGGAACAAGAACGTGGATATAAAACAATTTGAAATATAAATTTTCAAAAACCTTGATAAATGGCAGGTACAAATTAATGTCAGCCCTGTATAATTATTACGTTTTCAGTATTTGTGTTAAATGGATTTATTTCAGTTTCTTCAGGAGCAATGTTTGAGTCTTTATTTGTATAACAGATTGTTGGAGTATGACGTCATTGTTAGCTGTTTTTTGCTAAGACCTATAATTTTGTTTTGTATAAATATACATTACAACGCCGGTATATTTATATGTATGTTAGTCTTTACGATATATACTGTTCATGCGTGTATTGTTTTATAAACATTTGCCAGAAATAAATCAGTATTATTTTTATTCAAAAGCAGTCATAGAAAGATCCGAGTCTGTACAGTCAATCGCACGGGGAGTGCTACACTTCCAGTACAAGAGGGTCCCTTGTAGATACGGAAATCTAAATAACAAGATTTCAAGTAGAGCTACCTTCCCACACTACACTCCATTGTTACACTACATGTATATTATAACACTCACATGTTGGAAGGATAGAATAGTTCTTTAAATATAGATGCAGCTGAACTCAACTATGGAATCAGATCCCAATACAGTAATTATTAAGTTTTTGTTTCTCCGCATGCCTGTCCGTCTGTTGGTTGAGCATGCATACAAAAAGCACTGAAGCGATTTTGATGACACATGATAAATTACATTCCAGGTCAACATTTAGGCTACTTTTTATTTCGCGAAATAAACAGGTTTCTAAGAGATTGCAATAAATAAAAAAATATGCCCGAGCAGAGAAACATTTTTGTGTTTAGGGATAATGGAATACAGGGACATTTGTACGTTTTGTATATTTAAATATATATATGCAAAAATCACTGCATTAATAAACAGTTTAAGCGGGGAAAATTCAATTGACATTTTCTTAAAGCAAAACAGCGGTTAAATAATTAGTTATTTTGTGGTCGACCGCCGACCGAGGGTGGCGGTGTGGCGGACTGTGGCGGGCTGTGGCGGGCTGTGGCGGGCTGTGGCGGGCTGTGGCGAGGTCACAAACAACCCTTCGTGTCCGTGCGGCGCGGCACTTGACGGTGTTTGTCTACAGCTAACAGGCCTCCCATGCCAGTTTGCGACATTCAATATGTAACATTTGAATATGTAATTAACTGCTCGTATTTGGGTTGCCAAAGTTCGTGACTTTTATGAGAACGACAAGGGTTTCTCTGCAGGGTTGGCAATGCGCGAGTGATGTATTTGGCATTGTAGAGTAAAACGTCTATAACTGGTAATTAGTTAATTGGAGATCTTCGATCACTAATTTATGATAGACGCTGGAGATTAAAATTATGAAATTTTACCTGTTAATTGAAAACATGGAGCAGTTGAGCGGCCTGTTAATTAACTATCGAAAAAAAAAATACTGAAAGTAGATATCTGTTTTGTGTAACAAAGTATTTCCTAAAACTCTTTTTTCTAAATATACTGAAACCCCCGACTGTATTTCCATATTGAAACTCATGGCACAATGCCCTGACAGCCGAGCCTGAGCGATCCCTTTCAATATTCAGCTAATGACGAGCGCCCCGCGGGATATCCGTTAAGTGAGATCAGTTTACAGCCAACATTTACAGGTACCCTTCATGCCTTCAGGTATGCATTTATGTAATTTCAGGTATTTGTATTCACACAATCGGATTATTTTGTTTATTTTATACCACGTAGGAACCAAGCGACCATTCGACCTTGATGTAAAGCTGTTACAGTAGCCTATAAATGGACACAAGGAAAAACTCAAACTCACCCACGAATGCTAACACAGCATCTTCTCATGTCTGAAGATCCCACTCACTCGCAAGAATACAATAATTCTCATCCTTTATGATGACCTTACTCACTCGCAGGAACACCACAATCCTCAAGCGAATTGTTATTTGGCTGTGGTATTCTGTGAGGTGGAAGTCCTTCCCCATTAAGGCAGCTTACACATACGATGAACTTTACCTCTCTTTTACCAGAGCCTCTTTCGCCAGTCGCCAGGGTGCACCACGTGCAGGTGAGGTTGACTTTCGCTCTAGAGATCGCATTGACTTACTTACACTCCGACACGATGATGATATGTTGTTTTTATTGCAGTTTAACAGTTGGTATCATGAGCACTGGGTACACTTTGCGACTGCTTAGTTAGGAGCCATCGTGTCGGCACTAGAGGCCGGCCGCTGTCAACCACAGGGGCGCGCTGAAAGCCGCGGCTGGCAGTGGCCTGCTCGGGACGCGCCACTAAAGCTAATTGGAAACCTCCTTTCATCCCCGAGCTATTCAAATGTTGACTCGTGCCGCTTCAAACGTACACACTTTACCTGCCTTTACCTGTATCTCTGTATTATTATCTTCTATATATTTATTATTATCTTCTATATACCTGAAGAAAAAAGTTTGTATTCCTTTTTGCGAAAATTCCGCGGACGGAGGAGTATGAAATTTCGCATACTTGTAGTTTTTATAGAGAAGGAGTGCAGATGGCGATATTTTATTTTAATTATGCATAAAAATACATTAAATCAATATACTGTTTAATAATCAGAAGCTAATATTAACAAAGTATAAACTAAAGTAATAAAAATAAACTAATCTTAAACTAAATTTTGGGGTGTAAGTGGTTCATCAACACCTTTGAACCAAAGCCAACTTCACCTGCACGCGGTGCACCCTGCTGACTGACAAACGAAGCTCTGGCGAAAAGAGAGGTAGGGAGCGTAATTGTAAGCTACCCGACTGGGGAATGTACCTCCACCTTACAGAATACCGCAGCCAAATAACAATTCCCTTGAGGGTTGTTGTGTTCCTGCGAGTGAGTGAGGTCACCAGAAAGGAAGGAGATGCTGCGTTGGCAGCGGCAGGGGTGGCGGCGCGCGAGCGATATTTTATGTTGCGTGCGTTAATATGGCTACGGCAGCCGCTTCACATCAGGCGGGCCGTATGCTTGTCTGCCACCCGACGTAGTATAAAAACAACTAAATCTTTGAAAAAAAAAAACTGATAAAAAAACACTTAACTATTCCTGTTTAAGTGTTTTGTTTGAGTTTCGTGCCTCAGAAGGAAAAACGGAACCCTTATAAGATCACTTTTTACAAGTTTTTACAAGTTTTGAGATTTATTGTTATACTTGTAGTCAGTAACGATGTTACCTGCCAAATTTTATAGTTTTTTTGCTGAATAAACGGCCGTATCTTTTTTTCAGCAGTTTCATTTTTTTACAACTTCATGGGACCGTAGACCTGAGTATACAGTTCAAATTTCAGCTTGATACCTCCACGCATTCTCGACATAGAGGGTCTTGAGAGACAGACAGACAAACGGACAACAAAGTGACTGTTTTTCCTTTTGAGGTACGGAACCCAAAAAACGATAAGAACCGAGTCAGGGGGATGTTAGAAGTGAAATAGAAAACATCCGGTATTTTTTCCAATTTTTTTATTTCTCTGTCTGTTTATCTGTTTGTACGGGCTAATCTCCGAAACTGTTAGACCGATTTAAATGAATTTACTTGGATTTAAATGAACTTTTGCATGGTGACCTTACATCTTCGATGAACATTTTAAGTTGTTTTGTTGTAACAACATCGTAACAATGCGCGTGCTTGATCGCGCGGTATGGCTGTGATCGCAGGTCACGCCCTGATCGCCACCGCGGCAGTCTGTGTACAAGTGATCGCGCGATCAGATCACCACCGCCACCGCCACCGCCATCGCGGCTGTTTGAGTGAGCCTTTTACATTTTGACAGATTAGGTTATTAAATAACTTAACTAAGGAAACTTATTAAATTTGTTCAGAGATTTGAATTTCAAATATCGGTTAATGGTTTGACGGTTTATTTGTTCACAGTGCCTAGAAAAAGATCGAATCTCTATCAGTACTCAAGAGAAGCTAAAAGATTAAGAATGATTAGATCCCGAGGATCTAATGAAGATCATAAGGCGAGAGGAATAACAAATACCACGCGGACAAAGTCGCGGGCATCGGCTAGTTGGAAAATAAAACGAAGCTATTTATCTTTCGGTATTCAGATACCCGCGCGGGGCGAGGAAGCGTTGGGCCGATTAGATGAACCGTTGACCTCAAGGGACGGCCGGAAGTGGATGGATACGAAAAGCGGAAGATCGTATATGGGAAGGCATTGGGGAAGGCTATCAAGCAGTGGGTACATTTAGATACCACTTATGAAATGTGAGTCGTAACTAAGTGTCCACAATGGAGTTTCAGTTATGGAGTGTAAGTGGCTCACCACGATCTTAAGAGGCAAAGCCAACCTCACCTACACATGGTGCACCCTGCCGACTACCGAAAGTGAGGTAGAGTACTTTAGAGCCAAAGCAAAGTGAGGTAGAGTACTTTAGAGCCGAAGCAAAGTGAGGTAAAGTACTTTAGAGCCAAAACAAAGTGAGGTAGAGTCCTTTACACGGTTCACTCTCATTCGCTAACCCCAAAATTTGTGCTTAAAGAAGTTTTCCCTTAAAACATTTCTTATATTTTGTCACAGTTCACTATATGATGAATCCTCCCATTATAAGTTTTCCATTCCACAAACCGACTTAAGTTTTAAGTATTCTCGTGACTCGTCAGTGAAGATAGTCCCGAAAACAGATAACAGCCGAAGTTCAAACAGCGGACGGCCAGGGCCCGTGAGGCCACCGCCTCACCGGGACGCGTGGCGACGTCGCCGGACACAGTACCTAAACTGTTTATATTGAAATGTATGACGGCTAACTTACCTACCTGATGGGAAGCGGTTACTTATATGAAGAGCTCAAAATATTACATTTTATAATTACGAAAAAGTACCAAATACGGCCGTTTTTAGCCTTCAAATAACATTTTAAAGGCGTACAGACGGACAACATGGCTTAACGCGACATGCGGTATGCGACGACTCGTGTGCCGAGAGCCCAAGATATCTGTGGTGCCCGCAGTTGAGCTTCTCTGACTCTTTAGATTTTTAAATTCTAAGACTAATTTTCCTATAATTGTGCTCTAGCTAGATCAATTTTTCAGCTCCGTAATTTTTTTTAACTACGTCAGATGACAACCAACATACGGCCCGCCTTATCTGAAGTGGTTACCATAGCTATATAAACGCTTGGAACATAAAATATCGGTCGCGCGCTGCCATTCCCGCTGCCAATGCCGCAGCTCCTTCCATCTTGACCTCACTCGCTCGCAGGAACACAACAACCCTCAAGAGAATTGTTATTTGGCTACGTTATTCTGTGAGGTGAAGGTACTTCTCCAGTCGAGTAGCTTAAAATTACACTATACCCTACTTCTCTATCGCCAAAGCCGCGTTAGTGAATCAACAAGGAGCACCACGACTACGTGGGACCAAGCCGCTGGCAAAAGCATGAGCTTTCAATCATATCAATTACAGAATATATGTATAACATGAGTTATACATATATTCTGTAATTTTGATCTACTAACCTACATACCCATATTACTTGTCACTGACACAGTCGGGTAAAGTAGTATTGTGATCACAAAGTCGCGTTGTGTTCGTTGCATAATTCCATTGTT
The DNA here is from genome assembly GCA_937001555.2 of Hypsopygia costalis. NCBI lineage: Eukaryota > Metazoa > Arthropoda > Insecta > Lepidoptera > Pyralidae > Hypsopygia > Hypsopygia costalis. Next base: position 23,724,888 of record OW443346.2, read on the forward strand.
CCCGCGAGACAGCGGCGGGCCATTGTGGATGCCTGCGAGTGAAAGGGGTGTACGTGACGACAGCGCGACGTCCCGAATCTATAACAAGCATCAATTACTTTTTGTATTACTTGTAGTTGCTAAGCTATGAGAAGGGGTCGATGGCGTCTACGGACCTTCATGAATGAGGAAGCACTTGTTTTTCAGAAGTTTCCAGGACCATAAAATTTTATAATCATGTTTCATAGGATGCATGCGAGTCTTTAAGGAGCTAGATCACGTCGTTGTGTGTGTCATTCTAATTGAAGATGCAAGTTAAGCAACGTCGGCCTTAGCTTGTCCATGGATGGGTTTATTTATCTCGAGCTCCTCCATGCTTAGGAAGGCACGTAAGCCGTCGGCCCCAGCTGTACGAGAAGCGTCTGACAATTGTGCACACCGCCCGTCGCGGACTATTTCTTATTTCCGTGGTCGCGGCGCGGCGCGACGAGCCGTGCGCAGAGCTGTTGAGAGTTGTATGTGCTTCTTACTTTAGTTAACATCATAAATAATAAATAAATATTTCTGGACAATTTACACAGAGTATCCATCCAGCCATCTACGAGTAGTCCCAAATTAAGCGCAAAGCTTGTACTATGAGTGCTAGATAACTGATATTAAACTTAAATACATTTTTTTTTGTATTTAAGTTTAATATCAGTTATCTAAGTCTTTTCGCATTATAGTATGTATGAACTTGTAATAAAATCTCTTTGGTTATACCATTTGTATCTGGCAGGTTTTGATATCTTTAAAAAGTTTAAATTTTAAAAAAGATAATTCCAAATTCAAATTAGGTAAATGTGTGATTTTCATTTGTTTTTTTTACTGTCAAGATGAGTGAATCTAATGAAGAAATTCGATTCATTTTAAAATTTTACTACAAAAATGGTAACAATGCAACGCAAGCTGCGAAAAAAATTTGTGACGTTTATGGACCTAGTGCAGTGTCTGTGAGAGTAGCACAAATTTGGTTTAAGCGTTTTCAATCAGGAAATTTTGATGTGAAAGATGCACGTCGCTCTGGTCGCCCTGTTACGGATAAAATGGATGCCATTTTTGAAAAAGTGGAGCAAGATCGGCATATCAGTAGTTATGACGTAGCTGAATAATTAGGAATTGACCACAAAACAGTTTTGGCGCATTTGAAAAAAGCTGGGTACACTAAAAAGCTCGATATTTGGGTGCCTCACGATCTCACTGAAAGAAACCTAATGAACCGTGTACTCATTTGCGATTCTTTACTAAGACGTAATGAAAGCGAACCGTTTTTGAAGAAGCTTATAACTGGTGATGAAAAGTGGATCACGTACGACAAGAACGTGCGAAAAAGGTCGTGGTCAAAGGCCGGTCAGGCTTCACAGACACTGGCAAAACCCGGGTTAACCCGCAACAAGGTGATGCTGTATGTATGGTGGGATTGGAAGGGCATTATTCATTATGAGCTGTTACCGCCAGGCAGGACTATCGATTCTGAACTCTACTGTGAACAACTGATGAGATGAAAGCAAAAAGTTGAGAGAAAGCGGTCGGAATTAATTAACAGAAGGGGTGTGATTTTTCATCATGATAACGCTAGACCTCACACATCTTTAGCCACTCAGCAAAAATTAAGAGAGTTTGACTGGGAGGTGTTAATGCATTCGCCGTATAGTCCTGACCTTGCACCTTCTGATTTCCACCTGTTTTGGTCTCTTCAGAATTATTTAGGCAATGTCAGGTTAACATCACGAGAAGACTGCCAAAACCACTTGTCGTGGTTTTTTGAACAGAAGTCCCAAAATTTCTATAGTAATGGCATCATGTCTGTACCTACAAGATGGCAAAAAGTTATCGAACAAAATGGCACCTACATACTTTAGTTAAATGTAAATAAACTTTATTAAAAAATGTTTTGAATTTTCATATAAAATACGAAAAGACTTTTTCCCCAACCTAATATTATACATAGAAATGACACTGAGATACCCAGACCAAGACAAACAGACATGTTCATGCACACAAATATTTGTCCTGGGTGGGGATCGAACCCGCGACCCCGGAGTCAAAATAGCCATTCGACCACCGAGCGCGTCTTAACTAATATCGATTCTAATAGTATAAATGGTCTTTTAATGTTACATTTGTCAGCAAATCAGAATACCTCCTGCGATGTGACATGTTACTGGCGCATGGCGACGGGGTGGCCCGCTCCAAACACCAAAAACTCAGATCCGCTTGCACCTCGTCCATGATGTGCTGTTGTCGCATAATGAAGGACTTCGAACTCGAGTGTTTTTTTTGTACTCCATAGATTGGTAGAAAATCATATGTTCTGCCTGATATGAAGCGGTTACCGTATCATAACAGTGGTCGCAAACCGCAAAAATGAAATATTGCAAATATAAACGTAGCTACTCATTTCTTCTTGGTGACCTCACTCACTCGTAGGAATACAACAACCTTAAAAGGAGATACTTCCCCAGTCAAGCAGTTTACAATTACATAGCTCTTTCGCCGCTTCGTTAGTCAGTTAACAGGATGCAACACGTGCAGATTAGATTTTTCCTCAAAGACGGTTATGAGCCACTTACACCCCAAATTGTAATTTGTATTATTGGATGCAGTTATAAGCGATCTATTTTGCCGGACGAAACAATCTCCTTAACTGCGCAAGCAGCGAGTGTTCAATGACATTATATATAGCTCTCCTCGCCTAGTGTATATATTGTTTGCCAGCGTGTTTTCTAGCGAGCATTTAAAATGATCACCGCACTGCCGCGCTCTGGCGATTCAATAGTTATTGTACCTAACGATCGCCAATAAAGTATGACCGTACATTTCCTCGTGTTTACGTTGTGCATTCCTCCGGAATTGATCACCGGCCGCCGCTAGAACACAACTGCTGCCCGCTCCGAACATATATGTTATATCTCACCATTTATATAAATACTAACTTCTATCCCCCGCTGCGCTTCATAATCGCATTAATATCGATATATAATCCATGTCCATGTCAAATTTAGCATCACACCCACCACTACTACAGTGGTGGGAATTTGTGGTGGGCTGTCCCGAAACCCTTGGCGATTGTTTTGTTCCTGCAAGTGAGTGAGAGGATACTACGTTAGCAGCAGCAGCAGCGGAAATACCAGCAAGTAATACAAGAAGCATTCTAAGCGTTTATATCCTAGGCATTCGATTTCAGCATAGTAATTTATAGTATAGTATAATATAGTATTTCGACGAAATGAAAAAATAACTACTAGATAAACTATAGTTTGCTATTGTTGACGTCATCATACACTCGCACAGACATTATGAAAGCAAAGAGTACAGGCTGACAACGGATCGACGACCCCTCGGTATTGCTTATCTCCATGGGCGGCGGTGATTGCTTTCCGTCAGGTGACCTATATGCTCGTTTGCCCTCCTCTCAAATAAAAAAGTCTCTCCCAGTGGCCCCAGTGGTAATTACTTTTTACCCCCTTTTTACAGAAATATGTAAAGTATGCCGCGGCACGTAGTGGGCGCGCTCAGGGCCGCGCGCCGCCTCCCGGCCGGCATCACTCGCTGACGGCGCGATTCATTGAAGAGGCCGCACAAATAACACCCGTCCGTTTGTTCGCACCGATTTATATATATCGCTTTTATACCGATCTAATTCGCGTTACATTATATCAACAGTCATAATTTTAGATCGCTCCCACTTTTTTCAACTGTGCAATCGCTGTACGCAGTTACTTTAATTTATTCTCGGCTGAAACATTAGCAGCATGTACAGAGCAGCACTCATTACCACTTTATTAGACTCTTCTTATTATTTTTATGTTAATAGCAATAATCGTTTACTCTATTGATTTAAAAAACCATATATTCATTAGCACAGTGTTCCGCAAACTTTTTGTGTTTACGGTACATCTAGGAAAACGAAAATTTTTGGAGGTTGGAGGAGGTATATAAATGACAAGTCAGTTTTTACTTGTGTAAGTATTTTTCTTCTGTCCGTCTATGTAGCTTTATGAGATAACCGTATTTTCCGGGGCAGACCAACTAATATCCAACGGTACACCAGTGTACCGCGGCACACACTTTGCGGAACACTGCATTATGGGGATAACTTACAGAGTTGCCATTGTTCATTTCCCCTACTGGAATACGGGTCTCCCTTCAATCAAAGGGGTTTAGAGCAGACTACCACCAGACTGCTCAACTGCGGGTTGGAGGAAGCCAGTGTTTTCAAGCTGCCCAAAAGTCGGGACCAAGGGACCAACAGCTTAACATGCCCTGCCGAACCATGGAGGAACTCGAGATAAATAATCCCATCCATGGACAAGCTAAGGCTGACGTTGCTTAACTTACATCTTCGATTAGAATGGCACACGTAACGTCATCGAGTTCCTCAAAGACTAACATGCATCATATAAAACATTATAATAAAATTTTATGGTGTTAATGAATTTGGTGGTAGTAGTCCTGGAAACTTCTGAAAAACAAGTGCTTCCTCATTCATCAAGGTCCGGAGAAGGTGTTTCGGCACTCTCATTAGAAAGGACCTAATGTTATCTTGGCGACTAGATCTTCAGTCTGTATGTGGTCTTTTCCTCACGTAGTCCACGACGTCCTCACCTTCACAGACCAGTGTAACCTGATTTATTAAAAGTATAAGCGATTTCACTCGGTAACGGGAGCTCATTTTATAGGGTATAAGTAGCTCACCGCCATCTTTTGAGGCAAATTCAACTTCAACTGTAGGTACGTGGGTCACCCTGGTGACTGACAAACCGCCTGGGGCAGTACCTATTGCTCACAGAATATCTCAGCCAAATAAACTACATATATAAGCTCCTTTGATGGTTGTTGTTCTTGCCAGTGAGTGAGGTCATAAGGAAGGAAGGAGTCGCTGCGTTGGCAGCGGGCTGGCGGCGCGAGAGCGATAGTTCATATAAAAAATAAAAGCTCGTAAAATACGATTTCTATATCGACGTTATCAACTCATGTGGATATTTTTTTTTGTTCCTCGTCTGATCGACAAGCAAACGGCCCGTTTGATGTAACTAGTGGTCACTGCATGTTATATAACATATATATGTAACACGTAGTGACCACTAGCTAACGAAAAAAAAAATACCAACACTACAGACTACTCTGTAAAAGGTTGTAAAAACATGTATTATTGCTCGCTTGCTGCCGTCGCCGTTGACAATGCAGCATCTCTTCTGCGTCCTCGTCTACTCGCAGGAACACACCAATCCTGAAGAGTATTGTTACTTGTCTGGGATTCTCTGTGGGGTGAAGAAGCTTTCATAGTCGGCTTCATGTGCTACCTTTCTTTCGTCAGAGCCTCGTTTGTGTACGTGACGTAACACTAGACAGCAGGGTGCATCACGAGAAGGCGAGGTTGGCTTCGGCTCTAAAGATTGTAGCGACTACATAAACGCCAAGGATACAGGTCTCTCAATAGAGAATCATAAATAAATAAGTAATAAATAAATAAAAAGTCTTTATTGCACCGAGATATGACAATCATAAAAGACATAATCCACATGAGAGAGTACAGTAGGCGGCCTTATTGCGAATGCAATTTCTTCCAGGCAACCTTAGCATAAAGGAAAAAATAATTGGTAGACAAAGGTAGGTGGCGCATGAAGATATGACACAGAAACTTGTCAAAAACTTAACATATATTATATAAATACACATGATACGGTACACACAGATGCAAAATTATATTGAACACTAGCTGCCCGCCCCGGCTTCGCACGGGTAAAAAGTGGTGTTCTATTTTCCTCGCAATTTTTTAATTTTTTCCCTACGTAAGAACCATTCTCGTACTTCAAGGAATATTTTAAAAAAAGAATTAGCGAAATCGGTTCAGCTGTTCTCGAGATATGCGCTTAGCAACACATTCAGCGATTAATGTTTATATTATAGAAGATAGATGTTATGTGAATGAAGTAGAAGAAAAAGTTCATTTCGAAAGATAAACGTTTTAACAAGGCGTTCCAAAGGCGAACAGCCTGAACTGAGAAGGATTTGGAGACAAAGTTAGAGGAATGAGAAGGGGTTTTTAGGCGAAAATAGAAGGCGTCGCGAAGAGTATGACCTTCACTGTGGACGTCTCTGTGAAAGGAAAAATATTCTTTTAAGTAAGAAAGAGTCGAAGGATTAAAGAGGATAGAGAATAATAGAGAAAGAATATGCAAATTTCTAAGTTGCCGGATGGGAAGCCACTTGAGTTGCGTACGAGTCATAGTGATTTCTCTACCTATTAAAAGCCGTAAAAAATCTACTTATCTAGAGATGATGCAAATTGTCGATTATACAATAATTTGTCTGAACACTGCCCGTGTAAAAAATCGCGATAAAAGCGTGATGATTGCATTGTGAGAGCGCGCAGGGCGGGCGGCGGGCGGCGGCGCGCGTCGGGCGGGCGGAAGACGGCGACATTTCCGCCGCTTTCGTCGCAAGCATCGATAACAGGCGACACGGTTGCCTGATGTAACATGAACATGCCTATCTCATACACAATCGTATATATATATAACATGCGTCATGTAAGTGAGGTACCTCGTCGTCAACCCTTATTCATCCCACTGCTGGGATACGGGTCGCCCCTCAATCGAAAGGATTTAGAGCATACTCCATCAACTGCGGGATGGCGGAGGTATTGAGGCACTTAATAGCGATTAATTCACAACAATATAGCAGGCGGGTTTAAACTGTAGACAAAAATTGTTCAACCTGTAAATAAAAAGAATATCACTTCCTCCTATTCTAGGAAGTTGAATTTTTACAGGTTGGTTTAGTTCCTGTGACAGTACCTCTTCATGGTAAGCCTCTTGTAATTATATTTTAAAAGACGGAAAAACTCACCTCCCCCCTAGGTGGGATTTGAACCCACGACCTCTCGATGACCGGTCGAGTGCTCTTCCAACTGAGCTACCATGAAGGTTTGTGTTGGTGATCAATTTTTGCACCTTATATTTACTGCGTGAGTCACAGTGTGGCGTCATCAACCTATTAAGTAATGACACTAGGTGTTATAAAAAAATAGCCGAATTTCATCTGCAACGACGACTGCTATGCCTTGTTACTAGAATTTATGGAGGTGAATTTTTCCAATATTATATTCTGGCAATTTGGCCAAGCAAGACAACTATTTATTTTATTTTATTCGGAAGACCAACAGCTGAATTTATCTTAATATAATTGGACCTGTAATTGGCTCTAAAATTACTATTGTAAAATAGTAATTTTAGAGCCAATTACAGGTCCTCACTTATATAACTACTATGTTGGCTTACTAGTGATGTGAACAATAAATAAAATAAATAAATATTGTCAGACAAATTACACAGCGCCTTCTAGCCCCAAAGTAAGCGAAGCTTGTGTTATGGGTACTAGACAACTGATGAACATACGTAAATACAATTTTTTTTTTGTAAATACATACTTATGATACATAGAAAACACCCAGACTAAGACAAACAGACATGTTCATGCACACAAATTTTTGTCCTATGTGGGAATCGAACCCACGAGCGTTGGTGTCGAGGCCGCGTCATTGACCGCTACGCCACCGAGCTCGTCAAATTACTTAAATCATTAGAACATTGTTAGATCTATTTCTATATACAACAAACAATAAATTAATCCAATAAATTATAGTAAAAATGATGCATTCATTATTACTTTTACCATTCTGGTGTATTTATTTTTCTGAATTGAAGCCAATAACGTTGCTAATTTAGTACGAATTTAGCATTGTCTCGTATAGTAACCGCTTAGCCTTTGTAACGCTTGTATTAAATACTCGTAAGTCAATGTCAACCGTTGTTGATGCCTTCTTAAAACTATTGCTCGCTCGCCAGAGGTGACTGACGAAGAGACTATCTTTAGGAGGTAAGTGACATCGGCCACGTCTCGACGGATTTAAATAATAATAAAGCCTCTTGTAAGCTTGAAATATAATAAAGAACGCGCGATATTTCTTGTTGCGAGCGTATATAGCTACGGTAACCGCTTCACATCAGGCGAGCTGTATGTTTGTTTACCACACGGATTTTTTGTACATCAATGCACACAATACGTTAAAAAAATTATACCATTGCCAGAATATTAGAAATGTGGATATATACTCAAAATTTTTAAAGAAAGTTTACCATTCGAAAATTTTTTTAATGTAATGTGAAATCTGTTTGATTTGAATGACGTGAAGGCCACCCAGTGGGGCACGTGCCACCGTCGCCGACAACCGGCCCACCTCCCAGCTCGCAAATATCCCAGTGGCCCACTTCGCTCTGTAATACTGTCATCGCCAAATTGGATCTGACTGCCATTTCTAACTCGATTGTCAGATTACAACTCGCGACGCATTAGGGCGCAGTTACATTTGATCGTTTGGGATAACGATTGCCTATTGCACAAATGACTAAGTGTAATTGAATGAAGCGGGGCGCTTTCTTTTCTCAATCTCTTTCAGCAATCCAGTCCGACTTTAATTTTCTTTAGCCGAATTTCGTAGAAGGACTAAAAAAATGTTGGGTTTCGTATAAGGACGAAAAAGTGTTCAATCGCAACTGGTTACGACGCTTTGGTTACGTACACGGCCAAGAAAATCCAGAGACCATTAGTTTTCCTTACATCACATCAGTGCTTCGCCAGCCTTTACAATGGACATCGAAGGCCGTTAGCCCGCCATCCCGTGCCCTAATTTGAATACAGCAATGTATGACGTACCGAGTGCTCGAATCCAATAAAGTATTTCGAGCACCCGAATACAGTCTAACGACAAGTATAATAGCGCCTTTAGTGTGTTTGTCCGACTAACATTATAAATGTGACAGTTTGTATGTTTGTTGTTCAATTACGCAAAAATAGATGAATCCATTTTGATGAAAATTGGCACACAGATAGTTTATAAACTGGAGCACTACAAACTCTCCCGGCCTGCTTTTCTCGTCATAATATGGATGGTGAGACTTTAGGGCCCTAGCAACGGCGATTACAATATATTTGTGATTTGTGATTGCTTTGATTCGATTTGATCATATTTTTACTTGTGCGGTGCTGTGTCTAGTTTAGATCTTAGGGAAAGTAGCTAAATCGTCGATCGTCGATGCTAAAAGTAGCTTGTCTGTTTTGGCCCTCAGTCAAGTTACTTTTTATCAGCTGCCAAAACATCAAAGCCTGTTAATGACTGTTGTTGCACCAGGTGCACCAGGCCCAGGCGGTTGCGAGTTTGTCGTTTCCTTCAGACGAATCCGGAGGCGCGAACGAACCAGCATTCCGAGGCTAAGAAGATGTTTTCCAACATTAACTCGTTCATCTAACTCACTACGTCAGTTTGGCTAAGTGCAATACGAGTATTTTTAGAATGATAAATACAAATATTTATATTTATATGAAAACAGTCAAAATTTTCATCAGTCAGAGCACTTATCGGCGGGAAAATGTTTAACAGTGGCACGTGCAATGAAAGCTGCAGCCTCGACACTTGGAGAGACCTGAAAATTAGCACAGAAACGGGAAGTGGCGACCTAATTGCGATCGCGAAGTTTCAAAATTCCAATACATTCATTGGATGTTCGAGAATTTGAGAGTAAACAACTCCTCGTCAATTGTCGGCGTGTCAGTAGCAGTGGTATATATGTTATGGCTGCGGTAGGTGTCAACATGGCCGGTGAATCCTTAATGGATTTTGTGAGTTTCTTCTATCTTTAAACTAAACTTAAGAGTAACCGCGGCCCGTTGACTCGAAATGTAGAATCACACCAATCACACCTACCTTTAACCTTTTTATTTTTAACCGACTTGAAAATAATGAGTGTCTATATTTGTCCCACCTATATCACGTCTATATTACTCTTTGGCCTCGTCATATCAGTCTGTGACAGTTTCGAATTTATCGTTTATAAAACACTAGCTTCCACCCGCGGCCTTCTACTTCGCCCCGCGTGAATACTGTGAACCAATAGTACTGTATTCACTACTAGTGTCCTGTGTGACAATCCAGAATATATTCTTTATGTATGCTAAATTTCATCCAATTCCATCCAGCTTCACACATCCTTACAAACTTTCTCGCTCGTAATATAAGTAGACTGTATACGAGAGTCACTTATACATAGACTAAACTCACAGTATAAGTAATAGTACTACGTACAGGATGGCCACTCCCTGCCGCTCTCTCGTGTCGACTTCACCTCCCCTCTGAGACGAATCTGGAACAGTTTGTATAACGCCGCACGCACACACGCTCGTTAACATGCTCGTTTACACGCTCGTTTACACGCTACACAGGCGCCATTGTTGTATGCTAAAAAGAAAAAGTGAAATTTTCACTAAATGTGTTCATTTTACTTTTAACAGTTATACAACTAAGTAATGTGGTTTGTAATATTTTTAACATCATCTGTTACATTTCCAATATATAAACATTCCTGAATAAACGATACAGCGTCGCCGGCGACCATCTAGTCCCATTCTAAGCAGAGCTTACATTAGCACGAATAACCTATAAAGATACTTATTTTAAACTAGCTGATGCCTGCGACTTCGTTCGCGTGGACTTAATGATTCCGGCGTATTAATAAAAATACGAACGAATGTAGATACATGAGAAAATACGTTAAAAGTCATTTTTGTTTATTAAACATTGTAACCTTATTAAAAAAAAAATATAAAATAAATTAAGGGAGTCTTTCCTTCGGGAGCTAATATAAAAAGACCTGAAGCGTTACAACTCTCGAGAAAGCCACGTAAAGTTGGTTATGCGAAATACAACCAGTCCTAAGCTTGACCAGCGAACTTTAGTGATTTCTTTATTGTCATAGCAAAGCAAGTGGGCACAGAGAACTGTGTATGTTTAAAATTAAAATGGAATTTTTTTTGAGAAGAGTGATATACGCGGACCGTACTTAATACAGTTTCACCGGCACCACTCCCAGTGAGAATCTCAGCTTCAATTATATTTCGCTGCCAAACATTGGCTTTACTTCAGGAAGGAGATCTTCCCCAAATTTATTAATATTCTTGAAAACTCTTGGGCACGTAAAATTCTATCTACAGCTTCTAGTGCCTTGTTGTTGGCCATTTCGCATTCATCTTAAAAGATTAGACAGCAATCCTGAAACACCTTCGCTTTGTCACGGAGCATGTCGGTGTTTCAATTCTGTTTAAATCGAGTAGGATATTGAACATTGTATTTGCGTCCTTCCGCCTAGTAGTAATGTGGCTGCAATACCTGGCGATGCTGCTGCGAGATCTTATTTTGATTTCAGCGTGGATTGTTCTCGTCAGGTATGTTTTCCAGTCTCTCCTGGAGCATCTAAGAAAAACAGTTTCATCTCGTTGCTTAAAACACTTTCCACCACCAAATCAAATAAACTCTGATCTTGCTACATAGCGTCCCGCAAATGCACGTATTCTTCTGGTTTGTGCGAAGATATATCATTCGTTCCATTTCAATTCTAGCGTACACGTCCAATTTTACCTTTGTAAATAAAATAAAATGATTGCTTCTAACTTGTAGCAGGTAAGAATAAAAGTAGCACCCCGCGGTTTTTTTTTTAATAATACATTCAATATTTTGTTAATTATTGTTATTTTAAGTAACTTTTTTAGTTCTATTTGCTATTATAGCGTGTTTTTTTACTTTTTTTAAAAACTATAATTTATTGTAAACACGTGTTGTTTATGCAAATAAATTTAACTTTGTTCTGCATCAGGTATTCCAAATCTTGGATTTTTATACCTCAACAAAAAATGGTCATCAGATTGAACAACTTTTGCTAAGGCGTCATTTTTATATTTCTTATAGTTTACCTGAACCATTAAGGTTCTGCATCAGGTGTTCCAAATCTTGGATTTTTATACCTCAAACGAAAATGCTCATCAGGCTGAAAAACTTTTGCTAAGGCGTCACTTTTATATTTCTTATAGTTTACCTGAACCATTATGGTTCTGCATTAGGTGTTCCAAATCTTGGATTTTTATACCTCAACAGAAAATGCCCATCAGGCTGAACAACTTTTGCTAAGGCGTCATTTTTATATTTCTTATAGTTTACCTGAACCATTATGGTGCTGCATCAGGTGTTCCACTTTCCAAAATCAGTTATACCCTATATGTTGCCCAGGATTAACAGCTATATAACAAAAAAAGTTTCATTCGAATCCGTCCAGTACTTCCAGAGATTAGCGTGTACAAACAGACAAACAGACATACATACATACAGACATACAGACAAACAGACAAACAGACAGACATTTTTTTTTTAATTCTTGCTCTATTACTATATCTCCATCGCCTCCAATTGTTTTTTTGTAAATATATTCAATGTACAGACACATTATTTTTACTGTTTTATTATATGTATGTATAGATGTATAGATATAGATAACTTATAAGTAATACATTGAAAATATCCAGACCAAAAAATTACATAAATTTATTAAGCTGGCCATGGTACAAAAAAAAATAAGGTATTTACTTTAGCGACGAATGTGATTCCGCGATCTTGTTCCCAATTCGTGACATAGATTTGACCACAAATGGGAAGAGTATACCTGGTGTTTTTCTATCATGATACGGGCCATGCACACAAATGTGTGTCTTGTGCGAGGCTCGCCCGCCAACGAACCATATTTTGCCGCGCGTTTAAAAAATGTACGAGTATTATTTAATTATTTACAGGTCGGCGTCACATCGGCAACCTACTTCCCGCAGATGTTTACGGCGCCGCTGTTTTAACTGCAACAACTCGCCGGGACGCCGCGCGCGGCTGCTGCGCACGTCGCTTTGAGAGTTCGAGATCCCAGAGTTCGAGATTTTCGATGGTGAAAAACTCGGCAAGTGCGATATTTATTCTAAAAATCATTTAAATATCAAGTACACCTGCTAAAATTATAAACTGGACTCAAACTTCGTATCGTCGTAGAATCATTGTTGAGTTAACTTATTAGCCGAATTATATATAGTTTTAAAGGTCGTTCCAAAATCTATGGGGAATATAATTTTCTGCGTATATTTTTTCCGTTAATTTCAATATTTTAATAGTCATTCTGCTATTTGGGGCAAAGACAAATTCAACAAATCAAAGATTATAAAAATCTACACTACTTTGCGTGGTTCCGCCACCAATTAGTTCATGCAAACTACGACCTTCCAACGACCTACAGGTAGGTTGTTGTTCTAGCCATCAACATCAACAGATCGCCTGAGGATGCCTAGCGTAGATGCGAAACACGTGTCGCAGAGACGACCACGGCAGTCGGGGCGGCGGCAGTTACACGTTTCTTCTGTTTCAGATGTTGGAGATTCGCCGAGACGACCACAGCAGCTGGAGCACAGACGACCAAAGCAGCCACGGCAGGCGCATGCAACTACTAACGGTAGTGGGTGGGTGCCAGCCGGCAGTAGTTAGTTTGCTTGAACTAACTGGTGGCGAAAGCACGTAAAGTATTGTATATCAAATTGCCTGTCAATTTGACCTCCGCAAAATAACACCTGAATCAATCAAATGTAATGTAATGTTCTAAACACAAAAATGTTAAAAATTGTGAGTGGATTAGATCTCTACAATTCTACATGTGTGTAATGTAGATCACTAAACTACTGGAGTATACGCAGTGGTGACGCCTATTACCTGCTTACCATCATGGAATACATACTTGTTTTCACTCGGTAGAAGCGAGCGATACTAAGGCTCCCATCGTAAGCGAACGACTGCGGTCTAGTGGAGATACTCCCTTGTTTTATAGTGAGGTCCGCAGGTCGCGGGTCGCGGGTCGCGGCGTGTTTGCCGGAGCGCGTAATGCGACACGAATTATATTGTTGTGGACACACGTGGGAACTGCGGGGAGGCCGGGGTGAGTCGCCCCCGGCAAATAAATACATTTAATATTATTATAAATCTATTTACGTCGCAGAATAAATACTTTGTTATAATTATTCTTTACGTCAATTAATAATAATGACTAAATATTTCCGGACAAATTACAAAATAACATTTTTAAACAATTTTTATAATAGGTTTTTGTTGTAAATACTTATTGTGAAAAAAGCGTGGTGCGCTTTGTGCCATATTTTTCGTATATCGAGCAACTTAATATAACAATAAATAGACTAACAAAATATTATGATTGTATTGTAATAAAAGCGTGGGTTTCTTAAAAAGAAAAATAAAATGTGGCACAAAGAGCCCCACGCTTTTTTCACAATAATGCTAGATCTTTTACTCATTATTATTTTCAGCTTGTATTTACAATTATTTTTCACTTTTTAGTTTGAAGTATTAGGAAAGCGCCCAAAAGGTCGCCGATCCATTACCAGCCTATACTCCTTCCTTGCTTTCTTTCTGGTGACCTCACTCATTCGCAGGAACACAACAACCCTCAAGGGAACTGTTATTTGGGTGCGGAATACTGTGAAGTGGAGGTACTTCCCCAATCGAGCACCTTAAAAAATACCTTAAAAAATATGCCCTACCTCTTTTTTCGACAGAGCCTCGTTTGTCAGTCAGCAGGGTGCACCACGTGCAGGTGAGCTTGTATTGCTCCCGATAGGTTTGTTATAACCTTGAAACCTGATCGTGTTCAAAGTCCATTACGTGGCCTTTCTCGCAAGTGCAAACACGACTATGGGATATCATATCCATCCATCCATCATGGAATGCCAGTGCCTATCTTCCGGCTTCATCATCAGACCTTGAAACCTAATCGTGGTCAAAGTTCATTACAAGACTTTTCTAAGAAATTCAAAAACAGCTATGATACGATGTTCCATCATGAAGTTCCAGTTCATATCTTCCGGCTCCATCATCAGATCAGTTCGACAGTACCATACTATTGTATTGTCATCAGAACTCAGAGCGTGTGCAAAATTTCATCCTAATTTGATTTAATAATGTCTTGTAAATAGATTTATCTAAAGGGAACCTAAATTCAGTAGAAAGGCTGTTTCCATGTGTCCCGCGTCGCCCCCGCCCGCCGTCGTAATCAAAGCAACAGGCGGCCGGACAGCAACCGTCCGCCGCCGGCCGGCGCGGCCCGCGGCGGACGGTTGCTGTCAGCCTCTTAAGGCGAAGCTTTATCACAATAGCCCCTCTATTGTTTATTATTTTTAATATGAGAGGGGGAAAACGAGCCTGTGGGTCACCTGGTGGAAAGCAATCACCACCACCCATGGAGATCAGCAACACCGAGGGGTCACCGATCCGTTGCCAACCTTCTAAGGGAAATAAATACTCTGTTCTCGAAGGCTCCCATGTCGTAATTGTTCAGAATACAGCTGAGGGAAGTTGATTTCACAGTTTCACCGTTCGTGGTATAAAATTACTTAGGAAACGTAGTAGTAGATCGCCAATTATCAAGATGATATGGATGGCATTTTAATTTATGGCGAGATGTACGATAGTGGAATTCAGCGGCAGGTATCAAATGAAACAGCTCATCCGAGCACTACCGTGATATAATTTGTATAGAACGCAAAGAGACGCTACATCTCTACGTGTAGAAAGAGAGTCCAGTCGATCCGAACTCATTGGGTCACCGACGATTCAAACTGCTCTTCGTTGTATGCGGTAAAATGGAGCAAGCAAGTACTGGGGCGCACCGGCCCAAAGATGCGAACAGTATTTCATGTGAGGTCAAACCTGGACTTTATATAGTTGAAGGGGTGTTTGGGAAGTTTGGGGTGTAAGTGGTACATCAACATCTTTGAACCAAAACCAACTTTACCTGCACGCGGTGCACCCTGCTGACTGACAAACGAAGCTCTGGCGAAAAGAGAGGTAGGGAGCGTAATTGTATGCTACCCGACTGGGGAAAGTACCTCCACCTCACAGAATACCGCAGCCAAATAACAATTCCCTTGAGGATTGTTGTGTTCCTGCGAGTGAGTGAGGTTACCAGAAAGGAAGGAAGGAGATGCGTTGGCAGCGGGGGTGGCGACACGCGAGCAATTTTTTATGTCGCGAGCGTTAATATGGCTATGGTAACCGCTTAACATCAGGCGGGTCATATGTTTGTTTGCCACCCGACGTAGTATAAAAAAAGGCGATGTCGAGGTGTAAAATACCCCTTATTAGTGATGACACTAATCTTCCTATAAGCCAGTTTGGTCTTGCATTCCAAGCGGCCGCGAAACTGAACATCACTCGATATGTCGACACTCAAGATGCCAGTGCTGGGACTCAAGGGAGCACCTTCCAATGTAGGAGCTACGAGAAACGCGGACTTTTTAGCGATAATCGCGCAAACCTGTGTCTTTGAGGGATTTTGCTGTACCCAATTCAATCTAGTAATTTTTTTGATTCCAAAAATAGGTCTTAATTAAAGTTACTGACAAACATCTTCAGCTGAGTCGGTGGAGCTCTACCGACTAAGCTGATAAAGCTAGTTTCTATGAGCTAAACATAATTACCGACAATCTAAGCACTAGTTTCATTTTCGCATTCAAAAAATCCGATGGTAATCGGCTCCAGCTTCGGCGGTGGAGCCCCGACCTCGTGCTAGTACAACCTGCCATACAGTATTCCGGCCCCTGCATGCTTGCCTTTACACGAGGTAATACTATTATTGCCGACCCAAAGCTTTCACATCACAACCCCGAACGTTGTCGAAGTTCATCTATAGAGCGAAGCCAGCTGTGTCCACTTATTACGTCTGAGATTGTCATGATACTGTTTTCCGCTCTTCTGTAGACGACCATAACATTTTATAATAGTACTTAGTCAATAAAATTGGTTGCCTGTAAAGTCGGTATACGGGCGAAAGTTTTACGTGACAACGACTTTGAGTGGTAAAATGTTTTCGAGTGGAAGGGACGCATGCCTTTCACTTTTTATGTCTGTCTCTCTCGCTCTTAGAAGGGACGCGTGCCTCTCACTCGCTCTCATTGTGAGCGCATAACGTGAGCGCGTTTCTTGAAGTGTCACCCGGCTAACCAATTTATAAGACGTTGTCACGTCAAAAGTTAGTAGTCAATTGTGTTTTAATATGCTAATGCAACGTATCTACATGATTTTTTTATCAAGTTATGAAGAATAGATGTGTTCTTTCTTCTTCGTCAGTTAGGGTATATATGACATTTCTAAAATTGCATATATATTTAACAATATTGTTAAATACAGAAAAATAAAACGGTCTGCGACCTTTTATTCGTCCGACTTGTTTTGTGGTCGATCGTAGTTTTTCTGAGAAAGTCCTTGTAAAATGCAATGTATGAAATTATTTAAAAAAATAGAGAAACTACAAAAAACATATCTTAACAAATTAAACAAAACATAGCTTAACAAATTTATGTTTTAATGCATACAAAGCATGTACGTGCCACAATCTAACAACCTTTTGTCTGAAGCAAATTGGAGCGTTGTCGAGAACGCAATATGAAAATCTTAAATTGTGATTTACAAGTTATTATAATATCTCTCGAGACGGTTAATTTATCTAAATAATTCCATCACCTACAGTTATATTGTTGTGAGGTTCTATATATCAAATCGAATTTGCGGACTAGTGTCGTTCATTTTGATAACTACCAAAGATAATCTAAATATATAAAAGACGAAGAAACTGACTGGGACTGACGGAAACTGACGGAGAAACCATTGGGTCTAGAGATCCCAAATTTGGCAAGTAGGTTCCTTATAACGTCTAGGGGTGCACTAAGAAAGGATTTTTCAAAATTCATTCCCCAAGGGGGTGAAACGGGGGTCCAAAGTTTGTATGGGCAAACAAGATTAGTTGGACTATTTATCCGAAACTTTACACGAATACTTCTATAGATAAAGGAGTAAACACGAGTGTTTCAGGATTTTTCAAAATTCAATCCCTAAAAGGGTAAAATGGGGTCAAAATGTCTGAAAATCGTCACAGGTATTGTTTTTATGGTTTATCGGGTCGCTGAATACGAAAACAACAACTATTTTATAATCCAACATAGTCAACGTGACATAAAATCACCCCTGTGGGGGTGCGATGGGGTTGAAATGTCATAATATCAGTATGGGTGTTGATTCTATGGTTTTCTGGGACGTTAATTACGTAAATTTGGTTCAGAGATACCTTGAGTCCTGGGAAAGGATATAAGTTAGTTTTTGTCCCAGAAATTACCTGTTATTGTTATTTATTGTACCTATAGGGCGGTTCTTTGTTCGACTGAATGCATTTTTTTAATATAGTTTCAATGATTTCTCCGTCAATTGTACAGCAATTTTAATAATTCTTATTTTTTTGAGAGGGTACACTCTTCAGGTGGTCCCATATTAATCAAATCAGGATCTGGTGATGGGCTCCTTGGGAAATCGGGAGATAGGGTTGAAATTTATAGACATGGACAGGGATACAGTAATTAATTAGTTTTCTGATGTTATTAAGTAACATAATTTGCATTGGGAAGTCATCATGTGACACTGATGAGCTTATGAGGAACGGTTAGGAGTTAGGCAATAGTGTTGAGTTTTCTTAATTAAGTTATTCATGTGTTTTCGTCTAGAAAGCACCATGTCCTACTACTTAGGCATTATTATAATAAATAAATAAAATAAATATATTCAATAAAAAAGAATATAAAACTTAAAAAAAATAAACCAACTAAAAAATCCTGACACGAAAAAGCCAAAAAGAACTACTACCTGTTTCCTGAGATCTTTGAAGTCGGTGTAATTTTTTTAAAGTTTGATTTATAAATAAATAATAAATAAATAAATATTGTCAGTGCTTATGCGAACGCGGGCGCCGCGGCGGGATCGGGACGGGTGTAGTTGTTATCGGGAAAGTTCTTGCATCTGTATTTAGTTCAATTAAAGGTGCTACATGATAACAATTACATTACATACAATTAAAGGTGGTTGGGTTGCGTGTTAGACTTGGCTTGGATAATCTAAAATGCCCGAATTTCACGCGAGCGAAGCCGCGGGCAAAAGCTAGTAAATTCATATCACACTTCTTGAAACCCACACTGGGCGTTATTGAATAATGTTATTGATAGGCATATGTTATTGTCGGACCTCCGGCGGCCATATTTCGGACAGTAAGTAAATCGCGAAATAAACAAGACCGTGAAAGTAATTGAAAGTCAAGGTCCTCAGTAGACGGAGGATGTTAGAACATCGCATACTTTGCACTGACCAAATCTCAATAAGTACATCAAATATTCATTGAATTTTCCCATTCTTAGAACTCACCATAAAATGTAAGCAGGGCTGCCCAAAATATTGCCCGAGAAATTCTCGACCATAAATAAAATGATAGATCTCGACTACGCTCCGACCGCAACGACCTAGCACTATACCGTCATGCTTTCGTTATGGCCAATATTTACGTTTCACCACTGCATGTCGATGTATATTGAACGACGAATGCGTCCTTAATAACACTTCAGCCCCCTTACCACCAACTCTTATTGCGATTAAATAACTGAATAGAATGCTTATTCATACCAATGAATAAACGACTCAATCCAATTTGAAATAGAGTCGCTTATTAATTGGTATGAATAAGCATTCTATTCAGTTATTAATCGCAATAAGAGTTGGTGGTAAGGGGGCAGGAGCTAAAAATTGTCTATTTCATATTCACAAAACAAGGAACAGCGCTCATACGCTGCCACCTCCTCAGCGCAGAATCGATAGTTGAATTTTTTCATTAGGTTTTTGAAAAATATAAAAACTACAGGGAATTGATAATGATGAATGATATATTTTGATAAATATGTAAATATTATTCTGCTATGTAAATGTAATTTTTATTCTGCTATGTAAATGTAAGTGGTAAACAAGCATACGACCCGCCGGCGCCTGCCGACCCGCCGGGATCTGCAGGCGCTGATCCAGCCCTAAACAAAGGTTGTGGTCACAGCCACACAAAAACCCAAAAATGTGTTTTTTTTATTTTTATTTTATTAAAGCGTTTATTATCATCAGCCTATCGATCTCATTAGACCGTGAAAGTGTGACGTTACAAATATACTAGGGTCGTGGACATGCCCAACGGTGGATTCGCCCTTGCCCGCCTGGTGGTGAGCAGTCATCGCCTTCGTAACACAAAAATTCACATTGTTAATGATATATTTGTTTACCCGTATGTAATTTTACCAAAGAAGAGCTGCACCTTATCACGATCCCGTAACATAAGTCCAAAGCAATAAGCAACGGGCTCAGCTTTAATTTAATAACGTCACGCGGTCCCGCCGGACTCGGAACAAACGAGAAAAACGCGAATCGCTCGTGGCAGCCCTGGGGAGCTCGCCTACTCGCTACCCCTTTATAAAAGCTGGCGGCGCGGCAGCCGACCGCAGAAGACCACCAGCGGGACCGCGGCGATCTTGACCGGAGTGCTCCTAAGTCTGACTCGTGCTGTGTCAAATAATGACATTTTACCATTTCTTATTTAAAATGTAAGTATTGCGGACTTTGTTTTAAATCTATATAGCTGTGTGTATTTTTTATTACCATTAAAGTGACAAATGGGGAGCTCGGTGGCGTCGTTGCATGCGCCAGTCTCATCGAACACGCAAGTTAAGCGATGTCGGCCGTAGCCTGACCACGGATGGGTTTATTTACCCTTAGCTCCTCCGTACTCCGGAGGACACGTTAAGCCACCGGTCCTTGCTGTTGTCATTATAGATGACAGTCGTTAAGCTAAGTCAATGGTCTTTAGGTGGTTTGAAAACACTGTCCTTCACCAACCCGCAGTTGTGTGGCGGCAGTTGGTGGAGTAATGCTCTAAGGGTTGACGAGGAAAAAGTGACAAACAAGCCAGCCTGATGACCAGTCTCTACAAACATTGACACATGTAACGCCGGGGCCAACGGTAGCACCCATTACCGACATTATGAACCAATTCTATTTTTTTTTAAGACTTGACATTCATCAGGGAATATTTCCTCAAATATTAGAACAGAAGTGTGTACTTTGTAGTTTGACATAATGATTTAATATCTTCTATTACGTAGTACTATTACTTATACTGTCCTTGTATTAAATGATTTCTATGTAGACGTTTCCCCAGAGAACAATAAAAGTTTTGACAAAGTCGCCAATGCACGAATGATGTCAAGCATCTCGGGCACACCGATTACATGATTTGCATGTTTGCTAGTGGCCAAAATATTAATATAAAATAATAATACAAAGCTCAAAAATATAATATTCCTTTGGTGACAAAAGTAATGCTACTTTAGATGATATATCTCAATATATAAATCTACAGTCTCAACTGTAGATTTATTATCAAATATTTTATGCAAGCGGGCAGTTAACACAATTTGAAATCACTTTTATTAATGCTTAAAATAAAATTGTCGTTTATTTTTCAGATAGCATCATGATACGCAAAAAAATGTATATATTCCTCCTATTTCTATTAATTATATCGACCAATATTGTTTTTGGCAACGGCAATAATAAAACGAAGATCGCGAGAGCCGGCCACGCCAAACATAACACTAAAACTGCGGCGAAATTAGTATCTGACCGCATAAAAAGATCGCTCTACGAAGATGAAGATAAAGCCCCCTGGCCACAAAAGGGTAAGAAATTAACTGCAGGCCATCAAAAACATTACATGACTAGACAGGAAACCGACAATTATAACGATAAATTAAAGCAGCAGCTCGAAAATAAATTCGAAAAACAATCGCCATTTTGGGGAAACAGAGGCAGACGTAACAGCCTCTCCGCAGAATACTCGGACATGGAATACCCCATACAGTACACAAATAGTCATCAATTTATAAACAATTACTGTAAAAGCTGTCCAGTACCTGAAACTTCGTTAAATTATAATGAAGGATTTTCAAAAGAAAGAAGAGAAGAACTACCGTTCTGGGGTAATCGTGGCAGACGTGCCTCAGAAGAAACTGAAGAGCCATTCTGGGGCAATAGAGGTAGGCGACAAGATAATCAAGACGAGCCATTTTGGGGCAATAGAGGCAGACGACAAGATGATTCTACATTTTCGAAAAATAAAGAGCAGCGTGAAGACGAACCGTTCTGGGGAAATAGGGGACGCCGCGAAGATGAAGAACCATTATGGGCAAACAGAGGAAGTCACGAGGAAGACGAACCATTTTGGGGAAATAGAGGTAGACGTGATGATTCTCCATTTCGTGATAAAGTTGAACCATTTTGGGGCAGTCGTGGGCGTAGGCAAGAAGCCGAGCCATTTTGGGGGAATAGAGGCAGACGAGATGAAATGGAACCCTTTTGGGGAAATAGAGGTCGAAGAAAACAAGATCTCAAGGAGTCCATATCGGATGCTATCAACGACGTACAAGGCAATATAGAAAATCTATCAAGATTAAGAAGAAGCAACATTAAATCCTCATTTTGGGCAAACAGAGCGCGAGATAGCAAGTTGAAAAACTTATTCAATGATCCTATGAGAACCAGGTCACAACATTTGTCAAATTTTATGAAAAATGCTGTTTATTCTGAAAATTCTAAATCAGAACCCGGCACCGTCCGAGATAATAGAATGTACGCTGAAGAACCACATTACATCATAGTGGATAGAAGCAGTCGCTCCTCGGCGGAAGACGACCCCTATTTTATTTCTAGAGGTAAAAAATATTACCTAGATCTATCAAAAGCTGCGCGAGATAGGCGTGGAGCTCTCGAGGAAATAGTGAAATCAGTGCGCAATGACCCATATTACATAGCGAGAGGCAAGAAAGATTCTCAAAATATTAAAATTGGAAATTCAACTGCATTACGCGAGGAGTTCGTTAAAGCGAAAGATCTTATCTGCTCCACGATCGAATTAATACTGATTAAAAACGATTCGAATAAGTCTAAAAGGGATGTGAGCGATAACGATCGCGATAGGAGGACGATATTGAAGAAGCTGGCGGCTCAGTTGCAAATGGACCCGTATTTCGTGAGCCGCGGAAAGAAAGAGGATGCTGGGAATGTCACTGAAGATTACTTGGAAGATTTTATCAACGACGTCTCCGCCAAATGTTCCTAATGTGACACTCAATAACTTTAGGAGATATAAGTTTACCACCGATAACGATTACGGGGTAGAAATAGGTTATTATAGTTATAGTTTCGTAGCTATGTTTATATGTGACCTGAGCTCACCTGATGGAATATAAAATCCGGTGTTGTTTACTGAATTTTGTTTTATTACGTTCTGCAGTATTTCATCATCATCATCATCACCCTTTTAGCCGAAAGAGTACCACCCGTGGCTAAAGGCCTCATCGACAAAGATTGTTATTAATATAATAATAATCTTTGTCATGAAATAATTAATAATTATATCTTGTATTTGTTTTTATCTAAATGACGAAATAGTAGTAATATTCATGTTAGACATTAGTAGTTACGATAAGTAATAAGTAATGACTAACTTGAATTAATAAAAGTAGGGAGTTAGCTTTAAAATGGATAATGTATTTATTCATGAGTTATTGAAAAAAAATGTTATTCTACTTCTGTCTCCTTTTAATTGAGTAGCAGTAGAGTTCCAGTAGTATTTCTTATTCTGTGGTAGTCCCTGCGGAATACTACCGTTACTCTCCTATAGTCATCTAGCCTCGTAGATCGAAACGACATATGTGAGTGAATGACATCAGACTGAGACGAGACTTCAGAGGATCTGAGACTCTGTGTTAGCAGTGGGGGTGCGGCGCGTGCGTGAGTAATTATTCTCCTTGTATGACAGGCGTATGTAGACAATGGTAACCTGCATTACATCAGGCGGGCCGGTCGCTTGTTCAGCACCTAATGTAGTAGAAAACAATATAAAAATTACGGAAAAGCAAGCTAACATAATTAATTTTCTAAATAGAACCTAGCATCAAGCGTTCATACGTTCTTATACATATACTCTTCTTCTTCTGTGAAGCTTTTTGGGGTGTAAGTGGTTCATCAAGATCTTTGAACCAAAGCCAACTTCACCTGCACGTGGTGCACCCTGCTGACTGACAAACGAAGCTCTGGCGAAAAGAGAGGTAGGGAGCGTAATTGTAAGCTACCCGACTGGGGAATGTACCTCCACCTCACAGAATACCGCAGCCAAATAACAATTCCCTTGAGGGTTGTTGTGTTCCTGCGAGTGAGTGAGGTCACCAGAAAGAAAGGAAGGAGATGCTGCGTTGGCAGCGGGGGTGGCGGCGCGCGAGCAATATCTTATGTTGCTTGCGTTAATATGGCTACGGTAACCGCTTCACATCAGGCGGGCCGTATGCATGTCTGCCGCCCGACGTAGTATAAAAAAAAAAAAAAAAAAAAAAAAAAAAAAAAAGCTTGATGACTTGGTTGCGCGTGGCAGTCTAATCGATCACACAAGTGGTGCTTGTCCATGGATAGGTTTATTTAGGTAGCTCGAGAAGCTACTCCGAAGCAAGGAAGCGCTCGAGATATATAAACGTTAAATATAGGTAAATTACACGTTAAGCCGTCGGTCCCGGTTCATTAAGCCTAGTCAGTGGCATTTAGGAGGCTTGTAAACACTGACCTCGGCCAACCCAGAGTTGGGCAGCGTGGTGGAGTATGCTTTAAACCTGGTGAGACCCGTATCCCAACATTAAACAATAATAAATAAATAAATTCTTGTAAGTATAGCTAGTTAGATACTTAGTCGTATGGAAAGTCCATCTAGTGGCGTTCCGTGAGAGCACTTCCAGTGGTCCCTGAGCAAATTTTATTCCTGCCTGAAATTAGAAAGAAAACCTTCCCATTTTAGTGGTCTAAGTAAACTAGTCAGTTGCTACAGTATCCGTACATACTTCTACTAATATTCTAAATATGGAAGTGTCTGTTCGTTTGTTGAAATTAAATTTGGTGCCCGTGGATATGGATTATATCATGAGGAACTACATAGGCTACCTTTTGGCGCGATAATAAACATTAATGCGGGCGCAGACCAGGCAGTAAACATATATGTATATTAGAATTTACCCAAGGTGTTCAGTATGAACACCACCTACCACTTTTACGAGTCGATCTTAACTCTCCTCAGAGTTGAATCTAGAATAGTTTGTTCGACGTCACACGGATTCCCCACTTGTATGGAGTGGTCGTATGCCTTTGCTCTCATTTTGAAGCCATTGCTAACCAAAATCTGTAGTCTCCAAATCTCCCTATGTTTTGCAAAGACTGTTCTTTGCAAAACATAGGTCACTCACTATAGTTAAAATTTTTAGGGATATGTATGTATGTCCTAATGCATATACAAATGAAACCCTAGGATCACTCAAGTTTTCGTCGTGTCGTGTCTCATCTGTTACGTCGGAAGCCCTTATTCATCGCACTGCTGGGATACGGGTCTCTCCAACTAAGGGATTTATAACGTACTCCGCCACTCTATTCAACTGCGGGTTGGAGGAGGCCAGTGATTACCAGCCACGTAAAGGCCACTGACTTGAGTTGACGATGGTCATCTATGAACAACAACCGTGACCAACCGTGGTTTATTTTTAGATGAATTAAATTGTATGTGTAATTACTAAGCTCATATCATTTCAATGTTTGCTCTAACTAGGCCTATTTTCTCTTTAGAAAATCAATAAGATCATCAGCAAATTACACTATATCAATCATTTACTGCACCATATATGGCAACTCAATTACGTAGACCAAAAATAGAAAGGGCCCTGAAATGGAACCCTGGGGCATCCCAATTTTTACATTTGTCTCTTTGGATATAACCGCATTTATTTCAACAGTCTCTGATTAAATTTACGACCGCACCTCTAACTCTATGGAGTTAGAGGTTTTAGTTTGAGCATGTCTGTTTGAGTGTGATAGTCATCACAATCGAAGGCTTTGGAGGATCACATAAAACACTGGATCCTGTAAGTATATTTATAATATAAATTGGAATTAGAAGGTAAATAAAAATACAGACAAATTAGTGCGACTTTTCTTTAATACTCTGCAATTATAAATATAGGATACATCGTCCAAACATACTATTAGGTATATTTGATGCTCTTACAATATGTCGGAACAGGTAACGTTTGAATAGATTTTGAGCAATCACAAATTTATTAGATCTAAAATCCACCCGAGAACATTCGATGCCGGTGTGAGGTACGTTGAATAGGTATACCGAGGAGGACAGGAAGGGGAGGGGGGAGGGTTGCAGACTTATCTGCTGAAATATAATTTTTTTTATATGCAGAGCACAGCAAACATTTTGCTATCGCCATCAAAACATTCTGGACGACATCACTCAAATTCACATTAACTGCGCGGAATCCTCGTCATATTCTGGACAAAACGGTGACAATTTAATAAGTGAACGAATGAAGAATTTCGACGACCTAAAATACACTTTAGGCACACAAATTTTCATAACTCCACACACGACAGGTACGACTACTCAGAGGGCGACGTGCCGGCGGGCGACATCTCCCGATATGATTAAGTACAGTAAACGGCTCTAAAACACAGTTCACATTATATAAAACGTCTACAGATATACGTATACCGGGCCGCAGCGCGACGGTCCAAATATATTACTATGTAAAATTTCAATAATACTGTACGATGTTATAAATAAATCTCAAAAATTTCGATAATTTCCTTACGGCATTACGACGATAAATTTGACATTTCATGTCCTAACTAATAGTTAATAATCTCAATCGCGCTCGCGAGCGCGTCTTCTCCGAACGTCCATCGCGACTTCGGCGATCAGCGTTCGTCGACGGCTGTCTTCGAACGCTGGAATAACAGAATCGTCCTCGAGGCCGGCGTCCCGGCGGCGGGCGGCGGGGGCGGGGGCGGCTCACACGCGCCACAGCAGCAGGTGGTTGGTGGAGTCCTCGCGGCCCGCGTCCTCGGCCAGCGCCGCGCTGCGGAAGTCCTCGTAGCCGTCGCCGCCCGAGATGACGAGCGTCTCGGCGCGCGCGCCGCCCGGCGCGACGCCGGCGCGGCGCCCCGACGCCTTGCTGGCCGGCGGCGGCGCCGGCGCGGGGTTCTCCACCACCGTTAGAAACCGAACGTGCCCCGTGTGGCCGTACGGTATACCTGCCATTTGTACACAAATTATTGTTAGCCGCTAAAAAGGAACAGGGTGAACTAGAGGTAGTTATGGAGTAGGATTCTTTATTAGTGTGAGATACGGAGTGGGGCTTCATTATTAGGGTATGAGTATACTGTGCCTACCTGTGACGGTGTGAGTGTGCTGCGGCCGCCAGGGCCGGAGCCTACCTGTGACGGTGTGAGTGTGCTGCGGCCGCCAGGGCCGGAGCCTACCTGTGACGGTGTGAGTGTGCTGCGGCCGCCAGGGCCGGAGCCTACCTGTGACGGTGTGAGTGTGCTGCGGCCGCCAGGGCCGGAGCCTACCTGTGACGGTGTGAGTGTGCTGCGGCCGCCAGGGCCGGAGCCTACCTGTGACGGTGTGAGTGTGCTGCGGCCGCCAGGGCCGGAGCCTACCTGTGACGGTGTGAGTGTGCTGCGGCCGCCAGGGCCGGAGCCTACCTGTGACGGTGTGAGTGTGCTGCGGCCGCCAGGGCCGGAGCCTACCTGTGACGGCGTGAGTGTGCTGCGGCCGCCAGGGCCGGAGCCTACCTGTGACGGTGTGAGTGTGCTGCGGCCGCCAGGGCCGGAGCCTACCTGTGACGGTGTGAGTGTGCTGCGGCCGCCAGGGCCGGAGCCTACCTGTGACGGTGTGCACGGGCGGGCGCGCGGGCGCGGTGAGCAGCACCCCTGCGCTGGTGCCGATCCACAGCGTGTCGCCGTGCGCCAGCAGCGCCGTCACGCGCAGGCACGCCGCCTTGTGCTGCCGGATGATGTCGTCGCAGCCTGCACCACGAACACACGTCACTCACACATTTACTAATTCACGTGCGCTCCGAATCTTTACAACTAGAAATTTTTGAAGATTCGGAGAAAATTTAAGGATCAATTCATCTTCATCTTTCTTCGGGCGAATTGTGAATTACTATGGTGAATCGTATTTAGAGAAACGGTTTTATACGATGCCCGCGGTTTTTCTCCAACCGAAGCGGTTGGAGAAAAACGCTCGTAATCGGCGGAAATCATCGGAAATTTTATTTTAATTCGGTGTCCGCATTCGTCGAGGTTCGCGGCGATGAAAACGTGGACAACTATCGTTCCGGTCGATCCGTCACCTGAATAATCTTTAGATTATTCGTTTACGAAAGCATCGTATTTAGAAACGAACCTTGGCAACTACGTCTACCGGTCATTCGGAAAGTAAAACGTGAGTGTCGCCGGGGCTTTGGTCCGGCGGTCCGGCGGCGGGCACGTACCGTGCAGCATCTTGGTGACGTGCGGCGTGAGGTTGAGGTCGGCCAGCAGCTCGCGGCCGCCCACGCCGTAGGCGCGCAGCTGCGGCGCGTGCGCCAGCGCCAGCCACAGGCAGCCGGCCGCCAGCGCCACGTGGCTGACGGGGCGCGCGTCGGCCGCGGGCAGCGCGTCCTCGGCGGCCAGCGAGCGCGCGTCCAGCGCCGTGACGCCGGCGCCGGCCGCCAGCCACAGCCGCCCGCCGCCCGCCGCCAGCGCGCCCGCCGCGCCCGCCACGCCCAGCGCCAGCCGCGCCGCGCGCGCCCACGACCCGTCTGCGACCGCGCCGCCCGCCCGCGTCATACCACCGATCGATTACCTCCCCGTAGCCCCTCCACGGGGAGGAAATCGATTGGCTCTTTTTGTCTGAGCCAGGCGGCTTTTGGAAAGGCCGACCGCAGATGCGTCCCGTTGCTCGAAGACTAAATCCTTCAACCGTGCGTTGTGCCCGCTATGTCGACGATCGCAGAGACTGAACGCCGACCGTCGAGCCGATTCATAGACTAAATCTCAGACAGCGAACGACGGAGAGAGCTATGCCTGGGTTTTTTCTCGAAGCGATCGAATCCGAAATAAAGAAATACGGCAGAGAACCAAAATGGTCGTCATAATTCTTAGAGTGTAAACTGAAGTGGTAGTGGGACGGACCACATCGAGGAGGAAAGTTCTAGAGGGGAGGACGCACTCGGGGCGACGAAGCGGGGCCGCTTCACCCGTACGCGCCCCTCTCGTGATGGACCTCAAAAAAGCGACTGGTAGCGGATGGATGCTGAAAGCGGAGGATCACATATGGTGGAATTTCTTTCTTGTATAGCGTTCGATACATTTTTACCCAACGATTGATCTCAAACTAAGCGTACCTAGCATAATCTTAGTCTACTGCTGGCTCCCGCAGATTGTTACATAGTGACTAATCATTCTAATTTATCATTTACCTAGTCATTCTAGTCGCTCAATTAATTACTAAAAGCTAAAAGATCATTTACAATTATAATTACCTATATCTCTGGTGTATACGACTAAATCTCCATTCCCGAGCGCAACGAACACTTTGCCTTCCAAATATCTGGAAAGAAATGAACGAATTGTTTAATTCTGTCTTAATTTAAATCACTTCGTCGTGTGCTTGTCTCCGGCCTAGGATTAATATTTTAAATTTTTTGACAACCAGTGTGTCGTCGGTAGGTGAAAAAAGCCAACTATATAAAGGGGCCAGTATGCTACCCTGCGGCATTTCACGAGCATTTTCAAAGTATTGAATCTATATGCACTCCTATCGGGAGTGCATATAGATTCAATACTTTGATCGTTAGTTCAGTAGTCATCGCCTATTCGGTTAATAACTTTGCACCTATTAATGCGCCATTCTTTAACCGGTATGTTTATGAGACACATTTAAGATCATAAGCCTCGGAATCTCAGAATCGGCGTATGAAGGGTATCAAAGGCAGGTTTTGATATATCGAATGCATTTTCTTCAAGTTATGTTTTTTGTCAAAGTAATAATAGCCCATTTGTTCCGCGAACAATAAGCAGTATCAATGGGTGGAGTCGGGCAGTGTGTGCGGGGTGTGCGGGGAGTGTGTGTGTGTGTGTCAGCGGGCGTCGGTACCGACACGATGCCGTGCACGGGCGCGTTGTGGTGCAGCTTGAGCTTGTTCTTCTTGAGGCGCACGTTGTCCTGGCAGCCGTACACGTGCACGCAGCCGTCCTCCGTGCCCAGCCACATGGCGGCGCCCGCCTCCCCCGCCCCCCCCGCCCTCCTCCGACGACTGCCGCGACGCCGGCGACGACAGCGTGCCTGCGACCGTACGACAGTACGAGTTACGTCACTGCCGTCGACACCACTCCGTCCCGCCCCCGGTGTTTTCATCGACCGAAGAAGCGGCCCATATTTGTACGGTCTCTTGTTCGAGCGTCCGAGATCCGCCATCTTCGACTGGTCGAGCGGATAAACGTTCGTGCATCGTATAGACCGCTCCTTCGATCCGTCGAGACACCGGAGTCGTGACGGAAGTAGTGGACGAATGTTCTGAAGCTTGAACTTTGAGAAACGAAATTCCACCCACTTGGCTAATGAAAAGCTTATATATACAATACAGCATCGCTCTTGATGAATACCATACATACATAGAAAACACTTTTAAGAAAAGCATTTGTTCTTCGACAGCTGTTTCGCTGAATTTTTATTGGTATTAGATAGGACTGACTAGGTAATAGCTTGATTCCAAAAATGGTGCATTTTTGGAATCGGTAGGAAGAATAAATACTAAACGGTTAACAGGCGGGAAAGATCTCTTTCATTTATACATTGTCGTTATTTCTTTTTTCTCTCAACGTTTGTGTTGTTCTCTCAAAGAGATTACAATAGACAGTAAAAAAATATCGTGCTATTTCATTCTCTGAACTATCGTTTTGGTTAAGTGTAATTCTGTATTGTTTTATGCACACCAATCAAAATATGCCAACCAACAATTTACCAGTCGTAACAACATTGTCTAGTATTTGTATAAATAAAATGTAAACAGAGAGAATTTTGTTTAAAGCGGGTGTCCTACAACATCTCTCAAATTTCATAGTTTTTAAACAATGAAACAAAACGATCAAAGAGTCATGAAACTTTGCTGGTTAAATGACAAATATCATTATGTCCTAACTCCCATTGGTTCGTTCGGTAACTGTTAAATGTGCCGCGTCAAGATGACATCGGCTTCAGCTGTAAAGGAGGCGGTGAGCCATTGAAATTTAATATAATTAGTGGAATAGCTAAAAATCTACATTCTAGCAGCACATTAAAAGCAATAGGCATATAACTTTTTATATAAACAAATAGGTAGTACCTATTTGTTTATATAAAAAGTTATATGATCCAAAATTTTATATTCTTAAAGCATGCATTATATTACTTTTAGTATTTTTATTTATCATTAACTAATTGGATCACAGTGTAGTAAATTCTATTAGATACAGAACAACATTACCCAACATCGATCGTCCGACTAGTCGCAAGAAGAAGACATAAAATATATATAGATAAATATTTTTATTTTGAACTACTAACTAAAACACATCGAATGGAGAATTTTGGGAAAAACATACAAAATAATTATATATACCTACACATAGACACGACATAAAAAAGAGATAAAAAGGTAAATATAGAAGGCGGAGTACGACCAGCGGAGTATTACGAAATCGCTACAAGAAAGAGAGATGACTTTTTCATCGGTCGACCGTGAAAAACTACTCAGAAGAGGAGTCGGAACGTTAAAGAACTACACATTGAAAAATAGCAGAATAAGAAATGAGGAGAAACGCTGCGGCTACCGGCGGTGATGCCCATGGCCTGCTTGTCGACGGCGGGGTTGGAGCTGGACTTCATGACGGGGTGCACGGCGATGGTCGGCCCGGCGTGCGGCGAGCTGCGGCTCTTGGCGTGGCACGGCGGGGGCAGCGCGCCGCCCGCCCCCGCCCCCGCCCCGGCCCCCGCGCCGGCGCCCGCCCCCGCCCCCGCCCCCGCCCCGCCCGAGTCCTGGCTGCGCTCCGACTGCGCGTCCTGGTTGTCGCTCGTCGACGACGCCTCGTCTTCCTCGTCACTCGACGATGAACTGTGCTCATACAATATATACCATACAGTATAAGTTATAAAAAAAACTTTTATTTAAAACTAAAGTTATTTCGGTCATATCTTTACCTATTTTTATTTCGACTGAATTTTATATTTAAACTAAATAATGTGTTAAGAGCCCTATTACATTTGCATGCTGACGAGCTCTCGCGTAATACTAAACCCGCGAAGGCCGCCGATGCACCGTTTTTTGTAGTAATTTTGAAGTTATATTTATCGTTTTTATTGAAATAAGATAATAAAGTTTATTCATCATGAAGTAACAATTATTCTCGTATAAATTTTGCTCAATAATATTATAATTTATTCGAGAAATTAACAGTTTACTTAGAGCGATTTTCGAAGTATTTTTGGTTAAAAATTTTTTTTTTTCTATATTAAATCAATGATATTTCAAAATTCTGAGGCCGCTATGTACTATACGACTATATAAGAAATAACATTCTATTTTTTTTATGTCATTTGTTTGGAACAGTAGTACAATCCAGGAGCTCAAAAAAGTGAATAAGCGCATTTTATGAAAATCTTTCTCTGCAATTTTGGGTTTAATTAAAAAGTTAGGCAAAATTTACAAAAAGCGAGGCCGCTATGTACTATGCCAATAGCTATTCTGTACTATTCAATAAGTCAAGATTGTTAATGTATTTTTGTTTCCGAGATCAAGAACGCCAAAATTGCCCATTTTACGCAAAAATCGCAGTCGATATGTAATTTGGCTCTTAATGTAAAGATCGAATAATAAGTAGAGGCTAGTGGATGCACCTGTCGAGCGTTATGTTCTTGCAGCTGTCGTCCGGGTCAGATACGCTGATGCCGGGTTTTCCGGAGCCTATGCTGTTCAGCGAACTTGTGCTGCTGCAATAAAACATAACATTTAGCTAATCTTACGGGTCAAAGTTGTTGTTTAGCGCTATAAGCTAAATGCAGAGATTTATTTCCTCTCTGTTCTGTAGTTGAGACGTATGAATAAATAGAGGTCTACTGTCGTTCGTTTGACAGGGCGACCCTGCATTGGGCCTTTACACGCCACATGTACTACATGTGGTTCCGTCGATTAAATGTATTTCATACTCTAAGCTTATTGCAGTCGATAGTTTACAACGAAATACAACGAAAGATCCTTTAGACGGAACTCATCATATTTAGCACACTACACACGGCATTTGCTTCATATTACTCTATGTACACCATTCATTACATTGCAAAATATTTACATAAATAAAATATTCGGCGATTGTAGTCGACCCTAGGGCATATCGTTTAACACTATTACTATATTTTCATTCATTCATTTCATTTTCATTCATTCATTCATTCATATACAGCTTGCGATTTTACAGTTATATCTACTGATTAGATTACAGCTTCAATGTCTTCAACTTTTGTACATTTCAGCGCTATAAATGAACTTTCAACATGTAAACTCCAAAGCGATAGTGTCAATAGGTAGAGGTGCCGTCCTCGTTAAAGTGTAATTCCTAAAGCGAGCCCTCCATCCGTATGAAGTAGTGTGTGTACTGACGGGCGGGCGTCGTGTGCGGCGGCGGCGGGGGCGGGGGCGGGGGCGGGGGCGGGCGCGGGCACGCAGGCCACGCACAGGATGCGCGCGTTGCAGACGCCGTTGCACGACGTGACCTGCGGCCGCGGCGACAGCGACAGCACGCACACCTGCCCCACGTACCCGTCGCTGTTGCACACCTGCACACACGCGCGCGCACACCGCTTTATTGCATTACAACTAATATATAATTACAGACAGTAGTAGTAGTAGCTTCTCCGCTCATTTTTTCGAGATATTCTCGACTACCTAATATAATGTATACAAAATTATATGGCGACCGATGGAACAAATAAACAAACGAACGAACTCACTTTCGCATCTATGTATAAAAGTAAAACTGTAAGTTTTAAATGTCCCCGAGAAATTTCTGCCACCGAAGCGCACGATAGGGTCTTTGTTGAAATTTAGTTAAACTAAATTCTTTGTACGACACCTTCACGAGACGTTTGAAGCTCAAAAAACCATTATTTATGCTAAATTTGTTTTACAATTGGCACCAACCTTATGATAACAATACACAAAGTCACAATATACAAACTAAATTAACTATGAAGAATAATTATGAATCAGAATATAATAGGGTAATAGTTAGAGACGGCAGAAGCACGGAGTACACGCGATAGGTTTAATGATCGATAACTATCTAATTGTCTGAAAGATTTAATAACGTAAATGGTGCACACGCATCGCTTGAAGTGCTAAATTAATGTAGGGTATGGAATAGAAGCGTGGTTCATAATGTGAATTGCGCCGGCGACAGGCGCTCGTGACGTAGAGTATAGAGCGTGACTGAGCCAGACGTGTTGTGGCGAGCGCTAGCGACAGGCGCTCGTGCCATAGAGTATGAAGGTGACTGACCCAGACGTCGGGCGCTCGTGCCATAGAGTATGAAGGTGACTGACCCAGACGTCGGGCGCGCCGTGCGCGGCGGGCGCTCGTGCCATAGAGTATGAAGGTGACTGACCCAGACGTCGGGCGCTCGTGCCATAGAGTATGAAGGTGACTGACCCAGACGTCGGGCGCGCCGTGCGCGGCGGGCGCTCGTGCCATAGAGTATGAAGGTGACTGACCCAGACGTCGGGCGCTCGTGCCATAGAGTATGAAGGTGACTGACCCAGACGTCGGGCGCTCGTGCCATAGAGTATGAAGGTGACTGACCCAGACGTCGGGCGCGCCGTGCGCGGCGGGCGCTCGTGCCATAGAGTATGAAGGTGACTGACCCAGACGTCGGGCGCTCGTGCCATAGAGTATGAAGGTGACTGACCCAGACGTCGGGCGCTCGTGCCATAGAGTATGAAGGTGACTGACCCAGACGTCGGGCGCGCCGTGCGCGGCGGGCGCTCGTGCCATAGAGTATGAAGGTGACTGACCCAGACGTCGGGCGCTCGTGCCATAGAGTATGAAGGTGACTGACCCAGACGTCGGGCGCTCGTGCCATAGAGTATGAAGGTGACTGACCCAGACGTCGGGCGCGCCGTGCGCGGCGGGCGCTCGTGCCATAGAGTATGAAGGTGACTGACCCAGACGTCGGGCGCTCGTGCCATAGAGTATGAAGGTGACTGACCCAGACGTCGGGCGCTCGTGCCATAGAGTATGAAGGTGACTGACCCAGACGTCGGGCGCGCCGTGCGCGGCGGGCGCTCGTGCCATAGAGTATGAAGGTGACTGACCCAGACGTCGGGCGCTCGTGCCATAGAGTATGAAGGTGACTGACCCAGACGTCGGGCGCGCCGTGCGCGGCGGGCGCTCGTGCCATAGAGTATGAAGGTGACTGACCCAGACGTCGGGCGCTCGTGCCATAGAGTATGAAGGTGACTGACCCAGACGTCGGGCGCGCCGTGCGCGGCGGGCGCTCGTGCCATAGAGTATGAAGGTGACTGACCCAGACGTCGGGCGCTCGTGCCATAGAGTATGAGGTGACTGACCCAGACGTCGGGCGCTCGTGCCATAGAGTATGAAGGTGACTGACCCAGACGTCGGGCGCGCCGTGCGCGGCGGGCGCTCGTGCCATAGAGTATGAAGGTGACTGACCCAGACGTCGGGCGCTCGTGCCATAGAGTATGAGGTGACTGACCCAGACGTCGGGCGCGCCGTGCGCGGCGGGCGCTCGTGCCATAGAGTATGAAGGTGACTGACCCAGACGTCGGGCGCTCGTGCCATAGAGTATGAAGGTGACTGACCCAGACGTCGGGCGCGCCGTGCGCGGCGGGCGCTCGTGCCATAGAGTATGAAGGTGACTGACCCAGACGTCGGGCGCTCGTGCCATAGAGTATGAAGGTGACTGACCCAGACGTCGGGCGCGCCGTGCGCGGCGGGCGCTCGTGCCATAGAGTATGAAGGTGACTGACCCAGACGTCGGGCGCTCGTGCCATAGAGTATGAGGTGACTGACCCAGACGTCGGGCGCTCGTGCCATAGAGTATGAAGGTGACTGACCCAGACGTCGGGCGCGCCGTGCGCGGCGGGCGCTCGTGCCATAGAGTATGAGGTGACTGACCCAGACGTCGGGCGCTCGTGCCATAGAGTATGAGGTGACTGACCCAGACGTCGGGCGCTCGTGCCATAGAGTATGAAGGTGACTGACCCAGACGTCGGGCGCGCCGTGCGCGGCGGGCGCTCGTGCCATAGAGTATGAAGGTGACTGACCCAGACGTCGGGCGCTCGTGCCATAGAGTATGAGGTGACTGACCCAGACGTCGGGCGCTCGTGCCATAGAGTATGAAGGTGACTGACCCAGACGTCGGGCGCGCCGTGCGCGGCGGGCGCTCGTGCCATAGAGTATGAGGTGACTGACCCAGACGTCGGGCGCTCGTGCCATAGAGTATGAGGTGACTGACCCAGACGTCGGGCGCGCCGTGCGCGGCGGGCGCGGGCGCGGCGCACGTGAACTGCAGGCCGGCGCGCGTCTTGCGGATGGGCACCGGCGACAGGAACTCGGGCGCCGCGGCCGCGCCCGTAGAGCTCGCTGCGGACAAACACAGTGGACCTAGTGTGCTACCCTGAGGGATGCCGTGACGACTTCGTGACGTATCGCTTGCATTATTGGAATTATTTGTAGTAGGTAGGATTATCAGTTTTGTAAATCGCAAACTTAAACTAGTTCCGTTTGGATTTTGCTGACGTATGAGTAGATTTGGTAGGAAATGTTACTAGAAACTTTATGAAAAGCTTTAGCAAAGTCACAAAATTTTATAAAAGTTTCATGGCATCACTACCGTTAAATGAATAACAAATTATTAAAAAATAAGAAATCACTGATGCAGGGAGAGAGAAAAAAACAGAGCTCGACTTGTAAAAAATGGTAAACACTAAACTAATAAGTCGTCGTTTAAATACAGTCGACTGTAGCATTGACTTACATAATTTTTGCTTCGTCTCGGTTATTAATTCTTCCCAACTCGCTCTTTTTTCCGGATTCGAGAAGATTATTGTAAGATTCTCTGGACCGCTTCTGTGAAAAATAAAAACGAAATCAAGAAAATGCTAGCAACAAATAACGCTTCGAGCGTCGAACGCGATTCGCGGCGTACTGTCACCCAACGCGGTATAGCTCGCGTACTAACGGCGAGCACACGGCCAGCTCGAGCTCGAGCCAGGGTGTGCTGTTGTGTCGGCCAGCTGTAATGTACTCACGGCGAGCGCACGGCCAGCTCGAGCTGGCAGAGCGCGGCCTGCGCGGCGGTGGTGTCGGCCAGCGCGCGCGCGGCGTGCTGCAGCGCGTCCCGCAGCGCGTCCCCGAGCGCGGCGTGCGGCGCGCGCAGGGCCCGCAGCTGTAATGTACTCACGGCGAGCGCACGGCCAGCTCGAGCTGGCAGAGCGCGGCCTGCGCGGCGGTGGTGTCGGCCAGCGCGCGCGCGGCGTGCTGCAGCGCGTCCCGCAGCGCGTCCCCGAGCGCGGCGTGCGGCGCGCGCAGGGCCCGCAGCTGTAATGTACTCACGGCGAGCGCACGGCCAGCTCGAGCTGGCAGAGCGCGGCCTGCGCGGCGGTGGTGTCGGCCAGCGCGCGCGCGGCGTGCTGCAGCGCGTCCCGCAGCGCGTCCCCGAGCGCGGCGTGCGGCGCGCGCAGGGCCCGCAGCTGTAATGTACTCACGGCGAGCGCACGGCCAGCTCGAGCTGGCAGAGCGCGGCCTGCGCGGCGGTGGTGTCGGCCAGCGCGCGCGCGGCGTGCTGCAGCGCGTCCCGCAGCGCGTCCCCGAGCGCGGCGTGCGGCGCGCGCAGGGCCCGCAGCTGTAATGTACTCACGGCGAGCGCACGGCCAGCTCGAGCTGGCAGAGCGCGGCCTGCGCGGCGGTGGTGTCGGCCAGCGCGCGCGCGGCGTGCTGCAGCGCGTCCCGCAGCGCGTC
Organism: Hypsopygia costalis; assembly: GCA_937001555.2. Classification (NCBI taxonomy): domain Eukaryota; kingdom Metazoa; phylum Arthropoda; class Insecta; order Lepidoptera; family Pyralidae; genus Hypsopygia; species Hypsopygia costalis. The sequence goes on from OW443346.2 coordinate 23,762,688, forward strand.
CCCGAGCGCGGCGTGCGGCGCGCGCAGGGCCCGCAGCTGTAATGTACTCACGGCGAGCGCACGGCCAGCTCGAGCTGGCAGAGCGCGGCCTGCGCGGCGGTGGTGTCGGCCAGCGCGCGCGCGGCGTGCTGCAGCGCGTCCCGCAGCGCGTCCCCGAGCGCGGCGTGCGGCGCGCGCAGGGCCCGCAGCTGTAATGTACTCACGGCGAGCGCACGGCCAGCTCGAGCTGGCAGAGCGCGGCCTGCGCGGCGGTGGTGTCGGCCAGCGCGCGCGCGGCGTGCTGCAGCGCGTCCCGCAGCGCGTCCCCGAGCGCGGCGTGCGGCGCGCGCAGGGCCCGCAGCTGCTCGCCCACGCGGCGCAGCGTCGCCACGTCGGCCGCCAGCGCCTCCGCCTCCGCCATCATGCGCCGCACGTTCTCGTCTTTCGCTGCAACCGACCGAACGTCACGTCCGCGACCGCCCGCCCTCCGTCGCCCGCTCCCGAACCTTGGACCTCCGTTGCTGTCGATTTTATGCCATTCGTCTTTCGGATCCCGTTCTGAACGCCGCTAATCCGACTCGAAATCGACGGGAGACCCCTCTCTCGAAATTGGACATACCCGACCGGACCGTTTGTCCTAGATAGAACTCGTCGACGACTTCGAAGATGGAGGTCCCTACTGTAACTGAAATGGGCGCGGACGCGGACTTTGTAAAGTGTTTTTTTTTGACGTGACAACGTCTTATAAATTGGTTAGCCGGGAGACACTTCAAGAAACGCGCTCACGTTATGCGCTCACAATGAGAGCGAGTGAGAGGCACGCGTCCCTTCCACTCGGGCATGGTTAGCCCGCCTAAGAGCGAGAGAGACAGACATAAAAAAACCGGACAAGTGCGAGTCGGACTCGCCCACCGAGGGTTCCGTAGGTACGTAGTATCACTATTAAATTTGATATTTTTCATTATAAATAAGAAATAATGCGTCGAAAAAAATAAATAAAATATATTTTGCAATGTGTACATCAAGCCCTTTCATATGATACCCCATTTGAACTAGTAGTTTCAATTTGAAATTTCGACACCCTATAAAAAATATAGACCCCCTATTTTTTAAGATCTATTTACAAATGTATAGTTTTGAGATTTATTCCTGTACTTGTAGTCTATAACGATGTTACTTGCCAAATTTCATAGTTCTAGGTCAACGGGAAGTACCCTATAGGTTTTGATTCCCTTGAGTGTGTCGAAATATGCGTTTTTTGCTGAATAAACGGTCGTAACTTTTTTCTACGAAAACTTAGCAGTTTGATTATTTTACAACTTCATGGGACCGTAGACCTGAGTATACAGTTCAAATTTCAGCTTGATACCTCCACGCATTCTCGAAATAGAAATTCTTGACAGACAGACAGACAGACAGACAGACAGACAGACAGACAGACAGACAGACAGACAGACAGACAGACAGACAGACGGACAACAAAGTGATCTTATAAGGGTTCCGTTTTTCCTTTTGAGGTACGGAACCCTAAAAGTGAAAGGCATGCGTCCCTTCCACTCGAAAACATTTTACCACTCAAAGTCGTTGTCACGTAAAACTTTCGCCCGTATACCGACTTTACAGGCAACCAATTTTTTTTTTTTTTGCACGCTACTGTATCGAAACATTTTATAAACCTCATTTAACCAAAGTTAATGCTTTAACTTTCTTTATTCTTTTATTTCATTTTTCTGTAACTTGCAATTTCTTAAATTTTTCAATATTCTTAGTTTTTCTTTGGGGACTTTCTTTACTTTCTATTATGGATCTCTAACTATACAACCTTTGAATTCGAATCTACATTCTTTCAAAATTAACAAACTTACTGACGAATAACTGCCGCTTTCTGAGGTCCCATTCGACGGAATGGGACCTCGGAAAGCTGCATAACCAATCGCCTTTTAAATTAAGTATACATAATTGACTTAGCCGTGAGTACATATTTATTGAATTTAAAACCGACCTCTGGAGAGAGTTAGTTGTAAATGCACAACTAACTCGACACAATTCGACAGTTATCGATCTTAATATCGATACGATCATTCAATAGCTGGCAACACTATTACTCTGCCCCAGTCACTCGGATGGCGGCGCGGGGCGCGTAGGAATTACTGGATTAATATTATAAAAAGTGGTATTTTTAGTATAAAAGATGTTCTGGATGCACCAACTGGTTAATCAGTGGAATAGTGAAATTCAGTGATATTGTCGTCGGACATTTTGAGTCACGAGCGAGAGAGGTTGGACGCTCCGGTAAGCGACATTCCTATCCAATTCCTTCCAATTCAATCTTATCCTTCAAAACCCTAGCTAGTTAGAAGTGTACCATCGACGTCGCGATGCGTCAGGACACTGGAACGATATTCCTCACAATTAGCGCAATTCTTAACAATATTTATTATTTTCATCAACTGACGCATATGTCACTACAAGTTGCACATCAATGGTTATTAATTAATATTATTAATCTTTAATACACAGATGAAGCTATTTATGATGTTTCATACAAAATTTACTTAATTCATGATACGCTGGAACAATACAGAGAGAGCTGGTAAAAAAACAGAGAGAATTGGCTCCTTAGCCAATTAATGACAAGGCTCTGGCCTGGTGCCCGAAATATTGCTTTAATCTTTCTTATCTAGTTGCCTCGGTACACTAAATTATATTATGTCAACGCGTATTAAACTGATTACGATTACTCACTTTTTATAATTTCGACGTCAGTCAGCGGTATTCTCATGAGAAGTTTGTACTTGTTCCCCTCCATTTGACTCGCTATACTACTTTGGTACGTTCTGAAATCGGATACGATTAGGTTATTATTATTTATAGATTAATTTTAATCAATTTGCTAAAATTTATGTTAATTTGTTGAAAATGGACAATAAATTCACCTAGATGAAACCGGAACCGGCGACAGGTCGAATGCTCTTTCCAATTTATTTAATAAGTTTGGTGTTATTTAAAAACTGATAAATCTCATCCGTAACGATGGGTCGCTATGTTCGTTTAATAGTCGTAATGTTCAACAGATAGAATGCGGTACATTGCGGCTCGACTGCATAAATCGAAACAGAGATCACTTCATCGGCTGATCTTTCCGGTAGATCGGTTCGAAAGAGCGGACGACCTGTCGTTCTGAACTACTAATATGACGTATGCAAAATTTCACGGCAACGGGTCCATCGGTGAGGCGCGAAAGCGAAACAAACAAAGCGATCGAGCGGGCGATTTATAAGAGGAGGGTGTCTCACGGCGCGGGCTTCTTGAGCGTGCCGGTGCGGCGCTTGACGCCGGCCAGCAGCAGCGTGTCGTTGCAGAGGAAGAGCGCGCGGTGGCGCGGCTGGGCGCCCCCGCCCCCGGCCCCCGCGGGCGCGGCCACCAGCTCGTGGCGCAGCAGGCGCCGCTCGGCCGCCGCCAGCGCCGTGAGCCCCTCCACGGCCGCCTCCAGCTCGCGCAGCGCCGCCTGCTGCGCCTCGCGCTCCTCGCCGGCGCGCTCGGTGCAGTTCATGAGCTCCAGCACGGCGTGCACCGCGCGCTGCGCCGAGCACAGGCACGCGCGGTCGGGGTGCGCCGCGTCTGCGGTGCGCGCCGAGGAAACCTCGATAGGCGTCTATCGAGGTTTCCTCGAGGGACTACTCGACGTCGAGAGGTTTTTACGAGGTCGGCGACGCGCGCGTTACGGCCCCGGTATTACGAGCGTTCATAAACTAGAGCGGGCCGTATGCTCGTTTCCCACTTTAGTGTATTAAAAAAAATCTCAACGGTGAAACGATGACATCCCGACCCCGGAAGGGAGCGAACGGGATGACGGGAAACGGTTCTTCGCAGCGCTCTAGCGGCGATACGACGATTCTTTGACTACGCGAACCGATTTCAGTAAATCTTCTCCGACTCTCTCCGAGATATCTTAAGGGACGATTTCTGTATATATCTACGACTACCTTATTGGTGCGACTTCGTCTGAACTAAATACCCCACTATAAACATTCTTTATTTTACGTGTTGATATTTCCGAAATAAACACTAAATGCCTACTCTGACTAAATGTTCATAATTTTCAATAAATTATTAGATTTCGATTCAATTATTGGTAGTTTTTGTGTGGGGGTGTAAATGGTTTATCAACATCTTTAAACCAAAACCAACTTCACCTCCACGCAGTGCACCCTGCTGACTGACAAACGAAGCTCTGGCGAAAAGAGAGGTAGAGAGCGTAATTGTAAGCTATCCGACTGGGGAATGTACCTCCACCTCACAGAATACCGCAGCCAAATAACAATTCCCTTGAGGGTTGTTGTGTTCCTGCGAGGTGAGTGAGGTCACCAGAAAGGAAGGAGATGCTGCGTTGGCAGCGGGGGGGGGGAGCGTTAATATGGCTACAGTAACTGCTTCACATTAGGCGGGCCGTATGCTTGTCTGCCACCCGACGTAGTATACAAAAAAAAAACATTATTCCAAAAATTACGAATTTGTCATATGTTTCAAAAATGTATACTACCTACTTACCGGTGTGTTTAATGAGCCTCTGCAACAGCAGCTTGTAGCTGGGGAACTTCTGCACGGGCTTGATGAGCAGGTTGTCGAGCGACAGCTTGCCCTTGTGGTCGCGCGCCATGGCGTCCAGGAACTTGGCGAAGGCGGGCCGCGACGCGGCGGCCGTCTTGATGGTCTCCTTGGCCTTCTTCAGGTTGTTGATGAACGACATGTACGTGTCCATCACGCTCGGCTTCGTGAACTGGAACGCGTGTTATGTCTACTTGAATTTTAATTACGATATGCGCTGTTCCTTCCCATTTTTTCAAATTATCTCAAATACGTTTCTAAACCTTGCATAACTATTTTATATTCTGCGCCCTTGCTACTTAACTTTAACAAACGGGTGGACTAATATAAACACAGACCCTCCGAGCTATAACCTATTCGTTTATATTTTACTTTGTATTTAAAAAGTATAAAGGCCTTACCACATCTAGGAATACATCTCCGACCTTCTGCTGTAAGTCCCAGAGCTCGAGGCGGCGTCGCAGCAGCTCGAGAAAACCCTGGTGCACGCTGAGAATGTTGGGCACCTGGTAAAAGATCTCATCCACCAAGAATGGTTCTAGCAGCCCTGCATTCTCCGGACTCTTCAACGGTTGGAGGTATTTCTGTAACAGCATTTTCATATATCTGGTTACGTGTTTTATAAATAAATGTTCCGATATAGCGTACAGCCGGAACATGCATTGATATGTATAGTATAATCATTCGAGAATCTGTGATATTTGTTATTTTCAGGATACGTGTACATCATCGCAGAAGTTGGATATACCATCATAGAAGTTATATATTCCACGGAACAAATAAAAAAGTCCCTTTCGGTAAAAATAATGATTCGTCGGAGCTTTTAGGACAACCGCTAATCGTACTCCATTACGTTTTCCATGTAACCAATAATCCCCGACATGAATCTGGAGGAATCCCAGTAACGAATCCAGCCCCCTTACCACCATCTCTTATTGCGATTCAATAACTGAATAGAAAGCTTATTCATACCAATGAATAAGTGACTCTATTTCAAACGAGGAGATTTTGCATCTCTTTGTAATACAAAGGTATTACAAAGAGATGCAAAATCTCCTCGTTAAGAGGGCAGAATGTTCATGTACGATATTACCCATCTAGATTATGAAGGACAAGGGTCAGAAATGGGAAAATAATGACAATTGGTGACGCAACCATTCGTAGAAACAAAAGCCGGACATTTCATCTCGACTTCATTGCGTCGCTATCTCCGATCGCGGGTAATGTATCCGTCCCGAGCCGCCATCGTCTAGAGGCAAAGTTTCTCCGGATGCCTGGGTACCTCAAAGTTAGACGTGCGACGTTTGAGTTATAAATGGAAGTATAGTTTCGATCGATGTTATGAAGTTGTAAACGAGTCAATGAGAAAGGACAAGTAGGTCGATAATTATAGTGATCGGAATATCTGAATTGTTAACTATAGGGAATAGTTATCTCCTACTTCCTAATAATATCATACATATTATGTGAAAGTTTGTAAGGAACTGAGAATGTACATATGAATATATGTATGTTACTCTTACATGTATAAGCTGCTGAACTGATTTGGATGAAATTTGGAAATGCGTATTTGGCATAATGTGTTCTGGAAAAGTATGCTATGTGTTAACATATCACAGCACATGGATAAAAGTATCTTATGTGTTAACATGATATATTGAGCAGATAATAATTTATGAAATAATAATAAAAAAGTATTCATTAATTATTATTTAGAGGTTAATAAACGGTAAAAATTTTTCGTACAAATAATTTTTCTTTCTAGTTGATAAGCAATAATAGTTGTAGAAGAACAATAAAGTATTTTTTTTTTAATAATATTAATATCTAACCTTTTTCGTTATAAAAATGTAGAAAAAGAAATAGAAATAGATTTATTTCAATGTACTGTGTACACATGTACTTATTGACATTTATGTTAAAATCGTATTTACTACTGATATTTTACTCTTTAGCCAAATAATATTTAGTTTAATTGCGCCACAAAAACTGTTAAAACTATGTATCTTTCAGTGTATATATGCGCTTATTGGTTGAAAACTATCGTAAGTGATATTTTAAAAGGTTTTTTAAAGAAAAAACGAATCAAGAAGAGTAATTCATGCCATGCTCAAAAGATAGATGGCGCTGTTTGTGTTTTACATCGCGCTATGGTTTATTGTTCTGTATTTGTGGTTACCGAGAGAGTATCCGCGAGCTTCAGTTTGAACCTACCTCTCGGTTCAGACCTCGTTAGTTAGTCGGATTTTTTGTTGTGTTCATGTTGGAGTATTTTCAACCTTGGCACATACATAATTGGATATTTCGTTTAATATAAATGAAGTCATAAATATATTACGTAGAGCAAAGGTAAAGCAAACTGATTTTACCCCTTCCCTGGGTTAGATCTCAATTGGTCCTTTATAGTATTCCAGTTTCACCCCTGCGGGAGACGGGAGTAATTATCCCCAGGCTCAGAACGACTGGTGTAAAGGATTAGTATTGCTGCCATCCTACTTGGAAGTCGGATCGGATCGAAGAGTAATAATTTAGGCGGTATATTGTATTTATATGTACTCTTCCTTTCGTTTTTGTTATTGTGTTTTGCACATAGGTTGGATAATAACGAACGAAGACTCATTATCCCGATAATGTGTTCCCGCGGGCGGACCGCAGGCAGAACTAATACACTCACGAATTCGCAAGTTAAGACAGCCCATTTAATAATAGCTTGAAGGTCGTGGAACATGAGATACCAGATATTGTTAGGGATAATGATATTGATCGGCAGACGGATTCATTCGACTGATAACAATAGCGAAGGCTGGAATATTAACTATAGGTAAAAATTCCCAGAAGTTGTCTCCACATACAATACTATCAACTTTAGGTATATCCTGGACTGTAACCTAAATATATTTTGCAGAGATCATCTCTTGCATGCTGAAGATCCGTGAATAGTTAATCAGATCAATAGACAGATGACCATCTAATAGACAAGGTCTGTATATTAACTTATTACTATTATATTTAGTATTAATATAGCGTAAATTAGTAATTTAAGGCCGTGTGGTTTCCGGCAGAATAGAATGACTCCATCTCTTCCCGTGGATGTCGTACAAGGCGACTAAGGGAAATACATTATCAAACGTCGATCAGGCCTCCCCAACACGTCTGGCCAACGTGGGGAGTGTAGGCCAAAACCTCCCTCTGTCTTTTGGACGGACGAGAGAGGGTCGTGCTCCTGTAGTGGAGACTAAAATGACCTGATGATGATGATGAAATTAGTAATTGTGAAACCCATTTAAAGAAGTCAGCCGGCACACATCATTCTGTTCTTTATTTTGGCATCGTGTCGATTAGCTACTTTTTGCAGCTACCAGCTATAAACGATTTATCATAAATTAATAAAGTGGTGATAAATATTATCAAACGATGTATACTTTTAATCGATGTGTTTATGATAGTGACAGTTACACACACAGAACAAAGGCACAGTTGCATATTAATACAAATTCTAATAAAGGCCATACGCATTATTCCCTAACTTGATACAAATACTGAACGGTAGTCTACTGTAACGGTAACGTGTTCGTACATAATAATGATGTTTTTTCTTGTTAAATATTTTTTCCAATCATTCATTTTCATCCTCGGGGACGGATGAACTGAAAAGGGAGCGAGGTGGTGGAGGCGGGAGGGGCTATAGGAAAGGGACAATAATAGGCTGGCCCCACAAGGCCGAAAGGTAGAGTGGAAAATTTGCGCGGGAAACCACGATATCAACAGGGCTGTGCTTTCCACATTCTAAGATGAACATTTTTGTGTTTAAAATTACAAGTTATAACTGCTTAAATTAAAACATTAATTGTAATTTATTGGGTTATCGTAACATATATTACAAATACGATAATGTGCTTGGGTCTGACGTGAAAAACATGCCAAAACGGTGAACAGAACTGATCCGAGTGATTTTCGCACAAACATGTACCTATCACGTTGCAATCATAATCTCTAGCTAGCGAGACCATTGGCAACAACTAATGTCATATTATGGACATTAATTATCTATGAATTATGTGACTACATATCATTTAACTGATCTTTATTGGTAGCCCATTAATCTAAATAACCTCTGTGATAAAATGATTTACCGAACAATTTGGAATGCTTTATAATTTTTGTCAATCATTGAAGTGGTTTATCTTCGCTTATAGAGGAAATTTGTAAAATTTGGAATGACAAACGGTCTCTACGATGTAATGAACAGCTGAAAATTGATTGCGACGACAGCGACTATCAAAGCAAGGAAGTAATGTGGACAAAAGAGCGAGCGGAAGACAAAGCGGCTATAGTGACAACCCTGGGACGTCGTCGCACCGTAAACAAATATTTATGGGCACAGTTATAATAAAAGTAATGAATTTATTAGTCATCGGGTATTCACGGAAGAGGAATGGAGAGAGGAAAGATCGTATCGTGCATCGTTCAGTAAACAGACGACAAATCGCTTCCTACACAAGGCGTCAGACAGCGCTACAGAAACTAAATGAAACGTCGGAACAGAAAATATATAAACATTACCATTTTTTTATTTAAAATCATCGAATGCAAAGAACATAAATATGATGTAATAATTTCTTTCTACTGATAAAGTATAGTAAACCCAAGAAGACAAGTTCACCATTATAAAATACTGCTTTTCATAACTGAACAGGCTGCTGTGTATGTGATTAAAGTAAAATGACCGAGTGATAAATTTACCGCAATCAATTTAACCAATCGTCATAATGACCCGTGATTTACGAAAACTGCGACAAAAGTGCACCCGACGGCGGGCCTGTTGGAATTGGTGGGTGCATCGCACGGTCACAATTTGCATATAGTTTAGTTCACGAGAAGGCAGTCGTCGGGATTGGAAAGTCGTCGCATTGCGCAAGAAACGCATTAAAGTAAAGTATTGCAATCATAATGTTATATATTAAGTGTATATAAATCAAGAAGTTTTACTGTCGCTTTTTTACTTTTGCTTCTTTATGTTATTGCTGGCAATAAACCAGGGCCAGGCTAAACTCTGTCATTCAAATCACTGATTATGACTGATTATATCTCAGGTCCATTTATAGTATTTGATAAGTGTTTATTAGAATGATCGTGGCCGGTCACAATACTACAAGTTACAACCACTCTATAGTCTGTCTCCTGAATTAATGTTAATTTGTTTGTTGTATTGTCCACCGACTCACCTTCACCAGTGTTTCCAGCGAGTCCACGTACGACTTCTCCGTCTCGTACAGCTCCACCACCACATGTGTCCGGGTGTCCTGGAATATTACAATCATCTATGTTAACAACGTAAGTACTGTTTTCAACGGTAGTATAACTATGGTAATATTAACTAAAAACATGGCAGGAGTATACTCCATCTCCACTCCGATTCAAAGCAGATAGTCTGGTAGATGGATGAGTATGAGTACGTACACTCATCAAACAAATGAGTGTTATATATTTTTTTTTTATAAGTGATTGATTGCGTACTTTTTACGAGAGCGATGGACGCACGATGTACTCTGAAGTATGCAAGATTGCCTATCATACGAGTATTAATACATCAAGATTGCCTATCTTTGTATTCTACTTCAGTATACTCATTGACAATCCAAACTTTTATATTATAAATGTGAAAGTTCTTCTTCTTTCATGTCGAAAGGAATCAATAGATTGACATGAATTTTACGGGGTACAATACATGCGGGTACTTCAGACCCGGGGCTCTGCCGGCTCAGCTGAGGCCGATTCCCACCGGATTTTATGATGGCAAAATCAAACTTCGGCTTAGATTTAGGGTACTTTTGTTTACTTTAACTGATAGAAACCTTAGGTCTCTACCGAATAAGCTAAAGATGTTTGTCAATGACTATATAAAAATAAAGTTTAAAAAACTAAAACCCGACTACTAAAAACATACTCTAAAAAGTACGAAACAAGAAAATAGTCTCCGCTGAAATTATTATATATGTCGTGGGCTGATCGTTTAATTGGGCCGATCGCGATAAGCCTGGGCAGATCGACATGTGCCGCCATATTTTGATTTGGCTGCCTAATCACCGCCATATCGTTCAAAGCATAACGTTTGACGATTTGCCCGTCCATACTTGGCCAAATCGAGTTTGTAGGGTGTCCATCATACTTACAAGCAAATAAAATCAAGTTTAAGTATTTCACTCGATAAAAAGACGTTTAAAAAGTTAATAAAGATTTACTCAGCTATGTTCGGTTAGAGTAGGTAGGATGACTAACAATTTGGAAATGAAAAGAGTTTTATTATTTTTAATGACTTTTATTTAAAAATAATTACATAGCAATGTTTCATTTTACCAAGTATTATGTAGTCAAATGTGGTTCGGCATAACATGCTCTTCCCAAAATATTGCAAATACACTGCATTAAAAATTGAACTGCATAATTACATAATTTACAGGTAAGAACGTCTATAATAATTAAATTGTTATTAAACAAATCAATTCCGGCGCTTCGCCGGCCGCTGCCGCGGCACGCTCGCTAGGCTCGCTCGGCTCGCGCTCTGTTGGGGTCACAGTTCTAACCTAACCTAACCCACTTTTCTTGCAGTTCTAATCAAGCCTAAATTATTTTATTTATTTATTTATAATGAATTATTAATGACACATTTTGTTTTAGGCAAGTTTTTGCACAACCCTGTTGTGCAAAAAAGTACGCAACAGATACAAAGCAAGCAAGTGAAATGTTTGTTAGAACTAGGCTGTTTGCACGAACTTATTTTTGGAATATATTTTTTTACAAAATAAAGTATTTGCTTAATGTATATTTGACTTAATAAAACTTGAGCAAGTAAAAAGTTGCCAAATGAATATTTGACCAAGTGATTAAAATGCGAAATATAAGTTTGCTAAAGATTCTTTTGGGAAATGAAATAGCGCGATAAGTTTTTTGGGAAGTAAAATTTGACGAAAAATATTTTGCCAAACGGAAGGAAATTATATTTGGAGCTCCAGTAATAGTCTGAGGAATACCGTTGCATGGACACCCTACTTTTCTTTATAAGCTCGATAACCTAAAAAAAATAAAAAAAATTGATATGAATTGCTGACCTCCGATATAACAAAAAGATATATTAGCACAAGACATTTAGGTTACGTCATGTTACGTGTAATAATTTGATTATTAACAAAAACTAACCTGTGAAATCCGAGCAGAGGTCCAAGGTTTTTTCACATTATGCGAGGAATTTGCGTGACTCTCATAAAAATCAAGCAGCTTTTGATCGAAATGCAATCGGAAAGCACTTTTTTCGTCCACCAACTCACTATTATCACCCTATATATATGCAATATTTTCAGTGTATTAGCAATATTTTCAGTTTCTTGTAACGCCGCCATTTTTTCTAGACGTAAACAAACACACAGCTGACACAGTCACATGAACGAAGCCAAAGCGTCAGAAAGTGGAACTACATCACGATGCGCCCAGGCATATCATGATATGCCCAGCCTTGTCTCGATGCGGCCAAGTAACTGAATGGGAAAATCGACAAATAGTCTGCTCTCGTCGATCTGCCCAACTTTACATTGGGCACATCATGAAATAATTGGTCAAATCAAAATATGGCGGCTCACGTCGATCTGGCCAGGCTTATCGCGATCGGCCCAATTAAACGATCGGACCACGACATATACATATTATAAAACCATTACCGACTTTTAAATAAACAACTAACTTACACGTAGTATATTTTAACGTAGTTTTTAGGGTTCCGTACCCAAAGGGTAAAAAGGAACCCTATTACTAAGGCTCCGCTGTCCGTCCGTCCGTCCGTCCGTCTGTCACCAGGCTGTATCTCATGAACTGTGATAGTGACACAGTTAAAATCACAGATGATGTATTTCTGTTGCCGCTATAACCACAAATACTAAAAAAACAGAATAAAATGAATATTTAAGGGGGCTCCCATACAACAAACGTGATTTTTTTTGGCTCGTTTTTGCTCGCAATTGATAACGGTAATAGGTAGACGCTTGAAATACTCACATAATATTTAGTTTTATATTCACTTTATAAATAAATAATTAAATAAAAATAAAATAAATATTTAAGGGCCCCCCCTTAAATATTTATTTTATATTTAAGGGGGGCTCCCATACAACAAACGTGATTTTTTTGCCGTTTTTATAGATAATGGCACGGAACCCTTCGTGCGGGAGTCCGACTCGCACTTGGCCGGTTTTTTTATACATCATACTGGTAGAGATACGTTTAAAGGATAGCCGTGATCGTATCCCACCTACTGTAGCAAAACTGATTCATTATAATTATGAAATTAAATCAAAGTGGCATACGACCACGGCTATCCTTTAAACATATCTTGATTGACGAGCTCGGTGGTCGAATGGTTAGCAATGGCCACTTTGACTCCGAGTTCGCGGGTTCGATTCCCGCACAAGACAAACATTTGTGTGCATGAACATGTCTGTTTGTCTTGGTATGGGTGTTTTCTATGTATTATAAGTATGTATGTATATACAAAAAAAAATTAAGTACATTTATCAGTTGTCTAGTACCCATAACACAAGCTTTGCTCTTAATTTGGGACTAGATGGCGCTGTGTAAATTGTCCAGGAATAATTATTATTATTTATTTATATCTCTATCAGTATGATGTATAAAAAACTACGTTAAAATATACTACGTGTAAGTAAGTTGTTTATTTATTTTTTTATTTATTTATTTTATTTTGGTACATACAGCCACGACGCTAGCAAAGTTCACAGAAATCTTAACATTAACAGGCAAAGAGTGTCGAGACAATACCACGATGCAGCCGCAATATAAACACTCAATACATTTCTGATATGTGATAATAATATTATTTATTTAAAAGTCGGTAATGGTTTTATAGTATGTACATAATAATTTCAGCGGAGACTATTTTCTTGCTTTGTACTTTTTAGAGCGTTTTTAGTAGTCGGGTTTTAGTTTTTTAAACTTTATTTTTATTTAACTTATTTTGGAGTTATGTGAATTCGTGTTAGATATAATTGTTATGCAGAGCAGACTCATATATCAGTTAAGGTTTTGTTGTTTAATATAGTATTCAAGTAGGACAATGTTTGGTTTTTATTACATTTGATGCCTGAATTTATAAATTCTAGCAATTATCAGGTGATTGCAAGCTAACCTGTGAGCAACAGCTAATAATATTTATATATCTGAAATGTGCTAACAAAGCTCTTTTTCACCTCACTAGCTCGTAAAAGCTCTGTTTATCATTCGAAATCTGCGTGGAAAATCGCACTTTATCCGCTAGCGTGGAAAGTGTTTTTAAAATTCGAATATTTTTATTCAATAAAGGTTTCGTACAATAAATTACATATATATAGAACCTCATTGGTTTCGCAATAGTTTATATTCTCTGCAGCCAGTCCATTGATGATTATTTATTAAAACTGTTTTTCTTGCACCTAACATTTTCCTCGCTTTAGTGAGGTGAAAAGTTGTGTGTTGCGCTCGGCAGCAAAGTTATTTAGCGTCTCGTACCTTTGAAACCCTCGCTACGCTCAGGATTCTATATTTGAACCACTCGCTTCGCTCGTGGCTCAATCCTAGAATCCTTCGCTTGCTCAGGTTTCAATACAAGGTACTCGCGCCAAAAATTAACTTTGCAGCCTTGCATAACAAATAACTATTATTTGATACCCCACACGACACCGTCAAGGAAAAATATTTTTTTACTCCTTTACTTTATGCCCCCTAGAGGGCGCTGTAGCAATTTTAACGTGACGTCATGTAGCCTATAACCAGCGGACGAGAGGCTTCCAACAACACCTTATTTGTCTAATTATGATAACTAGTTTAGAAGTTATGAGGGAACAGATGAACATCCATAGCCATATACATACATACACACATATATACATACATATATACTTACATACACACATACATACATACAGGTCAAAATCATAACCCTCCTTTTTGCTTCGCCGTAGTCGGATAAAAATGTAAGACCTATGTCGCAAATCAAAATATTCGATGGTAATCGGCTTCAGCTTCGGCGGTAGCCCCCAGGTCTGGAGATTGCCATAGGCTACTTTTTAACACAGAAAAATATCTTATTCCCAAGCAAAAAAACGAAGCCGGGGGTAAAAACAAGTATCCAATCATATAAATCAATGGCCATACTAAATCTATTGGTACATACAACTTAATCCAATTCTCAATTAAGTGCGCGGTGTAAATTAAGCTTCTTTTTTTATTTCAAAATATAATACAATTAGTTGTTTTGTTAATTTCTCCAACCTGTCCATTTCATGTCCGAGTTTATCCGTTATTTTGAATGAATCAATTAGTTGAAGTGTCCTTTTATTATTTCGCGTATATGGAGATACAAATACATTTCTGTCCCCGGTGTTGGTATAACATGTCCATTCCACCAGAACCAGTCCTTACTCGCACCCAAATTTGGATGTTTAAGTTTAAATGAGTCGGTCATTAATTATACTGTCTTAATGAATACATTGTGTGAATCAATTAATCAGTAAATGAAACGTTTTGAAGTTTTAATTTTATTATATTCGCCAAAACTTTACAACGTCTCTTATTACGTCTCTTTGACGACTAGTTAAAGTTTCTACAAAGAAATTAAAAGATTACTGCGCTAGGAAACTTTAAGAAGTTAATTATGTGTGATCTGAATACATACACCGAGGACGGGCAGTGATTGCTTTCCATCAGGTGACCTACATATTCGTTAATCCCTCATATATATAATCTATAATAGTATTTGTTTTCTTTCAAGGATGCTATCATTATTTTCATGGAAAGCTGCAGATATTGTTCACCACTCAGAACGCATTAGTCTGTTCTCTTCGCAATTTATAACACTGATCGTCGTAAATACAAGTAAACAGGAAATATTCCATTCAATCGGATCATTTTAAGATTTCTATCAAATTAATATACTGAACATACATTTAGATAAATATAACATTTATTCGTACAATATACGATATGTAGTATGTAGTTGATAGATGATAGACATAATGCAACCCTTCCCTAAGAATTCGATGTAGTATAAAAAAAAAAGAATAATATGCCATGAAAACATTCAGCTAGTATAGTGTATACAGACATACGTCTTGCAGATGTGGACGGACTTTTGTCTCGATATCAATAGGGACGGACTGCGGACGCAAAAATACGAAAACATTTCCTCTTTGTAAATGAACCTGCAATACAGAAGTAAACAACTGCGCGTCGCTCGCTGCTGCTGGTACCGATAGTGCAGACACACCGTGCAACACATAAGTAAACAATATCTATTGTGAAATACAAACACAACACTGAAATGTGGGTTCAATGGTACATACATTTTGTACAATTTTTGTTTTTATTGTTTTTTGTACAACCTACCGACTCGTTGGTGGACCTAGGGGTGATGACGTCGAATAAAACTCACTGACTTCTATACGGTGTGACTTTATTCCTCTCTTCAGGTAGTACACGGAACTAAACGTTAGAACTTCTTAGTTATTTAGAATTTTTATTTATAATTTAGAACGATTTACCGAACGCCGGAAACCTGTATACACTGTCGCATAAAACAAACCAAACTGCAATTTTAGTACATCGAAATGTAATAACATTGTGCACTAGTGTAATATAAGATTTTATTATTTTTACTCACGACGGAACGGAGACGTTTTGGGGTGTAAGTGGTTCATCAACATCTTTGAACCAAAGCCAACTTCACCTGCACGCGATGCACCTTGCTGACTGACTAACGAAGCTCTGGCGAAAAGAGAGGTAGGGAGCGTAATTGTAAACTACCTGACTGGGGAATGTACCTCCACCTCACAGAACACCGCAGCCAAATAACAAATCCTTTGAGGGTTGTTGTGTTCCTGCGAGTGAGTGAGGTCACCAGAAAGGAAGGAGATGCTGCGTTGGCAGCGGGGGTGGCGGCGCGCGAGCGATATTTTATGTTGCGAGCGTTAATATAGTTACGGTAACCGCTTTACATCAGGCGGGCCGTATGCTTGTCTGCCACCTGACGTAGCATAAAAAAAAGACGGCGTTTGGGGTGAAAGGATGTTTGTGCAAATCAATGTTGCCATTTATCTCCAAAAGTACGAATCCGATTTTGATGCGGTTTTCAATGATGGATTTGGGTTTGATTGGTGCATGTTCTTAGATAGGTGTTACGGTGACAACTCACCAGGGGGCGCTGCAGTAAACATTTGTTTGTCCTAAACCAAAACTACTTGTCTGATTCTGATGTGGTTTTTATTTTTATAATACCTATGCTTGCTCTCTAAAAAATCGTCCGTCGGGAGCTGCCATCTCTATTTTAAATTTCAACAAAATTATAGATAAGTATACAATTTACTATAATACTGCCAAACTAGTTCATTTAATGACAGCCCCCAACGGATTTTCTTGGGTTTTTATATTAAGTTCATAGCATAAATTCTTTAAGTCAAAATTATTTTATCCTTTTTCAACTACGTATTAACCGTCGTGAGTTTTTTAAATTTTTTTAATGTTGTTTTTATTAACGACATTAACATGCCGACTGTTGGCGAGTAAGTATGTCCGCCGACGCAACTTGTTGCTGAGCCTCGACGACGGCGCGAGCGCGAGGGGGAGGCTGCTCATTAAACTTCTGGAGTAAAGGAATAAAACAATATTGAGGGTCGTCCCGCCCCGCTGTGCCTCTACCCCTACAGGCTACTGCGTTCAGCTCTCCCCCTCGACCATAATACGTACATGCTAAATCGAGTTCGTCATTATCGGTTTTTAATTTTTGCAGGAATTCTGGTTATTATAACTGCATGTAATGAAAATATATTCTGCACAATGATTTGAATGGTGTCGGCCCATTGCTGAGCGGTATACAATAATATAAGAATAATATTTTTAGTAATTAAGAAATATTGTTTTCTGCAATCTCAAAGCTTCTAATGTAACTAACGCTGGCTAACGCCTGCAATGTAGTACATTTAAATAATGACACAAAACGTGTGTGAAAGCAACAGTCCACCGGAATGTTATTAAAACTAGGTTTATTTGGACTTAAAGTGATTTTCAAATCAGGGACCCCTAAGCTGTGAACCAATGACGGTGGTATAACGAAGACTTATTATAACATATATTTGTTCAATTCGTCAATAAGTAGAGTTATCGAATGAATCAGATTTGAAAAACCGCAATTACGAATGTGCTCTAATAAATTACATCAAATAAATATAATAATTACATCAAACCCCGCAGACTGCATTGTGCAAAAAATACACCTTTACAAATCCAGTAAAGTTAAGTGTCGTAACGCAAGACGGCTGTCGTTGCTCTCAGCCGAATGTTTACACACCGAGCTCTCGTGATGAACGGTATAATACTGAATAACTTTTTATTGTGTTTTGATCTCATATTAAAGGCATTTAACATGTAATCTAAAGTCAACGTCTCTGGCTTGAGTAGAGGACAAAAATGATATTTAGGCAGTAGGATAGAAATGAGAGAAAAATGAAGACAGAACATCCAATTCTTCCAACTTCTGTTTACCTTTAAACGATATCTGAGGGTATGGAAGTAATAAATACTGTTAGCGATGGGAAAGAGAAATTAGAGCTTATGATTGAAGGTAAAATTCGTGGCAAAGAACATATAACGAATGATAAGATACTACATTGACATGAGACTCCACGGATTACATCCTCTCTCTGGAGGATTCTTTTAAATTTACCTTTACGAATTGGTACAATGTATTTATACGTTGCCTGACTGAGGAAGTAGCTCCAATTCACAGGATACTGCAGCGAAATAACAATTCCCTTGAGAGTTGTTGTGTTCCTGCGAGGGAGGACGGTCATCAGAAAGGAAGGAATTGCTGAGTCGGTAGCGGGGGTGGTAGCACGCGAGCTTCATCATCAGACATGTCATAAGTATGCTTGTCTGCCTCCCGACTTAGTATAAAAAATATAAACAAGATATTGGCGAGGCTGCAGCGGGCATAATAGCCTATGCCAGACGGTACTGTTGTACACACTGCACCTGACAATTGACATAGAATAATCATGCATAATTCAGGTGAGATAAAGGCGGGGCTGCATGTAAGAATTAAAAAGAATTTCCGTAATTCATAATTTTGTAGAGACTATATATAGACGATATAAAATCAGTTAACCTGCGACAACTTGATAAGCAATAACAATGTCACACAGTTTTATCTCTCGCCGACGATAACTCCCGAAATGGCTGATAGTAACGTTCAACTTGATAACACTGTAAACATTCAATTTGCAATATTGTACATCGACAAACTGTCCATTCGCAAATATTTCAGTTGCTAGCAAACGGTTTGCGATTTAGATTGGGATTTTTTCTTCAATAAATGATTGTTGCTTTACTTTATCACACTAAGCAGTGGGTGTACTTTTGATGTGAGCACACTCAGGTCACTACATACAAAACTCGCATCGGTTACTACTACTTAAACAATGTCGTCTGTGAAGCGCACAAGTGAGTGAGAGAGCGTGTGTGCGTCTCAGAGAGGAGGTGAGGTCAATACGAGAGGGCGGCAGGGAGTGGCCATACTGTACGTAGTATTGTTACTTATACCTGTGCTTATACTGTGACGTAAGGTAAATTTGCAATTTACAGATCTCATGGAAAAAGGAACAATGATTTTTTTCCTATTTTTAAGGAACCTAAATCAAATATTCCTTTTTGTGTTGCGGCGCAAAACATCGTACAGGCACACATTGCAACGTCGCTGATATTGCATACCAATGAAACGCACCAATTCATTGATAAACTGTAACGACTGCATTAAGATAATTGAACTTCTCTTTTAAGAAATTTATATTAATTCAAGAGTCTTTCATTTCATTAAAGTTTGAATTTTTTTCAATTTACTCACAAAAAAAATGATCTTATATAAAAATTAAGCATTTGAGCAAATATATTTGAATTATGGTTTTTTTTTTGGTTCTGAAACAGGGATTCAAGTTATTTCTTAAATTCAAAAATACACCTGTATAGTATATAATATAGTCCAATATACAGGACAGGTGTTGTTGTCAAATATCTATGAAAGCAAAACATACTAAAAGTACGCAAGTATCAAGTTAAATATGTTGTAACTTTAAACCTATATATAAGGGTATAAGCCGGTAGACGTAGGCCTAAACCACCTAAACCCTAACACGGCTTAAGAATAAATCTATTTTTCCATTATTCTCAAGGACGTTTATTGTTCTGCATGCAGAGTGCTAAGTACAGTCTATTAATACAGTACTACACGAATACAGTCCAGACGATCAGGCGGCCGCGCACTTCGGCCATTTGCCATGAATAGCCGTGTTCTACTTGTATTAGGGATTTCGCCGAAATAACATTATTATGTTTTCCATCTTGACCTAATTCTTTTGCGATGAATTCCCCTTAATTATTTTATTTGTGTAGACAGGTAAATTCTGCTTCACCTTTTCAGAGAACGGTCACACGATTACTATTAAAAATAGCTTACGGAATATTGTTAATTATATTGGTAACGTGAGTTTGATTTTTCTCTAGCTGATCAAACAGAATATAACGGCGAATTATAATCAATAACATGACCCAGGTCAAGTTTTATCTATTTAGAAGAATAGGTAGCACAAATTCAGAAAACGTAAAAGTGAAATGTCAAGTGTTGACTTGTAATCGTCGTGTGATTGTGTCGCGCCAGCGGCCGCCGACGACACAATGGTCTGAACGGGAGCCCGGCCTTCTGACGAGAACACTTTTATTGTGCTTTGTGCGGTCAAAGGAAAGTCAAAAGTGAGGGTGCAGTGCCAGTAGCGGTAGATTGACACCACTTTCGCGAAAACCTCGCCTGTGGCCCTTTCGCTGTAGAAATAATAAAGAACATTTGTCCAGACAGATTTCTTCATCCACAAGTTTCTATTTTTTACGAAAAAATATTATTCTTTCATGTAGAAATTGAATTTATAAATTTCCCAAAAGCGACGTTTTTAATATTTTCTAAAATCAAAAAGACAAAGTCGAAGAGAGAAGACTACGCGGCCGTTCTTCGAACCATTGGTGTGAGCAAGACACCACACTCACTGGTCTCTCTATAAAGCGAATACCCTAAGACAAACCGAGAGCTGGAGCCGTGATAACCTGCCAAGTACTTGACCTTCAGTGATGAAGAATACGCAGTGGAAGAACAATATTCCCTAAAAGCCAGGACACAGATTTTCTATATCACAACAAAGAAACAAGCTTCACTTTTAAATTGTGATAATTATACATTATACAATGCGGTATGCGATAAATGTATAATAAACATTAAATTCAGGATATTTCTCTTCTTCGACACACAGGAAAATGTACTGATGCATATTGTGTAAAATATAACCATAGAAATACTAAAACTGAGAAGTTCAATTCAATCAGGCTGTACGTCCGCTCGTCGTCTCCTCAAGCTTCCGGGCCAGCCTCCAGCCGCTGAACTCGATGAATATTAAATAACTTGCAGGGTTGCTGCACGTCTCCGACTAAAATCGCTAACGTGTCATAAATTATTGCACTCGTAAAATTCTACATATGCATCTACATACATTATTATATATATATATGTATTTAGGATATTTCGACAAATTCAATCGGTATATAAGGTCTGAACTGATTTTGTCACAAGAAAGAGCTTCCTCAGTGAGTTGACGACATGTAAAGAGAACAAATTAATCAGAACGTGAGCCCTTCGTTACGCCAACAAACGAGTTACATTGCATTTCCTCCGGCGTGCGTCAGGATGGCGTCACGTTGTTCGGACGCCATAGACTGCACCAATTACGCCTCGTCAGTAATTGTCTATTGAAATAACATGTTCGAATTGCCGCATAACTTCCTTCAGGACTAATTCTATTCGTATAGAATTACTCCTGAAGATTATCATTAATATTGAACGTCTTTCTCTCCGGAGAAAACAGTTTTTTTAACCTTGACCGTTCCTATCGCGACATTCATGTTCGTGGATATTTTATATTAATTTATTGTTGTGAGTTGTTCTGATATAAACAACCTTAAGGACGTGAACAATGTGAACATACTACGCACGCGGGTCGTTTCGATTTTTTCATATTTATTACGATATTATGCATTTACCTACGTTTCGTATCAAGTAGGTATAGTGAATTTCTGATATATTGTGTAAGGTCGTATGAAGACATTTATTGACATGCTGCGAATAGGAAATTACGGTCTGATTCACACAGATAGGAGCATCTGTTGTGTGTTGTTACTGAGGTCGTAAATATTGTTCGAGTTTTATATGAAATTCAAGGAACAACCGTCAGGTGGTGGACGGCGACGATTCTCGGAACTTAATCTTGTATCAGTAAAATATCAAAAGAAGATTCCAGCGTCCCTATGTAAAGATTCCTCGCAAAATTCATTACGACGTGCTCATATTCAACATGAGGGAGTCTGCAAATATGGAACGCGGCCTCGCATCAAATACAATTTCAGGAGATAAGTGGCAATCAGAGGGCGTACTGGGGTCGGGGAGGTCGAAGTGGCGTGACATTCTATACCACCCTGACATGTAGTCGAGTTGGAAATTAATAACACTGTTAGCACTGATGCATTCTCTGCATAGAGGAGACAACGTGCGCGATGTAAAGTCCCTACTGCTAGCCACGAGTAGCGTATTCGTTAAAACGAAATATAATTAAAATATTCGCACAGATGCCCCCACAAATACGTGTGCATTAGGAAGTCATAAACACGATGAATAGCAGGGTCCTTTGAATTAGATAGTAAGACGAATATCTACGTCGACTGCTTTTATGATGTCAATATAAATAAGTACAATGTTAGCAACTGTGAGATTAATGGTAGTTGGTAAATCCGAAAAATCAGCTGTTTCGCTGATAATACGGCGGAGGTGGGCAGAGGGTCGTGGGCGCGGCAGGCAGGCAGTACTGTTAGCTGTTCTGTTCCTTATTTGGTTATATAGCTTGCGGTACATAAACGTTGGAGCTGTGTCGGCTAGCGGCGAGGTGCCATGATTGATGACCGCAGTCCACCATTAGGTCATGAAATGCGTGTTCTGACCGTGCTCGAGGGGGCGTACACGTGCGAATTTTGGTAAACGGTATCTAAAAATCGTCCAATATAACTATAAGGCTTGATTGTCATCAGTAACAATGGAAAACATCGGACGCGCAGCATGCGACACCATAGCGAAATTTATTTATTTATTTATTTTGGCCATTTTCCCGAATTGATATCGGAAAACCAAGGTCACTTTACATTACTACTTTTTGATGCTCTACACGAATCCGAAGTCAGAATTTCGAAATTTTGAGTTTCATGGCAACGGACGGACAGACATATTTTTTTATTTATTTATTTTGGCCACTTTCTCGAATTGATATCGGTAAACCAAGGTCACTTTACAGTACTACTTTTTGAGGCTCTACACGAATCCGAAGTCAGAATTTCGAAATTTTGAATTTCAGGACGGACGATTTTATAAGCTCAATAAATTTCGCTGAAAATGTTTGTGAACAAACGTACAACAGACAGAAGACCATATTAAAGGTAATCATAAAGTCTAAAATCGGTACGTCTATCAATCATTTGAATATTCCTCCATAAATGTTAAAGAGAAATCAATAAATATAGCAGAGATGCTCCATCATAAGGCTCTTCGCTCACCGACGGGTGTCACCGGGGGAACAAATTGTCTGTCTGAGAGATGGATGATGTTGCGTTACGAAATATAGGGTGCGCCGATACCAACGTTTTGTTTAATTTTTTGTTATATTAATTTGGACTGGTAAATTAAATCATTGTGGCAAATTTCGTTTTTGAAGTGAAAACTTCTTTAGCGGAGTTGTGCACATTTTTGGGATGGGTAAAAAATGTTAAACTCGCGTCAGAATCACGTAATCACGTATCGATCACGTAGTTAAAGCTGCGAAACTACTAAAATTCAACTTTAAGCAAAGACGATACGATTGAGATTGGTTTGAATCGAAATAGTTTTGACATTATAATAGTAACATAAAGCTGCGAGACTACAAAATTCAACTTTAAGAAAAGACGATAAGAATTATAATAGAATGATGAAATACGTAGTGTCACCTCGTTCGAGAACGACTTTTGCGTTTAAAAGAAATTAGAACATAATACTTAACACATAAAGTAAATCTTAGTGCGGCACGTGCGCTTGCGCGAGTATGCGTGTGTGTTTGTACTACAGGCTGCTACGCGCATCCACTGATGGTGACTGCTGATGGCTTGAGCGTCTGCATACTTGTAAAATTCGTGTACATATAACAAGTGTTTAAAATATGAAGATTGAACAAAGTGCATCTATTAATGAAAAAAGCAATTCATGCGAAATTATTTCCTAACCATCAAAAATATTCAAAAATGCACAACGTTAATGTTTAAATTTTCACTTCTGCCGGCACTCCCGCAGTGCAACCCGTTATTTTTTTATAACCGGTGTGTCTTAATACCTCGCCTTCGAGTCTAAAAATATAACAGGGTTCAATACTGGCTCTTCCATCAAACTGCGGTAGGCGCTGGCCCGACAATCAATAGTGTACTCATGAGTACACTGTCTTAAAGTAATATTAGGATGAACTCGGACCTCACCGAGTATAATCGGGAAGATCGCGATACAATCGACGAGAGAGGATGACTGCAAGCACTGCTCCGAGGCCAGACACTTAATGATGTCGCCGCATTTATCGTAGTTGCAATTATGCTTTTACCTTCGCATCAATGACAGCGGCCGGCAGCGCTCCGCCAGCACCGGCAGCGCCGGCTGGCGGAGCGCCGTGGGCGGGATGGGCGCCGTGGGCGGCGTGGGCGGCATGGCCGGCGTGGGCTGCGTGTGGGCCGTGGGCGGCGTGGGCTGCGTGGGCGGCGCGAGCATCCCGCGCCTGCGAGCTCTCGTCCTCGGAGTCGGAGTGCAGCGAGCCCCGCGGGCTGGGGTCGCTGAGCCGCAGCTTGAGCCCGTCGCGACGCATCCTCACTCCCTCGCGCCCGCATCAACGCTCCCCGGAATGTTACGATACTTCCGTATGAACACTAGATTTACTTCAGGTACCATTTCACCACTTGTACTTCGATTTGGAATGATTTTGGTGCTACGTTGCAGCCGTTTCGATTCGATAATCTTTGGAATTGCCGTAATATTTTGGATTTAACTAACAGGTCACTCGCCGTATTGTCTCTCAGGTAAATCCATTGCATAAAGTTTAGTGCCGTCCGGATAAGCTTCAGACTTACAGTTGAACAAATAAATAGACTAGTTCCCCGGCAACGAGCAGGCTGCGGCTGTCACCACGACGTCCAGATCGGTCAAGTCGGGGTAATAAATAGAGAGGACGTTAGTGGGTCGCAGCCGCCGAGCGCCCGCTCCGCGACGCGATGAGCTCACCGACAACCGAACGGCCGGCGGGGGCTGTACCGAAATGCTCCTGCCGCATGCCGGGGTCCATGTCGCTGTCATATTTCGAGGGTACATTAAAGAACAAATCGAGCTACGAGTACAGCCAGTAATTCAGATAGGAAGACAATTGTCCACGGTCTACTATACAAATTTATTCAGGTATAATAACTTAAATTGTACGAGCTGTTTAAAATTAGATATTACATCTCTTTTACTGATACAAAAGGTTAGAAAAAAAATGTTTCATAGAACTTTTTCTATTTTTGTGTTTTAATTATAAAACCTTGCGGAACCTTGAATGTATACAATTTCTTAGAAAACTTCAAAGCGGGCTATCAAGAATTATTTATTGGGATGAAATGAAAGGTTCCCTTTAATTAAAGTAAGAAGATTCCAGCACAAACGAGAGCATCCTTCAAATATTTGACCAAAAAATTCCGCGAACAAAGAGGCTTTACATAACGTTTGAGAGGTAGCCGCAGCCTGACCACCCGCCCATAGCGGACAGTGAGTGAACGTTTGTCGAAACGATGATCTAAATGGCCTGTGTTCCATGTTATAACAGAATAATTTCGTGAATTGTATCAACCGCTTTTTCACGTGTAGGTTCATCAAATGTTGTCACTATTAAACTTGTTAA
The DNA here is from genome assembly GCA_937001555.2 of Hypsopygia costalis. Taxonomy (NCBI): domain Eukaryota; kingdom Metazoa; phylum Arthropoda; class Insecta; order Lepidoptera; family Pyralidae; genus Hypsopygia; species Hypsopygia costalis. The sequence goes on from OW443346.2 coordinate 23,788,391, forward strand.
GTTGTTATATAGCACAGATTACTAGTAGTCATCAAAATACAATATACAGTAAATTTCATTACAGCAGCCCCAAAAGTAAAATTATGGTTGCCATGTTCGCCATGTATTCATGGTCCGAACAAAATACATAGTAAGAGGAGAAAGAAGAAAATTTGGCTCCCTTTATCACTTTGATAAACAGCAATTAGATCAATTAAGAGTATAATAATAATAATAAATATTGTCAGACAATTTACACAGCGCCATCTAGCCCCAAAGTAAGCGAAGCTCGTGTTATGGGTACTAGACAACTGATAAACATACGTAAATACATTTTTTTTTTTGTAAATACATACATATGATACATAGAAAACACCCAGACCAAGACAAACACACATGTTCATGCACACAAATATTTGTCCAGTGCGGGGATCGAACCCGCGACCTCGGAGTCAAAGTGGCCATTGCTAGCCATTCGACCACCGAGCTCGTCGAGTATATATCAATAATATAATTAGAAATAATTACAGTCAAGACAAGCTGGGCTGATGGTCTCCGCGGCCATGAAAACGACCGTTTGTAGAAATTCAGGTACTCGGTAATACTTTTGGCGTGGTCTTGTCCTGAAATCGGACACGCAAGGGCGGCGGCTCGCCGGCGTCACGGCGTGCGCACGGGACCGGCTTTATTACGTCTCAAGTGAGATACGGAGAGACGGTTATGGCTGCTGTTTTAGTATGACGGTGTCCATATGTACGGAGTCGAAGTCCAAGTCGTTACTGTGGATGTCGCTGCCCCAGAAAAGGGAGAAAAGCGAAATAGGGACAAAGGTCAGGAGAGAAATAACTTGTAGGGAGTCAAGAATTGCTCGCGGCACAAACAGAGCGTAAAGCAGTGCTGCGCGCATCTCCCGCAATTCGGCTCATATGACCGTGAGGTCGACGGAGCCATGGGAAGGTGGTGGGTTTGTCCATATGTACGGCTTATCAATATCGCTGAGATTACCGTTGTCGACTAGCGAAGGACGTAATTATATGCTGGAGGTTGCACAGTACTTGATAAGGATGTAGGTTATATACACGATTAAAAATAATGAATGGACCATCTGCCAGGTTCCAAGCTTTTTGCAGATTTATCAATACAAGATTGTCGAAAGAATCACTACTTCACTAAGCACTATTCTGACAGCTCACCACTGACTAGACGCGTATTGAAGATTCTCCACGATGGCTAAAATCTATGCAAGTTTTATGGGTAAGACATAAGTTATTTGGGCATAAATTTAAGGAGCTACCTACTCCGTCGTTCAGGGTAAATCACTTCTCAGAATGCTCCTATCAAATTTATTTATACGTTCCCCTCAAACCAAAGTGAACAAACGTAATACAAGCAGTTCTGTTCCTAGTATCAACCTTATGGCGATGCAGAGCTACGACATAGTAGGCGCAGGGGACAATCTTATAATAATAAAAGGCTTTGTCTTCACTGACTGACTGACTCACTAATCAACGCACAGTCCAAACCGCTGGGTCTAGAGATTCCAAATTTTGCAAGTAGGTTCCTTATGAAGTCTAGGGGTTACACTAAGAAAGGATTTTTCAATATTCATAGGGGATGAATTTCCAATGAGGGGGTGAAACGGGGGTCCAAAGTTTGAATGGAGAAACAAGATTAGTTGGACTATTTTATCCGAAACTTTACACGAGTACTTCTATAGACAAATGAGAAAACACGTATTTCAGGATTTTTCAAAATTCAACCTCTAATGGAGTGAAAAAGTCTGAAAATCGTATAAAATAAAGTAATGATAACATTAAGGAATTTAGCCGTTTTAAAGTTTTTTACTATATTTGTAAGGTTAATTACATAGTCAAAATAATTACACACGTTGGTATTTTGCCCGTTTACAGGCGTTGCGTCACCGGTGATCGCCGCAACTTGCGTCAGATCAACTGATCTTTAATAAACGATTATCATTGCCATTAAAGACATAACTGCTCCGAGCCGCGTCGCTCCGCGTCTCGATCTCTCGTACGCGCCCCAAATTATCGAGTGCAAAATCGATTTGTGAAAACGAGTGTCAAGGGGACTTCATTACTGTAATCAACTGAACAGTCTCCGAAATCTGCGAGAACTTTGTTTTTATTATTTTGTTATCATTGTAAGTTATACAAACTTTTGCTCGCGGATTTGCCTCTCGTAACGGAGTATCGGAAAAAAAAGTATCCCATGTATCAACCGAGGTCCTCTATGTATGCCGAATTTTATCAAATTGACAAGCTCGGTGGTCGAGTAGTTAGCAACGGCTACTTGGACTTCGCGACCACGGAGTCAAAGTAGGTGTTGTCTAGAGTTCGATTCCTACACGACACAGATATTTGTGTAATTACTGTTTGTCTTGGTCTGGGAGTTTCCTAGGTATTATATAGTATGTCTGAGATGGAACTAGCGCTAATTTAGGGCCGTGTAGTATATAAAATTTCATCGACAAAAACCCTACCTTGTGGGCAAAAAAAAAATGTTGTTGTGGACCTAGATAGCTCCTTAATTATAGAATATAGAGAAATTGTTCTGGCGTCATTTTAAAAATAATCTTAAAATGTAATAGTACAATACAAAATAAATGCACATTAAGAAGAAGAATATAATTATCTTAAATTTAGACAATTTTGAGCAGAAAATAGTCGGAGTAAATTAATTTAACACATCTCTATTATGTTTTCTGTTCAAATTTATTAATTCGTGATAGACAACATTATCAGCTTTCAGTTGACTTCGACCATATTCATCATCATTTAGGTCCACAATATTTTTTTTGCCAGAAATATTATTAACACAAATAAAAATGGCTGCAAGTCCCCACCAGAGGTATATGAACCTCCACAAGTGGGTGTTTTTGTCGATAAAATTTGGTTTACTACAAGTCCCTAAATTATCGATCGTTCCATCCCAGACACACTGTATATGTATGTATACAAAAAAAATGTATTTAAGTATATTATATCAGCTTTAGTTAGTTTGGGACTAGATGGCGGCGTGTTTGCCAGGAATATTTATTTGTATCACTACATAGTATAAAACAAAGTCGCTTTCTCTGTCCCTATGTCCCCATGTATGCTTAAATCTTTGAAACTACGCAACGGATTATGATGCGGTTTTTTTTAATAGATAGAGTGATTCAACTGGAAAGTTTATATGTATAATATATGCATAACATAGTAGAAAAACACTGATAATTTAGAGGTTTCTAATGTGATGTCGTAAATAAACACATTTTTTTGCTCTTTCATTGCAAACGCTGGCTGAACCCAACGAGATAGATCAAAATAATGTAGTACAGTATTGTTCACCTTAAAATGGTCTACAAAAAAGTTCGCGATGGTATATGTCTATCTCTTAGTGGTAACACACAATAACCGTTATTTTATCCTTTGCTTTTTACAAGAAATAATGCCTTATTTACGAAGCGATTTTAAGCAATACAGAATTAATCCTTATCCAATTAAGTACATTAAATACATTGCGCATTTAATATAGATCAATATGGCCCTTCACAGCATGTAATTTAAATGAATAGTTTAGAAGATATTACACATTTAAAATGCAGGGACATAACGGCTGTGGCGGTACCGGCCGCGGAGCCGGCGGCGTGTGCTTATAACTGGGGAAGGACTGGATAGGACAAAGCGCAAAGACCTTCTGTAGTACATTTAGTATCAGCATTGCACCCGTGCGAAGCCGGGGCGGGTCGCTAGTATAAAAATAAATCCAAGTCGTTTTACCGTAAACGAGTGAGAAATATACTCTTAAACTTTTTCGTGTACATATTAGCAGGTAGCACTTTAAGATACGACTCTGCCTTACATGAGGTGTTTCTGTCGGGGCTTCCGACGTCTTTCAGTAGCCGAGCATCACGTCAGCTCGCTGAGCCAACACAGTCGATCAGTAGTCGTCATAACTTTCATTACAACGATACAGCATATTATTTTTGCATATTATGTAGAGAAAAGTAAGGTGGGCGACTTCAGTAACGTGATAATTGAAGTAAACTGACAAGTAATTACATTTAGTGAGATTTATACGTATTTCGAAAACAATACTCGCGAACGAGTAGCAATAAAATACGAATTTTATGGCAATGCAAAGTAATAATCAGATTTTTAACAATTCAGTTAAGTATTGTAACATAAAACGGGCTGTAAAACTATTTATGGCCTGTTGACGATTACTGAAATATTGCCCGATGCTCCCTTAAATCACTATTTCTCAAACATCAGGGGTTGATTTCGAACTATAAGGAGGCATATATGCATATAATTAGTAGGGCAGGTTTTGGAGTGAAATGGTTTCCATTTATTTTTGAGCTAAAGCTGACGTCATCTGCGCGCGGTGTACTATACCCGACTGTGGAAGTACCTCCACCTCACGGCAGACCGCCCCAAATAACGACTTTCTAGTGGTCAAGATGGTTGCTATGTTTTTGCGAGTGAAACTTCCAGAAAAGAGTTGCTTTGATAGCAGTGGAGGTGACGCAGCAATACTACTGTTACAAGCATTTATTGACTGTGGTTACAGCTTCACATTAGGCAAGCTGTATGCTTGTGCCATCAATGAAAGATAAAAGAAAGTATAGGCAAGGACTCTACGAGACAAAAGATGTTTAAAAATCTCTGCTTAAACCCCATTTCAGCATGTTCAGGAGTCTCCGTAACTTAGAGACATGTGCCCATGCCCGAGGGAGCTGACACCACGCACCCCGCCCTCGCACTGATCGTAATCGAGGTTCTTCAGTATCAATAAACCCAGTGAAGTGTAATTAGTGTGCAATCTCGGTGATATGATACGACACTAAATATCACAGCAATAGTCGTAATAGTGACGTAGTAAAGTGAATATTCCATTATGGGGGAAATTCCGTCATGGACGTACATCATCATACATATCATCTACATAATTACAACAGGACGTTCAGCAAAGAGTGTTGAAACTTTTTACAAGCGACCACGTTACATTTCCACAGAAACAAAAAAGATTAATGGAAGGTAAAATAATTTTAAGTTTATATACAACAGTGTATAACGCAATAGGTTTTCTGGTAGCCACGGGCACTTCAAAGACTAATAGCCAGAATAATATTTTTAATATGATTGTATATACTATATATCAGTATTTATATAAACTAAAGAAAGAAAGAGGCCCAAAGTAGAACTCTGGTGCCCCCATTTTTCACAATTTATTGCTTCGGATTAACTTAGGACTTCGGACGAACACTGTTTAACGATTTTAACAGTCTGCAACCTGTTGTTAACATTAAATAAATAAATAAATATTTCTGGACAATTTACACAACGCCATCTAGTCCCAAATTAAGCGCAAAGCTTGTGTTATAAATGTACTTAAATACTTTTTTTTTTGTAAATACATACTTAGAATACATAGTAAACACCCAGACCAAGACAAACAGACACGTTCATGCACACAAATGTTTGCCTTGTGCGGGAATCGAACCCGCGACCTCGGAGTCAAAGTGGCCATTGCTAACCATTCGACCACCGAGCTCGTCAAAACATTGGAAGATGCAATATAATTTTGAGCCATATCCTTTCATAGTGTTTCAGTTTGAACAATGAAGCCCAATGTTCCACACAACCTTATTTTTAATATATAGGGAATTTGCCTGTTTGAATTTTTTTTTAATGTTTTAGAATATATTTTATCATAATTTACAAAATCATTCAATTTTTAAAGTCTCAGTTAACTGAATGTTTGTGTTCTACAATATTGTGTCTGCAAAAAAACCGTTTATGTCAAAAAGTATAAGGTAACAAACGAAAATAAGAAACCCGTTGTCACGTGAAGAACCTAATTCTTGTAAGTTATGCATATCGTTTATCAATTTCGAACGAGTTAGTACACGAAACTAAACATTCAACATAGTCATTAAACGGTATCGAGCTCCCACACCGTGACACCGAGTACATCGCGCTGGTGCCGCGAACACGGGGAGTTGTATAAAGTTGAGGTATTGTTTAGCGAGCGGGCGGTTGTTAGCGAGTGCATATGCACAGTACACGGCGGCGAGGACGGCCCGATATAAACATTTCCATAAAACGTAGAGACACGCGGACGAGCGCCCGGCGGTGGGCGGGCGGCGCGCGTTCGGAATACACCCCGAGTACTCACGTTATCATCGACGATGAATCAAATGCATGTTACGAAGTCCACCTGAAGGGTTTACATTGCACGATTGATCGTTATTATTCTATGGTAAGTGTGTCAGATAACTCTTAAACGTGCGTATGTCGAGGGTCAGTTGTTAGACTGGCGGGGACACATTACTGGGATATAAGGTAAAGCCAGATTTCATTCAAATCCGTTAATAAAATTAACATAGTGATTGAGTAACAAACGTCCAGACGTTTTTGGTGAAAAGCTCTTGCATCTTGGCACGTGAACGTCTGGCCGACGAGGCTCTGGCGAAGGAGATGTGGAGCATGTTGAGCCGGATGTACTGGTACTCATAAGGCCGCAGCTAAATGACAATACCATCTAGGATTGTTGTCAAGCTGCGAGTGAAGTCACCAGACGCAATGGGATGCTACGTTAACAGTGGGGGTACGAGACCGCGAACATTTACAACTTGTCAGCATCTATGGACTACGGTTACGCTTTACATCAGGCGAGTAGTGTTGTTGTTTGGCATCCCGCGAGCAGTAACGGGTTTCTTATTTTCGTTTGTTAATACTTTTTGACATAAACGATTTTTTTGCAGACACAAAAATCATCTTTTTGTTATAGAACTTAATTCACTTCGTATAGCGCAATGACATTGGGTATATATTTGTTTATAGTTTTGTCAGAATATACATTATGCAATATTCAATGATGTTTTATAATAATAACTGCTTGGCCATATTCATACAAAGGAAGAACATCTTCCGCAGCAATTCTTTTTTTATATAAGAGGGAAGTAAATGATGGAAGTCAGTCACCGCCGCCCACGGAGATCAGCAACACCAAGGGGTCGCCGATCCGTTGCCAGCATTTTAATGGAAATATGTGTTCTTGGAGGTCAGGTTGTTCATGTCATAAATGTTCGGAAACACCGCTGATGGAAGTCACCAACAATTTCACCGTTCGTGATATAAAAGAAACGTACTGTGGTAGATCGCCGATTATCAAGATAGTATGGATGGAATTTTAATTTCTGGCGAGTTGTACGATAGTGGGACTCAGCGGCAGGTATCAAATCAAACAGCTCATCCGAGCACTCCCGGTGGGATAATTTGTATAGCACGCAAACAGACGTGTAGAGATAGCGTCCAGTCAATCCGAGGTCATTGGTTTACCAATGGAAGATGTTTGAGGTTATGACTTTTAAAGTAAAATTTCTTTATTACCAATACAAACTAATAAAAAGAAGGTTTTCATGAAAAAATTGCGAGTACATGCAAATTATGTTCTTTATATATTGATATATCAAATGATCGCAAAGGTTACTGATTAATCTATCATCGCACAGCTCAAGCTACTCGACGGATCGGGTTGACATTTGGCATATAGGTAGCTATTACGACGTAGGCATTCGGTAAAAAATATTTTTTTAAATGTCGCACGAGATACCGGGATACGCGTGGACGAAGTCGCGAGCACGACTAGTTTTCTTTATAAATTAAAACCATTGTCTGTAAAAGCTATAATTCTGACCATCTGAATGGAGTAATTACAGTTTCTTGCCAGTTCTTCTCAAGAAGTCGCCGGAACTGGCACTTAAATTCACTTTCACATTCAAGATAGTGTGATGAAAGTGAATCTAAGCTCTGCGGATTTAGAGTAGTAATGATTTATACATGTTCTTATATTTAATTTGTATGACGTTTCTAAGTGCTTTATAAAGTCCAAGGAATAAAGAATTTTTTGATTTGATTTGACAGCACGGAAGTGACGTGCTAACTATATAGATCAGGCCAAATTAAACTAATTAAAGTCTAAGTCGTGTCCCCAATTCTTCGTCCCATTCACAGCATTCCCTCTAGAACTTTCCTCCTCCTCAATCTGCCATCGCTGAATCGGCTATGACAACAACTTAGCTTTTACGTCACTACACTTCGTTACTATTTCAATATCTTAGAGAAACCTAAAACATAGCCTTCTCCATCGCTCGCTGAGCGACTTTTAGTGTGTGAACCAGACCGACGGTCACTGGCCAAGTCTCTGCACCGTAAGTCACAGTGGGAAAGTCGCACTGCTGTTGGGGTATCTCTACGGTGACTATGTGTCGAGCCTTGGAAAGGTTCGGCACATAGTCTGTGGATCCGTTTGTTGAAATTACCCCGGCTCAACTGTATCGTCTCGTCTGTCCATGGTACACGTAGTCTTTAACCATTTCAATAGCTGCACAGGCTGTCTGGAGTGGTATAAATAAATGGGAGAATTCAATGGGTTCCCCATCGGTCGGATGCACCGTGCATTACACGGATTTATTGCGAGTCGAACGATCGTTACGCAAACTTCGACGGGAGTATCAATATCGGCGAAGATTTACGGCCGCTCGTCTCCCGGCCGGCCCCCGCGCGTCCGCCGCGCGTCTCCCGCACGACACGTTATAATTAATCATGTACGGGTACCGTTTAATTTTGTCCTGGTTAGTGCGGGCAGGTCAGGGTCGACTGGGCGGGTACATGGACACCGATGTCAACACATATAAACGATACAAAACTTCTCATAGGAAGTTATAGATTATTGTTTGCAAAGGTTGGTTTCCTAATTTCACTTATAATACTCAGGTCTTCCCTTGGTCCAGGTAATCCCTTGGAGCTGGGAGAAAGACAAACTTCTAAGTAGTAATTCCTTTGTCAAACGTTATAGGGTATTTTCCATTGGCATTATAGGATCAAACGCGCCAAGAAGCAAGATTTCGCAGCACAAGAAAAGGAAAAACAAAAAACTGTCAATTTGGAATATTACGCGGATTTATAAGTGCCAAAGGCCTCGATCCATTGTTTCGTACTAAATGTATTGAGGAGACGCATAATGACATGTATTATATCATACGAAAACACGCGTTGCTGCAGATATTCCTCATAAGAAAATCTACAACCAATTTAAAAAAATCCAACTGTAATTTTGAAGTGTGTGCTAATACGATTAGAGGAATTCCTCTCTCCCGTATGCCTATTAAATACAAAATCTCTGTTTAAAACAGGGTTACTTTGTTCAGTTCGTGCACAGTACAAAAAAATTATAAAACGTGATTCGTGTAACGGCAACTGACAAAATGTAACTCGGTACATCAAGTACCGGGGGTCGCAAATTACATGCGTATGTTGTGATCGCTGAGGATATTACAGATCCAGGCATTCAATATGTCAACATGTATTTTCTTGTAATGATACGGAACCCACGGTTATCATCATTATCATCATCATCATCAACCTGTATCTACCCACTGCTGAATATAAGCCTTCCTCAATGCTTTCCACCAGATACGATCCTCTGCCTTCCGCATACAGGCGCTTCCAACCGCTTTCTTAAGGTCAAAACGTATACTACACAAAAAATAGTATCAAATATCGAATAAGAAAGAAATGTAATGATTTTACACGAACAGGAATTAATGTGAAAAAAACTTTCCTCACAGGCATTCCTAAAACAAATATGACATGGAAGCCTTCCAGAACAAAGTTCTATATTTCCCTGAAAAGTCTGGCGACCACTTGGGTGCCCCAATTCGCAAAATCTTTAAGTCCCACTTGGGCATTTTTCCACTAACGACACCGACCGTTAGAGTTTTTTTTTTCTCTATAAGTGGGTATTAAAAAATTTTTAATATGAAATTCCTAAGGACGGTTTTGGTTATTAAAAATAAATATTTCTAAAGTATTTTCAGTTCTTAAAATTCCGAAGTCCAATAAATCCCTAAGTCCACTTATTTGAAACCAAAAAACCGGAAAGTTACGTTAATTTTGTTTTGAACAACCGTAACTAAAAAAAATCAAATTGTGTTTTTGGAGAAGAGTCTTAGAAGATCAAAAGGCGAAAAAAGAGTATTGAAAGACAATTTTATGAAGATATGAGAACGTTCATTTAACGCATCCTGCGTCAAACAAAACTCAAAATGATGCGGAGTCCAATGACACACCAATGATGACATCGAATAAAACCCTTGTTTCATTATAGCAACAATATTTGATTAATGTATTGATCTCAATAATATATCTTAAAAAGGAAAAGATTATGAAGTACCTTAGTCCTTATAAAACTTAAGAGAAATCCCCAAGTCCAGCTGATTTATAACAAGTCCAACACAGTATTAATTAAAATTAAAGTATTAGAATGTCTTTATATGTTTCGTTTTTGATACCAAAATAAAGAACATATTTTGTACTATGACTTCACAGTATTTTTATTTATGTAACCCTTTTTTGTATTCTTTTCAAGATTTTTTTTGTGCTTGTTTGAAACAAGGACTTAAGGATTATACGAATTGGGACACCCACTTGATGTTGCAGTTGTTTATGTTGTTTGGTGACCTGCTCGAACATGTATCAAAATCAGCTAGCAGTAAACTAATAATCAGAGAGATGGATTCACAACCGATCATCATCAACATGAGTGAGCACTCCATCATCGACCACTGAACATATTCGCATGGCCTGCGAGTCGTGGGCGCGCGGTGCCCGCCGGTGTCAACTGTCCACTTTGATATTTAGAGGTGAGAGGTACGAGTATGAGCCGCGCCGCGGGAACGGCACGGCAACGGCACGGGATGTCAACGAGGAAATGTGCAGTGTGAATATCTTTAAATTACATCATTAAATTCTTATGAAATTTATCGGAGACAATAAGGAGACCATGCTCGATTGAACAAAAATGAAATTTCTAACGCTATCCTAACATATACATAGTAAAAGAAAATAATACATTAAATTGCTTAAAAAGGGCGCACAGGATTATCGCGGCTAAATGTAAAAGTCGCAATTAATAACGAGATTAGTTCATTGTGAAGCTTTATGCTTTATTCATTCTTTGGTATTTCCGTTGTATTGTATAAAAACATGAGACGTTAAATAAGAGTAAGTTGCGGATCGACGAGCGGAGTGTTATCAGTCGGGGAAGTAAATCAGCTCGCGACAATCGATGCCGGCCGCTACAACGTAGGGACTCCTCGCTCAGTGCGGGCACGGAGAGTCACTTGCGTTAAAAATTATTTAGAAACTAAGTATTGATGAATGGAGGGGAGGTTTTAGGATATGTCGCGTATGCTTGTGGAAGAATAAAGTCGAAACTTGTTAGTTCCTATGTAACGTTTCTTTCACTAAAAGCACACATATTGCAAAGCTGCACTGAAAAGTAACATTTAACTTATACTTCGCTTTTAGTTTGTAATCGAGTATGGTATGTTATAAAATACATGGCATTAATTTCGCTTTTGCAATTACTGGCACCTAGACATTGTTACAATTTTTTAAATTAATTGAATTAAACAGATTCGCCAGCCTGTAGGCCAGGCTGTTCCACGGGAACGTATACAGCGACAACAAGTATGCGTACCGCACACGCGGGCATGTGAGGTAGCACTATGAAAACATATCGAACGACCGAATCAATGTTACATTGGAAAACGAATCACAGAACTCTAGCACCGAATTATGTTTACATCCGACGAACGGCACCCAGTCGCGGGAGCTTTCACGAAAACGCGGAACACGGGCTGCAACGTAGCTCGCTCGGGCACGGGGACTCACGACACACAGGGGTCACACAGGACACTACCAGCGACGTGAGGCGGCGAGGGCGCCCGCGAGCGGCGTGTGGCGGAGCCGCCGCCGACAATGGCGGGCGGACGGCGTCGGGAGAGCGTCGCGACGCCCACCGACCAAAGTGGCGCCGCGCGCGGCACTGACGCCGAATCAACCGACTTCGGCTACAGGAACGCTCCATATACACTCGCAAACTTACATTTCCCGCCCGCCGCGACCCTCCGCCGCCCGCCCACGGTCCGTTTTCCGTCGGCCCAGCGCCGGCGGAGGGCGGGCCGGCCCGGCTGCGTATAGATAGCTATCAGGATGTCCCTTTGTTCTGCGCGCCCGCTGCCGTGTGATCGTTACACTAATTACAAATCGTTACAGTCACAATGCATCAATTACCGCCGTAATGCGCCCCCGGTGCCTACAATAGCCTTCGACAAGTAAACAGTTGACGAGTGAACTCCAAATTGCCGCCGACGCGACGTGTGCGCTGCGCCGGTGTGTGTACAACTCTGTAACGTCTTTCGTTGTGTCCTTTAAAGAAATGTTGACGGTAAATATTTTACATAATTATTTGACGCTATATAAAACACGCCCGGCAGGGCGATAAAGGTGTACCGACTATATATATTATTGGTAACAGAAGGATAGATTTCGCGCGATAGATAACAATCCGTATACTGAAATGCTACACGTTGACCGCCAAATAACAACCTTTATTTAAGGAGTTCCTGTAGTTGGAAATTCCCTGATGTCCCGCATAACGTCCTAACGGAGGTAGCACTAAGTGGAAATATGACAGTGGAAATATACATTTTGTGTAGTAGTCATTAATGTGACTGTGTGTGACGTAGAGAATTAAAAACAAGCAAAATCCGTTACGGTGTGATAGGAATTTAGTGGTCGAAGGTTATTACCACTAAGAAATCTGCATGTTGTAGAGTTTAGTGTGTACTATTCCAAGTTCCCATTAACTGACTCTTTTCAAACGTAGCATATCGAATTAACCCACCGCTGATAGCAATTTCCATGTATAATCAAATCGAAGGTGCATTAGCTGTGCTGTGCTGAAACTTAGTTAACATCGAGTTAACTGAACGAAATACAAAAAGGGCTCAGTGAGCGAGCGCAGGGGCACGGCTCCGATAACTTAGCGAGAGGCTACAGATTAAAACTTTAAAGTGCTAACAGAGCGCGGCGCCAGCGAACACTATTAGCCCCCGGTCGGTAAACAGCGGGCTGGTGAGGCTTCGGACGAGTTCGATACCCCGCGAGTGCTGCCTCGTGCCCTCTTCAATATGTTAAGTATTTATTGACCAATTGATCGTGAGCAAGCGAAGGTAGAGTTCAAACAGACTTGCAAAGCGATAATGACAAACTGCACTCCTGTAATCTTCGTGTTTTGCAGATATGTACAGGCAATAGTTTTAGATAGACGTGTTTTTAAAATACATAGGCATGTACAATGGTTTATTATGTTGTATACTTCTGTAAGTGTCTGTGTGCTTAATGTAATACACTTTTCATTCATTCATTCATTCAATACGTAGGACGTGACGAATATTGATATATTGACAAAGGAAATACTACAAACCATAGAATTGGGGAAATAACTAGGAGTTTTAACGCCTCAGCTCTATAACAATTGAGATCGAGGTTTCCTCGACTTTGGTTTCGGTTAGAAGTACACAGCTGCCTTCCATTTCTTAGATAAGGATTATTTGAGATGCAAGTGACTAACCAAAATCTCTAAATCCAACCTCGTCTGCACGTACTGCACCCTGCCGAGTGGTTAACGTGGCGCTCGCCAGGAGGAACCCGACTGGGTATGTCCAGTCGAGACACTGAACCGGCCTGGGCGAAGACTCAGTAGGATTCTATATGAAAGCGGATGATCGTATATAATGAAGAATTTTATTAGTTGTTAATAAAACAAATCTCAACGTTAACTTACTATGTTTCTCTCATCGAGCCTCATGATCAGATTATTTGATACTTCTATCACAGCGGTTAATGCAGAAATTATAAATTGCCATTTTCTTTTAGGTTAAGAGATAAAAAAATCACCAATCAGGTAATCTTGCATTGTCACAAGATACTAACGAGTGTGAAAAGTAAAAAATTCAGCTTAATTGAACACTGAGAAGTGGGTCAAATTTAACTTGCAAGATTTGACGCAGACACCGCGGTGGAACTAAATAAAAGTTACCGGCAGACATATTAACGCTCGTCATCAACTCCCAAGGTCCCACTGCTGGGGTATGCTCTAAACCCCTTTGAATGGGTCACTCAAAGCGGTTTAGAGCATACTCCACCACGCTGCTCAACTAGGGGTTGTTAGAGATATTAATATTAACGCTCGCGACGTGAAGTATCCCCCACCCCCGCTGCAGCGCAACAAGTACTTTCTTTCTGGATGCAAATAATAAAGAATCATATAATATGTGATCAGGGAAAGCCTGCAGCAGTGTGCAGTACAGCAGATGATGAAGACGAGTTGTGACGATTGATGTTCAACCAGGATGACTGAATCATTTTAAGATAAACATTTTAAGTGACAGTTCAGAGGTCTAAAATACATTTAAAAATAATCTTTGTGACAAATGCACTCGATTTGAAAGATGCAAGTCTCCCTTCAATCGCAGGGGTTTAGAGCGCACCACCACGCTGCTCAACTGCGGGTTGGTGGTAATCAGTGCTCTCAAGCCGCCCAAAGGCACCGACGGCTGAACGTTCCTTCCAAACCACGGAGAAGCTCCAGATAATAAAATCATTCATGGATAGGTCACGGTCGACGTGCTTAACTTGCGTGATCGATTAGATTGCGATGCGCGAAGACGCCGACGAGCTCCTCGCATTCACATGGCTTGTGAAGGTTTAAAAACAAAATAAGGCTTAATATAATTAGATTTACATGAGTAGCTCGCCGCCGGGCGCGGGGGGCGGGGCGGGGGAGGGCCGCGGGGAGGGGGATTCCTCGCACTAATTGCTTATTTCCCACCGAGAGCTGCCTGACAGCGGCAAACGAGGTTCGCGTCCGCGAGGACTTCGAGCCCTTTAGTACACGTGCGCCAGGTTACCGCCGCCAGTTTCCCGACCGACTCCTCATTTACTTAATAGCAACCATACCTATTTTTTATACCACCTGAGTGACAAACACACATAATTGGGTGATAAACAGAGTACGACCTGCCTGATGGTACGCATCACTCACGCTTTACCAACCCTGTGAAAACCCCTTTACGCCTTTCTTGAAGAGCCTCTCATTATAAACGCCTAGGAAAACTTTGGCGGAGAGTTCATTGTAAAATTATGAATTTGTATAAAAACGAAATTGGAAATTCCATAGTATCATTACATACGACGAGCTCGGTGGTGGAATGGTTGGCAATGGCTGCTTTGACTCCGAGGTCGCGGGTTCGATTCCCGCACAAGACAATGCATGTGCATGAACATGTCTGTTTGTCTTGGTCTGGGCAATTTCTATGTATTATATGTATGTATTTACAAAAAAAAATGTATTTAAGTATAATATCAGTTATCTAGTACCCATAGTACAAGCTTTGCTTAGTTTGGGACTGGATGGCCGTGTGTAATTTGTCCAGGAATATTTATTTATATTTATTATACTACAAAACAAAGTTTCCGGCGGCCGCCTCTGTCTGTCTGACTTTTTTTATACCCTGCAAAAACCTCTTAACGTCTTTCTTGATAAACCCCATACTGCAGTCTCGTGGGAAAACCAAGCTAGTACTATTACATATACTGTGCCATAGCCGTGAATTCATATCTATATGTCTATTGAACGAATATTCATACGGTTTTTACAAGAAAGTAGATGAAATTATTCATGATGCGTAGTAATTCAATTCTTTAATATTTTCTGTATATAAAATAATTAAAATTTTCCGATGATGATTATTGATAATGACTGAACTGCACTGGAGATTTCACTAGCGAAAGCAGCGTAACAGTCTGCCCGTGCTGAACCGGCGCATGTAGCTTGTACAATATGTAGCATTTGTTACCAACCACACGACTAAACGACACTCCAGGGGCGTCATTAGCAGTAGTCAACTGCAGACCTGTCGACACTCCTGTTCCAGTTATAATATTTTTTTTTTTCATATCGCCCTTCAAGATGTTCAGATCTGTCGCCGCCCGCTGCTCTGGCTGCCGCGGTTGGCGGATATCACTATTGTCATTTTACACGAAAGCTTCGTTTGAAAACATTCGAAAGCCGACTGCGAAACTGCCTTTTAAAGTGCCGCGAACTCTCAAGTTGCGGTATTAAATCCCTGACAAGGTTATCTCAAGAAACCACGCCATAAAGTGTTTCAAGATAAGCAGTTAAAGGCTCGGTAACAACAGCTCTTATTGGTCACCCCGGTGGTATTTAATCATCTAATCCAAATTCAAGTTGCATATTTGTTTAAAATTATATCATGCGCCACTAACCAATCGAACACCTACGATAGCAAAAAATAAACCTATTGCTTGAGGTGCGCCGTGTGGATGTTTTGATTGGATTTGCTTGGACGAGGAGCTTTAGGCTTCGTTTTTAAAGAGATTGCAAGCCACTCACACTAAAAATTACTTCAATTGTTTAGCAAAATGTTTCAGAGCGTTGGTGTCTTTAGGGCGCGCTCTTCTAGCAATCAGAAATAGGCGCGACGCCCCACTTCCCACCTGTCGCGTCGAATTATGATGTATCGGGATCGTGAATATTCATCGCGAGCAGGCGCCGCGGTGCTGCACTACTCGCGGTAACCACGCAGTACAGCAGCAGTTCATTGTTGACAAACCGCAGATTCAAATCAGGGTAAATAAGCCTGCGCCATTCAAACCACGTGGCGTACAAAGAT
This sequence comes from Hypsopygia costalis, assembly GCA_937001555.2. Classification (NCBI taxonomy): domain Eukaryota; kingdom Metazoa; phylum Arthropoda; class Insecta; order Lepidoptera; family Pyralidae; genus Hypsopygia; species Hypsopygia costalis. Next base: position 23,804,985 of record OW443346.2, read on the forward strand.
CTAATACTAAATCTATTCTATTACATAAACAGATGACCGAAGATAAGAGCGTGATTATGTGACACTAGATGCTAGAACCGTACCCCTATACACGATACATACAATATAAGAAGTATTGTGTTGTACCATCTGCTTACGTCTGGTGAGCTCACTCACTCGCAACAATTCTTTTCCACAAAACAATCCTCAAGGGCGTTGTTACTTGGCTGCGGTCTTCTGTGAGGCGGAGGTACTTCCGCAGTCGGGCTCAACATACTCTACCTCTCTTTCGCCAGTCTCGTTAGCAGTTGACAGGATGCACCACATACAGGTGAAATTGGTTTAGGCAGGCCTTAACACAGCCGGAATTCGCCACGGAACTCAGAAATTGAATTTAAGAATGTGATTCCGGTATATGTGAGATCGCTTCTTAGAAATGTAGAGAAGGACGTGCGTTCTGAATTCAGATTCTGAAATTCCTCGTACTCGTCAGGTTTTTTATCAGATCGATTTGAAAAAACCGGACAAGTTTAGTGTGAGTCGGAGTCGCCCACCGAGGGTTCCGTACACGAAGAGTGGAACGGTATTTTTTTATATTTTTCATTATAAATAATGCATCGGAAATAATAAATAAAATATATTTTGCAATGTGCACATCAAGCCCTTTCATATGATACCCCATTTGAACATTAGAACAATCTTAAATTGAAGCTACTAGCTTCAATTTAAGATTTCATCCCCCTATAAAATATTATAGACCCCCTTTTTCTAAGATTTAATTACAAATGTATAGTTTTGAGATTTATTCTTGTATTTGTAGTCTATAACGACGTTACTTGCCAATTTTCATAGTTCTAGTTCAACGGGAAGTACCCAATGAGTTTTGATTCCCCTAGAGAATGTGTCGAAATATGCATTTTTTATGCATATTTCGACACATTATGCAGAACTAAAAACTTGTTGGGATATCGTATTGCATTAGATTGATTTCTTTATAATTTTGATTGACCTACCCACGCCATCACTCACTATATTTTATTATGTGTCTTGCCAAAGATTTTTGCGTAAATATTAATAGATAATTTTTAATATTAAGATTAGAAAATTCAGGGTAATAATGACAATGAAAATAAGTAATAAAATTCTGGTCACATTTATATAATTGCTCTTTACTATCGTGAACAGGTTCCTGTTGTATATAATTGACAAAACTGCAGGATATGTAGTCACGGACGCAGCTGTGCGGTCCACGGCTGCTCAGTAACGGATATTTGGTTTATTATTACAAACTATTTTTATTATGGACAATTACAACGGTACTATATTACTTTGTTGAAGCTTGACGACGTCCATGTTTCGAAACCGGTAGCGAATTTAACTGCAAAAATAATTTATAGTGACACACATACCTGTCATCTTTAAGTAGTAGCGGAGCGAATATTTTATTATACCTATTACAATAATATAAATCTTTCCTAAGCCCACTGGCTTGACCATCCGCGTACAGTAGAGCCGATAGTTTGCGTGAAGTTTAGACACTGTGTACACATTGTGTTTACGATCGGCCGGTATAAATAAAACTCAGTTGGCGATCACACGCGACTTGACGCGACACCGCAACCACCGCACGCGGCCGATACCGGCGGACACAGCGCTATAGCAAATCATGACCGATATATGGGAAGTATTTAAGGACAACTAATATGATGATAAAAGACAAAACAATTATTTAAAAACTGTGTCTCTAGGTCTGTATGTTTGTACGCGCATCACGGAAAAACTACTACACGAAATATTAGATACGGTTTTCACATATTTTGTAGTATTATTTATTATTATAAAACATACACGTACTTACAGGCACGAATAACCAAAACATACATGTATATAAAATTGAAAACTTAGCAACGCAATTTAAATGGAAAGCTGCAAAACACATTAGAAAATATTAAAATTAAATAATTCTCACTCGTAATAGTATAATTTATCAAAAAACACATTCAATTAATGTCAGCAAATAGTACAGGCCTCCGAAATTCAGAGATTCTGTCAGCCAGTTCATCGCCATTTGTACATCGTTGGGGAATTTTATTGAGTGTGCACAGTGTGCGAGCGGCCGGGACGCGCGGCGCCGCGACGAGCAGCGGCGGTAGCTAGCACCGCGCGGGCGCGACCTGGCCCCTTCCGACCCATGGTTACACTGATTTGTTACTCGATGCCTCTGGATGCTCTATATAATTTCTCAGCAACTGATAACCGTAAGCTATTTGCTGAATAGGACGTCTGAAGTCTAGGGTGCTCAATCCGACCATTCCCCCATCAAAAGAAAGGGATAGTATCAATATTAACGTTTATAGTTGAAACGAGCAAATTTCTTTTAATTTTTTTCTATGAATATATGGATTCCACACAATTGTCGCATACTCCAGTCTACTACGCGCATAGTCGTGATAAAGTAAAACTGTAGTTTTAACGTTAGAAAACCGTGGAGAGACTCTCACGATGAAATACAGAGTGTTACTCGTACGATTACATATCGCCGTTCAACGTTAACTCCAAGCCCCGTATTTCAGCCACTCTAGGTATTCAAAGCCACCCCAGGTAACTCTGGCATAGTCTGTTACCTGCAATGTGCGGGACACCCAACTTCTCACAACAGAGGTTAGAGCTTGTTTAGGGTTACTGGAGTGATTGGAATGGTCTCAATTTATTATCATAAATTATTGTTATCTTAATCACGTTATAGATAGACAGCGACCGGTGTCGAATGGTAGTCGATATAGCAACAAATGAGGATAATACTTTTTAGTCTTATTGTTTTCAACCGGGGGTACATATTTTATAAATTTTATGTTAAATATCTTCTTCGCTACAATATATGTCGAGGTAGCACTTAATAGTGCAGGCAATTACTATCAGTATTTCTTCTTCACTAACGATGATTTCTGAAACGTTATCAGAGTGTGGGTCACAGTCGCGGAGCTCTCGGTTATTATTTTAAATTTAAAGAGCTCGTTGGTTTCGTTGCGCGTGTCACGAAGAGATCACGAAAGTTAAAGAACGTCCACCGTGGTCTTTCTATCAATGAATTTATTTATCTGGGGTTCGCAATCCGAAGGAAACATTAAGCGCGCTGTTGTCGTTAAACGAGTCTTTAAACCGAGTCAGTGGCCTTTGTAGTCACAAAGGTCAACTGTGTTTCAGTGGAAACACAGTTGAGCAGCGTGGTGCTGTACGCTCTAAACCTCTTCGATCGATGTGAGACCCGTATCTCTGCAGTGGAATGAATTTGGGTTGACGCCGAAAATTTGATTTATAAAAAAGTGTAATTCGTATCTAAGTCACTTTTTGTCTTCAATTCGTATGCAGGGCCTCAGTGGCAATATAAATAATTTCATTGGATCGGTATTGCCTGTCGTAAACACGAATAGATAAGCAATCTAGTACATGGGTGTCAGTTCGCGTGGCAACAGGGCTGCCTCGTCGACCGCACCGACTCTACATGTAGGTAGCGACGCCGCGGGCTACAGGCGAACATTGACAGGCACGGCCGATCGATCCCGGCACGTCGCGGGCCGCGGCCACGCAGCCTGACGAGGCATTGAACATTTGGATTATGTATTTATTAAGGAGGTCCCCGCTGTAACAGTAACATGACTCGAAAGAAAAAATATTCTCTAAATTCACAACTAAACTAAAATCTGTGTCACACGATTGTTTATATTAAGCGCCAGTTTTGGTCATTAATAACTTAGAAAATTAAAGGATCCGTTAGTTGTTGAAATAAAATATGCGAAAACGGCCATTCATCAATCGTGTACGACAGTTATTTTTTCGTCACGTATCAAGCAAATATTTAACTTTTCACTTCAACGGCGCTAGTTGTACAGCAGCGACTGCCGGGACCGCCTTTAGCCGGTGTCGGAGGCCAAGTAAACCAGAAACTGTCACTATATCGCTGGCTATCCAGTTTTCTATATTTGAATGTGATTTGAGCTGATTGATTTAAAAGATTGACTATTTCTTTCTTATGTCGTAAATGTAGAGTTGCTTCCGCCAGTGCCGCAAAACTTTATACTAACACACTAGTTTAATTGGTATGTGTACCTACAAAGTAACACTTGTTCACATCTAAACGTTTGACTGAATCTGAAACGTTTGGTGAATTGGATTTTATTTTTTGATTTACACGAACCGTGTGCTATAACATTCGTGTCATAGAGTTTACTGCATTTTCCAAGAAAGTTTGACCAAGTCACACGGTAACGAAAAAAAACGGGACAAGTGCGAGTCGGACTCGCCCACCGAGGGTTCCGTACGTAGGATCATTATATTTTGCAATGTGCAATGTGCCCTTTCATATGATACCCCATTTGAACTAGTAGCTTATCAATTTGAAATTTCGACCCCCTATAAAAATATAGACCACCTATCGTTTTTAAAACATCGTCGCCTCAACGCCATTTAATTTTGTATGGAACTTCTATCACCTAGTATGGCTACGGTCACTGCTGCACATTAGGCGGGTCGTATGCTTGCCTGTCACCCGACGTAGTAAAAAAAAAATGCTAAATTTGTATACAAAGGTCAAAGTGGTATCGGGCCAGTGAAGTTTTATCAGTAAAGCTGCATCACGTCACGCGCGGCGCGTCCGGGCCGGCATCGCGGCAGTGCGCCGTACCACAGAGCGACATTCTCGTATAGTACTGAAAGGCTGCACTTGACAACAAGTGCCCACCAGGGCCCGGTGGAATATTGTGTGTGGCAGTGAACATTGATAAAAAATACATTAATTTAATTTCGTCGTTTGCGTGAATGTCGATTTCGGATGTTCATATGCAGTCGCAGTACCGGTGGACGCTCGGACGTGCACTGTGTAGTTGTACCGGCGGTGTGTTTGGCACTGCGTGACGTCACGCACTATTTCGAGAGCGCCGTATTATGCGCCCTGTTTTTGTACCGGTTATTTATAAACGGTTAATTTCAAGAGTAGTTACCGCTTCGAATATTATCGACGAGGCGACGAGTTCGGCAAATATTTCCCTGTCGCCGACAGTCGGCGGCCAGCGGCCGACGCGGCCGGATGTTGGAACTCACGGTGCCGATTGTATCAAAGGAAAGTTTCCGTTTTGCTTTTTATTACGAGACACAAGTAAATTACTTATTTGTAACTTCCCAGATTTATTCACAAAACACCATGGTCTCCAACAATTTGTAAAAAAAACCATATAGAATTCAATATCATATAACTACATTATTCAATATCATTACATGCATTAAGACCAACTGTGACAAGTTCCTGTATTGCTAAGATTAAAAACGGCATCCAATAATTTTAACAAAAAAAAACCGAATCCAAACATTATTCTAAATTTATATATGTAGATACAGGCTGATGATGATGATGAAAATAATACGGGACTAATTTGGAAGTTCTGGAAGTGTATACTTCCAGATTAGTATCTTTCAAATAAAAAAAGTTTTTTTCAAATCACGGAGTAATTGGTACCAGTCGGAAGCTTCGTACTTAATTTGGCAATGTGAGAGATAGCAAATATAGCAATATAAACATTAAGACTTTTTATAAATATAAATTGTATTATAAGGTCGCTATGACGTCAGTATGAGAAACATGTACCTAATCGCAAAATGACAACATATCTCTCGGCGCGTCGTCGACTGTTGCGTTTACCGAGTTGTTGACATTTATCTGCGACGTCACACAGGTCGCTGCCGACAATGTCTACGATTAAATCATTGAAAATTGTCTACTGATTCGTTAGCGAGTGATCGATAGCGTTTTAGGATCGTTATCACGACATTATTTATTACAACAAATCCCCGCCGCCGCCCGGCTCCCACGTTACGTGGTGTGCCTTATTTCGGCACTGCCCAGGTCTCAGATCTTGATTTTAACTAGACAAAAAATTAGTCGTTAATTTGTCGAAATTTGTCGCCCAAAGCAAAAAATTTGTCGGGGTCCCGTTAAAGAGTTATAAGGTTTTTTTTGTGGCAGTGCCGAAATAAGCTTATTTCGGCACTGCCCACTCGGGATCTATTAAACTACAAAACATAGCGAACATATGATTTTCCCCAGAATTAGTCGTCAATTTGTCGAATTCAGACACCAAGTATCAGAATTAGTCGACCTCCCGTTAAAAAGTTATAAGTATTTCTTTGTGGCAGTGCCGAAATAAGCCTTATTTCGGCACTGCCCAAAAAAACTACACCACCTAGCGAAAATCTGATTTCACCCAGATGTTGCCTTGAATTTGTCGAAATTTGTCGGATATAAAACACAACTGGTCGACGCGTAATTAAAAAGTTACACGCATTTTAATAATTCGCTTTGTAGTCAGAGAGCCTAACGTAGGCAGAGTAGAATAACACCACCCCATTCACATATGGCTATTGTAAAAAGCAACTAATGTAGTGCTAAAGAACACCTAAAGCATTCGTAGATCAGAAAACAGTTGCATGCATTGACAAACTTTGCCAGACTCTGAAAAAGGAAGGAAATGAAACGTTTACTGTTGCATTTTGTGCATGATATAATTTTGATGCAAGATCTCGGACTATATTTACTATGAGAATTATTAAAATGCGTGTAACTTTTTAATTACGCATCGACCAGTTGTGTTTTATATCCGACAAATTTCGACAAATTCAAGGCAACATCTGGGTGAAATCAGATTTTCGCTAGGTGGTGTAGTTTTTTTGGGCAGTGCCGAAATAAGGCTTATTTCGGCACTGCCACAAAGAAATACTTATAACTTTTTAACGGGAGGTCGACTAATTCTGATACTTGGTGTCTGAATTCGACAAATTGACGACTAATTCTGGGGAAAATCATATGTTCGCTATGTTTTGTAGTTTAATAGATCCCGAGTGGGCAGTGCCGAAATAAGCTTATTTCGGCACTGCCACAAAAAAAACCTTATAACTCTTTAACGGGACCCCGACAAATTTTTTGCTTTGGGCGACAAATTTCGACAAATTAACGACTAATTTTTTGTCTAGTTAAAATCAAGATCTGAGACCTGGGCAGTGCCGAAATAAGGCACACCGTTACGTGCGCGCCGGCGGCCGCCGCCCACGCGCGCCGGCCATCAATATAACCTTTTTGTTCATATAATTATTGTCATAATTACAAAACATCCAATAAAAAGTGTAGTTTTTGCGAGTTCGCGGCGGCGGCGCGCGGGAGACACGCGCGGCGGAGCGGCCGCTAGCGGGATCAATAATTCATAAATTATGTCCAGCTTTTCATTAATTGATTACCTAAAAACTACCTGATGCTCATTTACCAGAACTTTGCGAGGCAGGACTGTGTTCTATAGTGGCCAAAGCCAATTACATATACTGTAGAAGTCTGATCCTACTACTCTATCCTTGATGTACGTAAGTGTGTTGGTTGGTGAGAAGGTAAATTCTAGTTACTTTAAATTCTTGTTTATTGTATGTACGTCGTAAACAATACAATAATGATGGTGAAATGATATGAGTCGCGCGTGCGCCTTATTAGCCACTGAGCTGCGAACTGGTTAATTAATTATAAAATAAAGTATAATGTAAATATGATAACAACGACGCGCGACACGAAGTGCTGAGTCTAGAAAATGTACGGTGTTGCACCGTACAGATACGCTAGTTGTCAAATATTAACTTATCAAACATACGTAAAATAGATATAATTTACAAAGACCGCATTGAGACCGTCACGTCACGTCACGTCACGTCACGTCACGTCACGTCACGTCACGCCACGCCGACACATACACCGCTTGGATATTTGTACTGTTACTACGACTTAAAAGGCAGGCGTGACCAAAATTATTATGCAGAATTACAAATAAACCTGTTGCTGCCAATTATTGCACCAAGTGGTTAATCGGTTAATGGTTTTGTAGCGAATAAGCTTCTAGTATAATATCAATTTGTGTGGAGGCTGGTGCATTTATATTATTTTCCAGTTAACCGCTTGCAACGGAGCTTTTGTTATTGTTAGTGAGCGCTGCGGCGTTAACCGCGCGTCGATAACTGCCAGTTAAAGCGACGGTCGTGACCCACATGCGCTGGCGCTCGCTCAAGCATCCCGCCGTAAACAACGAACGTCGCGCCGACGACGCCTGCCGGTGTTCGCCCAGCGGCGACACCTTATTGAAAACGTGGTGCACAAAGTTACAAGTCCGGCCTCACATGGAGTATCATCAGCTCTGCGCGGGAGCATCTGGATATCAGTTTGAGTCTCGTTGCAACAAACGAGCTATAAGAATTGTCGACGACAGACTAGGGTCTGTTAATGAGGCTAAAGAGAGGCTTGCTCCCTCTTTGTGCGTTCTACCGGTAAAACAACGGGGTAACACGTGAATTGCAAACCATTTAGCAGTTAAAACGGAGTTCGAATGCTTTGTTATCACGTTAATAGTTTGAAACAGTGGTCTTTTTGACAGTCGAAGAAACCAACTAGCGACAAGGATGGGATCACCATGATCCGCGCTTGTACCGGCTGCGTGATACGTCACCCAGTCAACGAACTGCGGCCGCGCGGACGACGGACGGACGGACGGACGGACCGGCGGGTTTACGGATACCGACAACTACGTGCTCGTCTACAAAATGTTAACGTGTAATTTCATGTTGGACAGGTAACAAATAACAATTATTCCAAAGCTGTTTGTCTCCGAAATAACAAACACAAGTTCGTCGCCGGCACAAGGACTTTGATGAAAAAATATTGCTGATGTCTTTCTTTAGTTACACACGGGTTGTAAATCAGCATTCGATCTGCCTAATTTGAAGCTTTTACCACAGCTAAACCCCTCGCGCAAAATTTGATAGGAACAACATGGCGTCACTGCACTGACCACGTGCTCACTATTTTAGCCGTACTCGTATGACGTCATCCGGTATTCCGCGAGCCGAACAATGGAGTATTGAATCATGATAACAAAAAAGCGCACTTGCTCTTGAATACTTAAAAAAAGTTCCCCCGCGCCCGCCCCCGCCCCCGCCCGCCGCCAGCGCTCCCCGCCCTCGCTCACATCATTTGTATTACAGTACGCTGTGTAAATACTCCAACGCAGCGACCTACGCGCTGTGAACTATGCAATTTATTTTACAACAGGATGCCTGGAGGGAATTATTATAAGGTAGGTTTCCTTTAGGCGAGCGGAACACGGTCGCGGCTGCTCCGTCCTCGGCACCGAGTGGACGTCCTGCAACGGAACACTGTCCTGGAAACGTCACGCAAATCCTTTTGTGTACGTCTAGATACCGTCTTGGCGGAACGCAATAGTGGCAATAGAGTAAGCGTGAACGAAGCGCGCTCCGTCGAGACTCCCAGTACGTGCATGTACATTTTACATAAGTATATAACACGCTAATCCACCGGAGCACGACCCGGTGGTGTTCGGTTTGTCGAGCATACACCAAGATTTAAACACGAATGTAATGAACCGCCCTGCGACACAGAAGTCTCTTTTATACGTTTTGTCCCTCTGTGCCAAAAAGTACTAATAAATAATACTAAATAACACGCATATATAAAATGTTTACGTATAATTAACAAACGAGTACGGTAAAACAATATTTCTCGCAAGTTCGGTGTTACTGTTGAAGGACCGACAGTTTAACCAGACGGTGTAAATTCGTCGAAACGTTGTGTTCCCGCGAATACTGAAGCTTAGGAACGCGGTCGAGGTTTTTCCAAGAAAAATCTACAAATTTGGTTCTACAAAAAGGGCTAAAAATGTTGCTACAAAGTCGGTATTGAGTGATGGTAGCCGCGTGCCTCGTCTGCGGTGTCCGTCTACTTTTCATCAGCCTGCGAACTTTCTTCGCTCACGACCTTTTCCACAAATTTAGCAGGAAGTTATATTGATTGCTTAACCTTAACGTTGAATGTTAAAAAAGTTTGTAAAAAAATATAATTTAGGAAGTATGAGAACATCGTGCACGATTTATTTCATTAAATTTAAATATGCACGAAAATGATATACACATTACACGGGTCGACTTAATGCTATACCAGCATTCTCTACCAGTCGACCTTAGGGTTAGGCAGAGATAATAAGACATTATACATGTATATGGGGAATATTATTTATGTATTTATTTCAGGATTGCCAACAATAACAATAAAATACATAACAAACCATATTATAAGATACAGACCCAATTATATACACCAAAGATACTAACCAAATAGAGCATACATAATAACACAAGTCAATATCTGAACAATCCAATAAAACCACCTTAGAGATGATCTACCACTTCATTAATCGTTTAAAGAGAAAACAAATTTTCTCAGAATCATGTGTCGAATACTGTTGAGTAATCATAGAATAACAAATTATCGAGCGACGGCACACAACATCAAGACAGGATCCGACTGAGTCGACTCGCGCCGCGCCGCCGGTCGGGGAGTTAGGTCGCGCACCACTCGTACCAATCTACCTCATAGAATATTAAGTTTCAAATGTAACTAAATAATAAGCAATATTACTTTTAATGTACTAAAACATACTCGTAAGTAGTAATTTACCGTTAAGCTCTATAAACAACACCATGAGCTGCGATTACCGCTCACCATCGGGCAGATCGTATGCTTGTTTGGCACCTTAGTTGTATAAAAAATAAATACCTACGTTGAAAATAAAGTAAAAAAAATGTATGTGTCACTTGAATAAAAAGCTTTCCCACGAGTGAGCCGGCGCGCGGCGACGGCCACGCTCGAGATAACGGCGCGGAAGTACTAATTGGGCTCCGCGGATTAACGACGTATTGTGATTTCTCTCGGGCCCACACCCCACACCCCCTGGCGAAGACAGGTAGGTCGTAAACCGCGGACGACATTTTTGTGTAATATTTAGAATCAAAGCCGACTTCTCCCGCGGGCGGCGCTGCTCTACTGACTACACCCTGCGGAATAGCCGATGGGGTTTTAAAAGAGAGGTAGCAAACAACACGTCAATATTTTTTGTGTACTACATCTGATGGCAAATATTATACACCTCGCTAACATTGCAGCGAATTCTTGCTACTTGATAACCTCACTCACTCGCAGGAATACAACAACCCTGAAGGGAATTGTCTTTTGACTGTGGTATTATCTGAGGTGGAGGGACTTCCCCAGACGGACAGCTTAAAGTCACGCAATGCCCTACCTCTCTTTTAAGCAGTGGGTAGATACAAGCTGATACTGATGACATATACGAGTGTTTTTGTATATATTTTTATACGTAGTATATCTATTATTGTCATTTATATTAGTACCTATTGTTAGATTCTGCAAAAACCGCAATCGTGTTTCCACCACTCCCAGTGGTGGGGACTTAGGTGTCAACTGGCATGCTCAGATTCTGGCACTAGTGCGAGCGTACTACTTTTCATAATAGGTAGTAGTAAGCTGGCACGAGGCAAGTTTTTGTTTCGTGCCACTTTACTCTTTTCAGAATATATAGTGGTAAACTATCCCAAATCTTTTACAAGGTCGTAAATGCATATAACATGATATCCTTTTTAACCCCCGACGTAAAAAGAGGGTGTAAGTTTAACGTATCTGTTTGTGTGTTTGTTTGATGTTAGATGCAGTTTTTTTGTTTGAAATGTAATTCAATTGAGAGTGTTCGTTGCTGTATTTCATCGAAATCGGTTCAGCTATTTACATGATTTGGACGGTGTTTATAACTGTAACAAGTTTAGATTTATAAAGGCGATCAACGGAGATGAATGAAAAACATAGATGTACTTACTTATCTATATATATAAAAGAGTAAATCACTCACTCACTCATCACGAAATCTCAGAAACTATAACACCTACTAACTTGAAATTTGGCAGGTAGGTTCCTTGTAGGGTGTAGACATCCACTAAGAACGGATTTTACGATACTCCACCCCTAAGGGGGTAGAATGGGGGTTGGAAGTTTGTATGAAAGTCCTATGTTTTTGAAGCAAGAGACTTGAAATTTAAAATGTATGCTCTATAGATGGTGTGGAGGTGTACTAATAATGTATCTTTGGAAATCAACCCCTTTTTGGGGTTGAAACGGGGGTTGGAAGTTTGTATGAAAGTTCTATGTTTTTGAAGTAAATGACTTGAAATTTAAAATGCATGCTCAATAGATGGTGTGGAGGTGTACTAATAATGTATCTTTGGAAATCAACCCCTTTTTGGGGTTAAAACGGGGGTTGGAAGTTTGTATAAAAGTTCTATGTTTTTGAAGTAAGAGACTTGAAATTTAAAATGCATGCTCTATAGATGGTGTGGAGGTGTACTAATAATGTATCTTTAGAAATCAACCCCTTTTTGGGGATAAAACGGGGGTTGGAAATTAGTATCAAAGTTCTATGTTTTTGAAGTAATAGGACTTGAATTTTAAAATGTATGCTTTATAAATGGTGTGGAGGTGTACTAATAATGTATCTTTAGAAATCAACCCCTTTTTGGGGTTTAAACGGGGGTTGGATTTTTTTATGAAAATCCAATGTTATTGAAGTTAAAGTAATTATGGCAGAAGGATTTTAAATGATATTTAAGTATAAAAAATATCGAAAACAACTAAATACTTACTATTATAAGGAGGGATGTTTTATTATAACAATAAAAAGTACTTTAGGTTTTAAAAAATAATATCCGTCGACTTCATTGATTCTAAAAATTCATCTAGATATTGATTGTTTTTAACTTTTTTATTTTTTTCCTTTCATTAGGTATTTAGCTTTTTCGAATGTAATTAAAAATTATTTGCAAATAACTGACTCCACGCGTACGAAGTCGCGGGCGGCCGCTAGTAATATATATATTTGAAAATAATGACAAAAATGAAAGATTTTTTTATTCTTGTAAATGAACACAATATAAACAATTAAAAATTACACACAAAAATCATCAATCCAATTATTATACCTATCCTAATTCGTTGGTTGTCCTTTTTCACATCACAAAATAGTTTGTCTTGTGCGGGGATCGAACACGCGATCTCGGAGTTAAAGTAGCCATTGCTAGCCATTCAACCACCGTGCTCGTCTTGACTTAAGTTAAAAAAAAACAAATAAAAACGTATAACTTTAAATATACCTTCAGTTGGGGTGTAAGTGGTTCGTCAACATCTTTGACCCAAAGCCACTTCATCTGCACGCGGTGCACCCTGCTGACTGACAAATGAAGCTCTGGCGAAAAGATAGGTAGGGGACGTAATTGTCAGCTACCCGGCTAGGGAATGTACCTCCAGAAATTGATATTTCATTTTTGTCATTATTTTCAAATATATATATTATAAGTACATCTATGTTTTTCATTCATCTCCGTTGATCGCCTTTATAAATCTAAACTTGTTACAGTTATAAACACCGTCCAAATCATGTAAATAGCTGAACCGATTTCGATGAAATACAGCAACGAACACTCTCGATTGAATTACATTTCAAACAAAAAAACTGCATCTAACATCAAACAAACACACAAACAGATACGTTAAACTTACACCCTCTTTTTACGTCGGGGGTTAAAAAGGATATCATGTTATATGCATTTACGACCTTGTAAAAGATTTGGGCTAGTTTACCACTATATATTCTGAAAAGAGTAAAGTGGCACGAAACAAAAACTTGCCTCGTGCCAGCTTACTACTAGCTATTATGAAAAGTAGTACGCTCGCACTAGTGCCAGAATCTGAGCATGCCAGTTGACACCTAAGTCGTGGTGGGCTGGTAGAGAATGCAATTGGCGTTGAGTCCGCCTATTGTACAACGTACTGTGGTCATTAAATAAATAAATACGTTATAGTCTGTTTACGCTACGACGGTATCAAAAGGACGGAGTATGACTGACTTACAAGTGTCAATACGCAGCTCGAATCGCTGTCCAACCATATAGTGGTAAAACATTTAAATTTGTACAAATCGAACCTAAATTTGAATCCACTATAGAAGGATCTTTGAAAGTTTTCACGGAATACTGTGAAACAGAGACAGAGTCGCGGGAAAAATGTGCTACATACAGCACCAGGAGGAGCAGCGGTTTTCATATTGTGGCACCGTTTCATGGGGCGTGATATGAGCTGAACAATATTTCACTAAATCTTACGTTATCTGACCAAATTCGGCCAAGATTTTAAAATTTGTGCCAACAACCAAGAGTATCAACTTAATGTATTTTATGTGAAATATAATGTGTTATGTTTCTTAAAGGAATATCAAGCAGATTTTAAAGAGAATTGTAAATTTACATTAGAATTTTATTGTTTAACCGAAAAGCCCAATTCATATTTACTTCGCAAACTCTCTATATACGCCTGTGCCAAGGCTGTACAAATGTCACCAGGAATCGGTCCCGTCCAGCGCTCCGTCTGCCCGCGGAGCGCCCGGTGGCACAAGACAAGTGACTCACTATAATGCACACAACTAAAAATAATTATGTGTCTCTCATTCATAACACGCGGGTATGTATAGAACGTTGCGTAATTACGGCACAGAATTCCTTGGCAATGGCATTCGGCTCGCCCCGGCTCCAAATAGACGTGCAGCGTCAGCCGAGGACTACCAGCCGGCGAGGCTCTCTTACCACCGAGACCACTCTTACCCCGCCTTCTTTAGGCTCCTTAGTTAGTGACTTGCAGAGCACTGTAAAGTTTTAAAAAACTTTCTACTTATGCAAGTAGTATAGAAATAACATGTGAATTCTGTTTGTCAATATACTTCATGAGGTTCATACTGTTCATACGTGTATCCGTTCCGTGTGCAGTGAGACACCTGTCTAGTGTTTATGTTGTACTGTAGAGTCACGTTCGTCTTTATATATATTCAAGTTTGTCTTTCAAATCGGCATTATTGTAACGGAAGAACTTATTTCACTGAGGTTAAGCTAAAACCAAAATGAACAACCTTGAATCGCGTGTTTGCAAGTACGCCGCTAGCGAGCACGCACTAATGAAGGAATTGTCAAAATCTGCACATTCATGTTGTTCGGTTCGCAGAATATAATAACGTTCATCTCATAAATATTACAATGTCGAGTTGGCGGGCTTCATTAGGCCGGCAGCGCCGGGAAACAGCTGGCTGTGCATTCCACACTCGCCGATCGATCGCACGAGTGGGTTCATTAGTGCACCACATTATACTTAGACAACGATCTATTTGCCTTTATAATCTGATACTTATCTACGTATTATATCTATATTCATTTCTGCCCTTTATTATCTCGATCCAAGAGCCAACCCTATGACTTTGCGTCTTCCTCTTCATAAGTTAACCTTAATTCACACGCGAGAAGTTTCAGATTCAAACACTCAGGAGTGTTTAAATCAATTTTCATTGATCATATTTTTTATAATTCAGCGGCATGGCGATGGGAAGTGAATCCGCCTCACAGGCTATAAGACTGTTTATGCGATTGTGTGTTTATGCAATGCATACGATCGCCAAACGTAAGGAGATTCTGCGAATAGTAATTGTATTGTAAGTGACCGCCGTTACTGCTTTATATCAGTCGAGTTGTAAGCTTGTTTGGTACCTGGCGTGATTTAAATAAAAATATAGAACAAAAGTAGTAAGTGTTGTATGCTTCATTTCTACTAAATGTTTGACTCTCTCGGAGCGGTCTACGTTTTTACTGACACACTGAAAGTTCAGAGAAACGATATCTGTGGTCAGGATCACGTGCTCCACAAACTCGTTCAATCATAATTTTGGGAATTTCTCAGAGCTCGAGTCCTTCCTCCTTCGGCCTTCGGCAGTCAGTCGATGTTTAAATATTAGATGTCATGTTTATGATCACAATGAATAGGTGGACGACCCAATTGCCGGCCGTAAACCGGCGACGAGGCGGAGGCTTTATGGCCGCTTTCGCAATTTATTGGAAAATGTGATCGGCCGTAAAACGCACTCTACAATGTCTCTATTCCAAGGTTCGCGGCGACCGAGGCGCTGCCCCCCTCGGCACAGTTCCGACGACAGCGCACTGTCGCGTGATGTAATGCCTAAATTCACACATTCATCGGGAATATTGACGGGCTACCACCAGGGAACGTTGGTAACTTAGCTAGTCTTAACTGTTAATAACGCAGACTGCGTTATAACTGTTTGTAATGTAGTGTGTCACCTTAATGTAACAAGGTACACTGTTACACTAAGGTGTATACACACTACATGAACTTTTCGATCAATATAATTTCCTAGATCTTTGATATAAGTAAATAATAAGTAAATATTCCTGGACAAATTACACACTGCCATCTAGTGCCAAATACACATACAAGAAATATTTGTCTTGTGCGGGGATCGAAGCCGCGACCTCGGAGTGAAAGTGGCTATTGTTAACCATGGTTATATGTATACTATATATAATGTATTGTTACATGTAATATACATTGTTACATGTGTATTTATATTTAATAATTTATCATTGCATTTAAAATTGTATTGAATGTTTGAAAATTTATTAGTTGAATATTTGTATGTTTCGTTTCTTTATGTTGCGAAACCTGCCTATGTTCATACATATATCCGTCACCTAAAGGATGTCTTGAAAAACAATAAGGCCGCCTTGTTTACACGTTTACACGCTTGTAACAAATTAATATTTTTATTTCTTTTCTTTGTGATATTACCTGCAAATAAAGCATATTCTATGTATGTATCTGAACTTAACACAAATACCAATGATGAAACCTTACGTTTGATTTAAGTATTTTAAAGAACCGGAGTCTTTCAACTCAAATGATGAGGGCCCCTGTGCTATCACCGCACGGACCGCCGCCGGCACGTACTGGTCCTTGCAGCAGTACAGACAGTAGGCTCCCAACAAATCTAACGGAAACGAAACTCTCATAAATCCGTTTGATATAAACTCGAGCTATATGATACTACTAGCAGCTAGTATACAAGCTGCAGTTGGAAGTTCTGAGAGTTGCCTAGATACAGTAACAACATTACATCAACGGAACACTGGACATTTATACAATACCACAATGCGGCCGGATCATGTGAGAACTTTTTAAAAAAATATAAGAGAGGTAGGGAGCGTAATTGTAAGCTACCCGACTGGGGAATGTACCTCCACCTCAGAGAATACCGTAGCCAAATAACGGTTCCCTTGAGGGTTGTTGTGTTCCTGCGAGTGAGCGAGGTCACCAGAAAAGAAGGAGATGCTGCGTTGGCAGCGTGGGTGGCAGCGCGCAAGTGATATATTATGTTGCAAGCGTTAATATGGCTACGGCAAACGCTTCACATCAAGCGGGCCGTATGCTTGTCTGCCACCCGACGTAGTATAAAAAAAACCTTTATTATCGGATGCCTATATCATAATAGCTACCTGCGTGCCAAATTCCAACCTGATCCGTCCGGTGGTTTGAGCTGCGCGTTGATAGATCAGTCACTACTTTTATAGATATATAGAAGACTATTCTTAGTATTCCTCGTAACATTGAGGAGCTCGATGGCGTCGCTGCGTGTGTCAGACGAATAGAACACGCCAGTGAAGCAACGTCCACCGTAGCCTGTCCATGGATAGGTGTATTTATCTCGAACTCCTCCGTGCTGGGAGAGCACGCTAAACCGTCGGTCCCGGCTGTTGACAGTAGGTGACAGTCGTTAAGACAAGTCAGGGACCTTCAGGCGGCTTGAAAATACTGGCCGCCGAGCAACCCGCAGTTGAGCAGCGTCGTGGAGTATGCTCTAAACCCCTTCAATTGACAGGAGACGTACGAGTATCTCAGCTGTGGAAAGAATAATGGTCGACGAGGCGTACGACGTAACGTAACGAACGAGGTAAATGTACCGCGATTGTTGTAGTCTGCTGTAACTGTCAATTGTGTTATCTATAATCTGTCTTTATTAATAGTAACCCATAACTGTTATGTATTATGCTGTTGAAATCATGCTTATAAAAAATTAAGATTATGAAAGTTATCGGCGCAATTATCGAAGCAACTAATCCTTTTTAATGGAACATTCATTGGAAGATGGATCAGTTTATAGAGCTAGACATTCAGTAGTTTTTGTCTATTACGTAAATATTTAGGGATTAAGTAAAAAAACATTATTTTAACTACAAAAAATATCAACAACATTTCACGTCTTAACAAGAGCAGTGAATTGACAACAACTGGTGTTGTCAATTCGCTGCTCTTAAAAGCTGCCCCGTAAAAGGAAAAACATATCGATGCCTTACAGCCGAAAAGGGATAATCGCCATTTTTTGGAGAATAGACTTATATATATGGCGAGAATCGTCTTTTTTTTCTGCGTCGTTTGGTCTGGGTTACATGTTTCTAAGTGACACTTTATGTCGCTTATGCGGTAGTAATAATAGGGTCATGAGCTAAATTTATTCGCTGTAAACGACAGAAATTTTGAAGATTTTTTTTTTTGGTTGTTGATCAAAGAATATTTGAAAACAAAATAACTTATGCTTTTTGGGCTCTCTGTAATATTCAATCATTAGAACGTTAACCTATTTTTGCTGGAAGCAAACATTCAGAAACATACGTTTATGATATTTTGCTTATAAATAATTATTTGTTAAATTCGGGTTAGTATTTTATGCCTGTTCCTTTATAAAATATATTGGTCGTTTATTGTAGTTAGGGCACATTTTTGAGACTTTATTTGGCGTTTAGTATATTTTTCCCGTTTCATAAATAGAAAGCAAAAAGGAGGTTATTACATATAGCCCCTGTAAATATTTAGAATTAGTTTGTCGCTTATCCTTTCTTTTCCCTCCCAATAATTAAACGATTCCGGCGGTTAGATAAAAAGGTAGAACTAAAAGTTATCCTTATACCAGTCCATTCTCAACGTCTTTGTCGTTTACCTGTTCAATAATAATTTTCAAATGTCAGTTGTCGGTATCGTTCTATTGAAACTACGGGTCCAAGCGACAACAAGACGAACCTTCAATTATGATAATTCTATAAAGATTAAGTTATATTTTTGTTACACTCCTATAGTTGATACTTTAAAATATTTTATGAATAAAACAAAGACTTGAGACAAACAATTGTGATATTAACAGTGTACTAATCTTAAAAATACTTGTATATACTTAAATGAACGTTGTAAACTTCAATTTCATAATTAACTAGCTTTCGCCCGCGACTTCGCTCGCGTGACATTCGGGGCAAACACATGTTTACTCATTAATCAATAGAAGTAATCGTGTAAAATTTAGGATAAAATAGTCCAACTAATCTCGTTTTCCCATACAAACTTTGGACCTCCGTTTCACCCTCTTATAGGTAAAATTAAAAAAATCTTTTTAAGTAATTCGTGTCCACTACGTTATATTTTCAAATCGATGCCATTGTCGTAAATCCCAGAAAACCATAGAATCAACACCCATATTGATATTATAACATTTCAACCCCATTGCACCCCTACAGAGTTGTCACGTCGAGTATGTTGAAATAGTTGTTTTTTTCGTAATCCAAATACCATAAAAACAATACCTATGACGATTTTCAGGCTTTTTCACCACATTTTAGACAATTCAACGCGATCGCACCCCAATAGGAGATAATAGTCACGTTACCGCCCTATGGTTACTATAAATAACAATAATAGGTAATTTCTGGGATAAAAACTATCTTAGGTATGTCCTTTCCCGGGACTCCAGGTATCTCTCAACCAAATTTCATCTAAATTGGTCCAGAGATTTAAGCGTGAAGAGGTAACAGACATTCTATCGCATTTATAATATTAGTATGGATTGGCGTTCCGAAAACCCGTAAATACTACACATATATTGATATATAGTCATTCAGTTTCTTCTTTTACATATTTCAACCCCATCGCATCCCCATAGGGGTGATTTTATGTCACGTCGGCTATGTTACATCATAAAATAATTGTTGTTTTCATAATCAGCGATCCGATAAACCATAAAAACAATACCCATGATGATTTTCAGACTCATACAACCCTTTTTACCCTTTTAGGGGTTGAATTTTGAAAAATCCTGAAACACGTATTTACTCATTTCTCAATAGAAGTACTCATGTAAAGTTTCGGATAAAATAGTCTAACTAATCTTGTTTCCCCATACAAGCTTTGGAATCTCGTTTCACCCCCTTAGGGGTAGAATTTCGAAAAATCCTTTCTTAGTGCACCCCTAGACGTCATAAGGAACCTACTTGCCAAATTTGGAATCTCTAGACCCAGCGGTTTGGGCTGTGCGTTGATATATAAGTCAGTCAGTCAGTTGCTTCTTTTATAGATTTAGATAGATAAATGAAAATTGATTTCGACTAGATATTTCAATTGTGATAATTCTAAGTTGATTTGATCTCGGGTACTTATGACCGTAATAAGAGCGTTTATTACAAACAATTGTTATTAAGTATTACCTATTACATTTTAGTACGTGGCATTCATTTCTGTGTCAATTAAAGACTGATTTGATTAATTTTTTTTTTTCATTTTTAGTACCCCTAGGGCGAACCTGAAATCTTTTATACTCGAAAAAATATTTTTTAAGAAGAAACACATCGAAAGAGTATTCTAATAAGCAAATTATTCCTATTAAAAAAATCTACTTATACAATTTCGCATTCAGTAAATTTTCATTTGATAGCTGGTTATACCATATTTCCTCAATTTTATTTACAATAATCACACACTTGTGCTATTTTAGTTCAATTATAATGAAACATGAGGTGTAGTTATATCATTTTTGCTGGAGCGAATAATTCTTGTATTTTCATTTACGACATTTTGCCTGTTTGTGAAATGAGATCATTTGAGGATTACCGACAGTAAATAGGGGTTGCAAGTTGAATTATAAAAAAATAACACTGTAATTCAATAGATAGTATGTTAAATACAACATAAACACATTTCCAGCCTCTCGGGAACTAAACTATAGTTTTTATGAATTTTTTTCATAAAATTTTAACTTTAAATCACTCTCCTGTAAAGTTTGAAATATGTCGCTTATCCCTTTTCGGCTGTAAGGCATCGATATAAGTAATAAATATCCTTTGTTTTTACAATACAAGTGGAAGTGTTGTCTATTGTCGCTGTATTGACGTACGGACGAACACACAATGGCGAGGTGTGAGCAATGGAATTAATAAATCAGTATTGTTGTGATCATTAACTGCGGCAATGGCCGCGGGCGGGCGGCGGGCGTCCCGCGGCGCCGTGCGAGTGAACAGCGGGCCATCGCGGCATCGTGCCGACATTGTAACGCGGCGCCTCGCTTGCACTCTCCCGACGAGACTAGCGACAGTTGGGTTCATAGTTGTGCGGCACTCGTATGAATTGATTTGTCACATTGTGACTATTTCCATGACGGAGAATCCCTGCCTGACCACCATTGCTCAGGCCGCCCAACGTATTCTAGGGCGGGCATTACGCCGCACTGTATTTCTGCCGGGAGCAAACGCAAGTAGAGTATGGTGGTACCTCGCTCTGCGTTGAGCTTTGTAACGTTAGGAGACTTGAGTAAAACATCAATGCTGTCCACCATCACCTAGAGACACTAAGCCAGCCATACTCTTTTTGACGGACACTCAGATCAGGGGGAGCCCCTGGTGACATCTCGTATCTGCGCTGCCCGGTACAAACTAGAACACCACTTTGTGCCATGAGCCGCTGTTTGCGCGTACGTTCGGGAGGATAGCCGTTGTCAACATGTTAGCGGTCTTGCAGCAAGGGACCTGCGAATTATGTGGCTGCGCACAGATTTCGAACACCGCATTAGTATGTACGCGTGCCTCTACAGGTCCCACTGCGGTAATATCGACACGGAGCGTCTTGTGGAGCACATGCAGACGACGACGTATACTCCAGCAGATGCCTTCTGCAGTGATTACTGGGTCATTTTTATGCTATCCACAACTTTTCATGGAAATTCAATACCATTCTTATTTGAACGAAGCGTTTAGTATTAGTAGAATTATATACTCGTATGTAGTTTGTTTCGAAATTTTAGCCGAGATGGGAGTCAGAACTCTTTGTTAACCGGCCGTCCTTCGGTCTTTCTTCCTATTGAAGAGAGTTCATGCCACAGCCACTGCTGAAAATTAGTGCATATTGTAATATTTGTTTAGAACGTGTGTGGTAGCTACAGGCAGTAGCCAAATATTGGTTATATTGTCGTCATACACAAGCAGCGCGTATACACATGGGGGACGAGAGTAGCTTCATACACATAGGGGATGACTACGCTGCAGAATACAAATATTTAGACTTTTCATACTTATCTAGGCCTATACATATAGGGGACGAGATTAGGATCATACACATAGGGGATGACTACACTACAAATTACAGACTTTTTACCTATTATTTAGATAACAATCAATAAATATTTATATATAATCCGTCGCCGTCAATAAACGACTGAACTTTCATTTGTAAAAATTGATATCGAGTATAATACGATCGCCAGTGGGAGCTCCATAGTGCAGCACGTAGTTCCTTGACCTCATGAATCATCCATCGATCGCTGACTCGAGGATGGATTTACCATAAGTAGTCTGACGCAGTGATACGTAGTAAATAAAAATAATATAATCGTAGTGAAAAGTAAAACAATAACTTCAGATAGCAGTTGCCGATAACCTATGGACTCCTGCAACACCAATGTCATCACACGCGCATTGCCGACCCTCTAAAAACCTCTTCACCCCTTTTTGAAGAGACCCAGCACAAGCTGTAGTCTCCTGGGACAACATAATTATACCTGTATTATATTACACTCGTTAAAACGAAGCAAATGATCCCGAACTATCTACCTAACTATTAACCGTCGTAACTATCGAGGGGTTTCACTGCCTGCCTCCAGGTCCATCATAAGAACTGAGAACCTTCGTCGTATATTGCGGTCTGTTGAACTCATTAAAACAAATCAAATGGGTAAGACTCGAAGGATTTATTGAAAGCGACTGAAGAGTGCCACTATCAATGGTCTGTTCCTGTCAGCTCAGCTCTATGGAACAAAATTAGTGTACTGCCATTGGTATTATGTACTGAACTCATTTTAATAACAAATTTGAAGTTTTGTACCCAGGAACCAGTACTGTTTACTGTTACAGTTTTGTACCAGATGTGCCCAGGGAATACGCCCTGGGCACTTCTGTCAAATGGGAAATACTCTTGAGTCAATCAATGTTAGTGAATTTAGTTTCGTTTTTTTATTTCAGAAAAAGTCGTTATGTTTGTATACAGACGATGCATATTTGATACTGACAGGGGGCTCACAGGTCATTGCTTTTTCGGTTTTTCAGGTTTAAAATTGAAAATAAAATAACCTATAAAATTACGTTTTGGGGTGTAAGTAGCTCATCAACATCTTTCGAGCTAAAGCCAACCTCACCTGCACGTGGTGCACGCTGCCGACCAGCTAACGAGGCAATGGCGAAAGTGAGGTTGGACGCAGCGAAAAATCTCACTGTACTCTTCTTTTATTGGTCAGATGGGAGAGGGGCATAGTGAGGTCGTTCGCTCCAGGCTTGGCCAGCATCCGACTGGGGAATTGCCTCCACCTAGCAAAAAACCGCAGCCATAATGGCTATGCTGTGTTCCTGCGAGTGAGCTAGGTCACCAGGGCTGTTTTAGAGGAGTTGTTATGCTGACGGGCGGTGTGACCAGCGGTTGTCGAACCGCCGCTAGCGGTGTTGGCGCGGCGGTCAGGGAGACCCGGTGAAACGGCTGTCCGCTGGCCGCCCGCCGGTCAGTAGGGTTCCCGAACCCGGGGATCACCTAATCTCCGCCCCGGGAGGCTGAACCGCCAGCCTGTTTTACACAGGCTGGCGGTTCAGTCCCTGTTGTAGTAGTCGTGCCGGAGGAGGAGACCGGAGTGGACCCGGCTGCTGCAGCAGGGCCGGGGGCCCTTCCGCCCGCCGCACAACCTGCATTGTACTGCGGAGGTAGACACCGCGCTTTTTTGTCCCTCGCGTCGTCAGTGAAACAGCTTCTCATAATCCTCTGACACCTTTTTTATGGCCATGAAGAAGAAAAGAAAGCAGTTTTCTCCAGCGGCGTCCCCTTCCACACTTAACGTGGATTTCTGTAATATTAGGGGACTTCACTCAAACATAAACGCAGTTCACCATCACCTTGAAACTGCAAAGCCGACCCTCCTTTTTTTAACGGAGACGCAGATATCTTGCCCGGCCGATACTTCTTACTTATTATACCCCGGGTACAACCTTGAACATTTTTTGTACGTCGAGCCGGGGTATGTATGTTCGTCTGGAATGATATTTGCTGTCGACGTCTTTATGGTCTAGAAGACAGGGACCTGTCAGTATTGTGGGTAGCGTGGATCAGGGCGGCCGCACCCGTATCTACGCGTGCCTTTACAGGTCTCATAGCGGTGATGCAGACACAACTCGATTGATCGAGCACCTGCGAATGGCGTCTGGCAAAGTCATCGAAAGGTACCACTCCGCGGAGTTAGTGATTTTAGGAGACTTTAATGCCCACTATGCCGAGTGGCTCAGCTCTCGGTCCACTGATTTCGCGGGGAGATCTGTTCATGATTTTGCTATGGCCTATGGTTCACAGCTGGTTCATTCTCCAACTAGAATACCAGATATAGAGGACCATACCAGCTGTCTACTGGATCTTCTGCTGACCACAGATCCGGATGATCTAGAGTATACAGTCTCTGTGGATGCGCCACTAGGCTCATCGGACCACTGCCTCATCCGGACCCAAGTGCCATGCGCTAGCCCTGACGCACCGCGGTCTCCCGGATGGCGTCGCATATGGCACTATAAGTCAGCAGACTGGGATGGGCTGCGTGAATTTTACGCATCGTACCCGTGGAGGCAGCTCTGTTTCTAGTCCGAACATATAGACACCTCTGCAGGTGCTGTAGCCGAGGCTATTCTGGCTGAGATGGAATTATTTATTCCAAACCGGCGGGTGGCTACTTCAGGTGCTAAAAAGCGGCCGGGGTTTAATCGGTCTTGCGGAGAAGCTAAACTGCGCAAGCAAGCCACATACAAGGCTTGGACCACGGCTCGTATTAATGGAAATCCTGGTGTTCCCGACTTGAAACGGGGGTTCAATGCTGCCTCGAGGTTCAGTAAAAGAGTAATTGCCAGGGCTAAGTTTGAGTTCATCGGCAGGATTGGTGAGCGCCTAGCTAAGCACCCATCTGGGAGCCGTGCTTTTTTGTCGCTCGCTAAGGCTGCCGAGGGAAACTTTTCTATGTCGTCCTTTCCACCACTCCGAAAACCGGTTGGTAGTCTGGCCCACAGTGCTAAGGAGAAAGCCGATCTGTTGGGGAATCTCTTTGCCTCAAACTCGACTTAGAACGATGGGGACGCCGCACCGCCTTCCATCCCGTGGTGTGGTGATTCCATGCCGGAAATCTCAGTTAATCAACGAGATGTTCGGTGGGCATTACTATCTCGAGAGATAGCAATGCCCGCCGAACATCTCGTTCATAAGTCGAGTGGGCCAGATGGCATTCCGGCAGTGATGCTAAAGCTGTGTGCTCCTGAGTTGTGTCCTGTCCTTACGCGCTCACTTATTCCATTAGGCAAGTTCCGTTATCGTGGAAGACTGCGAACGTGCACCCTGTGCCCAAAAAGGGTGACAGATCAGACCCATCGAATTACAGGCCTATCGCTGTTACTTCCCTTCTCTCCAAGGTGTCCAAGCGCGTCATTAACAACCGGCTCCTGAAATACCTAGAAGAGCACGACTTGATCAACGACCATCAATACGGCTTTCGTCATGGTCGCTCGACTGGTGATCTTCTAGTGTATCTTACACATCGCTGGGCTTCAGCCGTGGACAGTCAAGGTGAGGCATTAGCTGTTAGTTTTGATATGGCGAAGGCGTTCAATCGGGTCTGGCACCGTAGTCTTCTTTCAAAGTTACCTGCATACTGTTTGCCTGAGGGATTATGCGAATGGGTTGCTAGCTTCTTGTCCAGCAGAAGCATTAGAGCCGTTGTTGATGGTAGTTGCTCCGATAGCATGGACATTAATGCTGGCGTCCCGCAAGGCTCTGTATTATCCCCGGCGCTGTTTTTGCTGCATATCATTGAAATATTATCTATCGACAGCATTCATTGGTATGCCGACGACAGCACCGGGGACACTTATTACACGGGCCGCGCTAATATTCTCCGCTCTCTGGTGGAGGAGAGCCGCGAACAACTTGTGTCGGAAATCGAGAGCACACTAAGTAGAGTGTCCGACTGGGGGCGACAGAACTTAGTGCGATTTAACCCCTATAAGACACAAGGCTGCGCGTTCACCGCTAAGAAAACCCCATTTGCTGTGGCTTCACACTTCGAAAACACACCCCTCACTATCGCTAATAGTATTGGGATACTAGGAGTTGAAATCGAAGAAGAAAAAGTTCGAAGAAGAGGGCACTGGAGGCGGACGGCAGGCTCGTGGACTTTTTCTCAAGCATAGCTCATTTTCAGGTTTTTGGGACTAGTTTTTGGAGATTATAAAACAGTGACAATCTGGATAGTGACAAAGGGTAAGGGACGTAGGTATGTGAGATGATAACGATAGGTGCCAATGGCCAGCAGGTGGAGCAGGAACTGAAAGAAGACAACGGAGGAGGAAGACAGAACTACGAGTAAGAGAAGCTAGGGACGTAAAATCCGAGGAGCGGAGAACAATTTCAAAACAATTACCTGTACAGTCAGATTAAATTAAGCCTCTTGGAGAGGTTTTCATTTAATTATGTAAAACAATATATATGATAATAAATATAATGAAATACCTAACTCATTAAAAGATTTAAGAATAAAACAATTCAAAATGAAATTATTTAAATGGTTAAATACTAAATGTTTTTATTTCGTCAAAGAGTTCCTTGATTGGAAAAAATTATGACATTGTTGAACATCATTTATTTTCTTATGCATTAATTAATTTGACATCTGATCTCATATGACGTATTTTTATAATCAATTAATATTCAATGTTTTGTATTACTATTTTATATTTTGCATGCCATTTATTGGCTGAATATTCAGGAACATTATTTTAAATTGAAGTCAAGACTACTTGTTGTACCACATTTACAGCAAATAAATCATTCATTCATTCACTCATTCATTCAACATACGTAAATAAACAAACAAGTATGTAATAATATTTTGGTCAAATTAAATTAACTAACAAGCGGGAAGTGAAAATCTGTTTTTGGTTGTTTTCTTTGTATGATAACCCGTAATCCAAGGCAAGTTTTTGGGCAACTGACATGAGGTATGATGGATAGCATTATACATTTTCATGTAAACGGTAAACGAACGCATTCACAATGACATGTTCGCACAGAATAACTTAGAGTTCGGCGACGAGTCTCAAATAAACCTGCGCGCCCTTAACATTTTTAATACTCGCTGGAACAGCTGCGGGTGATTCATCTGACATTGGACGAGCGCGCCGGAGAACTCGAGCGGCGCATTTAAAACGGCGCGCGACCGTGATTTTGATCGCGATAAATAAAAAAAATGCGAATATAAAAAAATAATAAAAACTTAACCAAATTTTATCTTTTCGATGTACGAGTACGATAGAGAGAGAACGCAAGGAACGGAGGAAGCGACTAATGATTCAATTTAAACAAGTTCAATAGTAGCAGTACATCGAGCCGGAGCTCTACTCGCAGGCGGATCGTTCCCTGCGAGGAATACAAAAGCGGTACACGGACGAAGCGTCGCCCGGGACGCGTCGTCGTCGCGCTACGTGGAGCTAGTACGAGCGGAGGAGTACTCACATTGTGCTGGTGCAGCGTGAGCACGACGTTGTCGAAGGCGGCCGGGTGCGACAGCGCCTCGGAGCTGCCGCGGAGCAGCTCGGCCAGCAGCGCCGCCCCCGCCCCCGCCCCCGCGCCCGCCCCCGCGCCCGCCAGCTTCGAGGGCGAGGAGGTGGCGCGCACGTGCGTGGCGCGCGCGCCCGCCCCCGCGCGGCCGCCCGCCCCCGCGGCCGGCCCGCGCGGCTCCACCAGGCTGCGGCGGCCGGCCGGCGCCTCCAGCGTGCGGCCGAAGGCGCCGCGCCCGAACTGCTGGCGCCGCGCCTCCGCGTCGGCCGCGTCCGCCGGCGCGAGCGGCGAGGGCGAGGCGGTGCGGTCGCGCGACCACGAGTCGCTGTCGGCCTCGGACGGCGAGTCGCCGCGCGACACCACGCCGAACTTGCGGCGCGGCCGGTACGAGTCGTCGTCGCGCTCGTCGGAGCTCTGGTGCGCGAGCGCGGCGCGGCGCGACCAGGGCGGCGCGCCCGCCGGGCTGGGCGGCCCGCCTGCCGGGCTGGGCGGCCCGCCCGCCGGGCTGGGCGGCCCGCCCGCCGGGCTGGGCGGCCCGCCCGCGCCCGAGTCGTCCGAGCGGTCGCCGAGCAGCGACGAGCGCGCGTCGGCCGGCGCCTCCTCCTCGCCGCCCTCGTCGCTCGCCGTCGTGATGTAGATGCCCTTCCTCCTCCGGGTCTTGTCGAGCGGGCGGCGCCGCTCGCGCGCGCCGGGCGGCGCGGCCGTGCAGGGGTCCTGCACGGCCGCGAGCAGGCTGGCCACCTGCTCGCTCGTGATGGTCTCGTCCTCCTTGTCGCGGTCGAGCGAGCCGTCGGACGCGCGCCGCGAGCGCGCCGGCTCCTCCGGCGGGACCTCGGTCGACCACTGTTTCACTATACACTCGTACACCGGCACAGGTATAGAACTATCCGCGGCACTCGCGCTCTCGTCGTCGTCGGCGGGGAAAGCGGCACATTCACAGTTCGGATTCGCGCAGGCCGCTTCGGCGGGCGGCTCCGGTAGCGGCGGAAACGCGAAGGGCGGCGCCGGCTCCGGCGGCGACGCGTCGGCGTCGACGGCCGGCACGCGCGCCAGCACCGGCAGACTGCCGCGCGCGGCGGCCGCGCCCGCGCCGCCGGCGGCCGGCAGCGGGTGCGTCAGCGAGCGCGCGCCGAGCGGCCGCGGCGCGGCGGGCGGCGGCGAGCGCGGCGCGGGCTCGGCGTGCGCCAGCAGCCCGTCGTCGGACCCCACGGCCGAGTCCACCGACGCCAGCGACCCGTCCGCCGCCGGCGACGCCGTGCCGGCGCTCGACCAGTCGGCGTCGCGGCGCGCGCCCGCCGGCCGCCCCTCGGTTCGCGGCGGCCGCCGTCCGAAGTCGAAGATCGGCCGGCGGACACCGGGGTAGCGTTCGTCGTGGGCGAAGTCGCCCTGCGAGAAGGAAGCGCTGCGGTAGGGGATCGTCTTCTGCGCGTAGGAGCCGACGATCGACTTGGGCTCGACCCTCATGAGCGTGATCGCGTCCGCGTCGAAGTCGTCGCGCGGCGGGCTGTGCCGGTGGCGCGCGCGCGGCGGCGGCACGGGCGGCAGCGGCGGCGGCGCGGGGGCGGGGGCGGGCGCGGGGGCGGCGGCGGGCGGCGCGCGCGGCATGAGGCGCTCGGTGAGCGCCTGCAGGCGCTGGTGGCGCGAGGGCCGGTCCTGGCGCGCGCCGCGCTGCAGGCGGCGCTGCAGGCGGTCCAGCGGGCCGCGCGGCAGGCACGCCGCCAGCGCCTCGTCGGGGCAGCAGCGGCAGGCGCACGGCGGGCAGGCGGCGCGCGGCGCGGCGGCGCGGCGCACGGAGTAGCGCACGGCGCCCAGCGCCACGTACGGCGACCTGCGCACCACGCGGTCGGTCGGCGCTCGCGGCGAACGGCGAGTGTGCCGCCGCCCTCCGCCGCCGCCCGCCCTCCGCCGCCGCCGCCCGCCCCGCGGCCGGAAGGCGCGCGCTCTATTATTAGCGCGGCGGCGGGCGGCGGCGGCGGCGGCGGGCTCACGCGCGAGAACAGTCGCGCCGCGCGCTGCGCTCGCGCTCGGACGAACCTCTACCACCCTAAACTTTGTTTGTATTGACGCTTAAAAAGCGAGTTCTATGTGGACACCCCAGAGCGAGCCGTCCGTCGTAGAGCAGCGCGCCGCGAAGCTCCGTCATTAAAACCGAATGATTTTATGTTTCACTTGTGATCCCGTCAGCTACATCGTAATATTTATCGTAATTACGATCGATACGATATATATTAAAGAATATATATCGTATCGATCGTAATATAAATATTACGATGTACTCGTATTTCATTGAAAAAATAAATATTAGACTTTACAGGAGATTTTTTATTGTATCGTATGTACTCGTATATGACTCGTGAAAAAATATATATTCCCTTCCAGTTACACTTTTACAAGTTGACACTAATTATTCAATTCAAAAGAAAAAGTAGATATTATAAATATGTTTACAATTGCAAAAAAAAGTATGTTCATGAGATATCCAGCGAAAACAGCGTCATGGATTTTTATGGGATATATACAAACATCACTGAGATTATATTGAGCTAAGCTTCAAAGTTTTATTGCAACATTTATAATTGCATTTTGAATAGTTTCCCGATGAATTAATGCAATAATAAATTGACAGAAAAATAGTAGGTACTAGTATTTTCCCGGACAGACTTAATTCACCTGGAAAATATCACTTGGGTGCTTCAGTTGGGCACGACGACGGAGAGACGGATGTAGGTTGCCCTTTTATCCATTTAATAAGAAAAGTAGCCATTTAATAAGAAAGATACAGTGCGATACAGTATCACTAATAGATATCTAAATTAATTTGAAATGACGTAAGTTATGACGATGCTCTCTCTCAGATCGTGGGAAATAAACCTGTTAAATCCTTTTTATAATTTCCTATTGTTGGAGAATATATCGACATGATTCAAAGACTAAGCAAATTTGATATAAATAAAGTTATATTAAATGTTTCACCAGAACGAGAGAAGTATCGTGGGAGGTAGAGCTGGATTTGTTCTAAAAGACAGCTGGAGCTCTGTCACCATTTATAATCTTAAATAAAAATATCGAGGCCGGTAGATTCAGTATACTATGTTTTTAGGCTATAATACTAAATTGGAATATAAAACTAAAGGTATCTAAAAAGATACCTTTAGTTTTATATTCCAATGCTCTTAAAAAATATTTTGTAGCTTTTCTAACCTACATGTACCGTGTAAATTGAATTCCACGTTACACTGCCAAATTGTAACAAACTACGGACATGAGAAAAAATACAATTTTAGCCCAATGCAATGATTGTTTCATCATTGCAAATCATTTCAAAACATCCCAAAATTTTACTCCGATGCGAATCTGATCCTCTGTATTGAAATGATGGTAATATGTGGATGGTCTGCATTTCGATTATGACTCGGATGATTAACCTGTTGTATGCTGACACATTTCTCTCTCCCCACTACACGTTCCCAAACCATTATTCCCATCTTTAGACATCTAATACTAAAAAAGACATCCGTTCTTATCCCCGACACATTCCAAAACTATCGCTTGCAAATTTCAAAATAATTTTAATATATGTAATACCACATTCGTTACTATTCACAGCACATTAGAAAATAACCATAACATTATCTCTAAGTAGACATAAACAGTGGCCAAGACGTTCCAATGCCATTGTCCCACACAAACATACCGAATGTTCCAGTTTTACTGTCTCTACCTTACTCTACTGTATACGAGTCCGACTAAACTCGGCTCAATTCGACTCCATTCTATTCTATCGTCGTCTCGAAACTACCACGAAGTCATGCTGCCGTCTCTTTCAAGCTATCCAAAATCTATCACTCGGACATCCCAGGACTATTTTAAAGATTTTGCATTAACAGTATTAACCTGCGAGACTGACAGTAGGTACGTTTCGACTTGCCTTGACTAGCGTACAAGAATTCTTCAATTCTTAAACCAAAAACTTTGCATGTCGATGTTAGCAGAATATAGCACTCATATTAATATTATTTCAAGATCTGTGTATAAACATATTCTATGCAAATAAAGTGCTTCGATCTCATTGACATGAAATAGTGTCAAAGTATAACAGGTGGGAAATGGAAAAATTCGCCTGCCCCCCCTAGGTGGGATTTGAACCCACGACCTCTCGATGTCCGGTCGAGTGTTCTTCCAACTGAGCTACCAGGAAGGTTTGTGTTGCTGACGAATTTTTGCATCTTATATTTCTATACTGTGTGTCACAGTGTGACGTCATCAACCTATTAAGTAATTACACTACTAAAGTAGGCATAGCAGTCCATCGTCGCAGATGAAATTCAGCTATTTTTTGATAACACCAAACTAATTAAATTATTATAACCCCTAGGTGGGTACAAATCCCACCTAGGGGGGGGCAGGCGAATTTTTCCATTTTTCAAAAAATATTTATCTGGCAAGTTGGCCAAGACAACTATTTAAATAATAATAATAACAGGTGGGAATCGGAACTTTGAGATGGGACCTATCGTATAACAAAGTTCTCCTTTATCTCAAATTACACAATTATTTAAAAATTTTGACTGTTTTAGTAATAATAAGTTTACGGTCGGGTCCTCGTTATCAGCGCGAAGCCTCGGCTACGAGCTATGTGTTACTGGTACCAGTCCCATAGTCATATTTCTTCTCTTGTAACTGTTTATGAACGTTAGTTACCAAAGTGGAAGAAGGGTCTCACCGGTGTAGGTCGCGGCGGCGGCGCGCGGCGTCGGGCGGCGGCGCGCGCGGCGACGCCATGGACGGCACGGCACGCCGCGGCACGGCACGGCACGCCACGGCACGGCACGGCACGGCACGCCACGGCACGGCACGGCACGTCACGTCACGCCGCGCATCGCGCTGCCTCCGCCGACACCTGCAATACACGGGAGATGTCCGCTCAATACGCAGCGGCTTTGAATATCCTGACACGATGAAAGTTCTGGATAAGGAAGCTCGCGTCGCTGTCCGTATGTCTCTCATTACAGAACTTATTGCATTGGCCGTTGTTGATCTTATGTACACAGGAGACTATATAAAAAAATGATAATAATAAATGACCGATATTGAAAAATGCTTCTTCAACAACATTGACAACTTTTTTTTATGGAATAGAGATCGAAATGCCCAAAAAAGTTATCGACTTCTTGAAAGTCGTATTTTTTTTATTTCACTTAACACCAGGCTATTTCACATTATATTTC
Organism: Hypsopygia costalis; assembly: GCA_937001555.2. Classification (NCBI taxonomy): domain Eukaryota; kingdom Metazoa; phylum Arthropoda; class Insecta; order Lepidoptera; family Pyralidae; genus Hypsopygia; species Hypsopygia costalis. The sequence continues at coordinate 23,837,949 of OW443346.2, forward strand.
ACATGACAAGACGATACACTGAGAGCTTTAATTGAAATTAAGCTTAACTTATAAATATTATTACCAGTGAACTCTGTCTGACTGTTAACGCAAGATGGCAACAATTTCAATGTCGTCGATAACAAAACCTTTGTATGTATGTTACGTAATGTCAATCTAATCTTATAAGTGAAACCCTGTAATTGGCTTGTAAGATTACTAAGTTGATGTTAATTAATGACAGAATTCTACCTTTTTGTTGTCCGAATAAAATAAAATGAAGTTAAATAAATGTGCAAGTAAAAGTAACTATCGTACCAAGTTACGAACTATGACCGTTTAATATACTAGAGTTTGTGGTAGAGCCACAAATAGAGGGGTGAATCAAAACGTACGAATAGTCTCACTCGCCGTAGATGTCGGTAAGTTTAGACGTGTAAAGCTAAGCGCAGATGAAGCTGGAATACTCCTGTTGCATTTTAATTTTTAGCATCTATTTCGTGAGATATAAGAGCTGTAGCACTGTCAGAGTGCTAAGCTTCACGTGCTCTTGGCCAAAAAGAATCATAACTTTGTACTATTGTAAATGTTTTTTATGTATATGTATTTTATGTTCGTTATGTACAATAAAAATAATTTCAAACAAATTCCCTTTTAGATCTTTAGTTCTCCTTGAATGCTGCTCTAATTCACCCCGCAGCTGCAGTGCGATGTAGTTGACGACGTCGACGTAGTATTAAGGCTACAGTCCATAATTTAGTTCTCGTAGCTCCATCTGTGCGCCGCGGGCGGAACTACGACCTCGAGGGCGGCGGCGGCGCGGAGAAACACGAGTCTGACTACACCTAACAATGTGAGTTTTGACTGGTAGGATAGAGATTCGTTCGTTTAGAGGATTGTTGTGTTCCCGCGAGTGAATCAGATTACCAGGAAGTAGTTGCTGCGATGGCATCAGAGATATCGGCGCGCTGGTTACTTTATGTTGCAATCATCTATAGGCTACGGTTACCCCTTTACATCAGACGGACCTTATGCTTGTCCACCACGGACGGTAGTATAAAAATATAAAATAACAAGTGTAAAGAAAAAAAACATTTAAACAAGTTCTTATTGTAATTACTGTGTTTAGCTTATGAAGCCCTTTCATTTGACAACATAGGGGTTAATGTGGAAATAAGAAATCACTACTTTGTGTCGCCCGCCATCTTCTTCTTCTTTTCTCTCTCTCTCTTTCTCTCTTCACTAGCTCAATGAATCTTGGACACTAAGATTATATAGAGCACTTTGGATACGGTTATCTATTTCATCCTCTCTTTGGCTGGCATCCATCTCAATGTATTTAAATTTGTCCGCACCTTCGTATGTGGTCTGTCTGATCGCTAGCTCCGTCCGTCGTCTGGTATCCTTGTACCTCTTCGTGTGAAGATACTCCGTCTTATCCACGTTTATTCCGAGACCCACCCTCGAACCTCATTTTCCAAAGTTACTGTCATTTCAGAAAGCTTTTCTTTTCGTTCTCCCTCGAGTGCTAGGTCGTCAACATATCCAATCACCTTGTGTTTGCCAATCAACTCGACTCTACAATTTGTTTCCAAAACGTTCCTTATGACGTGTTCAAGTAATACAATTACGTTGAATATTGATAGTGCTTCCCCTTGTCTTGTGACCTTTACCAATTGTCTGTGTAAATAAATGTAATAATAATAACAATGTACAAAGATAGATGTAATTCAATTTCAGTCTCATTTGACAACTCGTGTTTGTTTCTCTGACCCGCTAGCTATATTAACTTTACCGTTCAGTAGTATAAGATTTTTTTATTTTTTTTTATTTTTCAATGTTGCAGTTATAATTAGGATTCCCAATTATCTAACAATACTCCATTGAGCTTCTAATTAGTAAAAAGCACGTATATTTTAAAGCTGTAACGATGTTGAAATGTTCGCCACTACGTCAAATACTCAGTGTTTAGTGTTGGACAATTTCAATTAACATTGCTCTTTTATTTTAATTTTTAAAATATTGTCAGATTAAATTAATTCTTGTATAGCAGCATGGGAGTTTCCTTTTTGAGTGAAGATGTTTCTAAGGTCAGCAAGGCGCGAGTTCTTCTTCTCCGTCATCCATCCGCGGAGTATTTCTAATACTATTAAAAATTACCCCGATTAAAAATACTAATGATCAAAAACGTGTATGAATAATTAATAAACAAATACGTTGTATAAAAAAAGGTCGCTGTAAAAACCGGACCTGCAATAAATCCTAAAATTTTCCTGTAAGTTCTATGGTCGTACCGAGGTCCTGTAAAGTAGCCAACGTACTATTATTTAGTCGGCGATTTTACTGAAAAATCTTATAATTTACAGCAGTTCGAGTTTCTACAGTAACGTATTCGCAACCTATTTCAACGAAATTTAAGATTAATATTTGAACTCGTGTGCTGGTGGACCGCAGGGCGTGTCCTCGTGCCGCGGGGTCGCGCGCCGTAGAGAGCGCCGCCGCCGCGACGCAGCCCCCGCGCCGCCGGCCTGCTCCAGATGGCCGTCGTCGCGGGCCGTGTCCACTTGCATCCGCACACGGATTTAATCGGAATACTGACCGTGGATATGTATGTAATATGTTTACACCTCCGATCGCACCGTTATGTCAAGTTCCAGTACACAGGGGCGGGCACAGTGGCCTCTGGCAAAGGTTACTTCATGGTTACTTCGCTACCTGTGGTCGGCAGACTCGGCACCGTCACGTCGTTGTGCGACTATTCGGTATCCGAAAAAGCTGAAATATTTTTATTCCACGCCGCGTCCCTCCAGTAACCCTAACTTAATAACAAACTGAGCGATTTCTATAGCTTATAGATGTTTGCAGTGCAAGAAATTGCTTGCGTTCTGTAGGGGTTGATACATCTATATATTGATTGATACAACTATTTAATAATATGAGACGGATTTTATTGTATCTGCTAATTGATAGATAATGCTATGTGATAAAATGATACAAGGTGAGCTCGCGCCGGCGTCTAACGTGAAATGAACGTTTTTACATAGCATCGCGTCAATTGCTGACGCTAGCAAAATGTTTGCAAAATGCGCTAGAAAATTTTCCCTTCTCCCACTTTCATAACCAGTTACAAGAGAAGAATTATTTTTTTGCTGTCTGATAACCTAACTGCACATGGTCACCTGCACGTGGTTCATCTTACAGTTAAGAAAGAGGCTCTGGCAGAAGATAGACAGGGCCTGTAGAACCCGACAGAGGAAGTACGTCCACCTTATAGAATACCGCAGTAAAATAACAATCCCTTTAAGTATTGTTATGTTATGCAAGTAATTGAGGTCACCAGACGCAAGTAGGGGCTTCGTCAGCAGATGACAATGTGAAGTAACCTTACTGTAACATCCTCGCTTCTTATCTAACATTTCTCCACAGCATATGTAAGTGATCACATCCGATCACTTCTCGACTCACTCGCTCCAATTGTTACACTTTTATTTTGGTGGTTGCTAGGAAATAAAAACAAAACTAAGTAGGTATTGTCCAAACGCATCGCGCGCACGCGGCCGCCGTTTATTTTTACACGTTCGTAGTAAACCGCCCCCGCGCCGCCCCCGCCCCGCCCCCGCCCCCGCCGCCGCGGCGCTGCACCGCGTTATTATATCACGAATCACGATATTATAAGTGGGATCTGATCACCTCCAGAATTACACTGCGAGTGAGTCTCCTCGATGGCTACTTGAACTAGTTTGAACAAAACTCCCGCCGTCAATTTACATCTTAGTTTCAACGATATTGCACGATATTTGGAGTGTTATTTGGCAGGGTCTCGGTCAATGAACCCCAAATCTAAGCATGATGTTCACGTTTAATTTAAAGGAATTTGGAGAAATTTGGAGCCATGAGCCCATAATACAGGGTCTACCTAGTTTGGTGCTTCTGTCTCCCTCATAAATTTGTAAACTTTAATATGTAAGGTCCTATCCATGTATCTACATTGGACTTTAAACGATTTCTATGTAGGAAATAAAGCCAGCCTAACCTACACGAGTGCACTCAGACATCTGGACAACGGAGCGCTGATGAAAGAGAGGTAGAGCGATACGAGTTCAATTTGAAATCAATATCGCTGCGGAATAAAAACAATACCATTTTTCTGGAAAGTCACAAAAACGTCCAGGGCAAATAATTTTTGAACAAATCCCGCTGCGTCCGTCCTTAACTGTTGTTATCGAGCGAGTCAGTCCCGCCGCTGGTGGCGTCTAATAAAATCTGGACGCCTTCTTCGACGCGCGCCGCAGGTATCACTGGCACGTTGCCATTTTTCATAAGTACTATTAGAGGAAATCCGGTCTGCGAAAAAACGTATTCGCCGATTCTTGTCCTTGATTTTGGCACCAGATAGACATATATAATAAATAAATAAATATTGTCAGACAAATTACACAGCGCCATCCAGCCCCAAAGTAAGCGAAGCTTGTGTTATGGGTACTAGACAACTGATAAACATACGTAAGTACCTTTTTTTTGTAAATATATACTTACGATACATAGAAAACACCCAGACTAAGACAAACAGACATGTTCATGCACACAAATGTTTGTCCTATGTGGGAATCGAACCCACGAGCGTTGGTGTCGAAGCCGCGTCATTGACCGCTACGCCACCGAGCTCGTCAAATATACGAGTATATCTTAAAATCAAAAGCATGTTCGTATAGTAAAAACGCAGAATAAGTAACAGTAGGTGCTATCGTAGTAAAAGGCCGCTCGTTAAATAGTTGACTAGATGACCTGACCACAAACAATCCAACGGTGTTCGGAAATAATGCGGTACACGCTCGTAGTAAACAATATCTAAACGTTTAATATAAACTTACGTCCGCTCTATTTTATGATTTATGGAAATAGTGTTGGGCAGTTTCTGAAAATCAAAAATGTAACTAAATGAAAAAAATATTTTCCTTTTAACCGGTAAAAAAAATATAAATCATATAAAACAATGCATTGCCACGGAGTTCATTTTTAAAATATGAAGTCGCTCCTTATTACACTCGGAATAGCGGCGAAACAACTTCGGGCGGAGACAGCCGGGTGCCGGCGCGGACTACGTGTTTCATTTTTAAAGCATATTACGTTGAAAAAGATTTTATAGGAATTTCTTTTTGTGATTTTTATTATTTACTTTTTATTAATTACGATTGATTTCTTCGTAAATGTATTACATGTCATGTGCGCCGGACTCAATTTGGACTGCGACGGCGGCGTGCAAGATTGATGACGATTTCAACGAACGTCCCCGCTCGCGCCCGGGACCTGTCAAATACGGGAACTGGTCCACGAATTTAGGAACATACACAATACAGTAATGATGTAAATGACGAATGAGCACACGGACAGGTTTGTGAAAATATAACACACCTCGGAGGAAGTTTAAAAACATCAGATGGCGTGGAGAGGACAGTCGCAGATAGACGCAGAAGCGGCAGTCGACCGTCTCCACACTAGGTTACCACAAACGACAAAAAATTGCTTCATGTGGTTCTAGATAGCATTAAATCTTTTTACCGTACCAATAATGGTCGAGTATTCTGGGTGTTGCAAACGTTATAGGCTAGACGACTGCTCAGAATCGCCTGATTCTGAGCAGTCGTCTAGCCGGCTTGTATACTTGTAACCATATACATATCTATACTAATATTATAAGGCTGAAGAGTTTGTTTGGTTGTTTGAACGCGCTAATCTCAGGAACTACTGGTTCGAATTGAAAAATTATTTTAGTGTTAGATAGCCTTATATTTCAAGGAAGGCTAGGCTATATAACATCATGCCGACACCAATAGGAGCAGAGCACCAATGAAAAATGAGGGAAAAATGTTCCTTTTGAGGGTTTACGTTGCGTGCGATGCGTAAACGGTTGAAGTTACGCAAAAATCATGTATGATGGAATTGTTCCTCTTAAAAGTTCTAAAAAAAAGTCAGCGACAGCATATGTCTGTGTTTTAAGATAAACTTACTATAACCTTTTTATGGTAATCAAATTTGTATGCAATTAATGCAATATTTGCAAATAAATTTGAAAGTACGTATAAAATTAGTAGGTGCCTACACAAATTATCCACCTTAAGTTTTTTTTCTTAATTATACGGTTATGTTAAGTACTTGATTTCCTATGATCTTACCACGATAACTGATATTCACGCGGACGAAGTCGCGGGCAACAGCTAGTATTCTACACGTATAAGATTTATAACCTTAGTATACAAATTACAATGTAAACTCTAAAATATTAATTATCTATTCCTTTTGCAGTCTTTATTGAATAAAAAAGGCCTGATTTTTTTTTCAACAACTCGAATGTAAACAAGTGTAGGACCCGTCTGATGCAGCAGTCATCGTAGCCTATGGACGCTTGCAACACCAGAGGCATCACTCACGCGTTGCCGACTCTGCTAACATCCTTTACCCCCTTTCTTGAAAAAATCCCCTACTCTCCTGTCTGTCGTCTCCTGGGTAAACCATGGCAGAAAATAGGAAAGAATCATGTATAAAACTTATACCGGGATAAATATGTAAAATTGGAATAAAAATAATTAACAAATCTCATTCTCATTCTCATTGACTCATATAACATGGACACGATGAATGTTTACGTAAAAGTATATTTTCTCAGACACGTTTTTATATCTATATAGTATAAAGGTACAGCGTACGTCTTCTTGAAGTCGAATAACATGATCTAAGGCAGCCGCCTTAGATCATGTTATTCGACTTCAAGAAGACGTCGAGTCGCCGCTCGCTCCCGACAAGTCGCACGCCGGCGGCCAGCCGATCGATGCCGTACAAATATTATACAAATTCTATCAATAATTTGTTGCGCCGCGGAGTGTCGCGACACGATTTATCGTCGCAGACTTAATTAGCGATGCAAATCGCCGCCGCCGGGAGGTCTCCTATTGATTTAAATGATCATAATTGTTTCTTATTTCCTCTCGGCGTCTTTGCCGGCCGCAAATCAAGATTTATGGCGACTTTTCCTTAATTAAGAGATTTAAAAATATATTCATTTATTTGATATATTTGTGTGCTGTAGTAATGTGTCCTATTCGCGAGTCTCTTTGACGTTTTAATGTGAATTTATGTAAGTCGGTGTCGGCACGACTCCACCGCGCGGCCGTGGGACGAGCGGCTTAGCTTCTCATTATTAGTGTAGCACGTTGATCTCCGTATTTTGTATATATAAATATCATACAATTTTATTTTTTTCATAGAATTTATAATCGTGCAAGATACAATATAATAACTCCTTATTGTACCAATAATTTACAGAGACATACAGAAATTAATTCACATTCATGAATAGGAGGTCTTATCACTGTAAGCAATGTCCTCCGGATAACCTTACCAACAAGCCGGTGTTTGTTGTGGTTGTGTTTACTTGTGTACTAGGACACAACGAGAGACGAGCCGCTCTCTGCCACCTGCATACTGCATACAGCTTTGAATGGCTACAGAAGAAACGAGTAGTAGCCTAAGATCCCGCGAGTAAGAGCTGCCACAGACTTTCGTTATATTACAAAAGCTGAAAATTACTATGTGTGCAGGCAGCCACTGACACAGGTAAGTACGATCAGTGAATGTAGAGCTTAAATCATCGTGGCTTTGACAGATAACAGGGGACCAAGGTGTATTACAAAAATTTCATCGGGATAATTTCAAAAATCATGTTGCCTTTCAATTGCCAGACACTTTGTACCGTGCCGACCTCCTGCCAGACACACTTGAACTTTAATAAATTGTAATTATATTTACGATCTTTCATCATCAGTTTCGATAGTTCTTTAAACTTTTTACAGCCACTTAGACGGTAATGGTCTGAGCTCCCTATTGTCTTTGATAAACACTTGTAGTATGGTTACAATGTGTGCTAACGTCTTCAGTTCAGGCGGTATCACCCGCGGTGGAGACCGCGACCACAAACTTGAGGAAAACGAAACATGAAGCAGAACTTTTAAATATAAACCGAAGGCTTTTTCAAAAAGCCTCTAATTCCGGCGTCGTCGGTGCCGCGTGTTTTTTTTCTCTCCGGCTCGCGGCCGTGCACTGGTCTATCGACAAACTTTTGTCCAATAATTTATTGGAGTGTGTTTTTTTTTACAATTTTACACATTTTTTATTACTTCGGGTGACAGACAAGCATCGGCCCACCTGATTTAAATCATTTACCGTAGCCTATAGGCGCTTTGCAACATGAAATACATCTATATAATTTCACTGACATTTATTACATTGTTCCCAGACATTTATTACATTGTGCGCATACTTAGTAAGTGGATAAAGAATTGAATTGAACACCGCCACATCGAACAAAATAACAACAACTCCTTGTGACCGGCAAAGGATCGCCACGACTCGACGCCAAAGTTATCGATGCGGCCGAGGAGGGCCGCGGCCTCGCGCCGAGTTAAATGAACTTACAGCGCTGACCTTTACAGTCGTCGTTGAAGGCGCGTCGGTCAGGCTGCTCCGTGCCTACTTGTTTGTGGCCGCCCCGCGCCGGCGCTCCACGTGTACTCGTGTATTTATTATTTACGGATGTCTTACAATGTAGCAGACCGCTTCACCAATCAACTAATAGAGCACCCGACAATTTGAAGGTAAAAAAGCTTTCGGCGAAATTTAACTAAACTTGAAACAACAACAACATGCATCAGTTTTCTAACTACTGACGACACCACTCCTACGAAATGTCATAAATAATGATTTTGAAATGAGAAAAATGGCGGCGTTTAGTTAATGGTGCATTGTCGCGAGAACTAAACGAGAGATAAATTTTAACTCAATCGGACCATAAGAAGTGGGTCAAATTTAACTTGCAGGGTTTAATTATAGACATCGCAGTGACTAAATAACAGCCTGTACCAATTAAAAAGACATCACAAAATGGCGCTGAATTTGTGACTAAAGAATGGATCTTTTCTCCCTGTGTAGTCGGTAATAAAGAATGTTAATAGTTATTTGTTATACAAGAGTGCAAAGTTACTTTTTAACCGCGTGCTTAATTTTGATGACCGAGCAAGCGTAGGATTCTAAAATTATAGGATTAAAAATTAGAATCCTGAGCGTTAGCGAGGGAATCAAAAGAGCACGAGGTGAAAAATCTTTGCACTCGAGTGCAACACGTAACTTTTCATCCCACCTCGGCGAGGAAATGACTAAATGCAAAAAAATCATTTGTACATTATTAGCAGTTTCAGTCAATTCTGTTTACGCCAAATAAACTGCTTCGTCGCTAGAATCACTCATTTTAAGTTTTTCACTTGTTTTCAAGTTTCTTGTTTTTAACCTAAGGTTTTAACAATTTGTGAAAAAAAAAATTGCGCGCGCAAAGCAAATAAAAAAAAAGTACACCAAGGAGGTTCCGAGTCTGAGTTTTTAACAAATTAAAAAAAGTTGTATGATAAATTGATTGTGTAAAATGATTGTGTCTTCTAAGCCAGAGATCTTCGCGGAGGTGGAGAGATTTTACGGCGAACTCTATGCTGCACATGCACCTGTCCCTACACCAGCTGCTCGTGTAAGTGATCGCCGAGCCCCGCTAACCCGACACGAAACCGAGGATATTCCAGACATCAGCATGGGTGAGATTAGGATAGCCCTTGAACAGCTGAAAAATCGTAAGGCTCCCGGTGAGGACGGAATTACAACAGAACTGTTGAAAGCTGGAGGAACTCCGGTTCTAAAGGAACTACAACGTCTGTTTGATTCCGTCATTCACAATGGGACCGCACCAGTCGCGTGGACCAGGAGTTTGGTCGTCTTGTTCTTCAAAAAAGGTGACAAAACCTTATTGAAGAATTATAGACCGATCTCACTCCTGACCCACGTGTACAAGCTGTTTTCAAGGGTTATCACGAATCGTCTCGCCCGAAGGCTTGATGACTACCAGCCACCGGAACAGGCTGGGTTTCGTAAAGGCTATAGTACCGTGGACCACATATATACATTGCGGCAGATTGTGTAGAAAACCACAGAGTACAATTTGCCGTTCTGTGTGGCTTTTGTGGATTACGAAAAAGCCTTCGACTCCATCGAAACTTGGTCTGTTCTGGAATCCTTACAGCGGTGCCAAGTTGACCACCGCTATATCGAGGTGCTGAGATGGTTGTATAGCGCTGCGACAATGACAGTCCGAGTCCAGGACCAGCAGTCTAAGCCTATCCAGCTGCAGCGGGGAGTACTCAAGGAGATGTCATTTCCCCGAAACTATTCACCGCTGCTCTGGAAGACGTATTTAAGACGCTGGACTGGAAAAAACGGGGCGTCAGCGTGAATGGCGAGTACATCTCTCACCTTCGGTTTGCTGACGACGTGGTCATAATGGCTGAATCGCTGGAGGATCTCGGTCGTATGTTGGTCGATCTCAATGCTGCATCTCGACGTGTGGGGCTGGGGATGAATTTCGACAAGACGAAAGTCATGTACAACGATTTTGTCATCCCTAGCCCGGTTATCGTAGAGAATGCAGCTATTGAAGAAGTTAAAGACTATGTCTACCTCGGACATTCCATACAGCTTGGCCGGGGTAATTTCAACAAAGAGATCGATAGACGCATTCGACTGGGCTGGGCAGCTTTTTGGAAAGCTTCGGCACATCTTCGCCGCACAGATACCCCAATGCTTGAAGACTAAAGTCTTCAACCAGTGCGTCCTCCCTGCAATGACATATGGTGCAGAGACTTGGACACTGACCATCGGACTGGTCCACAGGCTAAAGGTCGCGCAGCGAGCGATGGAGAGGGCTATGCTCGGGGTTTCTCTGCGGGATCGAATCCGAAATGAAGAAATTCGACGGAGAACTAAAGTGGTCGACATAGCCTTCAGAGTTTGCAAGCTGAAGTGGCAATGGGCCGGTCACATCTGCCGAGTAAGTGATGGCAGATGGGGGAGGAAGTTATTAGAGTGGAGGCCGCGCATAGGACGACGAAGTGTTGGACGCCCTCCTACTAGATGGTCCGATGACCTTAAGAAAGCGGCTGGGAGCGGCTGGATGCGGAAGGCGGAGGATCGTATCTGGTGGAAAGCATTGGGGAAGGCTTATATCCAGCAGTGGGTAGATACAGGCTGATGATGATGATGATGATGTATGATAAATTCGTCACCATGGAGGTTTACTCACAAACTTAGTACACACGATGTTCTAAATTCAAATTGACTTTATCCTCTAGCGGATAAAAACGACTTTCGCACTCAGATATCGATGAGCAAAAATACTCTTTCCGAGATGGGGTGATGAAAAATATGTGCTCTACACTGTAACAACATAGCGGACCGCTCCGGAAACCGACCGAAGGAGAACTCGCCCGCCCCGCGCCTTAAGGCTTTCGCAAATTACCATAGATTATGACGTCATCGATGTAATGAAAACACATTTGAAACGTTGAAAGCTACATCACACGAGCCGCTGACGAGCCTTCAATGTTGACAATGAACACAGTGACACGTTCGCTAAGTCCGTGCAACGGTTTAGGAGCCGATAATTTATTTGTACAAAGGAAGTAACACTGAAATACTAAACATCTACATGTAGGTACTCTTCATCCAGCGAGTACCGCTGTTTGAGGACGACCTTTGAATGACGGCAATAATTACAGCCGCTAACATTAATACAATTAAATGATCACATTATGTTCGTAGTCCGCCGTCCGCCGCGAGCACGGACGTGGTCATTATTAGATGTTTATTATATTGTCTCGGGGTGTAATAACTGGAGGCGTTTAAAATTAATAACATTATCGAGCCGCCGCGACTGATACAACTATAATTACTAGCGCGGGAGGCGGGGCCGATAATTTCTTTATTTATTGGAGGTTTGGGCCGTAGACGTCTGTGGACGCGGCTCTGCCGCCGTATGAAGGAGGCTAGGCCTGTCTTTTCATTTACATCGGTTTGGATAAATTGGAGTCTAAATAAACAACTGTACTAATATATTCTTATTTTCATAATTGTAAATAATACAATATACATATAATCTCAGTAGTTGACGAGCTCGGTGGCGTAGCGGTCAATGACGCGGCTTCGACACCAACGCTCGAGGGTTCGATTCCCACATAGGACAAACATTTGTGTGCATGAACATGTCTGTTTGTCTTGGTCTGGGTGTTTTCTATGTATCGTAAGTATGTATTTACAAAAAGAAAAACGACTTCATCACCCCTAGCTCGGTTATCGTATAAAATGCAGCTATTGAAGTAGTTAAAGACTACGTCTACTTCGTCTACGTCTACCTCGGACGAACCATACAGCTGGGCCGGAATAATTTCAACAAAGAGACCGACTTACGGTGCAGAGACTTGGACACTGATCGTCGGGCCGGTCCACACACTAAAGGTCGAACAGCGATCGATAGAGAGCTATGCTCGGGGTTTCTCTAAGAGATCGAATCCGGGACGAAGAAATTCGTTGGAGAACCAAGGTAGTTGTCATAGCTCTCAGAGTCATCAAACTTAAGTGGCAGTGGACCGGCTCTATCTGCTGTATCAGCGATGGCAGATAGGGGAGGAAGGTCCTGGAGTGGAGGCCGCGTGGGGCGCCCCTTTCCAGATGGACCGACGACCTCAAGAAAACGGCTGGATGCGGTAAGCGGAGGATCGTATGTGGTGGAAAGCATCGGGAAAGGCTATATCCAGCAGTGGGTAGATACAGGCCGATGGTGACTATGATGACGAATTATAATCGCCTATACTTTTTAATGCGTTTCTAAAAGTTTTTCATTAATTTATCCGTGACGTGAGAGGAGAGGCGTAACGCGGACTCCGCCATCAATAACGTCTCTATCGGAGCAGCGACAGGACCTCTTAGTTCCGCGAGGTCGCCGCGGCGACTCTACATATTTCATTATTTTTTTCTCTAATACATTCAAACGCGTCCATTAAGCTTTTATGTAAATGACCACGTCTGTGGTCCGGCGGCCACTCTGTTTGGACACCTTGATAAATTCGCCGTTTATTGATTCCGGTGATTTAGAACTCTATTAGATGACACCTTCCGAGCGGCCTCGGACACGCGCGACGCTCCCGCGACGTGCCCGCGGCGGTCGACGGTGCCACGGGTAGACTTCTTATCGCGGGCCGTCCCGCGAGACTCATTGTCCCGAGTGAGGGTGTCCCATACGACGCGACATGTTTATTTATGAAATTTCACGTGAAATCGCTATATATAATACGCAGTTGGCGTACTAGAGTGGAGAAAGTACTCCAAAGGTCGCCTTGGAAGAAATTGGTTTAAGAGACCTTGCGATCCTTTTTCCACAAATGTTTAGATATCTCAGACTACTCAACCACCTCCAATAAATACGTTAAATTATTATATAGAAAATGTGTACATTAACTGCCTATATCTTTTCATCAAATTCTGCTAATTAGGATTTGATAAAAAGTTTGAAAGCAGTAAATGTATTATTTATTTAATGTCGGCGGCGGCCGCGTTTCCACGCAATGTTAATTCGGTTCCGTCCTCTATGTGCTTGTCCGATCGTCACGATCCCTGTGTGTGCGGGTCGACCAGGTGTCGCTCCGTTGAGACAATGACATCCAATGGACATGAACAAAACCAGCGTCACCAGAGCGAGCCCTCGGTCCATTCATTACCGTCCGTCTATCTCTACAATCTCTACATAGAGATCACCTAACGCTAACAACCACAGTCTAATTAATAGAATTAACATATCTGGTATTTGTCCAAAAAAAATGGTTAAGCACGAGTCGGGCTCGGATTGAAACTGATTATTAAAAAAGTTTTTGTATTCGCTTTTTAACATGTGACAATTTTGGATCGCACTTACGAAGATGATCGACTGCATGTTACCTTTACCACTATTTCGTTATTTCCGAGCGCGACTCTAGACGCGCGTGTCCGGGTGTGCCGCGGGGATTTCTAAATATTCTTTATTATGTACGCAGACATTATTCCTGCACATTTCAAACTCAGGCCCGTTGCCTGTAGAAGCGACATAGACTCGCGTGCCGCCACCACCGCTGATCGCAGCAACTGCTTGCTTCCCGGTAACTTGACTAACTTGCAATAACAAAATTATTATTATTTAAATAGTTGTCTTGGCCAACTTGCCAGATAAATATATTTTGAAAAATGAAAAAATTCACCTGCTCCTGGTGCTAAATGTAAGGTAAGTGTTGAAAAATTGGTTTGCAACACAAACCTTCCTGGTAGCTCAGTTGGAAGAGTACTCGATCGGTCATCGAGAAGTCGTGGGTTCAAATCCCACCTAGGGAAGCAGGTGAATTTTTCCATTTTTCAAAATATATTTAACACAATACAACTCTAGACTTTCAGGACTGGTTGACTAGTTATTTGGCGGCGGTGTTCTATGTGGAGGGTACTGTGCATTGTTCTACTGATAGAACAATGCACAGTATAAATCCCACCACATAGAAGCTTTGACTGAACAAAGCTTTGCTTTTTAGGGTTCCGTACCCGTAGGGTGTCAACGGGACCGTTTTTCGAGGCTTCCGTGTTCATCCCTCTGAGACGAGGCTGTTCTTATGAACCGCAAGAGTGGACACTTGAAATTTCCACAATCAATTCAACAAAATAATATGAATTAAATTATTCTTATTAAATACTTTCGGGTTTCATGCTTCTGAATGAAAAAACAATCATAATTTTTACAGGATCACTCCAGTGCCAGCCTGTTTTTCTGTGACATCCAACTTTTTGGAAATATTTGTAAATATATCCAAACCAGTGTTCGAGGTGTGACGGCGGATCGTCGGCGGAGTAATTTCCGCTGTTAGCACAGGTATTTATTCAGTGCGCCGCGCGGCAAACACATGCCGCGAATACTTTCACAGTTATATCACAAAATGACTTTGTCTCGTCCGCGCTTCTTCGATCGCGACGCGTCCTCGGAGTCATCGTCGCCTTCGGCTCCTCATACCGTTGTTCACCCTCGCGCCGCCGACCGCGGCCGCTGCACGGCCTCGGTCACTACAATATAATGTTGTGTACATAGTTTAGCGCCGGAATGCTATCGGCACGTCCGCTGATTAAAACTCTCACGTACTGAGCACACAGTGAGGCGTTTTATGGTCGTGCGAAATTCAGCGAGCGGCGGCCGCGCGGGCGGCGGCGGCGACGCGGATGGTGAGCAAACATGGGCTCGAGTGCGAATTCCTTGTTTTGTAAATATATGTATAACTGTGAGCGCCTCGGCGGCGAGCGTCTCTCTCGCCTCGACTCGAGCGTCGCCTCCACTACGAGGGTGTCGCCCAACATTTCCACTGCGGCTCGTCTGTTTTTACACACGTATCAATATGCGAGATGTTATCTTAAATAGTTGTAATGGCCCGTAATGTATTCCCGCCGCACTCGGCAAAAAGCGTGCAGCGCGATTTTATCAACAAAACTAGTTACAAACAAAACAACCCGAAAAACATTACTGAAGGAAAGGATTAAAATATTATAACTATTTTATGGCATAAGTAGGTATATTCTTTAGATATCCAATTTCTAATTAAATAATAAACACACAGCGCCATTTAGTCCCAAATTAAGCGCAAAGCTTGTACTATGAGTAGACAACTGATAAATGCACTTAAATATTTTTTTTTTGTAAATAAAATACTTAGAAAATACCCAGACCAAGACAAACAGACATGTTCATGCATTTAAATGTTTGTCTTGTGCGGGGATCGAACCCGCGACCTCGGAGTCAAAGTAGCCATTGCTAACCATTCGACCGCCGGGCTCGTATATTTTGACGAATGTAAGTTTCGACTGACGCTGTAGTTTGCTTGCGGTGATTGTTTTATCCACTTGATGCGCCACTTCTAGATTATAACAGACGGCGTAGATGTACATGTGTACATGTACATAAACATTATATATAAAAGGCTAAATTCCTGACAGAGCAACTCACAGCTACGCACATCACTGGACCGACAATTTAAAGTTTGGTACCTTCGATATTTTGTACCGTTGTTGGCGTGTAGGCGAAAAACAAGAACCTTACTAATATTATAAATGCGAAAGTTTGTACGGATGGATGTTGGTTACTCGATCACGCCAGAACGGTTGATCGGATCTGGGTGAAATTTATCACAGAGGTAGATATTAATCTGGAATAGCACATACACTACTTTCTATTCCAAAAAATGTAAGATAGAAAAGAAGTTGAAACGATATGATTTTTTGCCGCTATATATTCCAGAAAAATACGGTTCCCGTGGAATCGATTTGTTTTTGTTTTCCACAAAGCAAGAGTTTAATTCGACATTATTTTTTGCATAGTCTTAGTTTAGGGGTTAGAAAATGGCATAAGCTCCTCATTATCACGAAAAATAAAATCACTGTAAGTGAGGAAACCGGTTCCACACATAAATTACCGTATTCATTCGTTCCGCTGATCAATTTTATTAAACGTTTCACTCGTTCACCATTCACCAAAAAGAGAAACATAACAAGGGTCCCAGTGTTGAATTTATTGTTTATATTTCAGGTGCCCGATGCATACAACTTTTATACAAAACAACCTAGAAATTTTTAGAGCGGATAATGAGTATAATGATAATCTAATAATAATAAGCGGAATGATAATCTCTCTCTTTTGGTGCTAGAGTTAGGGCAGCACGAGTAGGTAGAGAACGAATCAAATCAATATAAATAATGTTGACCTCCACAGTGCCACCACTGCTTCGACACGCGTCGCCCGAGCCTGCGATGGTACAAGTAATTCGAACCAGACATACGGCGCTACCTTCGTCATGTAGCCGGCCACACCTCCTGCGGTCCCTTCGTTTGGAAGATCATTTTTTTATTTTTACTGAATTCTACAGCGGATGTGCCGCTTTTGAAAAGGTGTGATGATTTTTTTGTAGTTCTGCACCTCAGCAAAGCGCTGATGTCGTCTCTGGTATCGTGATCGTTCATAACAAAAAGGTGCAGCAATTGCTTCGGATCAGCGTATCATAAAATCTATGGTAACGGGCAGACCGAGCGAGTGATCGTTTAAATAAATTTATCTAATCTCATACTGAAATTTACACATTAAAAAACTAAACACAGTATCATAATGACAGTCTTTACGCACAAGCTATCAAAATAAATTTAAAAAGTTATTTTTCGATACAGCTCTTATAGGGACAACTGTATCGTAAAATAACTTTTTTACCATTTCGATACAGCTTCAGCCCTGGATACAGGTATTTTAAACAGGTTGCAATGCAAATACATTGCAACTTTGCAAAATTTTTCTACATAATCTGTGAACGCAGCGCCGCGCGGCGCGTCGCGCATGCGCACTACGCATGCTCGATCTGCAAATGGATTTCTAAGTAAGAATTATAGCTGTTAAATTAACTTCATGGTTGCATTTAAAATATTGTTATGATATATTTCATGAGATTAGATAAAGTAGTGTATGAAACTGCACATAATTAGGTATTAAAATACTCGTGTGGTCTATTATAACACTCGCCTTCGGCTCATGTTATAAACTCACACTCGTATTTTAATAACCCTTATTATGCAACAGTTTCATAAACTACTATTATTCAATGGTAAATACATAATGCGAAAAACTTTTATGAAATATGCGTCTTTAAGCCCAGCCGGCCGCTCCCTCCCGGTGCTTACTAAAATTGTGACCGCACAATGGCTCGAACAAACTCCAGCGTGCGGTCTGACCGCGGGCCTCTACACTCGACGTGGTCCGCGAGCCGCGAGTGGGCTCCGCCTGCCGCGGTGCACGCGGTGCCCGGTGTACTCGTGGTGCCGGTTCATTAAGTCCGGTGCACGGCTGTCGGTGTAATTATTTTGACAGCGCTCGCACGTCGTCGACCGCGCGGGCCCCGCCGGCGAACACATTTTACCAGTTAACTGATTTTTTTTATGCCACTGAGATGGAAATAAATATACGGCCAGCTTGATGCCGCCGTCGTCACGGAAAATACTCGGTATCGCTCCCGCCGACCTCGTTGACATTGTAAGAACGTGCGGCGAGGCCTTTGAAGATTTTGATGTCGCCGCACACGAAAGATGTCGAGAAAATGTCAAGTCTACTGACACGTCAGGAGTTTGGTCTGAAAGTAGCATTGTTGGTCATCTTCTTCGGTGTCGACGATGACTCTCACGTCATCGAGGTGAACGAAGTCCGTTCGCGTCCGGCCGTTGCTGAACTTAGCGAGCCCTGTGTGCCCTTCGGTCCGAAAAGTACAAACTTTTGGCCATCCCTCGGGAACAGTAATTTTTTCGGGATAGAAGGTATCCTATTATTTATCCTGGACATATAATGTGCTGCGTGCAAAATTTAATGACCAGTACTTATAGCGAAAAATTTTTAACTTTTAAAATATTAGGCTGAGGCTTCATTTGACCACATACAACGAAGAGCAGTATCGTCGGTGACCAATAATCTCGGATCGATTGGACTCTCTCTCTCTCTACACGCAGAGATGTAGCGTCTCTTTGCGTTCTACACAAATTATATCACGGGGAGTGCTCCGATGAGTTGTTTGATTTGATACTTGCCGCTGAGTTCCACTATCGTACATCTCACCATAAATTTAAATTCCATCCATATCATCTTGATAATTGGCGATCTACTGCAGTACGTTTCCTAAGACATTTTATACGGCGAACAGTGAAACTGTGGAATCAACTTCCCTCAGCAGTATTTCCGAACAACTACGACATAGGTGCCTTCAAAAACAGAGTTTTCATTTCCCTTAATAGGCTGGCAAACGGATCGGCGACCCCTTGATGTCGCTGATCTCCATGGGCGGTGGTGAATGCTTTCCACCAGGTGACCCACACGCTCGTTTGCCTCATCTCATAAAAAAGAGGTGGTGTGTGTACCACGTACAAACTATGTAAAGCGCCGGCCCTGTGTAGTTACGTAGCCGCGCGACTGCTGCTCGAGATACGGAACTGCATGTCGAGATTACTCCAGGAGACTATAGGAATATGAGGGTGTGTGTGAGCAAGGAGTGATGCCCCTGTGATCGCACGCGTACGTAGGATGCGGTAACTGCTTTCCAACGGATCATACGTGATGATTTTTCGCCTTAGTAGTAAAAAAAAAATCTCAACGAGGTATCCCACAAAGCCCTATCGGGAATAAAAAGGTTAGTGAATCTTGGAATGTCGTTTACTTCAAAATGTACTGGAAATATTATCATGTGATCGATAATGTCTCCGGGACCAGCCCGCCTTGTGGGGCCAGTTGGTACCATAGAGTCTTTACAACTTCATAAGAAACAGGATCGATTAGCATCAAAAAAATTTTAAGAAATTTGTACCGACTCTACATTTTTGCAAAACACTTGAATAAAAAAGTAAATTTTTTGGAAATGAGAATACAGAAAAAAAATACTATGTATGTGTATTATATATATGTATATCTATATATAATAGACGCTGGCAATAAACAACTATTGGTCGCATCCACACTGCTAACGTAGCATCTCACGTCTGGTAACCTGTGTGTCACTCGCAGCAACACTGACTGGTTATCATCGTTCGCGGTCTCCTGTAAGGTTTCCCCGGCTTCTTCAGTCGAGCGAAACATGCTTTACCTTTGTTATGCCAGAGCATCTTTTTTATATTAGCAGGGTGCACCGCGTGCAGGCGAGATAGGCTTCGAACATAAGGATGGTGATGAACCACTACGAGCACAACTCAGTATTTTGAGTAAGTATATGCACCTAATATAATTTGCATCACGTACTAAATATGATATGTACCTAAATATTGTACTGTCTGTGTGTACATTGTAATTACACCGTCACTATACACCCACTGACTGTTCATTGACATTTCAGTAGCGCCTGCATGTCACTCGGGCGTAATTATTGTGGAATGTAGATTTTCGTACGTGATTCGTGCACTTTAATATCTTATATCAATAATTACATCGTGACGATTATATTATTTGTATCTATCTTGTAACTATCAATTTTTATCTTAGATGTGTTATAGCGTTGTGTTGTGTATTTATACATGTATTTTGTGATCTTCTTTTTTACGCGCGGCTATATGAATTATAGTGTCATCCTAGTACTAGAGAAGGAAGATTACATTACGTCAATTTATTGTTCTGGAGCCAGTAGTAAGTAAAGAAAAGTAGAGTCATAGTTCGTTATAAGTAACCTTGTTGATCGATATAATATGTTAAACAACGTTATATTCGGAAATATGGCTGTAAGTAAGGAAACCGAACCGAAATGGTCCGACAGTGTAGTCGGCTCTATGCAAACACCAGTGGATAGACTTAGATATAAGTAGGTATGTCATCGGAGTGGTAGAGCATTGAAACGTGTGTACGAACGAAGCGCATACAATGTATCCCATACACTTTAACGTGTATGGGATACATTGTTAAAAAATATATATTCGCTCTATTTCAGCGATTGAAGTCTAATTAATTAAACCTTATCTCTGCTCCGTTTGCCGGCGGATGAATGACGGCCGAGTGGCCAGAGTGCACAGGTTGTATCAGTGACGTGTGTGGTTGTGAGCACGAGTCGCGCCTGTCGCGGTGTGCCGGCGTGTGTGTGTGTGTGCTCTCCTCCTGCCGCGTCCTGCGCCGCGATCCCTCCGAGGGCGGGGGCGGGGGCGGAGCGCGCGGGGAGGAGAGCGCGAACCGAAAAACAATAAAGAAAGTGGTTCTCGCCGAGAATCCACTTACCAGTTTTATATCGGGATAATCTGACAATGAACTCGCGGCCGACGCCTCCTGCGGCTCCGCGCCGACGATAGCGATTTCACTCGCAACTGACTGCGAGCTCTCCGGAGGACTCGCGCGGAGCCGGCGACGCGAAAAAGCTGCGAGCGCAGGACGAGCGCCGCGGGACGGACTTGGGGCGCGAGCGCTGCCGAAACACGGGCCTCCGGCGACTCTACACCGCACTGTAGTACAACACTGCACGACGCGGAATATGACACGATCGTATCGGAGCGACGCAGACGCGGCACGGGCGACGCGGCGCGGGCGCAGGCCGGGACTGACGGCGTCGCGCGGAGTGAAGTGCGCCGCGGCCCGCGCGAGCTTCACGTCGCCGCGGCGCGCGCGTGTGTGTACAGTGTGTACACACACCGCCGCACACCTCACAGCCTGCATACTATGACACTGACACTTTCGTGAACCTTCTTCTTTCGTAGAATAAGCTTCCGCTGTAGTGTTCTCTTTAGTTTCTCTCGGATATGGGACTCGGAAGAGAAGTACGAATAGAGTCTCGACAGTTCGGCGACACATAGGTGATTTAAACCTATGCGTCGCCGACCTGTCGAGGCAGAATCGATAATCCCTAGCCCACGATCAAAATTTCCCTAGATTATCCTTTTGTAAGTATTTTTACGTATAAAAACAAGGAAGATAGGTAGTAGAGACGCACTATAATTAAAGGTTGAATTTAAACATCGTAATAAACATTCACACTTGTTTTAATCCTTACATTGTCATGTTACTCTTTGTCAACAGCTTTTTTGTGTAGGAATTTGTGTAAAACTTTACTACTAGAATGTAACTTGCACCTCATCACGAGGTTTATGAATAATTAGTAGAGTCCGTCAATATTGGAACCAATCATGAAAAGTTATTTTTATTACATACTTAGTTACTTCTTCTGGGTTCAGAATGCATGCACTGCACTGAAATCCACCATTGATTTTTCTTTACTCGTGTTATCGCTTGTACGAGTAATATACTAGTTTTAGAGACGAGGTGTTTCGTACACACCTAGCTACATGTGAACCATCTCGAACCGACCGTATTGAATCATTATGACTACGAGCTACTCACACAGTCTATCATCGTGGCGACTAGCTCACTCAGTACTCCAGCGAGCAGACACGTGGACAGACAGAAAATGCCGTAGTGTAATAGCATCGTGATCAGAGACTACCTCTTGGTGTGCGTCCTAGCGACTAGATAAAGGGTTTTATTCAATGGAGTTAGAGGAGCCCTGTGGCCTTCTCCTGCTGTTATACCGCTTTCAATAGGCATGGAATTCATTTTTAGGGTTCCGTAGCCAAATGGCATAAAACGGAACCCTTATGGATTCGTCAAGTCTGTCTGTCTGTCCGTTCGTAAGTCACAGCCACTTTTTTTGAAACTATAAGAACTATACTGTTTAAACTTGGTAAGCATATGTATTCTGTAAACAGCATTAAGCTTTTCACACAAAAATATGAAACTCAAAATATTTTTTTTTCATCAAACCCATACGTGTGGGGTATCTATAGATACCCCAGGTAGACCCCCCTAGGTCTTCAAAAATGATATTGAGGTTTCTAATATAATTATTTTCTAAACTGAATACACTTCACACTTCCAAAGTGGTAAAATGTGTCGTCGTTGTCGTCGCCCCCCCCCCCCCCCCCCCTGTAACTTATAAAATAAGAGAATGATAAAACTAAAAAAAATGTATGATGTACATTACCACGCAAACTTTCACCGTAAATTGGTTTGAAAGAGATCTAGTAAGTAGTTTTTTTTTTTTTTAATACGTCTTAAATCGTAAATCGCAATTTACCTTTCATTCAATCAAGTCAAATATAATGATAAAAAAAAACATTTAATTTCATAAACATACACCTTATGCATAAACCGTGAACTATTACTTGTCCAACTACGCGAGGAGGCACACAAACTGATAATATTTTTGGAAATATTTCTTGTCAAACTGGAATATATATTAGCTTGTTTCGCTATCACAAGCCTATATGGGCTCGCATATAGTTAGATCTAAATCCCATCATTTAGGTACCTAATTATAATGTTTACTTATCAATAACTTAATTTAAAAAAATACGTTATTATTAAAACTTCGATCAAAGTTACAACGAACTACAGAACTTTTATACATATTAGTTTACTTGCTGCTATGGAACCCTTCATGGGAGGGTTCCGTAGCCAGATGGCAAAAAACGGAACCCTTATGGATTCGTAATGTCTGTCTGTATGTCCGTCCGTATGTCACAGCCACTTTCTCCGAAACTATAAGAACTATTTATTTATTTATGATCTACCAACTATACACTACACAGCCACTTTTTACTATTATGGTTTATGCTTAAGAATAAATACCAAACTTTATTGCTTATTTAAAAATTTACTTTGTCACAGAGCTATTTATATAAAGAGAGTTGACGATGATTTGTCCAAAGACTAATTGTAGTCTAAACTATATTGTTAAAACTTGGTAAGTAGATGTATTCTGTGAACCGCATTAAGATTTTCACACAAAAATAGGTTAAAAAACAATAAATTTTGAGGGTTTCCCATACTGTGGGGTATATAGATACCCCTAACCTAACCTATCCATAGGGATAGGTCTTCAAAATTGATATATAGGTTTCTAATATAATTATTTTCTAAACTGAATAGTTTGCGCGAGAGACACTTCCAAAGTGGTAAAATGTGTCCCCCCCCCCCCCTCCCCCCTGTAACTTCTACAATAAGAGAATGATAAAAGTAAAAAAAATATATGATGTACATTACCATGCAAACTTCCACCGGAACTTGACGAGATCTAGTAGGTAGTTTTTTTTAATACTTACGTCGTAAATCGAAAACCATATTTTTTTTTACTTGCTGCTACGGAACCCTTCATGGGCGAGTCGGACTCGCAGTTGGCCGCTTTTTTTATATAGTAGAACCGAAATGGATGCCAGTGGTTCTAGAAAAGATTTCCTTGGAACATTACGTTGTAGAGTCAACTGCCTCGATATTTCCCAAGTAGAGAACAGCGAGCGCGGGGCTCTACAATCAGAGGAAGCGATATGTACAATGTCGGCTCAGCGCGAATCGTTACTACCGTAACATAAGTGTGAAGGTTCTCTAGAAATAAGGTCCCTTATTAGTTGAATAAATCCATACTTCCATATTAATATTATAAATGTGAAAGTGTGTTTGTTTGTTTGTTTGTCCTTCTTTCACGTCGAAAGTAACGAACGGATTGATATGATTTTTTTTGGAGATAGTTTATGGCCTGGAGAGTGACATAGGTTACTTTTTATCCCGGAAAAACATCTTATTCCCACTGGAAAAAATAAACTTTGTAATCATTTGTCCTTCTATCACGTCCAAAGGAATCTAAGTACCAACATGTTTTTTTTAACGGGGATAGTTTACGGTCTGGACAGTGACATAAGCTACTTTTTATCCCGGAAAAACATCTTATTTCCATGGGATAAAAATAAACTATGTAATCATTTGTCCTTCTATCACGTCGAAAGGAACCTAAGTATGGACATGATTTTTTAACGGGGATAGTTTACGGTCTGGAGAGTGACATAAGCTACTTTTTATCCCAGAAAAACATCTTATTTCCATGGGATAAAAATAAACTTTGTAATCATTTGTCCTTCTATCACGTCGAAAGGAACCTAAGTACCGACATGATTTTTTTAACGGGGATAGTTTACGGTCTGGACAGTGTCATAAGCTACTTTTTATCCCGGAAAAACATCTTATTTGCATGGGATAAAAAATAAACTATGTAATCATTTGTCCTTCTATCACGTCGAAAGGAACCTAAGTACCGACATGATTTTTTAACGGGGATAGTTTATGGTCTGGAGAGTGACATAAGCTACTTTTTATCACGGAAAAACGTCTTATTTCTATGGGATAAAAAATAAACTTTGTAATCGTTTCCTGTGACGCTGAATATATATATATATTCAGCGTCACAAGTTCGCGGGTTCGATCCCCGCAGAGGGCAAACATTTATGTGGTGCTAATATTATATGTGTAAGACGATGATGATTAAAATTTGTACATATTGGTACTACGTTTTATCCCACGAAATAAAAAAATTGCAACAAGAAAAAATATACACAAATTAATGGCAGCGCCCCTGGACCACGCGGGCGAAGCCGCGGGTAACAGCTAGTAATTAATAAAGTTGATTAAAAAAAAAAATTTAAACCGACTTCAGTCGGAAGCGCAGCTTATTGGTGGAATACCCCGGCAAACACTGCTGCTTTCCGGGAGAAAACTTATTGCGTGACACAAGATTCCTTAGTCGCCTTGTTGACATCCAGCGCAGAGCAATGGAGTGGCCGGCAGAATGGCTGCCGGCAACCACAGGGCAAAATTAAGGGTTTCCCTCGATTTTTCTGGGATCCCATCATCAGACCCTGACTTAGTGAATATGGGACCACCTCGCAATCATACCCTTTCAAATAAAAAAAGAATTATGAAAATCGGTTCTATTAACGATGCCTTTGGTGTTTGGCCTTTGGTCTGCAGTAACTAATTAGGTACTTATCATCAAGCGAGCCGTATGCTTGTTTGGTATGCAATGCAGTGACATTATCAGTTAATTTATCTTACGTTTGAGTCGTTTTGCCACAGCTCTACTATGTATGATGTACGGCTGCCAGAGTGCGGGCGCAGCTCTCCATCACAATATCTCCTATCTCAAATCTCTATGTTGTAGTGAATTATTCTAGTTGCTGGGTCTTGTTGCATCTTATATAGGTACTTGTGCTGTGCATGTTTCTTAAATACACATTTTTTTTTATATTTAATATTCTAAGTAGTTCGTAGATTCGTTCTTAATAATAATATGTTTGCTGTTTGTGGCTTTGAAGGACATATTAATATATATATAACTCCACTGGCGTTAATGTACTGCTCCTGCTATCATTAACAATTATCGATCTACAGTCAAACTGCGTGAGAGCAGTAGTTATGCCACATTTTCTCAAATATAAACCTTCCCTGAACTTGTACACATATTTAGAGCCAAACGGTTCAGCTGTTCTTGAGATTGAGCGAGTTTAACGAACAGTAGTTCATTTTGATACAGTGCGGAAACCACAAGATTCCACTAGGTTGTTTTCTAAAATATATTGAATTCAATGTCCTCTATAGTTTAGAAATAATTAAGTGATATGTAAATGTATCTAAAACTCATAAATATGCGTCAATTTTCAATACCAAAGTTATTTATCTTCAGTTCGGTATTATGTGAAAATAATGTTATATTCATCTACACTGCCTCACAATTTAATGGAACCGAAGAAAGGTGCAACCGACGACACTCTGCACACACAGCTCGATTGACTGCGATGCATTTTATTGTCAACAATATCTAAATGTAATTGATCGCATGAGACAATAAATGAGTTTCTTCTTCTTCTTCTTTGGAAGCAACTCTAAATCTGTGTAGAGAGCGAAGTGGTAGAGAATTAAAACGTATTACGTGAAGTACATACACTTTAACGTATATTGGACACAGTACGTGTCATTATTATGTAGACACGTACACGTCACCTAGCAAACGTATATTTTTGTGACATTGTAATGATCTAAATGTCCTGCTACGTAATACATAAATTACACAAAAGGACGTTACTCTACCATTCCATAAAAATAAATGCGTTATGGCGTCGTTGCGTGTGTGGCAATCGAACACGTTAAGCAACGTCGACTGCAGCCAGTCTACACATAGATTTATTTATATTGAACTCCTCCGTGCTTCAAAGGGCATGTTAAATCGTCGGCTCCACGTGGAATTATTATTTGTGTACTTACATAAAAAGAAACAGTTTTAGTTTTTTGTGTTGTGTTTTTGCTTCACTATGGGGAGGGGCCCTGAAAACTAAATTCCTTGAATTAGAAAGAGCCCAGAGAACACTTATAAAAGTTAAAAAAAACCGATCATTCATATAAATCATTGGTACGTACCAATTGGTATGTACGTACAAAACAAAATCATTGGTTTATATGAATGATCGGGTCTGCCAACTGTTAGAAGGCTTTACATTCTGTACACTATTCTAAAAAAACATAAAACTTTAACCTACAGCCCTGACGTTGTGCTGAGAAGCAGAACGGACAGGGTTGTTGTTTCACATGGTACTTTCGAAGCTTGTCAATACACCTTAATAACCATGTTAACAAGATTATTGAGATCTATCCATTATTACATCGGGAATGCAAAAGTACATTATTTAACTGGCTAAAACCGTTAGAATATGGGGAAGTTGAAAACTTACTCAAATATGATACTTGAAGATATGGAAATTTTCATATCAATGTCTATTCAAACGTACACTCAGTGGGAATCACTAACTAATTTAGGTAATCGGTGGTTCCCGATTCCAAGATTTAGTTTAGTTAGACTATAAAATGGAAATCAATGTTGGATTCCTTATATTTTCGTTAAAATGTAACGTAGATATCTAAATAAATAATTAAATATGTATTCTGCAGGTAATTGATATTAATTATTAATTTAAGTAAAACCATTTGTTATTGAAGAGTGGCTCCTTCTACTCGTAACACAGGTGGTACACTTAAAAGAAGGAGCCCACTCTCCACATTCTAATACGTAAATTGTGAAAGAAATATATTTTTGCATTTTTTTTTTCATGTTTAACAATTTGTAAATGTTTTGACGTGCATGGAGAATGCTATATGTTCTTACCCTGACTTGTGACGTGGACGTATTAATAATGAATGAATGAAGGAATGTTTAATGCCTCAAATAAGGCATTAACAAGATGTTATATTTTTTCACTTTCTTCTTATTTAGCTACTTTGATAGCATCCAAATGTTCACAATTTAATTATGAAAGATAAGTAAGTATTTCTTCATAACAATCGGCGATCATTAACCCTCGTCTGTCGGAGATATTTTTTATTTTGTTTAGTTAAAAACTTTATGTTGGGGTTAGTTAGGTTCAGTTAGGAGTCCCTAGGTGAATTTTAGTTTTATTGGATTTTCCTAAAATAGTTAAAATTAACTTTGAAAAGTTAGGTTAGGTTAGGTTTTTTTTTCTTTTTTTTTATGAAGGCCAATCGCAATTCGCTCACATCCAGATTCAGCGTATTATTTACGTTGTTCCTGGATGTGTGCGCATTGGCTTACTTTATAAATTTCTATCCACATCCATTATCATTATATTATAGCCTATTATTATATATTTCTCTTTGTCACTCCAAATCTCGCATTTATTCCACTTTCGTTCTAATTCTACATTCTTACATCACCATTTGTTCTGACGTGGGTGGGACTCCCACATTTACAGCTATGCAGCTACAGGACGTACTTCATTTATTTCATGAATTACACATTTACATGTTTTATATTAATAATACAATTTTTATCTTACAGCTAAGTGTTCTTAATTTCTATTACAGTTCCTGGGACTTATAGTAATTTTATATAATATACCTTTCTATATACTTATTTCTACTGTAGTGTCCGAGCTTACACTATTATGCCGTGCTTACTTCTACTTACATTGGTTTCTTATTCCTAATCCTTAGTCACTGTTTCTATTTCTATATATTTAATGTTACTTACTGATATTTTTCAAAATATCGTGCTAGCATTTTTAGGTGCCTTTCAAGTCTTATTCCTAGTTATTACCTTCTTTGCGATTTTAATGTAGTAATCTAAGAAGCAATCTCTATCTGCGCCCATCATCAGCTCTCGCACACTGTTCGCTTCTATTTTGCACTCCAACTTTTGTTCCAGGTTGAACCGTTCCAGCGCAAAGACTGGGCAGCTGAATAATACGTGCGGGACATCTTCGTTCTGGTTTGGATCGCAGATACACGCGGGGCTATCCTTGCACCTGAAACGGTTCAGGTACTCGGAGAACCCCCCGTGTCCCATAACTTGTGTCATGATGTTTCCCATTTTTATTTTTCTAGCCATTCTGTATGCCGCCACCACATCGGGCAAGAAGATTTTTGTAATTCCCGCAGTTTCACCGCCGACATATCTCCGGTTCCATTCATCAATCGTTGCCATACGAATGCTTCGCTTGATAAATGAAACCGAACACAGGTCATAGCCGGGCTTCTTCTTCACGTTTCCCGCAGCCTCTTTAGCCAATATATCCGCTCTCTCGTTGCCTTCGGTTCCAGCATGGGCTCTTATCCAAAACAAGGTTATTAGCGTTTTCTGTTTGGAAAGTGTTCTCATGTTTTCCCTTGTTTTGACCGCAAGTGGATGAAGGCAAGCACGGTTTTGGATTGTTTGCAAGGCTGCCATAGAGTCGCTATAGATTCCGCAAGATTCTGCTCCTCTTCTGAGCGCCTCCTCCGATGCTCTCCAAATTGCCAGGAGTTCGGCCTGGTAGACGGTGCAGTAATCTGCTAGCTTTAACTAGAGGGTTTTGATTTCCGCCCCTCCACCCCATATGGATAAGGCGGCTCCGACTTTACCGAAAGGGTATGATTGCAAGGTGGTCCCATATTCACCAAGTCAGGATCTGATGATGTGATCCCAGGGAAATCAAGGGAAACTCTTAAATTTTAAGCACGTATGGTCAAATTCTTTTTTTTTTTTACTTGAAAGGGTATGATTGCGAGGTGGTCCCATATTCACCAAGTCAGAGTTTGGTGATGGGATCCCAGAAAAATCGATGGAAACCCTTAAATTTGCCCTGTTGCCAGCAGAAGTCGGTTTTTATTTTTTCTTAAAAATCATTAATTATCCACGTAACTAAACTTACGCAATCAGTTACAAGAGAAAAGTTTTTTTTCGCTGTTTGGTAACTGGTTGTGAAAGAAGAATTATTTTTTTGTTACGAACGTAAACTAGTCGCATTTCGTGAATCAGTCACATTTTTTTTATTTTACGTTGGGTGACAAACAAGCATATGACCTATTTGATGTGTGTATAAACGCGCGCAACAAATGCTACTTGTGTGTTACCACCCCGGTCGCTGGCGCTCCTCAGGAGCATCCTGGTAACCTCACTCCCTCGCAGAAAACTACCATTCACCAGGGATTTCTTATTTGGTTGCTGTAGAGGTACTTTTCCAGACGTACTATCGTCATGGCCTACTTCTCGCTAACCTTGCCTTCTAGTTATTTTTTAGGGTGTATCACGTGCAGGTAAAGTTGGTTTGTCTTGTCTCTAAAGATGATATTGAGCCCCCTACACCACAAAATAAAAATACCACAGAATAACTAATAGTACTTACATACTAAATTAGCACTCTCGCAACTGAAAGGAGTTTCCTCTCCCGCTCCCCCGCTTAAACCCGCGGGCGCAAAATAGTTTCAACTCGCTTGACGCTATGGCGTCAAGCGAGTTGAAACCATCCTTAATACATCGCAAAACAATCCTTAACACATCCCAAAACAATCCTTAACACATCCAAAAACAATCCTTAACGCATCCCAAAACCATCCTTAACACATCCTAAAACAATTCTTAACGCATCCCAAAACCATCCTTAACACATCCCAAAACAATCCTTAACACATCCCAAAACAATCCTTAACACATCCCGAAACAATCCTTAACACATCCTAAAACAATCCTAAACACATCCCAAAACCATCCCAGAACGCCTCGGGTCGCTATTCATTTGTTTTCTCACCCCCAGCTCAAGTGGCCAGGTTGTGATAGTTATATACAATATGTATAATCACATAGGTACTTAAAACCTCTTTGTTAGTCAATTTTTTATACTTAACACATCGCAAAACCATTCTTAACACATCACAAAACAATCCTTATCATATCCCAAAACCATCCTTAACACATCCCAAAACAATCCTTATCATATCCCAAAACCATCCTTAACACATCCCAAAACCATCCTTAATACATCCCAAAACAATCCTTAACACATCCCAAAACAATCCTTAACACATCCAAAAACAATCCTTAACGCATCCCAAAACCATCCTTAACACATCCTAAAACAATCCTTAACGCATCCCAAAACCATCCTTAACACATCCCAAAACAATTCTTAACACATCCCAAAACAATCCTTAACACATCCCGAAACAATCCTTAACACATCCTAAAACAATCCTAAACACATCCCAAAACCATCATGAATACATCCCAAAACAATCCTTAACACATCCCAAAACAATCCTTAACACATCCCAAAACAATCCTTAACACATCCTAAAACAATCCTAAACACATCCCAAAACCATCCTGAATACATCCTAAAACAATCCTAAACACATCCCAAAACCATCCTGAATACATCCCAAAACAATCCTTAACACATCCCAAAACAATCCTTAACATATCCCAAAACAATCCTTAACACATCCTAAAACAATCCTAAACACATCCCAAAACCATCCTGAATCCTATTGACGTCATAGTTCTGACTGAATGTTGGCTGAGCTCTCACTTTATCCCTGACACCTTAAGTGAGTATAGATCTTATTATACTAAAAACAATATCAATAAAAACGACGGAGTGGTTGTATTCGTTAAATCAAATATCCCAGTTACGTGCACTGAACCCAATATTATGGAGGTCAGTTGCCTATTATTGAAATTGTTTCATGACTATACTATAATATGCTCCTACAGGTCACCATCCTTCAAAAACCCTATCAACTATATAAATTCCCTAGATACCATTTTAGAAACAAATAAAACTAAAATACCATCCTCACAGGTGACATTAATATAAATATTCTCCCAAACTGTGACGATACCCATTCAAATCATAACTTAGAAATGTTAGCCAGTCATGGTCTTTTACCAGGTTACCTACAAGAATGGATAGATGCATAGACCATTTTATGGTAAAAACTACTAACAAAGCAAAAACTTTTGTTTACGAGGAATTCACAGACCATCGCCCTATACTTCTAATTCTATACAAAACTCATACTGTAAAATATGAAGTGCCAACAGTAAAAGCCAAGCTAAACTATGAAAACATACGGAATTGTCTAGTTGACCACGACTGGTCCAACCTATACGCTGCTGAGGATATAGACACAGCCTCTAACGGACTAATAACTACTCTGCAAAAAATCATTTCTGAAAATACATGTACATCAAAAATTCCTAAAATTAATAAACCCCTTAAACCGTGGATCACAGTGGGACTAGTCAAATGCATGCGTAAACGAAATAAACTATACAAAAAATATATAAAACAACCGAATAACATAGACCTTCAACTACTGTAACAAGATTGTAAAAAATGCAAAAAAACTATATTATCAATCTTTACTTTCTAAATCTAAAGGCAACACAAAGCAAACATGGAAAGTTATTAAAGAGATTTGCTGCTTAACTAAAGAAAAATCTACATGTGAAGAACTTCTCACAATAAAAGATAACCCAGTAAGTTCCCTCACAGAGGTAAACATGTATTTTACATCTGTGGGCAAAATCCTAGCAGATCAAACCCTATCAAAACTCGGTACTACATCTAAAATATTAGCACTTAATACAAAATCCCATAAAAATCCTTGAAGTAAAAAACATCATTATGAATCTCAAATCTGACTCGGCCCCGGGTTTTGATAAAATATCAGTGAAGTTTTTGAAACTTTTTTGTGACTTACTAATCGAACCAATAACTTTCCACGGGTAAATTCTCGGAGTTATAGTTGATGAAAATCTGCGATGGGATTATCACATCCGTTCTATATCTAATAGGGCCAGGAAGCTTATGCATATTTTTAAAAAACTTAAAATTGCCGAGGACCAAGATCTTCTCATAAATACGTATAAAGCACGTTGCCAGAGTATCATCACTTACTGCATCACTTCGTGGGGAGGGGCCTCCAAAACACATATATTAGTCGTAGAACGAGCTCAAAGAGCTATTCTTAAAGTTCTTCTTGGGCTTCCCTTTCGCTATCCCACTGAAATGTTATACAAACATGCAAATGTCTTGTCCGTTAGGAAGCTATATAATTGGTAAGATAACTGTAATAGTCCATTGAAGAGCTTGACTCCCATAACACAGGGAAACCTAAAGTGGGAGCCAGTGCAACAGAAATTGTAACATTTTTGCTAAATAAAAAATGATGTGATTTGATTTGAATACATCCCAAAACCATCCTGATCACAGGGAATATCTTTAGTTTTCTTTAATGGTACTAGAGATACAAAATTGTATCATTAGTTCCATCAGTTATCACGGGGAATATCTTGACTTTTCTTTAATGGTACTATAGATACAAAGTTGTGTCACTTGTACCATCAATGGTACTAGTCAATGGTACTACTGATCCTAAGGGATCTCCTTCCCTTCCGATGGATGTGGAGCCTCCAAAGCTTCACGGCCGCACAGCTCCGGCTAAGGCTCCCCCCTCTTGATCCTGTACAGGGAAGCTGCTTCCCTCACCCTCAGATCGAGGGGGAGAACCCCGGACAGGGCCAGCGCCGAGTTGAGTGAAACTGTGCGGTACGCCTTGCAGATTTGCTGCGTGATACCTCGCTGGATTGCATTTAGCTGCTTTTTCACTCCTGCTGTGGTTACGGCGTCTTCCCACACGCTGGCGGCATATAGAACAATCGGCTCCACTGTTGCCACGTATATCAGCTTTATTACATCCGGTTGAAGCCTCCACGATGTCTTCGCCGCCCTAATCAGCTGCTTATGCACACCCAATGATTTCCTACTTACGCTTGCGACGTGTGATTTAAACGTAAGTTTATCATCTATGATGACACCTAGAATTTTTATCTCCTTTGCCATGGAGATGTCGATCCCGCCCATGTTCAGACGTGGGGTGTCATATTTCAGTTTCCGAGTATGGCGTTTGTTTTATGTGAAGCGAATTTTAATTTAAATTAATGGTTTGGTTAGGTTAGGTTGGTTAGGTTAGGTTTTTTTTTTTTTTTATACATAGGTCAATCGCAATTTACACACATCCAACGGGTGTATAGGACTCGTAGGATGTGTGCAGATCGGCTTACGTCATAAATCTTGTTCCTCCGGCATGGGGAAACCGGAACCGTTTTTTCGATTTTTATGTATTTACCATATCAATTACAATATCTTATATCTATCTTACATATACACGGTGAAATTATGTACTATACATACGTAATATATATTTTTTTATTTTAAACAAAAAGTAACATATTAACAAATGTGAAAAACGGAACTCGAAAGTAAGCGCGAAACAATAGTAGGACCGCTCGCACAGACACAGACACGTGAGCGCGGGGGCAACGGCTGGCGCGCCACCGTGCGCGTTCATTAACCTCTCGCACCCAGCTGATTGAATGTTTGCCTAGTTAGTTACAAAATGCTATGAAGTACAAAATACTAAAATAATCCAATTTTTCCTTCATTCTTTACGGGCTTAGTACCGTCATAAATACTTTTACCTCCTTTATTAACCGTATTATGTTATTTACTTTAAACATAAAACTTAAAACCAGCTTTAGAAAAAAAAATTTCAGTGTTAAAGCAACGAAATGCCATCACCATAGACAAAAAATATTATTTCGTTCTTTTCTCTCAACACTCTGACTGAGGTAAAAGTAGACGTATTTAAAAAATTGGCGAAAAAATAAAATTAGAAAACATAGGAGATATTATAAACAGTAAAGAAAATAGATGTAACTTCATAAAATATTGTACTAACATAGCCAGCAAAGTAATCAATAAAAATAAATAAATTAAGGGTACACTGCTGCGTATATAATGATGTATATATATATATATCGATTGGAGGTGGCGCCACTGTCACGTAAACATCGTCTCTGAATATAAATATTGATAAAAAAAACATTTATTCATATTAAGTGGTAAAAATAGTATATTTCGGCAGTTCAACGTAAAATAAATGCGTAATATTGTTATCTGAGTGATTCGTGAAAAAACTTAAAAGATATTACATCTTAAACAGTGACTGTGAAAAGTGTAAATAATTCAACTAAAACGTTGTAAAATTTACTGAGGACAATTAAAATCGTTAACAAACGCAAATATTTTAGTTACAGTAAAAAAAAAAGTGTAAATGTGTTTTTAAGTGTAAATAACTTAGATATTACACTATCAAAGACTGTTTGCAAAATTTAAATCTAGTTTGGACTTTGATCCCTTCACTACTCGCGCAGATTATGAACGGTTTTGTAACTACAACGCCATCTACACAAATTACTACAGTACTAAGCATCATCTATCTAATGCCTACCACTTCACAAAGCATTTCATAATATATACCAAACCACCGTATCGTGTCGCGCCATCTATTGAAAAATCTAAGAACCAAAACGTACCAAACAATACAGTTGAGGTTCTTACATAAATCTAGATCGCTTACTGTTATGGAAATTAAAACTGATAAAGTTAACAAAAACGATCGCAAGATGTCAGCACCAGTAACCTGTAAAAAATGTAAATCAAAAATTGACATAAAATATACTTTATTATGTTCAATGTGTAACGGCAGATACGAGTTCGACTGTGCAGGCATTTCTGAAAAATTATTTCTATT
The DNA here is from genome assembly GCA_937001555.2 of Hypsopygia costalis. Classification (NCBI taxonomy): domain Eukaryota; kingdom Metazoa; phylum Arthropoda; class Insecta; order Lepidoptera; family Pyralidae; genus Hypsopygia; species Hypsopygia costalis. Next base: position 23,873,146 of record OW443346.2, read on the forward strand.
AATGGACCAAGACAAAAAGAAAAAATGGAAGTGTCAATCTTGTATACAAACCAAAAAAGTTTGTAAAACTACACCTCAAACAATTATAACAAGAAAAAAACAAACTGCGTTAGACAAGGCGAAAATCGCGCAAACTGACGGAAAATTAGACCAAATTGACAAAACAACACAAAGCGGACATGCATCCAGCACACCCACACATGTAGAAAAACAAAATAATTCCCAAAGTATCGACTCACAAATTATCGATTCACACATTATTTCTGAAAATGATAGCGAGAATGATTTGTCACTATCTGTCTTGTGATAGTGACAAATCATTCTCGCTATCATTTTTGTTGTCGAGGAGCTTGGAATGCGTTACGAACAGTAAGACTACCATACGTGAATACAAAGAAGAAATTAATCAACTTACATCTGACCTTCTAAGTACACAAAATGAACTAGAAAATACAATATTAGAAAACAATGACTTGAAAAAACAGATTGCAAAATTGACGAAAGAAATAATTACATTAAAAAATTTATGTCATTCTCCTTTACATGTAAATAAAAGTATACATAGCTCTCATAAAAAAAAGAGTGTACTTGGCACCATTACACCACACAAGACACCCTTATGTAATGATAACTTTAGTACTCCTGAAACAAAAAATATAGAATGTATACACCTGCAACACAAAATTTTTAAGCTTCAAAATGAGTTAATGAAAGCAAATCAAGACATTGAGAAACTTAAGGAACAAATAATGCAACTAGAACTCAACCTTAGATCGGAACACAGATCAGTTATCAAAAAAACAAACAATCTTTATGAAAAGCAAGACGACAACACTCGGAAAATTATAGTATATGGTACTCAAAAATGCGTTGGCATAGCATCGGCTTTATTACACTCAAGGGAATGCAGTACATACGAAAAATACAATGTTAGAGCGCATACAAAACCATACGCACCCACCTGGGAGATCCTAAAAAGTTGCCGTGATGTAGAGTTACAGACACAGGACAAGGTAGTACTATGCATTGGTGAAAACGACACGAATCCAAGGACAGTATTGAAAGAACTGCAATATACTTTATCTAAATTGACTTGCCCCATTCTAGTATTAAATGTATTTAAAAATAAATTTATGAATGTAAATATGTTAAATCATAGCATCAAAAACCTATGTAACAAATATGATAATTGTCATTTTGTAAATTGTGATTTGACTTCCTTAAATGACATGTGTAAACAAATTAATTATAAGATTGACTGCATAGACTATGAAAGTAAATATTGTAACCACAAAGCCCTCAAAAATCTTATATTGTCTAATAAGCCAAGTTCAGCTCAAAATAAGAAATGGAAAAAAGGTACAATATCATATTATTTTTGCAACGAAAAAATAATCAAAAGTGCTGGTAGCTCTACCGGTGTTGTTGATAAACCAACTTGTACAAAAAAGGGAACTATACCCCTACTATTTTCCCATTTTAAAACAGAATATTTTTTTTCGGGCCTAGACAAGAATCAGTATCAGTATCCGTACCTTGTTTAAAAATTCTTCACCAAAATATTGCCAGTATTCTATCTAAAAAAGATTTACTAGAATTGACACTACTCGAACTGGAAAAAAATAATAATGATCCAGACATAATATGTTTATCGGAAACTTTTATAAAGTCGGGTTCTGATAACTACGTAAAACTGCATAATTATGAAATGGCATCAAATTTTTGTAGAGATAAGCAGAGAGGTGGAACATGTATTTTGGTCAAAAGAAAATTGTTATATAAAAATCTGTCATTTATAAAATCACATGCGGTGGAAAAATCTTTTGAATGTTGTGGAATAGAAATTTTATCAAATCAGTCAAAAAAAATAATTATTTTCAGCCTCTATAGAACACCCTCATCTAATCCCAACACGTTTCTCAAAAAATTAGACTGCTTATTGCATGACATATTTAAAAAATACAAAAGTAATGTCAACATTGTCCTAGCTGGTGATATCAATATAAATACGCTGCAATCTGGAACAGCTACGGAATACTTAAAAGACTTAGCTCAGATTTATGACCTGAAAATCCACATAAACGAGCCTACCAGAAAACGATCTTGCATAGATCATATATTGAGCAATATTAAAGACGCAACTGCAACAGTATTGCCTCTACACTTGTCCGACCATGAAACTGCTCAAATGCTTAGTATCCCTATCAAAAACAAAATGTTAAAACCCTCATTTTATTACATTTTCAATAGGGACTATAGCGAAGAAAACATAACAAAATTTAGGAATTGTATAAGAAGCTTATCATGGTCTGAGATATACTACGAAACAAATCTTAATGAGGCTTTTGGTATGTTTCATGAATTAGTAAGTTTATTCTATAAACTGTGTTTTCCTAAATTAAAAATCAAAATAAACACAGCACAAAGAATCAAGCAGAATTGGATTAGTGAAGGCATAAAAGTAAGCTCTAAAACTAAAAGATTATTAAGATATAAATGTTATAAAGAAAAAACATTGGCAAATAAAAACAAGTATAATAAATATTCGAAAGTATTCAAGAAATGTATATATAATTTTAAAAAAAATGCTAATATAAAATTTATCAATCGAAGTAGAAACAAGTGCAAAGCATCTTGGTCTATCATCAAAAATGAAATTTGTAATATGACATGTGATAATAATGTAGCCAACATAAAAATTGACAATACAATACTGACAGATCCTATAGACATAGCGACGACATTTAATAATTATTTTATCGATTCAACCAATACTAAACATGACATTAATAATAATAATAGTAATCCAAAAATAAGGTATAATAATAATACAGTACATTCAATGTTTTTAAGACCCATGTCAGAATCTGAAGTAAAAAAAGAAGTCATGTCATTAAAAAACACAAATTCAGAAGGGTATGATGAAATTTGTACTAAAGTAATAAAGTCAAGCATCGATGAATTATTACCCATTTTAACCCACTTGATTAACTTATCTTTTTCTACAGGTTCTTTTCCGGAACTGCTAAAATTATCAGTTGTGAAACCGCTGTTCAAGAAAGGTAGCAAAGATGATATAAAAAACTATCGACCCATAACGTTGATACCAATCTTTTCAAAAATTTTTGAAAAGTGTATGCTTAAGAGGTTAATGGAATTTTGCAATAAATTTGGAATAATTGCAGAAGACCAGTACGGATTTCAAAAGCATAAATCTACAACACTTGCTACATACGCACTCATGACAGCTATTTTAACAAATATAAATAATAGAAATTTCACTACTGCAGTATTTTTTGACTTATCAAAAGCTTTCGATGTTGTCTCACATAAAATACTTTTAAACAAATTAGAATTAATTGGAATTAGAGGACCTACACTTGATTGGATAGCATCTTACTTAAATAACAGATGTCAACGTGTTGTGATTACAAAATTAGATAAAAATAGCGAAATAACGACATACTCATCTAATTTTAGACATAATAAATATGGAGTTCCACAAGGGAGCGTATTAGGCCCTATTCTATTCCTTTTATATATAAATAATTTGCCTTATATTACAACTCATAAATGCACACTTTTCGCTGATGACATATCAGTTGTTGTTGCGACAAATAAAATAAATATGACCATTAAAGACCATGAAGATGACGTAAATAAAACTATTAGTGACATAATTCAATGGCTTGACATAAATAATTTAAAAATAAATGTAATTAAAACTAACTGGATTCACTTTAATAATTATAAAAATGAAATGTTTAATCTGAATATTCATTACGACAATGTACCAATTGACATGGTAAAAGAGACAAAATTTCTAGGACTAACGATAGATCAGCAAATGAACTGGAAATCACAAATTGAAAAAGTATGTTCTAAAATAAATAAATTCGTTTATGCTCTTAAACAAGTGAGCAATGTTACAGACAAAAAGACAGCACTTACAGCTTATCACGCGTATGTTGAGTCTACCTTGCGCTATGGCTTATTAATTTGGGGCAATGGTACCAACATCGGTAGAGCTTTTATTGCGCAAAAAAGTGCATTAGATCGATGTATGGTCTTCCACCAGATGTGTCGTGTCGATCACGATTTAAGGAACTTGGATTATTAACCCTTCCATCTCTTTATATATATGTCATGGGCGTATTTATAAAAGAAAATAGCAAACTTTTTAAGAAAGCTAGTGCTTTATATGCTACAAACCATAGAAACCCTAACAGACTAGTATTTGACATAACTCCAACTATGAGTCAATATACCAAGAGCTGTTTAGGTATGTCTATTAAAATCTATAATAAAATTCCGGATGACATAAAATGTAGTAATAATAATGTATTCAAAAAAAAATTATATAAATGGTTGTTAGATAAAGAGTATTACACTATACAAGACTTTTTGACATGAAATGATTATTTGTAGCTATTGGACATTTGCTGTTAATGAATACTATTTACTTGACATTACAACCTATTATTCTAATATTAATATTGACATTGTATTTCTATTGAATAGACCTAATGGATAATTATTTTAATAATTTAGTACACTATATTTTGCCTCTAATTTAAAATCACAAACAATGTATTTGCATGCCACTGACTTGGCAAAACATGTATGCTCTACTAATTATTTGTCAACTTTCACACCGTGTTTTGTGCAAATAAATTATTATTATTATGTATCTCTTTTCAATCACGGGTCAAGCCCGGTCATTTGATAGGCGTGCGCGGGGATATGGATCCAACGCGTAGAGGCCCCTTTGAGAAGTTTGATGTAATGTTGTACGCCCGCCGTGACCCGCTCCAGGATATATCAATGGAACGATATACCCATGAGCAGGTCTCGGCAGGCGTTGAGACTATTGCGAAGTGTGATGGAAAATAAATGGGCTATGGAGATGAGATCTGGGTGAACTTAATACCGGGCTATTACAGAAGAGGGACGGACGCCTGCCATAACTGCTTTTATTGCTCGTTATTTGCGGCAGGCGGTGGCTTGCCACTCACTAGATGGGCCTCCGAAATGCCAGGAAATCGGCCGGAGGCAACACCGGTGTGAGTGACTCAGGGGTGTCGAGAGGTGTGCTGCGCTTTCTCCGAAGTTACTCGCGGCGTGATGCCCTTTAACACTTCCACCCCTGGAGCATATAGCTCTAGCGGCTCCTCTCTGGACGGCCAATGAAGGCAAGCCAGAGCTGAGAGTCCTGCGGGCCTTCTTGTGTTTACACTCCGACCGATGAAGACACGTCGGAGACGAAGGCCCTGACCGACTCTCTGGAGACTCGGGTCCGTGGTGTCGCTACTCACACAACAGCTCGCCACACAAGCTGCCCTGCGGACATATATTATTATTATTATTATGTATCTCTTTTTAATCACGGGTCAAGCCCGGTCATTTGATAGGCATGCGCGGGGATATGGATCCAACGCGTAGAGGCCCCTTTGAGAAGTTTGATGTAATGTTGTACGCCCGCCGTGACCCGCTCCAGGATATGTCAATGGAACGCCATACCCATGAGCAGGTCTCGGCAGGCGTTGAGACTATTGCGAAGTGTGATGGAAAATAAATGGGCTATGGAGATGAGATCTGGGTGAACTTAATACCGGGCTATTACAGAAGAGGGACGGACGCCTGCCATAACTGCTTTTATTGCTAGTTATTTGCGGCAGGCGGTAGCTTGCCACTCACTAGATGGGCCCCCGAAATGCCAGGAAAACGGCCGGGAGCAACACCGGTGTGAGTGACTCAGGGATGTCGAGAGGTGTGCTGCGCTTTCTCCGAAGTTACTCGCGGCGTAATGCCCTTTAACACTTCCACCCCTGGAGCATATAGCTCTAGCGGCTCCTCTCTGGACGGCCAATGAAGGCAAGCCAGAGCTGAGAGTCCTGCGGGCCTTCTTGTGTTTACACTCCGACCGATGAAGACACGCCGGAGACGAAGGCCCTGACCGACTCTCTGGAGACTCGGGTCCGTGGTGTCGCTACTCACACAACAGCTCGCCACACAAGCTGCCCTGCGGACTTATTATTATGTATCTCTTTTTAATCACGGGTCAAGCCCGGTCATTTGATAGGCGTGCGCGGGGATATGGATCCAACGCGTAGAGGCCCCTTTGAGAAGTTTGATGTAATGTTGTACGCCCGCCGTGACCCGCTCCAGGATATGTCAATGGCACGACATACCCATGAGCAGGTCTCGGCAGGTGTTGAGACTATTGCGAAGTGTGATGGAAAATAAATGGGCTATGGAGATGAGATCTGGGTGAACTTAATACCGGGCTATTACAGAAGAGGGACGGACGCCTGCCATAACTGCTTTTATTGCTAGTTATTTGCGGCAGGCGGTGGCTTGCCACTCACTAGATGGGCCCCCGAAATGCCAGGAAATCGGCCGGGGGCAACACCGGTGTGAGTGACTCAGGGATGTCGAGAGGTGTGCTGCGCTTTCTCCGAAGTTACTCGCGGCGTGATGCCCTTTAACACTTCCACCCCTGGAGCATATAGCTCTAGCGGCTCCTCTCTGGACGGCCAATGAAGGCAAGCCAGAGCTGAGAGTCCTGCGGGCCTTCTTGTGTTTACACTCCGACCGATGAAGACACGCCGGAGACGAAGGCCCTGACCGACTCTCTGGAGACTCGGGTCCGTGGTGTCGCTACTCACACAACAGCTCGCCACACAAGCTGCCCTGCGGACTTATTATTATTATTATTATTATATATAGTAAGATGTATGTATAGTAAGATGTATGTAGTAATGATGTATATATAGTAAGTTGCCAAAATAAGACGTAAAAATATGTAGATAATAGTACAACTTAAATTATTAAACAAAAAATAGGAGATAAATAAATGTTAAAGAATATTCTTACTGTTATTAATAGATTACTCTTGTATTAGAATTAAGACATATACACGGTGAAATTTACGTGGTTGTTTTCCCGGATAAGGATGATTTGCCTTCAGCAGTACTATCAATTCATAGAGTTAAATTTGAAAAATACAAATGTTTCTTTATTTTCAAATAAATAAAAAAATATTCCGAACTCGAAAGCGTGAGAAACAACAGTACGAGCCGTCGCAGCGCGATGCCAAAAGGTCTCCGTCTGCCTGCGCGAGCATCTTTTGTAATGCGCGCGCCGCCTGCTTTGTATACGCCTAATAATGAACGCGCACGTAGGTTAGGTTAGGTTAGGTTAGATTTTTTTTTTTTTTTTTTTTACGAAGCCAGTCGCAATATGCACACACTCAGCGGTGTAAAGTGCCGCTGAGTGTGCGCAGATCGGCTTACTTCGTAAATAGCGCACACCCCTGTCATGGACTTATTTGTTATCTCTTATTAATTAACGTCTACATATTTTATAATCGTACTTAAAACTATATACACTTAAAAGCTAATAATCTATGGCGCAATAGCGAATTAATATAATATAATTTTTAATGTTATGTAGCAATAGCTTAATTATTTAAATTTGTATGCAGTAATTATTTAAATTTGTCACTATATCCATAATTAAATTAAACACATTGTATCTACTCTTATGGACGCCGACGAATTTGAGGTGATGGCTTGGTCAAACTTTTATTCTATTTATTGTCAATCTATCCACAGCTGTCCTCAGCAGACACTTAACTCAATAACCCCACCTAGCCACCGCGATCGAGGCGCCTATCAGAAAATATAGGCGCCCAAGTCAACATTGGTCCTAGGTGGGGCCATTTTGCTTGTTCCGCCTGATGACAGCCGAGGCTAGGTTGACACAGTAGTCAATATACTTAAATCTACTTTTTCCAGCCATCACCTCGGACACGTTCGCTTCAGTGACCCGCATTCCCAAACGCTGCTCCAATTCCCATCTTTGTTTGGAGAATGCGGGACACTGAAACAAAATGTGCTGCACTGTCTGACCCTCGCCAGCTTCACAGAAACACGATGGATCGTCCGCGCACTTGAACCTGTACAAGTACGCGGCAAACCCACCGTGTCCCGATAAGACTTGCGTGGTAATGCCAGACGGAGCCATTTTGCCCACGATACTGTACGCGGCGGTCGCACTCGGGAAAAACAGCTTCGTCGTTGAAGCTGTAGTTCCCGAGCGGTATCTCCTATCCCATTCGTCAATGGTCGCCTTACGGATCATACCCTTGACGAATGAGACAGGGTGTTTGCGATCATTCGCATATTCGTTTGTATAGGTATACAAACTATTTATTTAAAAGGTTCTTGTTTTCAAAACAGAAAAAGTTAGAATTGTCACTTCTCTCTCCAGCTGCCATCAAGTGAGCTCTATTTATATTTCAGGTATTTTTTTAATTAATTTTCTATATTGTATTTATCCAGCCCAAATAAAGTCAGATTAAACTGCATAACTGTTGATTCTATTTTCTCCGCCATACATTTGTGGTCCTTCGAGCCGGATAAAAATTTCGAAAATATTTCTTTCAAAAATCAATACGATCGTCATACTACGTGACTACGTACAATATGGCGGACGAATATCGCAAACTAAAAGCACAACGTAATGCAGTAAAAGGACGGATTACACGAATTTTCAATTTTGCGCATCAACAAATTGAAGGAGGTATTGACGTGAACGAATATATTATGCGATGCGCAGATCTTGAAAAATTAATGAATAAATATGATGAACTGCAGAGCTTAATTGAAATTAAGGACGACGAAAGCGGAGATGACGACGAGGAGCAATCAACTAAAAATGAGGAGGATAGAAGTACAGTTGAGACGAGGTATTACACGACGAAAGCGGCATTACAAAAGGTTATTGACGCACATTGAACCCCAACGAGCGGGTCTATTTATTTGAATGCCAATACATGTGAACAACACAATAACATTTCCAATGACGTACTTTTACCAAAACTAGGATTACCAACTTTCGATAACGACATTACGCAATGGCCCAATTTCAAGAACATTTTTATGACGTCTATTGGTAGCAGTAACATGTCACCATCAAGGAAATTGCAGTTCCTAAAGACATCTCTGAAGGGAGAAGCTGCAAGCTTAATTAGCTCACTACTTATTACGGATGTCAACTTCGACAAGGCTATGGAAACTTTATGCACCAAGTATGAGAACAAAGTTATAGTTGTAAATACGCATCTTAAGTCATTTTTCAGTCACCCAACTGTCACTCGAAATAACTTGAAAGATTTTCTCAATTGCTTGCAACAAAGTTTGGATTCATTGAATGCTCTGGATATTAACACAGATAGCTGGGATGTTCTACTTGTATACTTACTTACTCAAAAAATGGATAATTCCTTACGCGCTTCGTGGGAACTAAGTAGAAAAGAGAACAATCTACCTACGCTAAAGGAGCTTCTAGGATTCTTGAATTTACGAATGACAGCGTTTGAGATTATTGATGATAAGTACGGAGACAAGAAACAACAACCTTCGAAGTCTAAGGTATCTTGTAATGCTTCTATTTTAAAAAATGATGACACGTGCGTGATGTGTAAAGGTGAGCATACACTATTTAAATGTCCTAAGTTTATACAATTGTCACCAACGGAACGCAACGCTTATGCTAAGACTCATGTACTATGTTTTAACTGCTTAAAACGTTATAAGTTGAACCATAGATGTTCAAAGTATAAGTGTCTTACTTGTCGTGGCCGACATCATACTATGTTGCATATGCAAATCCCTCCTATTACAACTAATTCTTTATTGGTTTCTCAAGTAACTGAGGAAAAAGTACAACAATCTTTGCCTGCACCAGCAGCAACTACACTGCCTGCTCCTGCAGCAGCCACGGTTACAACGCCCGCGGCTTCTACGCCCACTGTGGCTACCTCTTCTTACAATTTAACGACGGAACTGACACCAAACCATAGTGTCAATCTTAACGCTAATGATACATCTCTTACGGTTGTTCACACCGCTTATACGAGTACTAATACTAAAATGCACGTATTACTATCCACAGCAATTATAAGGATTCAAGATGCGATTGGTCAGTGGCACACGGCTCGAGCCCTCTTGGATTCTGGCAGCGAAGTAAACCTCATTACACGCAGGTTGGCGCTCAAACTTAAGTGTAGGCAGGATAGTAGCCAGTACTCCATTCTTGGAATAGGTGGTTCTCAGCAGCCATCTAATGTTTCTATTAGGACGAATATTGCATCACGTATGAGTGAATTTAAGGCCAGTATTACATGCTTAGTTATGGACAAAATTACGGTTCCCTTACCTCACTTCTATGTTCATACTGACAGCTGGAACTTACCGAAACGTCAGGCCGCAACACTTGCGGATCCAACATTCAACATCCCGAGCGAAATCGACATTATTATAGGTGCTCAATTATTTTATTCAATTATCTTACAAGGTCATATCCAATTAGGTACGAATTTACCGCATTTGGTGAATTCAGTATTTGGCTGGATTATCTCTGGTACACTAGTGCTGGACGCTCAAGCAGTCAGCCACACGGCTTTAGGTTTTAATACGACACCCATTAGCCTGCACGTCATTACAGACAACAGTGTTGATAATCTGTTGACACGTTTTTGGGAACAGGAGGAGTTTAGTAATAAGCCAGTACTTACGCCTGATCAAGCTTATTGCGAACAGTTATTCCAAGACACCACGTACGTTGATGATAGCGGCCGTTACACAGTTAACATGCCTATCAATGAAAGCTTGATTTGTAAATTAGGTAATTCTTTTAATACCGCATATCGTTGCTTAATACATTTAGAGTCGAGGTTTGTTAAAGATCCAATATTACACGACCAATATAAACTGTTTATTAAAGAGTTTTTAGAATTAGATCACGCTGAAGTCATAAAGGGTGATTTAATGTCTCATGGTAAATACCCAACATATTTTTTACCTCACCATGCTGTCATAAATCCAGATAGCATATCTACGAAATTAAGAACTGTTTTTAATGCTAGCGCAAAGACTTCTACAGGAGTTTCTCTTAATGATATTCTGTTTGAGGGGCCGAACATATACAACGACGTGTTAGATATTATTTTGCGTTACAGAATGCATAAGTTTGTGTTTTCCACTGATATAGTGAAAATGTTTAGGAAGATTTTTATAAATCCTGATCAGCGTTCTCTACTCCGAATATTATGGAGGGAGGAGAAATCAAAACCTCTTATATGTCTGCAGCTTAAAACAATCACATACGGAACCAAGTGCGCGCCTTACTTAGCTTGTCGTACTCTCAAACACTTAGCTGATCAATTTAAAGACACTCACCCCCAGGCTGCTCAATGTATACAAGACAATTGTTACATGGATGACATAATCTCTGGAGGTGATGATGTACAGTCAGTTAAGCATTTATGTGGTGAAATTATAGACCTACTAGGAAAAGGTGGGTTTCAGTTACATAAATGGTCGTCCAATAATAAAGAAATTCTGGATTATGTGACGTATGATACCGACTCAGTGTCCTATGACTTTTCGCCTGAGTGTATTGTAAAGACACTCGGCTTAAAGTGGATTCCTACAAGAGACTGCTTTACGATTTCCATTACTGACCATGGAAAGGAAACCGTACCCAATACTAAGCGGTCTGTCTTATCACGAATAGCCCGAATCTTTGATCCGCTTGGTCTGTTGGCTCCGGTCACTATCGGCGCCAAAATACTTATGCGGAGTCTCTGGAGCTTGAGGTTAGATTGGGATAGCCCATTGCCGGCAGATACTGAAAAGCTATGGATGGCATATCTTAAAGACTTTCAGTATTTTCAGGGGTTCGAACTGCCAAGATATTACTTTTCTGATATTCCTTTGAAGGTTACACTTTTGGGATTTGGAGACGCTTCAACTCAGGCTTACGGTTGTTGTGTGTACCTTCACGCTACATATCCCAATAGACAACCTACATGCACCCTGACGATGGCAAAGACAAAGGTAGCCCCAATTAAAACTTTATCTATCGCCAGACTCGAACTGTGTGCAGCGTTGTTATTAGTACGGGTTGTTAAGAGAGTACAAGACGTTTTGGCTAAATTCAAAATAACTAACACTTACCTATTTTCAGATTCCTTAATAGTAATCTGTTGGTTACGATCTCCTTACAAGAAATACAACGTTTTTGTATCGAACAGAGTAATGGAAATATTAGAACATACGAATTTAGACAATTGGCGTTACATAAATACCAAGCAAAATCCTGCGGATTTGCTTACACGAGGTATCAACCCTAAGGTTTTGTTGCAGGCAGACATATGGTGGCATGGTCCCAAATGGGCGTGTACTGACGTAAGTGAGTGGCCTATGTCTACGCCACAATCATTAGCATGCCAGGACAGTAGTTCAGAGATAGTGCAGGATAAAAAACAAACCGTACATGCTGTCACTGTGAATAATACTACGTTCTTAGATTATTTTAATAAAGTTTTCTAGTTTCACAAAGCTGAATAGAGTTATGGCTTATGTGTTTAGGTTTATTTATAACACACGAAATAACGAAAAGAATTGTACTTTCCTTTCGGTTTCGGAATTAGATTTTTCACATAATTTCATTATACGAACATTGCAAGGACATTTCTTTAATAAAGAAAGAAAAGACTTGGAATCTTTGCAAATTTTAGATAATAATAAAAATTCTTATACTTTTAAATCCAGTCCGCTACGAAAGCTCAATCCTTTTCTAGATAGTGATGGGATTATTCGTGTAGGAGGAAGGATAAAACATTCAGATGTTCAATACAATCATGCACATCCTATTATCATACCTGCTCAGGCACACGTTACTTCGTTGATTATAGAAAGGTATCACTACAGACTTTTACACTCTGGGATACAGTGCACTCTTGCCAATTTAAGATTGCGATATTGGCCTATAAATGGTAGAATTGAAGTCAAAAAAGTAATTCATCGCTGCGTAAGATGCATTAGATTTAGAGCGTCAACTTGTAAGCAACAGATGTCTTCTCTGCCGAGTCCAAGAGTGTCTCTAGTGCGTGCATTCTCATGCGTAGGTGTTGATTTTAGCGGAGCTATAAGCATACGAAATAATATGCAAAGGAACTGTAAATATACCAAAGGCTACATCTGTTTGATAATTTGTTTAGCTACTCGTGCAGTGCACCTAGAGTTAGTAGGTGATTTGTCTACTCATTCTTTTATCAATGCTTTAAAGCGTTTTATATCTAGGCGAGGCATATGCACTAGTATCAGGTCGGATAACGCTACTAATTTTAAAGGATCTCATAATGAACTTAACGAATTATATAGAATGTTTAAGAATGATTCTTCATATAGTGACATCGTTAATTAATTGAATTTTACTGTGCCCTTAGCGAGTCATATGGGTGGTATTTATGAGGCAGGAATCAAATCCGTCAAAAATCTACTCAAACGTCTACTATGTAACGTTAAGCTTACGTATGAACAATTAAATACTGTACTTATTCAGATTGAGGGAATTCTCAATAGTCGTCCATTGTGCGCGTTGACTGATGAGCACTACGACATGCCGTGTTTGACTCCTGCGCATTTTCTCATAGGTTCGCCTATAGTAGATTTACCTGAACCTAATGTCTGCTATATTTCTGAAAATAGATTGTCACTATTCCAAAGAATTACTCGTATAAAACAAATCTTTTGGAAACAATTTTATAAACAATATTTGTCTGAACTGCAAACTAGATCTAAGTGGTTAGGCAAGTGTAATAATATAGAGATAGGTAATATAGTTATTATTAAGGACGAGAATACTCCACCAGCATGTTGGCCTCTCGGTAAAGTTATAAAAGTATATAAAAACAGTAGTGATAATTTAGTTCGATCTGCTCTAATAAAAACCACTACTGGGGAATATCACCGTCCTATAAACAAATTAGTATTGCTACTGGAGCAATAATTGAGCTATATGCATGTTTTCAGTTTATGTTTAGTTTTATGTATACAGTCCATTGAGGTTTTTGTTTTGTTTTTTATACCTACGAACAAATGTGTAATGTTAAGTTAACTAATGGTTAGCAGTCTTATGTTTATAATTATCCTTTCAGTATGCTTAACCATACAGTTAGTTTATTATTTTACTATCTATGCATTCAGTTTATTATTAATGCTTTCCAGTTCTAGGATAGGTTCACTTCGTTAGGCCGGGAGCATGTTTGCGATCATTCGCATATTCGTTTGTATAGGTATACAAACTATTTATTTAAAAGGTTCTTGTTTTCAAAACAGAAAAAGTTAGAATTGTCACTTCTCTCTCCAGCTGCCATCAAGTGAGCTCTATTTATATTTCAGGTATTTTTTTAATTAATTTTCTATATTGTATTTATCCAGCCCAAATAAAGTCAGATTAAACTGCATAACTGTTGATTCTATTTTCTCCGCCATACACAGGGCAGCGGTCGTTGTCGGGCTTCTTCTTCGACTTCAGGGCCGCACTCTTAGCGAGTTCATCGGCGCGTTCATTCCCCTCAAGACCCACATGCGCCTTGATCCAGAACATCGAGACGCTCTTATCCTGCGCTTTGCACAGTTTAAGAGCGTCCCGCGTCTGTACCGCAAGGGGGTGAGGAGAATCAACGTTACCTATCGTCTGGAGCGCCGCCATGGAGTCGCTGAAGATGCCCACGCTGGATCCATTACAGCTCAACGCGCACTTTGCCGCGGTGCAGAGAGCGAGGAGTTCGGCCTGGTAGACGGTACAGTAGGACGACAAAGTAAGCTTGACGGCCTTGGTTTCGGCATCGCTGTTCCAAATTGACACAGCGGCACCTACCCGGCCCTCAATCTTACTGCCGTCCGTGAACATTCGCAGGGCAAAGATGTTGGCTGCCCTGTATTGTTCCTCGTCCACCAGGTGATCAAACTCGACCCTCTCCAGCTCCGCTGGGTGCGGGGCCTCGATCTTAGAGGCCATCCGCTCGATCTCCCTGTCTCCCAGCACCGGATGGGGCAGTCCCCTCTTAGCCTCGTAAAGAGATGCGATTTCTCGCACCCTAAGGTCAAGGGGGAGCACCCCAGCCAGCAGCAATGCGGAGTTCAAGGAAACCGTTCGGTAGGCCTTGCAGATCTTTAGCGCGAAGCCCCGCTGTACGCTGTTGAGCTGCTTTTGGATGCCTAGCTAGTTCACCGCTGGTGCCCATACGGCCGCGGCGTAAAGCATCGTTGGCTCCACTACAGCTGTATATATGATCTTCACTACCTCAGGATGAAGACCCCAACCGACGCGGGCCGTACGTGCAAGGCGCTTATATATGTCCACCGCCCGTTTACATACGGTGGCCACATGCGCATTGAACGTAAGACCCGCGTCGATGGTCAACCCGAGGAGTTTGATCTGCCGAGACATGCCAATGCCCATCCCGCCCATGCTGAGGCGCGGAGTGTCATACCTGAGTTTGCGCGTGATCAGCATGGCGCTGGTCTTTTGCGGCGCAAACTTTAACCGGTTTCTGACCCCCCATGCCCTCACGTGCTCGAGAGTGGCATTGACACATCTCTCTATATCCAGTGCAGTGGCTCCGTCAAACACTAACACGACGTCGTCAGCGAAGGCCTGACAGTACACCCCCGCTCTTTCTAGTTGCCACAAGAGGGGGTCCAAGAGGAGGTTCCACAATATCGGACCTCCTATGGACCCTTGTACGCAACCTCTTGTGGCAGCGCGTGCGCATTCCTCCCCCCCGAAGCGCACCCTCACCGTCCTATTGCTGAGGTAACTGTCTATCGTTCGTCTCAAGCTCAGAGGGCAATTTTCCTCCGCCAGTCTGAGTTTGATAGCAGGCCACCAGGCGCCGTCGAAGGCACCCTCTATATCCAGCGAGACGAGAGTAAGAATCTTACGCTCGTCAAGCTTGCTGCGAATATGGTGCAGCAGGTTATAGAGGGCGTCTTCGGTGCCCCTCTGTGGCATGAACCCGTACTGGCGAGTACTAATCCTCGGCAGAAGATGATGCTTGAGGCGAGCGATCAACATTTTTTCGTATATCTTGCCCAAAACAGACAGAATCCCGATCGGCCTGTATGATTTGGGCAGGCGATACGATTCCTTTCCCGGTTTCCAAAGGGCAATTACGATGGCCTCCTTCCACAGCCGAGGGAAGTATCGGAGGGCCCGACACTTATTAAGAAGGGCCAGGAAGAAACCCGAGCCATCGTCAATGGCCCGAGCGCAAACGTCAGCCGTGAGGCCGTCGGCGCCAGGGGCCTTTTTTGGGTTGAAGGACAATACAGCCGCCATGAGTTCCCTCTCGGTAAACGGCGGGTCATGATCATCATTGGCCCGTTCGTTTACCGTACGGGCTTGTTCTCTCATTTGGCGGTGATCTGTATTGTCGTCCAATCCGCTGTCGGCGGGATAAAAAGTGTCCGCCAACAGCTCTGCTGACTCCCTGGCGTCCAACGCCCTCCCGTCGACTTCGAGGAGCGTGTCCTCCTTCCGCTCGGTTACCCTGCCGATAACCCTGTAGATACCTTCCCAGACACCTTCTTTGTCCTGCCTCCCACAAAACTCCCTCCAACTGCGGGTTTGTGCTTCTCGCACCGCGGCCTCGTACTTGTCCTTCTGTTCAAGGTACAGTTGGACCACCATTTGTCTACGCGACGGCGCAGCGTTTCGGATCCTGCGTCGCCTGGTGTTGGTCTGTCGTCTCAGCTCCTCCAATTCCTCCGACCACCACGGCAGCCTAAATGACCCCACATTGCTCTTTTTAGGCATCGAGGCCTCGCAGGCCTCGCCTATCGCCCGGGTGTATCCATCCACGATCACCTCCAGTTCCTCACACCCTTCGACAGCCACCACGCGCTCAGCGGAGAGACTGTCTCTCAGCATGATTGAGGCGAGTTTCTCACGAAATTTACCCCAATCAGCCTTTTTGGTGTTGAAGATCCTGGTGGTCCTCGCAATCGATACCCCCTTGGCCTTGGCCATGCGGACGTCAAATATAATGCCGTTGTGGTCAGAGGACGTGAGTGCTTCCTCGACGTGCCATCCATCCACCAAGCTCAACATATCCTCCGAGCATGCCGTCACGTCGACATGGCTACTGTACCTCTTTCCACCTCTGACAGTATCGAATGTTGGGACGTCACCACAGTTAAGAATCTGGAAGCCCAGCTCCCCTAAGGTCCCAACCATCTCCTCTCCTTTGGAATCCTCATGAGAGCTGCCCCACCAGACACTCTTCGCGTTGGCGTCCCCGCCCAGGATCAACCCACCTGCTCTGGCATCGCGCTCAATCCGCCGCAACTGCTCCAGGTATGGCCCAATGGGTTTGTCGGGTTCGAAGTAGTAGGAGACGAGTGTGATCTTCCAGGCGCTGGTCCGGATCCCCACCACTGTGATGTTGTTCGTGGTGAGTTGCGGGTACTGTATGACATCTAAGTCATTATCGAAGACAGCTATGGCCGCCTTCACAGTACCCTGCCCGTTCTCCTGCGCCTGAAAGACCCTCACTCCCTGATAACTCCTAACACTTCCAACCCGACCCACGTAGGGCTCCTGTAGCAGTGCAACGGATATGTTGCGTTTGCCTGCGGCCAATAGCAACTCTTGAGTTGCTAATTGACTCCTCTGGAGATTGACCTGAGCCATTCGGTACGGTCGGCGAATGGTCCCCGAGGCAACCTCAGCAATAAGCTACGGCGTCCCGCGCCAACCGGTCCCACTTCGATCTCACCGGGCATTCGCCGTCGAACGCGTTATGCTTCGCGTTCGGCTGCTTCGCCCGGCGGCAATTAATGCACGCCGGCGTCTTCCCAGTGGCTGCGTCCGCGCACTCCGACTTGCGATGCGGGCCACCGCAGTGGCTACACACGTCGGCGGTTTCCTTACAGAACCGCCGCCCGTGTCCGTATCCCAAGCAACGGGTGCACTGGACGAGGGGCGTCTGATCTTCGACAACGCACCTCTGGAGGTCGATACGCAGCTTCCGCTCTGCTATCGACCTCCTCCAGACCACTGGGGAGACACTCAACATGACGTGGCGGTTGTGCGGGTTTCGCGCTCGCCTGCTGTGCCGAACTACAACGCGGCTCTCGTGGGCGTCGAGTCCGCGAAAAACGTCCCGGTTCTGGTTGCGAAGGGCCCGGATAAGCTCCTCATCCGAGTGAACCTTCAGGACGTCCCTCACAACCAGCAGCGGGTCTTTGTTTTTTGCGTCTTCGACGACCAAACCCCTCCCCGATGTCGAGAGCCGCTTTCTGATTTTCTCCTTCTCCACTTCGTCGGCACAGCCTATCACCACTCTCCTATCCTTCACTTTGCGCACACGCTCTACCTTTACCCAGCCCTCCTTGGCGTCGACCACTTCCTTTACTTTTTGAAGCACCTCGTCTCCCGTTTCCTCTTCTGCGGTCGAGGAGACGACCACCGAGTGCAGCGTGGCGCGCCCGGCCACCATCTTAGTGGTGGCCGGGCTCGCCGCCACTACACCCGCGTACGTCGTCCCCCCGACCGACGGCCCCTGCCTCTCTAGTTTCTCTTTTATCTCCTGCAGGAGCCGCGCGTTCTGGACGAGGAGCTCCCTATTCTCTTCCACTCTCTTGCTAATTTCTATCTCTGTCGCCCCGCGCTCCTTTTCAACGTTTTCTACATGACTAGTGGGGGATGCCGCGGTCTGTACTCCGGCATCCCCGATCAGACCCGCTTCTTTTTTCCTGGCAGCCAGTTCGGCTTCTGCCTCCTTCACTAATTGGTAGAGACGGTCCACGGCCTGCAACACACTCGTCTTGATCTCCGTCTTCAGATTCCTGGAGGAGGAGACCGCAGATTTAGCCGTGTTATTGCAGGCCCTGGCCTCCTCCACCCTACTTCTAGCCGATTTGGCTGCCGCTTTTTGTGCCGTAGTTTTACTGCCTGTTGGAGCGCGGGTCGCCTTTACTACCGTGGTCGACGCCAAGGTTGGTCCTACGTTCTGAGGGGGGGTGTTGCACACCGGTGCCCCTGCCTCCCACGCCCCAATACTCCTCCTAACGTTCGTGACGGGGGGTGTGTTGTTGTTTGGCCCCGTTGTTAGAGCACGGGGAGCAGAGGACCGGTCGTCCAGATCTCTCGGCGGCGTCCTGTACATATTATAGGGGTGTGCGCAACAATCAACAATTAATTACTGAATTTTGGCGTGTATAGGGCCGAGTCAATTTACATACACGGTGTATAGAGCCGATTTAGTCGCTAAATAATTTGGCTGTATAGGAGCACGTCAATAGATAAAATAAAACAATAGTAAAATAAAATAAGAACAAAATAAAAATAAAAATAAAACTTCCCCTAACAGGAGTCAGAAAATAAATTTAAATTAATTAAGTAAATTTATATTAGATTTAAATTATTGCTTTTTATAAAAAAAAAAATATTTATCATATTATTTGGAAAAAACACAAAAAATTCTGTAACTCGGGAACGGAAACACATAAACTCCCGGCTGCACCCTGCCAAAAAGTTTGATCCTGCGACAAGTCCTTGACGGACCACGTTGCCACGTGGTTTTCGGTTTTCAGTGAATAACTTGCTGAAAGTTGCTCTGAAAAAATCTGAAACTTCTTTCAGAGTGTAGTATTTCTTAATCCCCACCTTTAGATGTAAAGTGGGGTGTCGCCGCTTTGGTTCACGTGATATTTCACTTTTTTTTAACTTTCTCAAAGTCACTTAACCTCTGAAAATGAGGTTTTTTCACAATAACTCCTCACACTGTAATCCGATTTTGATGCACTTTTCACTGACGGATGAAGGCAAAAAATCCGCACATTTTGATATATAGCACTTGTATATAGGACACGAATTCCTAATTTTTACGAATTTTTTCGTGTGGAGCACTTCAAAAAAAGATGTTCTCCATCTGCCGGCGCGATGCTTAAACGGTTAGGTTAGGTTAGGTTTTTTTTCTTTTTTTTTTTTTTTCTTGTCCCTCTGCCATGAACAGAGATTTTGTTTGTTGTAGTTATAATTTTTGTCAGTTGTTTATTTTTATAAGTTTTGTACTGTAGCGTACATTTGTAGTTTTGTTATTGTGTTTTGTTTATGTGTTTATTTGTTTGTTTATCTTTGTTTTTATTACATTTCTTTTATTTATCTTTGTTATTTATAAATGCTGGAGTCCCTACATATTTAAATGTAGTTTCAGCAGTTTTTTACAATCTATTTGTTTCGGTTTATAACTTTTTTGATTATTTTTATACTATATTTAAGAATGCGTTCCCAATGTTTTTTGTCTTTTATTATTTCATTTATGTTTTCTTCTGTAATCGTTTTATTAATATTGCATTCCAAACTGTATCTCTCTTTATTATATACCGGACACCGAAATAGTAGATGTGGGACCGTTTCATCGATACCTATCTCACAGACGCACGATGGGCTCTCCGTACACTTGAAGCGATGCAAGTATTCGGAGAACCCCCCGTGCCCCGTCAGCATCTGTGTTATTGTACCGTCCAATTTTTTATTTTTTAGAATCTTATAGGCGTCGATAGCATCCGGAAAGAAGATTTTTGTAACCCCCGCCGTTGTTCCTGCTTTGTATCTCTGATTCCATTCGTCAAGCGACCTCTTACGTATTTCACGATTGACGAATGAAATCGGACATCTGTCGTACTCGGCTTTTGTCTTTCGGGCCAGGGCCGCCTGTTTTGCTAGCATGTCGGCTCTTTCGTTCCCCTCTATCCCTGCATGCGCTTTTATCCAGAACAAGGATATTTCTTTGTTCTTTGAGCGTTCTGAGATTCTGTCGAATTTCTGTTGCAAGTGGATGAGGGGAACTCCAGTTCACGACGGTCTCAAGCGACGATCTTGAATCGCTGTATATTCCGATGCTGGGATTCGCACTTCGTAGCGCCTCTCTGGTTGCACAGCATATGGCCAGCAATTCCGCCTGGTACACCATGCAGTATGGCTCAAGTCTCAGTTTTCGGGCTTTGGTTTCGGTCGCGCCATCCCAAATGGATAGCGCGGCCCCAACCTTGCCCTCTAACTTGCTGCCATCGGTGTAGATTCTGACCGCCTGGTTGTTGTGGCGGTCCACTTGCACTTGGTCTTCCAGGCATGTGAATTGCAGGCTCATATGGTTCGCTGGATGGGGCGCGTCTTCAAATGCCGTCATTTTTTCCGTTTCCCTGTCCCCGGTTATTTGGTGTGTTAGCGCTCTTTTGATCTCGTAAAGGGTGGCTACTTCCCGAATACGAATATCGAGTGGCAGCAACCCCGCCAGTACTAACACTGAGTTCAGAGAAACGGTACGGTATGCCTTGCAAATTTTTTGTGCGAATCCCCTCTGTACAGCGTTTAGGTGTTTTTGCACACACAATTTCCCGGTCGCCGGAGCCCAGGCGCAAGCCGCATAAGTGATTATCGGCTCTATCACGGCTGTGTATATACTGTGAATAACTTCAGGGTGCAAGCCCCAATTTATTTTCGCTGCTCTTGATAGTTGCTTATAGATGTCAAGTGCCTTTTTGCATACATACGCAACGTGGTTGTTGAATGTCAACTTTTCATCTATAAGCAACCCCAGGAGTTTTATCTGTTTCGACAGTGCAACGCCGATCCCGCCCATTGTCAGAAGCGGGGTGTCATGCTTTAGCTTCCTGGTGATCACCATAGCGCAGGTTTTGTTTGGCGCAAATTTTAGCTTGTTCAAGGCTCCCCACTCCAACACATAGGCGAGAGCCGCGTTCGCCTGTCGTTGGACTTCTGCTGCTGTATCCCCGTCGAATACCATGACAATATCGTCTGCGAATGCCTGACAATAATCCCCTCTTTGGTCTAATGCTTTCAGCAGGGGATCCAGCAGCAGATTCCATAGAATTGGTCCGCCGATTGAGCCTTGCACACATCCTTTGGTTGTTGCCCTGCGGTGTTCCTCGCCAGCATACCTCACTCGTACCTGTCTATTCTCGAGGTAACTGTCTAGTAATCGTCTGACATTCACCGGGCACTCCTCCTCGGCCAATCTTTGTCTTATGGCAGGCCACCAAGCGCTGTCGAAGGCTCCCTCTATGTCCAGAGATACAACTGTTATCAGTTTCTTCTCATCGAGTTTATTCCTGATATATCGCACCAGGTCATAGAGAGAGTCTTCGGCGCCCCTGCGTGGCACAAAGCCGTATTGGCGCTTGCTCAGTTTCGGAATTAGGTGGTATTTTAGCCGAGCAACAACCATCTTTTCTAAAATTTTCCCTAGCACTGGCAATAGTCCAATTGGCCGGTATGATTTTGGATGCATGTGATTTTCTTTCCCCGGCTTTAATAGTGCTATAACTATGGCTTCTTTCCAAATACTTGGGAAATGACCAAGCTCCAGACATTTATTTGCCAGTGCCAGGTATACTTCCGGATCGTGCTTTATCGCATGAAGGCAGATATCCGCTGTAAGCCCGTCCGAACCCGGGGCTTTCTTAGGGTTAAAAGTGTCAGCCGAGCCTATCAACTCCTCTAATGTAAACGGTGGGTCTCTCCTCTGGTTAGGTCATATTCACCTTCGGCATCTAGCTGCGTTTGGTCCTCCAGGCCGACTACTCTTATTTCCTCCCCATGCGACGGGTGAGGTGCCTTTAAGGCTGGAGTCATCCGTTCCACCTCTCTGCCGCGTAGCTCCAACCATGGCTCCCCTTTTCTGGCCCGGTACAAGGCGGCCGTTTCTCGCACACGAAGATCAAGGGGAAGGATTCCTGTCAGGGCCAGCGCCGAGTTCAGCGACACCGTGCGGTATGCTTTGCAAATCTGTTGGGTGACTCCGCGTTGTACTACATTAAGTTGCTTCCTCACGCCTATTTTGTGTGCAGCTGGTTCCCACACGCTGGCGGCATACAGAATTATAGGCTCTACCGTCGCCACGTAGATCATCCTAATTACTTCAGGTTGAAGCCCCCAAGACGTTTTTGCCGCCCTAGTCAGCTGTTTATGTACGCCCAAGGCCTTCCTACATACATTTGCAACATGGGACTTGAAAGTCAATTTCTCGTCTATGGTTACTCCTAAGATCTTTATTTCTTTGGCCATTGAGATATCAATCCCGCCCATGCTCAGACGTGGGGTGTCATATTTCAGTCTGCGTGTTATGACCATCGCGTTGGTTTTGTGTGGTGCAAACTTCAATTTGTTGTCTTCTCCCCACCTCTGAACACGTGCAAGGGTGGCGTTCGCACTCTTTTCAATATGTTCGGCTGCGTCAGCCTCAAAAACCAGAACAACGTCATCTGCAAAGGCTTGGACGTAGTTGCCCTTCTGCTCTAGGTCCCTGAGGAGTGGGTCCAACAGGAGGTTCCACAGTATGGGCCCCCCTATCGAACCCTGCACGCAGCCCTTCTTCGTGTCTTTCGAGTACTCCTCCCCAGCATATCTCAGTCTGACTTGCCTATCTTCTAGATAGCTATCTACCACCCTTCTGATGTTCAAGGGACATCCCTCCTCCGCCAGCCTAACCCTAATAGCCGGCCACCAGGCGCTGTCGAAGGCTCCCTCTATGTCCAATGATATTAGGACGACGATTTTCTTTTCTTGCAATTTTTGCCGAATGTGATCCATCAGGGCATAGAGGGAGTCCTCGGTACTCTTTTGTGGCATGAAGCCGTACTGGCGATTGCTGATTTTCGGAAGGATGTGATACCTCACTCTGGCCATTATCATCTTTTCAAAGATTTTGCCCAGTACTGGCAAGAGTCCGATGGGCCTGAAGGCCTTGGGTGTAGTGTAGTTCTCCTTTCCAGGTTTTCTCAGTATGACAACAACAGCCTCCTTCCATTTTTTGGGGAAATGACTCAGCTGTAAACACTTGTTCAGCAGGGCAAGGAAAGCCTCTGGGTCCGCCTCGATGACTTTGTTGCAGATATCGGCGGTAAAGCCGTCTATACCCGGAGCTTTTTTCGGGTTGAAGGACCCGCACGCTTGCCGTAACTCTGCCAATGTGAACGGTGGGTCGCAAGACTCACCTTGCTCGCCCACGTTCACTTTCTCGGCTGCACTCCTTATTCTAGTGTGGTGCGCACTGTCCTCCCCCGCGCAGTCCTCTGGGTAGAAAGTGCGCGCCAGCAGTTCAGCTGATTTCTTCGGATCTAGCGTTATTCCATTTTCCTCTAGTGGCGGGTCCTCTTCCCTACTTTGCGTCCTCGCGATGACTCTGTATATCCCACTCCAAACGCTTTCCCTGTCCTGCCTCTCACAAAAGCTCTTCCAGCTCTCGACTATGGCTCTGGCAGCTTCGGCTTCATACTCCTCTTTAGATTTCACATACTCCTCGACGACCCTCGATCTTCTCACTGGTGCTGCGTTTTTTATTCTCCTTTTACGCTTTGCTACCTCCTTCTTCATCTTGGCTAGTCGCTCGGACCACCACGGCACATTTATCTCATCTTTTGGCACCTTCTTCGGCATAGTTTCGATGCATGCCTCCGTTATAACTTTTGTGAATCCATTCACCGCGGCCTCCAGCTCATCGACAGTACTTATCTTATTGATCTCCGCGTCCGTTAGTTGTTGTTCATTCTTTAACTGGATGAATTTCGCCAGAAATTCAGTCCAGTTAACCTTTCTGGTGTTGTATATCCTCGTAGTCCTGTCGATGGTTATACCTTTGGCTTTGGCAAGGCGAATATTGAAGATTATGCCGTTGTGGTCCGAGCTTACTAGTCCCTTGTCTACCCTCCACTGCTCGACAAGGTCTAAGAGGTCGGTCGTACAGGCTGTGATGTCGACGAAGCTATGGAGATTCATACCATTTCTAACGGTATCGAAGGTCGGAGTGCTACCATTATTCAGAACGTGTAACCCCATTTCTCCCAGAGCTCCAGTCATGTCATTCCCCCGTACATCGATTTTCGGACTGCCCCACCAGGTGCTCTTTGCGTTAGCGTCTCCTCCAATGATCCACTTTTTGCCGTCAACTTTTTGTTCAACTTTTCGCAGATGTGACAGGTACGGCTCAATTGGTTGGTCCGGTTCAAAGTAGAATGAGACCAAAATAATCCTCCAGGCCACGGTTTGGATCCCCACCACAACGATGTTGTTTGTGGTGAGTTCTGGGTATTGAATTACCGTAAGGTCTTTGTCAAAGACAGCAATTGCTGCCTTCCTTCTACCCTCACCCACCGTGTTCTGGTAGATCCTGACCCCCGAGTGCGTACCCATCGTGTCTTTACTACCTACGTACGGCTCTTGGAGAAGCGCTACTGCTGCCCTTCGCTTTCTGGCTTCTATCATCAACTCTTTCGTTGCGAGGTTTTTTCTTTGCAGATTTGCTTGGAGCACCCGGTAGGAGTTGGTATCGCCCGGGACGCCCTTAGCAATATGCTACTGTGAGACGTGCCAGTTCGTCCCGCTTCCGGCGCACCATGCAGTCATGACTGAAGGCGTTATGTTCGTTGTCGAACTGATCCGCTTTTACGCAGTTTCTGCATTTAGGTGGAATGCCTGCCATCCAATCGGCACACTCACTTTTCAGGTGTGGACCCCCACAGTGGCTGCAGAGGTCCGCCGACTCTTTGCAGAAGCGCTTTGTGTGCCCATACTCCAGGCAGCGACTGCATTGGACGAGTGGCGATTTGTCCTCTGCCCTAATTCGCTGTAGATCGATGTGGACATACCCTTGCAGCGTGACTCTCTGCCACACCGTTGGCGAGACACTTAGAACCACATGACCTGTGTGTGGGTTTCGGGCCTTCCTCCGGTACCTTATGGCCACCCTATCGTCTCCTTCCATCAGGTCCTTGAATATGGTCTGGTTCTGATTTTTAAGGGCCTTTTGGATGTCCTCGTCAGTATTTGCAGACAAGACATCTTTGAGGATTAGGAGCGGGTCCTTATTCTTGATGTCCTCGACGGTGAGTCCATTTCCTTTTGATGTAATCCTTTCCTTTACTCTGTTCCTGTCCTCCACCGTCTTGAAGCCCATGATAACCTTCCTGTCCTTCGCCTTCCTAATCCTCTCTACCTTAATCCACCCTTCCTTCGCGTCCACTGCTTCTCTTATTTTAGTAAGAGTCTCTTCCCCTGTCTTCAGCTCGTCCGTGGAAGTGATCACCACGGAGTGTAGAGTGCTCCGCGATGTAGTCAGCTTCTCACTTGTTGCTGCTGTCGCGCTTGCGTAGGTGTGGGTTTTCATGAGTCCCATTGCTTCCTTGTGTTCGTTCAGGTTGCTATTAAGTTCCGCAATCCTCTTGTTGGTTTCTTCCAACAGCTTTGTCTGTTCGTCGAGCTTGCCCCACAGCAGCGTTGACTCAGCTCCTGTCAAGGGAGTTTGGTGGCTTGAGTTCACCGAGGCTTTTGTGGTGTTTTTGACCTTGGTGGGTTTCACGTCTTTGTTTGCCGTTTCAGCCTCTTTAACGAGACTGTAGAGCCGGTCGATCACCTCTATGACCACCGCCTTCACCTCTTTTTTCATCGATTTGAGGCCGTTGAGGTGATATTTGGCCTTTAATACTTTGGCGTGAGCCTCCGCCGTGCGGGTTGCATACTTTTTTGGGCTATTTGGTTCAACCGGTGCGGTAGCGCTTGTTCCTGTTTTTGAGGTCCCTTTTTCTAGTGACTCTTCCTTCGAAGGTCCAACGTCTTTCGTTCCCCGTACCAAAGTAGGGGTAGGGTCATTATTGGCCGCTTCCCAAACATCAATGCTGCGGCGTACTCTCCTTGTAGATGTATTTCCGGCTTCTGCCGTCGGACTGGGGGTCTTCTGTGTCTGAGCGCCTAAGTTAGCTTTTTTATTTTCCGCGACCGGTGTCCTGATTCCGAGCATGTTGAGGCAGTATAGGTGTGTCGGTTCCGCTGCTTTGTAGAAGTTGTAAACGGACGTGCGAGAGCCGACACAGAGCGTCAATAGAGAGTGCGATTATATGTAAAACAGACAATTACAATCACAACACCAATTTTAAATACTACTACTATGATAATTTATAATATATACTTAACAGGTAGAGTCTCAGACTCTAGTCACTTAAATCTAAGTTTGAACCGTCACACAACTAACGCTCTTCTCCCAATATATATTAGGAATCGTTTAAAAGTTTTTTCCGATGTAGAGCCTGTGTCTACTATAACTCTACCCTGTACTCTATCGCTATCCAGTAGCGCGTCCCTTTGCAATGGGGTAGGATTAAAAATTTTTCTCCTACAGTTAATAGTTAGGTCAAAAGAGAGGAAGTTCTTAAGAACTCTATGTAGAGCAATTCTAATAAGCTCTTCGGATAGAGCTCGTCGCGCCCGTTCCAGCGATACCAAACACGACCGCACCAGCCCTACGGGTTCCCGAGATAGGGCAGGTCAAAATATCCAGGACCAAGGACCAAAAAGGTCCAAAAAATCCGGTTCTAGCCGTATCTCCGGAACCAGTGGGCCGAATATAGCCGTGCGCGGTATCCCCGCACTCTGCTCGCCGAGCTCTATCCGATTCCGCACCTTCCTAGTGTAAAAAATTTTCCCCCTCCGATTTGTTCCCAACCCCAAAAAATTTGTTGCCCGGGCTATACACTTGGGTTTAGAGAAAATCCCGTTCGTCTAGGGTCACTGGTCCCGGAGATATCGATGTTTGAAAATTTCCAAGATGGCGGATTAAATGTCAAACTCCGACTTTGGCCTGAGATATCTCCGCAACCAGTGGTCGTAGACCCACCGTTCTTGGGTTTAGACCACTCAGTTTTCTTCCCTCTACCCGGCAAAATGACTTCCGGAATTCCAAAATTTTTTGGGCGGAATCCGCCCATATTCGAGTATTCGAGTCAACTAACACGTTCCCAATGCCAAAAAGTGATTTTATTAATTTAATTTTAATTTAAGTCCAAAAAATACATAAAAATCAATAACTCGCGAACCGCTGGGCCAAAAAATCCGAAAAAATCACACAAATTAGAGAATACACGACACTTTAACACAGCATGGCAGGTATTGTAAAATTTAAAAATTTTTTTAACAAAATAATTAAAATAAAAAATTTTCAGTTTTTCAATTATGGTGCCAAAGGTTTCTGAACAAAAAAATTTTTAAAATAGTACTAGTGATACTGCTAATTAGCGCGCACAAGATAGCAATTGCAGTTTCTTCGAATTTGCTTTAGATTTAGAGAAATTTTGTGCTAAACTTGGAACTTTAAAAACGTTGTATAAAATTTTTCAGCAAATAAAAAATTTTTCTCTCTTCAGGGTATTATTACTCCAAAAGGGTACCTGCTGCTCGCCAAAGATCAGCTCCCTCCGACTGCTAGAACGCCTACCACGTGGCCACGTGGTTGTTGTTTTTCCGGGATTTCCGCCGCAGTGGTGGCTTTCCCGGATCAACCGACCCAGGGAAAAGATGGGGGGCGTTAGCCCCTACAAATGGACACTTCTCACTGTAAGCGCACACCTCAATTCACAGCACTAGAGCAAAATTTGTGGCGATTTTAGATGACACTTTTGTTGGAGGCACTTTTTGAGGTTGAGTCACACGCGTGCGGCTGAATTAGAAGTCGCCGGAGGATGGCGCTTACCGAGACGAATCCAACGACACCTGGATCGTCGTCGTAGCCTCAAATTTACCCACTTTTTTGATTTTTTAATCGCGGAGCAAGTGATTTTTGCTGCGTACCGGTTGGGGGACGGAACGAAACTGGGTTAGGTTAGGTTAGGTTAGGTTAGGTTAGGTTAGGTTAGGTTAGGTTAGGTTAGGTTAGGTTAGGTTTTTTTTTTTTTTTTTTTTTTAAATTAAACTACAATCTACAGGCTCTTTGGCCCGTACCTTTTTTTGTTTGGTTTGTTTTTTTTGTTTGTTTGTTTATTTTGTTACGCTCCGCAATTACATCGTCCTTATAGCTAATGCTATGTGTCATTGTTAGTTCCTTAAAATTAATGTGTAGTCCGGTGGTTTTTTTTTTTTTTTTTTTTTTTTTTATATCATGCTGTTTGTTTGGTCATGCAATTGTTTTTTTCTTTTTTTTTTTTTTTTTTTTCTTTTCTTTTTTTTCTTATGTTTTTGTTCTGTTACGGAGTTGCTCTTTTCTCTTTCTTATTTCTTTTTTTTGTCATTACTTCTATTGTTTTTTTTTTTTTTTTTTACATGCTTGCTTGTGTTGGATTGAGGGACGCGAGCTGACCTGTCCCTCCGCGCAGCACCCGTTCACGAGTTGACGCAGGAGGCAGCCATCGCCGAGTTCGACCATATTTTAGGGAACTCAGCGACCCGCCCCCCACCGCCGCTGCACGTCTGGACATTTTAGTGAGCATGACTGCTCGGGTCCCTCAATCCTACATTTTGTTTTGTTATTTTTTGTTCTTAAAGAAATAACGAAGAGAGAAGGCACCCCGGCGTTGAGCCCTCTTTTCTTTCTTTTCGTATGTCATTGTAAGTAAGGGCGTTGTGTTGGAGGAGGAGGAGGAGGAGGGACCTCCACTCAGGCTTTGCTCTCTGAGCATCGCGGCGGTTTTCTCGTCACGTGCCTTCATCGCCATTTTTAGGTTATAGTCCCTTATGTTGTCCGCTGTCGCAGCCTCTGCTCTCAAGATGAAAGTGGCTGTTGCATCATTTTGCGAGCAGTCTGTGTAGTATACACAGCTGTCGGTATGTCTAGAAACTGCGACCACGGCATGAGGGACACTTTGGAGGAGGTGGGATTTTTTGGACATTGTGCGTACAATAATCACTGACTCACACGTAAGGCCCTGTGCCTCGTGTATAGTTAGAGTGCGAGATCCCGATTTTGTTCCGTATCCCTGGCTGATAAGGAGTGCCTTTTCAGCCTGGGTGTGGACAAGGTAGAGGGTATTGTCCTTATTCGGGATCTGCACTCCTGTATACCGCTTCAGCGACAGGGATCTGGTGCTTGCCTTGGACGAGTATATGCCACTATAGATTTCTCTAAGGGCATACGCTACGTCCTGGGGATTTCTGTACGTACAAAGAAGGTTTTTGGAAATAGACGTCGTAAGGTTTGGCCTGTTGTAGAGCATTTTGAACAGGCCGTGTCTGTCGATATACGGGAGCTGGTTGTTATCACCGATCAGCAAGGCTTCGCTGGCTTTGGCTACCTGGATCGCCATGACTATGGATCCGAAATGGTTCATAAGGGCTTCGTCCACCATTAGGCGTGTACACGATTGGCCCCTATGTAGTCCATTGACTAATAAGGATGCCACAGTCCGCACTCTTTTGTTGGCTTGTTCTAAGCCAAACCGCTTAGCCAGTTTTTCCTTGAGATCTGTGGCGGCCTCGGTTGTAGTTGTTATAATGATGTCCCTCTCAGGGTCGGTTTGGGACACCACCCACGTAGATTTCCCGCAGCCGGGGACTCCGTTGACCCATGTGATACTGGGTTTCACCCAGTGCTCCACGGTTCCGCCTTCGAACAGTTCCCCCGCTATGGTTTGAGCCATTTCGAGGATTCTATCGTCCAGCATTACCCTGGTGCACTTGGCGACCACCACTATCGGGTCCTCCGGAGGTGTGTTGAAGATGACTCTCCCTTCTCTGTCCGTTCTTGTTTCGTCCAGGGTTACAAAGCCGTCGGTGGCACTGTAAGCTGCCATGTATGACCCCGACATATTACCCAGGATTACTAGGTTTCTGTCGTTGTCATAGATCGCTGCCTCAGCTTCGCTTAGTCTCATTCTTAGCAGTTCCCGCGACACCTGAGAGTCGCGCCTGTGATACGCCTGCAGGATGGTCTTGCAGATGTCTTCATTGACCTTACGCGTCGCTCTGGTCACTGCTATAAACTCGATAAATGCGTTTACCATATGGTCTTGTGGGCCCTGGGCTGGTCTGAGTTTAGGGGGGGTCACTTGTCCCATTTCTGCCTTTGTGCGAGGACTCGTGGGCGGTTCCGACGAATGGCGAGGGGGTATCTCCGTGGGTTTAACGGTCGCCGCTTCCATCGACAGAGCCCTTCCTAACGCTTTTTTTTTGTTGGTGGGTGTGAGGACTGATTGGATGCACCTGTTGAAGGTCGCTATCATAGAGGAGAGAATGTGTCCAGTCGGTTTGTCCTTCTGCTTCGCGTTGCATTTCTCCTGCATCATCCGTTGTTGGAGGCGTTCCGACCCACTGATGTTGGGGTTTACAATCGGATGATCCCAGCAGTCTTTGGGTATCTGTATGGTGCCAGGGTCCCGGGGTTGGGCCTTAAGGTAACTCAGGTTTTGTCCCCTGTCCTCGTATACCACGATTTCGTGGTGCTGCGAGGCCAGGAGAGCTCCTTCGTAATCCTTAGTTCTCCCACTGAGGTACCCCACGACCATGGCATCGATACTGATCATCGTAGCAGGATCGACTCTTTGTCCTAAATTCTTCAGCACTGCACACATTTGCTCGAATTCGGTGACGTCGTCATCCGTGCAGAAGAGCGCGATAGTTTTGTTGTTCTTTCGCACTATTCTACACGTCTGATTTTCGATTGTCACCTTTGGCAATTCTTCGAACAACTTGCGCCGCATGGTGGTCTTGCTGGTGCTTCCGTTTAATAGGACTCCGAGTCCCGGCGAGATCGTCACCGTTTTTCTTGCTGCCATAGCGTTGCAGAAGGCAATCCCTACTCTCTCGGCGTTGTCGTCCATGAACAAAGCGACTCCTCTCAAGCGCAGTCCTGGTTGTCCTCTTTCTCCACAGAGTAGAATGTCGA
Organism: Hypsopygia costalis; assembly: GCA_937001555.2. NCBI lineage: Eukaryota > Metazoa > Arthropoda > Insecta > Lepidoptera > Pyralidae > Hypsopygia > Hypsopygia costalis. Next base: position 23,904,674 of record OW443346.2, read on the forward strand.
AATTGTATTTTGTTGTGTCAGTGTGTGATGTGTCGATGTCTTGTGTCATTTCCGGGGTTTGCGTCGTCATGTCCGAGGTGGGGGGAGGGGGGGCTGGGTAGGTGCTGTTTCGCCGCGATGCGACTGAGGCCACCCTGTCCATGTAGGCCAGAAGCTTTGGGCGGGACGCCTTGCACTCCATCAGCCTTGGGAGGTTGTTTGTTGTGAGCTCCAGTTGAACAGAGCACTGTAGGTTGAATCTCTCGAGCTGGAAACGAGGGCACTCGAGCAGGATGTGCCACACTGACTCGCTGATTTGTGGATCGCACTCGCATCCTGGGCTGTTCTTCAGATTGAACCTGTGAAGGTACTCTCCGAAGCCGCCGTGTCCTGTCAGGATTTGGGTCTGGTGTTGGGTCAGTTTCGTTCCTCTCACGATGCGGTAAGCTGTGCTCACATCTGGGAGGAGCGCTTTAGTGACCGAGCCCGTCTCGGAGGAGTCGTAGCGTGCTTGCCATTTCTGGACCGACTCCTCTCTGATTTTCCTCCTGACATATGAGAGTGGGACCTCTGCGTAGTCGGGGTTTGCGTTCGTACTTGCAGCTGTTTTGGCAAGTTCGTCCGCCCTCTCGTTTCCTGCTGTTCCCACATGTGCTCTGAGCCAGAAAAGTCGCACTTTTCTGCCCTGCTTTCCCATCCGAGCGATGTTCTCCTTCATGGCCCCAGCCAGGGGGTGTAGCAGCTTCGGGTTCGCCAATAATTCCAGAGACGATCTTGAGTCGCTCAGAATATTGACCATCTCCCTTCCGCTGTCCCTTGCCCTGACTATGGCCCTGTGGAGTGCAAACATTTCGGATTGGAAAACAGTGCAGCTCGAGTCGAGGCCGAAGGTCTCATGGGCTGTTTCTCGTCCGCCCTCCCACCATGTTAGTGCCGCCCCGACTCTGCCCTCCATCTTGCTGCCGTCAGTGTATATCTGAGGGCCGACAATCTGGTGGGCTTTCTGGGTCGGGGGGTCCATGTCCTCGAGGAGCTCGTACTCTGTTGTAATTTGAGTTGCTGGGTGCGGGAAGTCTTGAAACTTCACTCTTCCTTCGAGCTTTCTTCCGGGAGGTAGGAATGCGGTCGAGATGCCTTTCTTGGCTTCGTACAGTGCGGCGTTTTCTTGGATTCTTAGGTCCAGCGGAAGCGTACCAGATAGAACCAGTGCTGATAATAGTGACGTGGTTCTGTAGGATTTGCATATTTTCTGGGCAAATCCTCTCTGAAGCGCTTCCAGCCGTTTCCTATTCATCTGGAGCAGTGTGGCTTGCGACCAGGCGCTTGCTGCGTACGTGACGATCGGCTCGATGACCGCGACGTAGATTGTTCTGACTATTTCTCCGTTCAATCCCCAGGTAACCCTAGCTGCGCACGCTAGCTGTTTATAAATGTCGGCTGACTTCTTACAAACGGCCGACACGTGCGACTTAAAGTTAAGGTTCCTGTCTATTATGAGCCCTAGGAGTTTGATCTCATCAACCAAGGCCAGCTGTGTATTGGACATGCAGATGTTTGGGGGACTGTACTTCAGTTTTTTGGTTAGCAGCATTGCTTGCGTCTTATGTGCTGCGAAGTTCAGTTTGTTTTTGTACCCCCATGTCACAATTTTGCTTAGCACTTGGTTGATGTTATCCTCCATGCTGGCTATGGATTTCCCGGAGAATACCAGAACGCCGTCGTCTGCGAACGCCTGACAGTAAACTTCCTCACTCGACAGTTCCTGTAGCAGTGGGTCCAGAATGAGGTTCCAGAAGGTAGGTCCTCCGATAGATCCTTGGACACATCCCTTCGTTGTTTCCCTTTCGCTAGACGCCCCTGCATAGTGTACTGTTATCTTCCTTCCTGTGAGGTATGAGTCCACCATCTTGTACAAATTACGTGGGCATTTCCTGGTCGCAAGTTGTTGTTTTAGAGCCGGCCACCACGCGTTATCGAAGGCCCCCTCTATGTCCAATGAAACAATAATGACGGATTTCCTCTCCTCTAATCCTGTCCTTACGTGTCTCATGAGGTCATATAGGGCGTCCTCGGTTCCGCGCTGTGGCATGAAACCGTACTGTTTTGGACTGATAGTTGGAAGAAGGTGCCACTGCAGCCTGCCCACCAAGAGTTTCTCTAGGGTCTTACCCAGCACCGATAACAGGCCGATGGGTCTATAAGACTTTGGGTGGGTATAGTCATCCTTACCTGGTTTTCTGAGAACGACTACATGAGCTGTTTTCCAGAGTTTGGGGAAGTAAGATAAGGCTAGGCATTTGTTTGCGATTGCCATAAATACTTCACTTTCACTCCGGATTGCTCTGGCGCAGATGTCGGCTGTGAATCCGTCCGAGCCGGGGGCTTTTTTCGGGTTTTGTGCTTTTAGCACAGCCTCCACTTCCGCCTCAGTGAAAGGTGGGTCTGCGGGCGGAAGGTACTCGTCCGGATTCCTGCTCTCAACAAGTTGTCTGAGCTGCGTATGGTGTGGTTTGTCTGTGGATACAGCGTCCTCGGGGTAGAACGTTTCAGCTAGAAGATTCGCCGATTGTTCGGGACTTAACGTTTTACCGTCCGAACCTCTCAGGAGCATATCGTCCTCCCTCCTGGCCGTTCTTCTGAGGACTCTGTATATTCCATCCCACACGCTTTCTCTGTCCTGTGTTGAGCAGAATTCTTTCCAACTATCAGTCTGGGCCTCTGCGGTCTTTTGAGTGTATTCCGCTTTTGCCTCGCGATAGTCTTTTAGTACGGTTTCTATTCTGGTTGGGGCAGCGTTTCGGATCCGGCGCTTCTTGCGAAGCACGTCATTTTTCAGATCCTGAAGCTCTTGGGTCCACCAGGGTGGCGTTGGCTTGCTTCTTCCTCTACCTACTTTGGGAATGGCGGATTCGCACGCTTCCTCAATTGATGCTGAGTAGGCTTCGATTAGGGTTTCCAGGTCCTCCACACCTTTCACCGCCTCGATTGTACCGACATTGATGTTTTTCCTCTCTAGGGAGTCGTGTAATTGTCGACCGAATTCCGCCCAATTTGCCTTTTTTGTGTTATACTTCCTGGTGGTAGGTGGGGGGCGCTGTTGCAGCCTCTCTCCCAACACCAGTGTATATGTAATGGCATTATGGTCTGAAGTGATGAGGGTTCGGTCAACTTTCCACTCTTTAATTCTCCCTAGGAGTGGTGCAGAACACGCTGTTACGTCTACTACGCTTGAGTAGAGTCTGCCCTGTCGGTATTCTTCGAAGGTTGGTGTGTTGCCGGTGTTTAGGATCTGGAAATCCATTTCGTTGAGGAAGGAGTTGTACTCTTCGCCTCTCTGGTTTTCAGACGAGCTTCCCCACCAATGGCTCCATGCGTTCACGTCTCCCCCTAGGATGATGTTTGGTGTGTGTAATTGGTCGCATACCGCTTTTGTACGCGCAATGTACGGGTCGATATCTTGGTCTCCCTCGTAGTAGACGGACACTACTCCAAGTCTCATTGTTCCGGCCTCCAGTATGACCGCTGCCTCGGTTTCGGTGACCAGTTGAGGGTCATGAATGACCCTCAATCGGTCCCCGAACACGAATATCGCAGCCTTTACTGGTTTTTGCCTGTTGAGGGTGCACTGGATGACTTTAGTGCCTGGGAATTGCTTCACTATGCCTGTTGAACCCACGTAAGGCTCTTGGACAAGTGCTACAGCTATTCCCTTATCCTCGGCTACTTTTAGTAGCTCGGCTGTGGCCTGCTTGGAGCGCCTCAAGTTTGCTTGGATGAAGCGCAACCTTGTGTGTCCTGTACTCGGGAGAACATCACCCGCATCATCTTCTGCGTCAGCAGTAGGCGATCTTGGACCGCGCTATATTGTCCCATATTTGTCGCTGGGGGCATATATCGCTATATGCCATATGGGGTGGGGCGCCTTCTTCTTGCTTGGCCTTTTTGCAGTTCCGGCATCTGGGGGGGCGGTTCTCTTTTCTGGCCGGGCAGTCCTGCCAGGAGTGAGCACCGCTGCAGTAGTTGCAGTGCTGCTCAGCCTCCTTGCAGAGTGCCTTTGTGTGGCCGTAGCCCAGGCACCTCGTGCATTGAATGAGAGGCGATTGGTCCTCGACTCGGTTCCTGCCGAGACCGATATGGACCGTTTCAACCTCTGTCATGCGCCGGTGCAATTTTGGCGAGACCTCCAGAACTGGGTGGCATTGTAGCCCGTTTCGGGCGCGTCTCCTATAGCGCAGGCGGACAACGTCTTCCTCACCTGTGAGGCCTTCGAACAATTTCTTGTTCTGGGCCCTCAGGTTCTCCAGGATCTCGTCGTCCTTGTAGTAGTCCATTACATTCACCAAACGGACTAGGGGGTTGGACGTTTTTGCTGTTGTGACTGTTAGTGACTGGTTCTTTTTAATTTGGGTGCGAAGGCGGTTTACGCCCTCCTCCGTTTCGCAACTTAGAACCACCTTATGATTCTTGGCCTTTCGGACCCTGTCCACAGTTACTCCTGACTTAAAGTCTAGAGTGTTTCTGATCGTCTCTATGACCTTGTCCCCGGTATTGGTGGGGTCCGTCGAGGAGACGATCAGGCTGTGGTTAGGTTTGCACCTAGGGGTCTTTCTGGCGGCCGCTGCGTACGTTTGCGGCTGTGGTTTTTGGTGTATTTGTTGCTGAGGTGGGGGCGCATCTTTTTTTAGAGAGGAGTTAATCCATACCAAGGTTGAGTTGAGCGCCCTGGATTGGTTGGCTGCCTCCGCGACGTCTGCTCTTAGTGGAGTTATAAGCTCCTCTAACTGCGTCGCGGTATCGGTTATTGCCAATTCCGCTCCAAGACCCCCAACACCCAAGGACGGGCCGCCGCTGGCGAGGGTCAGGTCTTTGACCTCTTCGAGCTCCTTCTGTATGTTGACGGTTTTACTGATTACGGACGCCGTTGCCTCTCGGACCTCTTCTCGCACCTCTTCCCTGGTTGCGGGCTTCGAGTGGAGGAGGCTGTTCTTCATGCCTTCCATCTCTTCTCGAAGCCTTTTCATCTCCTCGCGCATGGTTTCGAGGGATTCATTAGCCAGTTCCGTGGTTTCTGATTTTTCGGGAGTCCGAGGCGGGCTGATATGTTTGTGGGCTGTACATTTGGCGTCCATTTTAAGGTAATGCACCTCTGTCTGCAAACCGCCAAGCATATCTTTTATTTCTTTCAAAGCTGGTGTGTAGTCTGTTGTCGTGGTGGGCTGACGAGGGAGTTCGGGCTGCGTGGCCTTTTCTGCAGCGAGTTCCTTCACCTCGAGGTGGATAGACTTGATTGTCTTGTTCAAGTCCTCCATCTCGAAGCTTAGGTTCCTTTGCAGTGCTTCTAAGGCTTTCTGGTTTTCAGCCAGAGAGTCTTTGATGTTGGTTAGACTCTCTTTATCTTGCTCCCTCTGGGTGATGTGAGCCTTTTGTTCTTTGACCATTTCCCTGGCCGCTCTCGTCCGCTCGATCTCGAGGTTGACTCTGTGTCTATTACGTGAGTCAGCCAGGGAGAGCACCAGCTCGTAAAGGTTGCTCATTTGCTCTACGGCGGTTACTCTTAACTCCCTCTTTAGTGTTCTAGATTGTTCCAGTGCCTCTTTACCTTGCAGGAAGCACTCCCTCGCCTTCTCCGTAACCAGGTCTTTACTGACGCCTGTGCGAGACCCAATAGGCGGTAGTAGACTTGGTCTACCGGTGGTCTCACTTTCGGTGTCAGTCCACTCACTTTCGGACTCTCCACAGTCGTCCCTTTGGACTCCTAGGTCGCGCAACTCCTTATCGATGGCGGCCAGTGAGTCCTCTAGGACTTTGTCACTAATCTCCACGAGCTCTTTAGTTGGGGTGGTGGAGATGACGACGCTGTAATGGTCCTTTTTTGGTACAGCGTGGGCGACTTGTGTGGGAGTCCCGCCGGTGGATTCCGGTTCGGGAGCAGGCCCTGCGCTTCCGGTTTGGTCTTGTGGTGTGGCCTCAATGCTTCTACCCTGGTCGAGGGCAATTTTGCGGGCTGCCGCTCTGGCGTTCTTAACGGATACTGCCCTTCTCATGCCCCCCGTTGCGGTTTTCTGAGACAGCACCTTCTTAGCGGCAATCTTGCGGCACAGTTCGGGTGTTCCCTTATGTGCGCCGCTCGACTTTCTTATTGCTGCCGTGCTTTGTCTGTACCGCTTCGGTGAGACAACGAGTCTTGCCCCTGGCAGGTCTTTCTGCTGTGTTGTTTCGGTTTGTTTGTGTGTGCTATCGGAAGGGCCGTCTGCTCCTTCCGACGTCTTTCTAGGGGATGGGGATGGTTGTGTGGATTTTGGCGATGAAGTCGAATCACTTTTGGGGTGTAAGTGGTTCATCAAGATCTTTGAACCAAAGCCAACTTCACCTGCACGTGGTGCACCCTGCTGACTGACAAACGAAGCTCTGGCGAAAAGAGAGGTAGGGAGCGTAATTGTAAGCTACCCGACTGGGGATTGTACCTCCACCTCACAGAATACCGCAGCCAAATAACAATTCCCTTGAGGGTTGTTGTGTTCCTGCGAGTGAGTGAGGTCACCAGAAAGAAAGGAAGCAGATGCTGCGTTGGCAGCGGAGGTGGCGGCGCGCGAGCAATATTTTATGTTGCAAGCGTTAATATGGCTACGGTAACCGCTTCACATCAGGCGGGCCGTGTGCTTGTCTGCCACCCTACGTAGTATAAAAAAAAAAAAAAAAAAAAAAAAAAAAAAAACTTACCTGCCCAGGTTTGACCTGTGTCGGTTCATTCTCCTCCCCTCCAGCGTTCGCAACGAAGGAGGTGCTAGGGTTGCTCGCCGGTGATGCCATCTCTACTTTACTCTATTGTATTACTTAGTTTCTCTAGTTTAGCGCTGTGGTGGTGTGCGTTGCTGCTGAAACCGTTGCAGACTAGAGTTCTTCAAGAGTCTGAGTAGTATTTTCCTTTTCTGGGGTTTTTTTTTTTCTTTTATATTTTTTTTTTTCCTCCTGTTCCCGTCCTTTTTTGGGAAAACCCCCGGGGCCAATCGACAGGTCTTTTTGAGACGATTCGAATGAGCCCAAACACGGCTCTGTAGCGTCAAGATTGACGGAAATGGGACCCGGGGGGGTGAGGTACTCAGAGAGGGGGGAAGGGGGGGGGGGGGGGGGGGAGATTTCGTGGGAAGGTTAAAAGTGGGGGTCAACGTGGGGGTCAACGTGGGGGTCAACGGGTGTGGTGGGGGTCAACGGGTGTGGTGGGGGTCAACGGGTGTGGTGGGGGTCAACGGGTGTGGTGGGGGTCAACGGGTGTGGTGGGGGTCAACGGGTGTGGTGGGGGTCAACGGGTGTGGTGGGGTCAACGGGTCTGGTGGGGGTCAACGGGTCTGGTGGGGGTCAACGGGTCTGGTGGGGGTCAACGGGTGTGGTGGGGGTCAACGGGTGTGGTGGGGGTCAACGGGTGTGGTGGGGGTCAACGGGTGTGGTGGGGGTCAACGGGTGTGGTGGGGGTCAACGGGTGTGGTGGGGGTCAACGGGTGTGGTGGGGGTCAACGGGTATGGTGGGGGTCAACGGGTATGGTGGGGGTCAACAGCTCTGGTGGGGGTCAAAGGGATACGGGTGGAGGCCGGGAGTGGGTACAGAAGCCGTCCTAGGCTGGTCTAGAGAGGCTTAGGGGGTTCCCGGTGGGGGTCACAGATTGGGGATAAGGGAATTTAGTATGGGATTGGGGTCCTAGAGAAGCGTCCTGGTGTCCCCTTATATTGGGTCCAAGAACCAGCTCTCTACGTGGAACGGTTTAGGAGTTCCCTGAGTACCTTCCGGTCTTCGTAGTTTTGGAGTCAGCGTCGATGATCCGAACTCCTCGGGGCGTCAGAGGTGTCTTCAGTTGCGTCCGCGGTCGCTGTGACGTCGGATTGGCGGCGCCGGTCTGGCGGCACGTGTCGCGGACACGCGGTGACCCAGATTTTATGGGGCAAAAAGGGGTACCTTTAGACACCTCTATCTCCTTTGGTCTTCGACGTAGCAGCTTGTGTGGCACCTCGTTGGACAGCTAGGATGGTCGGCTGCACGTTGGTAATTATTAAAAATTGGGGTGTCTCACCACTTAGCCGCTATTCGTCCTGGGAGTTTGGTGGTGAATAACTCCGTAGTCCTTCGGGATACAGCGTTGCCTCCAATGTCCCTTGTGACGAAGGTTAGGAACTATCACTTTTTCCACTTTTCACTTTTGTATGAGCACTTGACGATTTTTACGAGATTTTTTTTTGCGGAGCGACGTGGTCTTAGTGTCGTAATCGAACGAGTACTCGGTTAGGTTAGGTTAGGTTAGGTTAGGTTAGGTTAGGTTAGGTTAGGTTAGGTTAGGTTAGGTTGGGGCAGGCCCCACAAGTGTTGTTCAGGTACGTCCTCGTCGTCTGCCCTGGACCCAATTCCACTCGGTGCGCGGTAACGCAGTGGCCGGTGGATTGGTGACCAAATCCTGATCAACGAGACTTTGGGGAGCGATTGTAAACTGTTATTTTGCTTAATCTTATGTCAACTAATTCTGTGACACTGTCTTCTCCAACAAATTCGGAGCTGGGCAGTGCCCTGTTTTGGTCGCTTTCGGACACAGACGATATGTCTGACAAGGACACGAAAGATAGGGGTAAAACCCTGAAATTGACGTTCCCATCGAACGTCGGTAGGAGAAGCCGCTCTCCCATCGCCGACGTGGCTGAAGAAGTACCGGCGGCTGAGGCTCCGGCTGGCGCTGTAGAAGACAGGGGGCGAGACAACCGGCCCACGTATAGAGAGATTGCGGCGGGGAGCACGGCTCTATTGCCATCGGGGAGTGTTACTTGGCCGGTACTTGCGGCTAAGCGTAAGAGGTCCAAAGTGGGCCATCAAAAGGAATTGGAAATGGAAGCGCCGCAGGCTCTCAAGGTTTCCCGAACTAGGAAGGGACGTGGTGGGTACGCTCATCATGTCGGCGTGTCACAGGCCCGACGGGAGCTCCGTGAGTCGGAGCCAGACACCTGCTCGGACGAGACGGACTCGGAAGGGGAAAATCAGCATGAGCGGCGCCCTGCCAGAGGCTCAGGAGAAGGATCCCTCAAGGGCTCCGTGGAGTCGCTTTGCGGGAAGGCGGAGGCAAGCGCAGATGCGATCTTGTCTGTTGTCGGCAAATCTGGCAACATGAAGGGGACCTGCATCCGCGACGTCAAGAATGCGACACTGTCGCTTTTGGATGTCATAAAGGAGATGGCGTCCCGCTCCTCCTCAGATGAGATCCGCCGGCTGCGGGCCGATAATAAGCGGCTCCGTAGCCAGGTGAATTCCATCGGAAAGGAACTGAAGGCCCTACGGAAGGCCTTCTCCGAGCGGGGAGTGGCGCGATCAGAGGTCGTTATGGAAGAAATTGAGCCCGAGCCGCAGGCGGAGTATTTTGAAGAAGAGACGGGCATTGGGCAGGCGGAGTCCCACCCGTCCAAGGCGGTACCTGCTGGAGGTGTCTCCAGAAGGGAGTTCCTAGAGTCCATGGAGTACCTCCAGCGGGAACTGATGGAGCACGTGGGTGGCGTAATCGCCGCCCGATTAGACGGGCTGGAAGTAGACGGGCGACTGTTGCCTGGACAGAGTCACAGACCTCCTCTGGCCTCAGATTCGGCTGGCCACCAAAAGGATCAGTCTCTGTCGAAGCGTTCGGCGCAGTATCCGCCGGCGAATACCACTCTCGCTCCGCCGGCTAACCTGCCTAAAAAGATAAGGGAGTGCGGGAAGAAGGCTGCAACTTCAAAAAAAGCTGTGCAGGCCTACACCGCCTCCACGACTGAGGCTACGTCAGGCTCGTCACCACCGAATCAAGGCGAGTGGACCAAGGTGGAGAAAAAGAGGCAAAAAAAGAAGCCCACGGCGCAGCAAGTGATGACGAAGAGTGGGGAGGCCACTGCGGTGTCAAAGATCAACAAGAAGAAAAAGACGCCCAAGGCCCCGAAATCGCTGGCGGTGGTTCTTGCTCTGAAACCGGAGGCAATAGAGAAGGGCCTTACATATGGGGAGGCGATCACTAAGGTGAAGTCCTCGGTCAATCTTGGCGAGTTGGGGATCGGTCCAGCTAAGTTCCGTACTGGAGTAACGGGGGCACGGATCATCGAGCTCCCAAAGGAGACATCCCCGGCCCAAGCGGACACCTTAGCCGCTAAAATCGGAGAGGCTCTGGGAGACGCGGCTAAAGTTACGCGCCCAACAAAAACAGCGGACATCCGTGTGGTCGGAATCGACGACTCGGTGTCCGCTGAAGAACTGTGCCAGGCGCTCGCACAGGCTGGAGATTGCCTGGCCCACCAGATTAAGGTGGGTAAAATCCACACAGGTGCACGGGGCGCTGGAGCGGCGTTTGCCTCGGTGCCCGTGCAGGCGGCCAAGCGGCTTGAGGTCGCGAAAAATATTACGGTTGGGTGGAGTTCTGCCTCCATCCAACTGCAGGAACAAAGGCCAATGCGGTGCTTCCGCTGTATGGGCATAGGCCATCCGATGCAGAGGTGCCCCTCTGCCAGGGATCGCAGCCAGTTGTGCTTCCGTTGTGGATCCGAGGGGCACAAGGCTGTGGATTGCTTGGCAACGATGAAGTGCGCCGTCTGCACCGATGCCAAAAAGCCGGCGAACCACCGCATGGGGGGTATCAACTGTAACCCCCCGCCGATTAAGGGCCGCATGGCCCCATTAAAATTGAACGCGCCACCGCCAGCGCAAGCCTCTGCGGTGATTGTGGAGGAACACATGGAGACCACCAATGTTTAACGGCCCCATAAAGCTCCTCCAAGGGAACGTCAACCACTCCCCCGCAGCTCAGGATCTATTGTGCCAGACTGCGGCGGAGTGGGGTGTGGGGCTGGCGATGCGAATGACGGTTCCGCCGCCGTCATGAGAGTCTCAAGTGGAGTAGCTCCCCCTCTTACCCTAAAGGAGAGGGGTGCAGGCTATGTAGCGGCAATGTGGGGGGGAATGCTGGTGGTCTCCACTTACTTCTCTCCTAATCGCAGCAGGGCGGATTTCGAAGACCACCTGGCTGCGTTGGAAGGGGTTGTTCGAAGGGCAGCCCCTGTGCCGGTGCTGGTGGCGGGCGACCTCAACGCGAAGTCAGTCGCCTGGGGGTCCTCCTATACCGATATTAAGGGTGGGGATCTGGAATCCTGGTATTTGTCCTTGGGGCTCCAAATCCTAAATAAAGGTAACACCCCTACCTGTGTTCGGTGGCAAGGCACCTCTGTGGTGGACGTGTCTTTTGCCACACCCTCGCTTGCCGGACGAGTCACTGACTGGCGGGTGGAGGATGAGGTGGAGACCCTTTCGGACCACCTCTATATCCGAATGGAGTTCTCCACGACAACACCCCGCAGGAATCGAATAACCAGGGGCCCGGCAGCGAGCGCCTTCCCAAGGTGGGCACTCACGAAGCTGCGTCCGGAGGTGGCGAAGGAGGCGGCGATGGTGCGGGCGTGGGCTGAAGTGCCCCCCAACCTCATCGGTGATGCTGACGGCATGGCAAAGCTCTTTGCGGACGATATGGAAGTCGTCTGCCAAGCTGCCATGCCTAGAGCTAAGGCCTGCTCTAGCAGGAAGCAGGTATACTGGTGGACACAGGAGATTGCCGACCTGCGTGCCACCAGCTGGAGGGCACGGCGCGCCTACCTTCGCTGTCGAAGACGCGCTAGAACCACGCCTGACGAGGAGGCCAATTTCCGTCGGGCGTATAAAATGGCTAAAAATGACCTCAGTGTGGCCATCTGCAAGGCGAAGGAAGAGTCCAGGGAGCGATTTATTCAGCTCCTGGATGATGACCCGTGGGGACGTCCGTATAGAGTAGTTAGGGGCAAGTTCAAAGCTGCAGCCACCTCCACCTCGGAGATGAACGAAGGGCTGCTGAACCAAGTCTTAATGACATTGTTCCCTAGGCCTGGTCAGTTTCAGCCCCCCAGAATGGTCCCTCCGTTGGCTCCCATTGAGGAGCTGCCCGTGGCCCCCCCTCCCATATCGGACGCAGAGTTTGATGCGGTGTGGAACCGGTTCCGGCGTAAAAGAACGGCGCCGGGACCGGATGGAGTCCCGTCGAAAGTCCTTACCCTCGCTGTAGGACCCTTGGAGGACCGATTCCGGGCGGTGCTAAATACTAGCATCGTCACGGGACGCTTCCCCAGCCAGTGGAAGCCGGGCAGACTTTGCCTGCTGAGGAAGGAGGGCCGCCCGGCCGACTCCCCGACTGGATACCGCCCGGTGGTGCTGCTTGACGATTCCGGAAAGTTCCTTGAGAAAATCCTGGCATCCCGAATCGTCAAGCATCTGGAGGGCGCGGGGCCGGACTTGGCTCCAAACCAGTTCGGCTTCCGCACCGGACGGTCCACGGTGGACGCGGTGACCCTTTTAAAGGGATTTACGGAGGTGGCCACGGCTCGGGGTGAGACTGTTATTGCGGTGTCGCTAGACATCCGCAATGCCTTTAACAGCCTCCCCCACGAATGTATCACGGAGGCACTCCGTTTTCATCGAGTGCCCCCGTACCTGCGCGCCATTGTGGAGGACTACCTACAGGGCAGAACGGTCCTCTACGAGGGCCCGGACGGGCAGGTTCGCTCATGGGCAATGACGGCGGGTGTTCCTCAGGGGTCTGTACTGGGTCCTCTCCTATGGAACCTGGGTTATAATTGGGTTCTGCGGGGCAGTCTCCTACCAGGGATGGAGGTTGTCTGTTTCGCCGACGACACCTTAGTTGCGGCGAAAGCGAAGAGCGTGGAGGATGCGGTTCGCCTAGCCTCTGTTGGTGCATCGCTGGTCGTCCGGCGCATCCGCCTCCTGGGCCTGGATGTAGCCCTAGACAAAACCAAGGCCATGATGTTCCACGGCCCACGCCGCAGGATCTCAGCGGGGCTTCAGGTCCGGGTGGAGGGGGTCCACATACCGGTTGAGGCACATTTTAAGTACCTCGGCCTGGTCCTTGACCCCCGATGGAGTTTTGAGGAGCATTTCAAGATCCTCGCTCCACGTTTGAATGCCGCCGCATCTGCACTGGGACGAGTCCTCCCGAATGTGGGGGGACCGGGATCGGCGTGCCGTCGGCTGTATCATGGGGTTATACGGTCGATGGCACTCTATGGAGCCCCAATCTGGGCGGAGTGCCTTAAGCCTGGTACCGTGGCTCTTCTGCGGCGACCTCAGAGGATCATCGCAAACCGGGCCGTCAGAGCCTATCGCACGGTCAACCACGGCGCGGCTTGTGTACTCGCAGGACAAGTGCCATGGAACGTAGATGCACGCGTCCTGGCAGAGGTGTACCGACACAGGGCCGCTGCCATTGAAAGGGGTGAACGGCCCACTGCGGAGGAGGTGCGCCGGATTCGGGCACTAGCGCAGAGTGAGGCGATGAGTCGCTGGCATGCGGCGCTCGACTCTTCAGTTGCCGGCCGCCGGACGATTGAAGCGATTCGTCCGGTGTTGGAGGAGTGGGTGGGGCGCCGGCGTGGCATCCTTACCTTCCGCCTGGTGCAAGTTTTGACCGGACATGGGTGTTTCGGTCATTACTTGCACCGTGTCGCACGGCGAGAGGAAACGCCGCAGTGTCACCACTGTGGCGCAGCCGACGATACGGCCGAGCACACACTAAGGGAGTGCCCAGCCTGGCGACAACAACGCCGCGAACTAGTCGCGGCGCTGGAAGGAGGAGGTCTCTCGTTGCCGACCATAGTGGAGGCAATGCTCCGAGGCAAATGGGACGCTGTTGCCTCCTTCTGCGAGGAAGTTATCTTACAGAAGGAGGCAGCAGAGAGGCAGCGGGAGGAGGACCCTCACGCCGCTCTCCCCAGGCGCAGACGCGCAGGTAGGAGAAGGCAGGCGCACGCCTTGGGTGCCCCCACCTGATGGCCCTACCTCGAGGAACCCTTGCTGCTCGGCATGGCGCGAGCTATGCCGGCCATCAATGGATACAAAGGAGGACAGTCCCCTCTTCGAGAACATCCCGCAAGAGAGGACAGCGAGAGAGACTGCGAGAGGAACGCCTCTGTAGTCTCCCCCGCAGCAGACGCGGAGCGGTTGGATGGGCACTAGGCCCTCCAAATCAGCCTCCGGCACAGGCCGTCCTGTGCACGTCTCCGGGATTACCTATAATACCCTAGGTAATCTCTACCGTGACGTCCCCGGTGAAACCGGGAAGCTGGATACAGACATGTGGAGAAATCCCCACAACGGGAGCCCATATGTCCGTACTCGTCAGCTGAGTGGGTATTTGCAGGGTTTTTTAGCGGATAGTATCCTACGGAGCACCTGTAAGCGAGCGTAAAGGACTTATGTCCTCTACGCATGCTTGCAGGAAGCCCGGGATGAGTTCCGTTCGCTGGTGGCTCCATAAGAGCGCCAGTGTCGATAAATCGAGGTTTTGCCTGCATAACAAAAAAAAAAAAAAAAAGGTTAGGTTAGGTTAGGTTAGGTTAGGTTAGGTTAGGTTAGGTTAGGTTAGGTTAGGTTAGGTTAGGTTAGGTTAGGTTAGGTTAGGTTAGGTTAGGTTAGGTTAGGTTAGGTTAGGTTAGGTTAGGTTAGGTTAGGTTAGGTTAGGTTAGGTTAGGTTAGGTTAGGTTAGGTTAGGTTAGGTTAGGTTCAGCCTGAGCCTGGTGCACCCTGGGCAACAAGGTTTGGTTAGCCACTCGCGTGTCCAGGTTCGCAACCCAAGGAGGCCTCGCGTGTCCGCCGAACGGCATAACCGTTCGGCGGTCCCAAAATACGGACGATACAAACAAAAATCGTTATAACTGGCGTAATACTACAGCTATATTGAAATAAAAAATACCTATGGATAGCTTATAATATACAGAATGAGACTACATTGTCACAAATTGCTATAATTGAAGCTAAAGTAAAAAATAAACAAAGTAAAAGTCAAGTATATCAACATTTTGCTCGAAAATTTTTTTTCGAACAAGTTTTTATCAATAAACTTTTCATTTCGAAGCAATCAGACTTATATTGAAATAAACTACACTATTTCAGCTTTAAAATGACATATTAATATCTTTCGTAGGTTTACACAGTGTGGAGAAATAAAATAAATAGTATCAGTACTACTCACCAGTCACGGATTCGTCCCCATACAAAAATCACGATCGTAACCCTGCGGGCGCGCTGACATAAAATGTCATTATTTACACATACCACTATATTTCTGTTAAAAACTATTTTTTATATGTTTACAATACACTATTATTCACTTATCTTGCTTTTAAAACACTAAAATAGCATATTAATTATTGTAAACAAACAACACACACAACAGCGCCATGTTGATTTTTCCACGCGCGCCCACTTTTCGTGTTCATAAATAAACATGAGTGTTTCGAAACTCATTTAACTAAACACACACACGAAGTACACATCACAACGATTCTTTTGATATATAATAACCGTAGAAATAAACACTTTAATCACAATAAATAATTAAAATACCCGAGCCGACCGCCACCCGATATCGCCGACGCGCAAAAATTTTGACAATAATAAACAAAACTTTTGATTTTAGAAAAATTTTGTACTGCCAGTGTCACTTTTTAAATTTTTGACGCATATTAGACTATATCCATCTAATTTTTAATAAAAGTTTCAAGGCTCTGGATAATGGGAAGTTGGAAAAATAAATTTTTGAAATAGGGTCGGCGCGCTGGGATAGGGGACTATACCCAGATCATGCGGGTCTACTTTTTTCTCGGGATAGGCTGGAATCCCAGTACACGCGAATGGATAAGTTAGGTTAGGTTAGGTTAGGTTAGGTTAGGTTAGGTTAGGTTAGGTTAGGTTAGGTTAGGTTAGGTTAGGTTAGGTTAGGTTAGGTTAGGTTAGGTTAGGTTAGGTTAGGTTAGGTTAGGTTAGGTTAGGTTAGGTTAGGTTAGGTTAGGTTAGGTTAGGTTAGGTTAGGTTAGGTTAGGTTAGGTTAGGTTAGGTTAGGTTAGGTTAGGTTAGGTTAGGTTAGGTTAGGTTAGGTTAGGTTAGGTTAGGTTAGGTTAGGTTAGGTTAGGTTAGGTTAGGTTAGGTTAGGTTAGGTTAGGTTAGGTTAGGTTAGGTTAGGTTAGGTTAGGTTAGGTTAGGTTAGGTTAGGTTAGGTTAGGTTAGGTTAGGTTAGGTTAGGTTAGGTTAGGTTAGGTTAGGTTAGGTTAGGTTAGGTTAGGTTAGGTTAGGTTAGGTTAGGTTAGGTTAGGTTAGGTTAGGTTAGGTTAGGTTAGGTTAGGTTAGGTTAGGTTAGGTTAGGTTAGGTTAGGTTAGGTTAGGTTAGGTTAGGTTAGGTTAGGTTAGGTTAGGTTAGGTTAGGTTAGGTTAGGTTAGGTTAGGTTAGGTTAGGTTAGGTTAGGTTAGGTTAGGTTAGGTTAGGTTAGGTTAGGTTAGGTTAGGTTAGGTTAGGTTAGGTTAGGTTAGGTTAGGTTAGGTTAGGTTAGGTTAGGTTAGGTTAGGTTAGGTTAGGTTAGGTTAGGTTAGGTTAGGTTAGGTTAGGTTAGGTTAGGTTAGGTTAGGTTAGGTTAGGTTAGGTTAGGTTAGGTTAGGTTAGGTTGGGGCAGGCCCCACAAGTGTTGTTCAGGTACGTCCTCGTCGTCTGCCCTGGACCCAATTCCACTCGGTGCGCGGTAACGCAGTGGCCGGTGGATTGGTGACCAAATCCTGATCAACGAGACTTTGGGGAGCGATTGTGAACTTTAAACTTGTATCTTATGTCTATTAATCCTGTGACACTGTCTTCTCCAACAACTTCGGAGCTGGGCAGTGCCCTGTTTTGGTCGCTTTCGGACACGGACGATATGTCTGACAAGGACACGAAAGCTGGGGGTAAAACCCTGAAATTGACATTCCCATCGAAAATCGGTAGGAGAAGCCGCTCGCCCATCGTCGACATGGCTGAAGAAGTACCGGCGGCTGAGGCTCCGGCTGGCGAGGTAGAAGACAGGGGGCGAGAGAACCGGCCAACGTATAGCGATATTGCGGCGGGGAGCGCGGCTCCATTGCCATCGGGGAGTGCTAATTGGCCGGTAATTTCGGCTAAGCGTAAGAGGTCCAAAGTGGGCCATCCAAAGGAGTTGGAAATGGATGCGCCACAGGCTCTCAAAGTTTCCCGAACTAGGAAGGGACGTGGTGGGTACACTCATCATGTTGGGATATCACAGGCCCGACGGGAGCTGCGTGAGTCGGAGCCAGACACTTGCTCGGACGAGACGGACTCGGAAGGAGAGAATCAGCATGAGCGGCGTCCTGCCAGAGGCTCTGGAGAAGGATCTCTCAAGGCGTCCGTGGAGTCGCTTTGCGGGAAGGCGGAGGCAAGCGCAGATGCGATCTTGTCTGTTGTCGGAAAATCTGGCAACATGAAGGGGACCTGCATCCGCGACGTCAAGAATGCGACACTGTCGCTATTGGATGTCATAAGGGAGATGGCATCCCGCTCCTCCTCAGATGAGATCCGCCGGCTGCGGGCCGATAATAAGCGGCTCCGTAGCCAGGTGGAATCCATCGGAAAGGAACTGAAGGCTCTACGGAAGGCCTTCTCCGAGCGGGGAGTAGCGCGGTCAGAGGTCGCTATGGAAGACACAGAGCCCGAGCCGCAGGCGGAGTACTTTGAAGAAGAGACGGGCATTGGGCAGGCGGAGTCCGGCCCATCCAAGGCGGTACCTGCTGGAGGTGTCTCCAGAAGGGAGTTCCTAGAGTCCATGGAGTACCTCCAGCGGGAACTGATGGAGCATGTGGGTGGCGTAATCTCTGCCCGATTGGACGGGCTGGAAGTGGACGGGCGACTGCTGCCTGGCCAGAGTCACAGACCTCCGCTGGCCTCTGATTCAGTTGGCCAGCAGAAGCAGCAGTCTCTGATGAAGCGCCCGGCGCAGAATCCGTCGGTTAACACCACCCTCGCACCGCCGGCTAACTTGCCTAAGGAGATAAGGGAGACCAGGAGGAAGACTGCACCTTTAAAAAAGGTTGTGCAGGTCAGCGTCCCTTCCACGACCGGGGCTACGTCAGGCTCATCACCACTGGATCAAGGCGAGTGGACTAAGGTGGAAAAGAGGAGGCGAAAGAAAAAGCCCAAGGCGCAGCAAGCGACGTCGAAGAGTGGGGGGACCGGCGCGGCGTCGAAGATCAAGAAGAAAACGCCCAAGGCGCCGAAATCACTGGCGGTGGTGGTTGCCCTGAAACCGGAGGCAGTGGAGAAAGGCCTAACATATGGGGAGGCGATCGCCAAGGCGAAGTCATCTATCAACCTTGGCGAGCTGGGGATCGGTCCGGCTAAGTTCCGTACAGGAGTAACGGGGGCACGGATCATCGAGCTCCCAAAGGAAACATCACCGGCTCAGGCGGATACCTTAGCCGCTAAAATCGAAGAGGCTCTGGGAGACGCGGCTAAAGTGACGCGCCCAACAAAAACAGCGGACATCCGTGTAGTCGGTATTGACGACTCGGTGTCCGCTGAAGAGCTATGTCAGGCGCTAGCACAGGTGGGGGATTGCCATGCCCACCAAATTAAGGTGGGCAAAATCCACACGGGTACACGGGGAGCTGGGGCGGCGTTTGCCTCAGTGCCCGTAGAGGCGGCCAAGCGGCTTGAGGTCGCGAAAAAAATCACTGTTGGGTGGAGTTCTGCCTCCATCCAACTGCAGGAGCAAAGGCCAATGCGGTGCTATCGCTGTATGGGCATAGGCCACCCGATGCAGCGATGCCCCTCCGCAAAGGATCGCAGCGGGGTATGCTATCGTTGTGGATCCGAAGGGCACAAGGCAGTGGATTGCACGGCGACGCTGAAGTGCGCCGTCTGCACGGACGCCAAAAAGCCAGCGAACCACCGCATGGGGGGTATAAACTGTAACCCCCCGCCGATTAAGGGCCGCATGGCCCCGTTGAAAACAAATGTATCGCCACCAGCGCAAGCCCCGGCGGTAATGGTGGAGGAAAATATGGAGACCACCAATGGTTAGCAGCCCCATAAAGCTCCTCCAAGGGAACGTAAACCACTCCCCCGCGGCACAGGATCTACTATGCCAGACTGCAGCGGAGTGGGGCGTGGGGCTGGCGATCGTGGCGGAACCGTACTTCGTCCCGCCACAATCGTCGAATTGGTTAGCTGCAAATGACGGGTCTGCCGCCGTCATGACGGTTGCAAGCAGAGCAGCTGCCCCCCTAACTCTAAAGGAGAGAGGCGCAGGCTATGTAGCGGCAATGTGGGGAGGAATGCTGGTTGTCTCCACTTACTTCTCTCCTAACCGCAGCAGGGCTGACTTCGAAGACCACCTGGCTGCGTTGGAAGGGGTTGTTCGAAGGGCGGCCCCTGCGCCTGTGCTGGTTGCGGGCGATCTCAACGCGAAGTCTGTTGCGTGGGGGTCATCTTACACCGATGTTAAGGGTGGGGATTTGGAATCCTGGTCGCTGTCGCTGGGGCTTCAGATCCTAAATAGAGGTAATACCCCTACCTGCGTTCGGTGGCAAGGCAATTCTGTGGTGGACGTGTCATTTGCCACTCCCTCCCTTGCCGGACGAGTTACTGACTGGCGGGTGGAGGATGAGGTGGAGACCCTATCGGACCACCTCTATATCCGAATGGAGCTTTCCACGACAGCACCCCGCAGGAGCCGAACAATTAGGGGCCCGGCAGCGAGCGCCTTCCCAAGATGGGCACTCACGAAGCTGCGTCCGGAGGTGGCGAAGGAGGCGGCGATGGTGCGAGCGTGGGCTGAAGTGCCCCCCAACCTCACCGGTGATGCTGACGGCATGGCAAAGCTCTTTGCGGACGATATGGAAGTCGTCTGCCAAGCTGCCATGCCTAGAGCGAAGGCCTACTCTAGCAGGAAGCAGGTATACTGGTGGACACAAGAGATTGCCGACCTGCGTGCCACCAGCTGGAGGGCACGGCGCGCCTACCTTCGCTGTCGAAGGCGCGCCAGAACCACGCCTGACGAGGAGGTCAATTTCCGTCGAGCGTATAAAATGGCTAAAAATGACCTCAGTGTGGCCATCTGCAAGGCGAAGGAAGAGTCCAGGGAGCGCTTTATTCAGCTCCTGGATGATGACCCGTGGGGACGTCCATATCGAGTGGTTAGGGGGAAGTTCAAAGCTGCGGCCACCTCCACCTCGGAGATGAACGAAGGGCTGCTGAACCAAGTCTTAATGACATTGTTCCCGAGCCCTGGTCAGTTTCAGCCCCCCAGAATGGTCCCTCCGTTAGCTCCCATGGAGGAGCTGCCCGTGGCCCCCCCTCCCATTTCGGACGCAGAGTTCGATGCGGTGTGGAACCGGTTCCGGCGTAAAAGAACGGCGCCGGGACCGGATGGGGTCCCGTCGAAGGTCCTTACCCTCGCTATAGGAGGACCCTTGGAGGACCGATTCCGGGCGGTACTAAACACTAGCATCGTCACGGGACGCTTCCCCAGCCAGTGGAAACCGGGCAGACTTTGTCTGCTGAGGAAGGAGGGCCGCCCGGCCGACTCCCCGACTGGATACCGCCCGGTGGTGCTGCTTGACGATTCCGGAAAGTTCCTTGAGAAAATCCTGGCATCCCGAATCGTCAAGCATCTGGAGGGCGCGGGGCCGGACTTGGCTCTAAACCAGTTTGGCTTCCGCACCGGCCGGTCCACGGTGGACGCGGTGACCCTTCTAAAAGGATGGACGGAGGTGGCCACGGCTCGGGGTGAGACTGTCATTGCGGTGTCGCTAGATATCCGAAATGCCTTTAACAGCCTCCCCCACGAATGTATAACGGAGGCACTCCGTTTTCATCGGGTACCGCCGTACCTGCGCGCCATTGTGGAGGATTACCTACAGGGCAGAACGGTCCTCTACGAGGGCCCGGACGGGCGGGTTCGCTCATGGGCAATGACGGCGGGTGTTCCTCAAGGGTCTGTACTGGGTCCCCTGCTATGGAACCTGGGTTACAACTGGGTTCTGCGGGGCAGCCTCCTACCAGGGATGGAGGTCGTCTGTTTCGCCGATGACACCCTAGTTGCGGCGAAATCGAAGAGCGTGGAGGATGCGGTTCGCCTAGCCTCTGTTGGTACGTCGCTGGTCGTCCGGCGCATCCGCCTCCTGGGCCTGGATGTAGCCCTAGACAAAACCAAGGCCATGATGTTCCACGGCCCACGCCGCAGGATCCCAGCGGGGCTCCAGGTCCGGGTGGAGGGGGTCCACATACCGGTTGAGGCACATTTTAAGTACCTCGGCCTGGTCCTTGACCCCCGATGGAGTTTTGAGGAGCATTTCAAGCTCCTCGCTCCACGTTTGAATGCCGCCGCATCTGCACTGGGACGAGTCCTCCCGAATGTGGGGGGACCGGGATCGGCGTGTCGTCGGCTGTATCATGGGGTTATACGGTCGATGGCACTCTATGGAGCCCCAATTTGGGCGGAGTGCCTCAAGCCCGGTACCGTGGCTCTTCTGCGGCGACCTCAGAGGATCATCGCGAACCGGGCCGTCCGAGCCTACCGCACGGTCAGCCACGGCGCGGCCTGTGTACTCGCAGGACAAGTGCCATGGGATGTAGATGCACGCGTCCTTGCAGAGGTGTATCGACACAGGGCCGCTGCCATAGGAAGAGGTGAACGGCCCACTGCGGAGGAGGTGCGGCGGATTCGGGCACTAGCGCAGAGTGAGGCGCTGAGTCGCTGGCATGCGGCACTCGACTCTTCAGTTGCTGGCCGCCGGACGATTGAAGCGATTCGTCCGGTGTTGGAGGAGTGGGTGGGGCGCCGGCGTGGCATCCTTACCTTCCGCCTGGTGCAAGTTTTGACCGGACATGGTTGTTTCGGTCATTACTTGCACCGTGTCGCACGTCGAGAGGAAACGCCGGAGTGTCACCACTGTGGCGCAGCCGACGATACGGCCGAGCACACACTAAGAGAGTGCCCAGCATGGCGACAACAACGCCGCGAACTGGTCGCAGCGCTGGAAGGAGGAGGTCTCTCGTTGCCGACCATAGTGGAGGCAATGCTCCGAGGCAAATGGGACGCTGTTGCCTCCTTCTGCGAGGAAGTCATCCTGCAGAAGGAGGCAGCGGAGAGGCAGCGGGAGGAGGACCCTCACGCCGCTCTCCCCAGGCGCAGACGCGCAGGTAGGAGAAGGCAGGCGCACGCCTTGGGTGCCCCCACCTGATGACACTACCTCGAGGATCCCTTGCTGCCCGGCATGGCGCGAGCTATGCCGGCCACCAACGGATACAAAGGAGGACAGTCCCCTCTTCGAGAACATCCCGCAAGAAGGGACAGCGAGAGGGACTGCGAGAGGAACGACTCTGTAGTCTCCCCCGCAGCAGACGCGGAGCGGTTGGATGGGCACTAGGCCCTCCAAATCAGCCTCCGGCACAGGCCGTCCTGTGCACGTCTCCGGGATTACCTATAATACCCTAGGTAATCTCTATCGTGACGTCCCCGGTAAAACCGGGAAGCTGAATACAGACATGTGGAGAAATCCCCACATCGGGAGCCCATATGTCCGTACTCGTCAGCTGAGTGGGTATTTGCAGGGTTTTTTTAGCGGATAGTATCCTTCGGAGCACCTGTAAGCGAGCGTAGGGGACTTATGT